>OW028581.1:39495494-40197994 GCA_932294295.1 Alitta virens | reverse complement strand
TAACCCTAACCCTAACCCTAACCCTAACCCTAACCCTGACTAACCCTAACCCTAACCCTGACTAACCCTAACCCTAACCCTAACCCTAACCCTAACCCTAACCCTAACCCTAACCCTAACCCTAACCCTAACCCCTAACCCTAACCCTAACCCTAACCCTAACCCTAACCCTAACCCTAACCCTAACCCTAACCCTAACCCTAACCCTAACCCATCAATCTACAAAAGCCTAATAAGTGGAACATCAAAAAACATAAATTTTGAATACAATGGTTCTAATTGCAACTATATTTTGAAAATGACCAACTGTAAGCCATGGTATGAACAGTGAGTGTCACCTGCCAACATGAGATTGCAATTAGCTTCCTTAGAAGTATTTACTTAGAATTGCTCAAATGCTCTTAAAGCTATTGAGCTATTGTGTCCCTTTGGTGGGAGCAATGGTTTCCTTGAGAACTGACACTGTTCAATGGCTCTGATTGCAATTATATTTTTGAAAATGACCCAACTGTAGCCATGGTATGAACAGTGAGTGTCACCTGCCAACATTGGATTGCAATTGCCTTAGACACCATCCTCAGAATTGCTTAATGCTCTTCAAGCTATTGACACTTTGAGCAGTTTTCAAAATCAATTTTTTACTAATTATTAATTATGCCCAGTAATTATATTTAAAAATACTTTTCAAAAGTCAATATTTATATTTGTAATTGAAAATCTTTAGAAGTATTTGTATTTAAATACTTTTGGACATCTGAATATTTGTATTTGTAACTGACAGAATGGAGAGTGTTTGCTTTTAGATGCACTTTTTCTGCCTTTGAATCCAGCCCTTATCTAAGTCACCCAAAACTGATAAATAAAATTATTACAGCAGCAGCAACTGTTAACAAAAATGCCCTAAGGTCAATTTAATAGGAATTGACCACTTTTTGGAATTTTTAACATATCAGTTCCACTCCACTGGAGTGGAACCACAGTCTACGGTCCAATGATTCCAGCTTCATACACAGTGATTAGGTCATCAGACCATACTGGAAGCTGATTGGCCAAGTGGGGCCTTACTCCACACCACAGAAAATAGGGCAAATTAGAGCACCAGCACCCAGTGCTTATAAGCAGGCCACACACAGGTATAATCACATTCACCTGACGAAGCTCACACTAGCGAAACGTCGTGACACCTTTCCTGTTCCTGCTGACTGACTTGCTGTTTGCTGCTGCACTAGTCTTCCTGAACATCTCCCTGACTTAAACTTGGTATAGTTGAATTTTTTTGCTGAATTGTACTTTAACAAATTGTTTGATTTTATGCCAGATTCTAGTCTATTGTACATAGTGCAGCTCTGACAGTTAATTTAGCCAGCAGAGTCTACCCCAGACACTAACTAGGAAAATAAAATATTACATTTTTTTCTAAGTCCCTTACAGGGCATAAACTTAGAATTGTTTAAGAGTCAATTAGACATTGATATATCAGCTTAGCAATATTTTTAGTTAGGACCTTACATAGACTTTTGCTTTGTTTTTGTAACTTTTTGCTAAAATTAGGACCTTACATAGCCTTTTTTCAATGCCTCTACATTGCCTAAACTGATATATCAGCTTTTAGCATATATTTAAAATTAGTACCTGACATTGACCCTTTTTTTGTGTTTCTAACTTTTTTGCCAAAATTAGCATCTTACTTAGCTAATTTATTTTCACAATAACATTAGCATTTTAGAATTGTTTAAGAGTCAATTAGACATTGAAATATCAGCTTAGCAATATTTTTAGTTAGGACCTTACATAGACTTTTGCTTTGTTTTTGTAACTTTTTTGCTAAAATTAGGACCTTACATAGCCTTTTTTCATTGCCTTTACATTGCCTAAATTGATATATCAGCTTTTAGCATATATTCAAAATTAGTACCTGACATTTGACCTTTTTTTTGTGATTCTAACTTTTTTGCCAAAATTAGCACCTTACTTAGCTAATTTATTTTTACAATAACATTAGCATTTTAGAATTGTTTAATTAGACATTGATATATCAGCTTAGCAATATTTTTAGTTAGGACCTTACATAGACTTTTGCTTTGTTTTTGTAAACTTTTTGATAAAATTAGGACCTTACATAGCCTATTTTCATTGCCTTTACATTGCCTAAATTGATATATCAGCTTTTAGCATATATTCAAAATTAGTACCTGACATTTGACCTTTTTTTGTGATTCTAACTTTTTTGCCAAAATTAGCACCTTACTTAGCTAATTTATTTTTACAATAACATTAGCATTTTAGAATTGTTTAATTAGACATTGATATATCAGCTTAGCAATATTTTTAGTTAGGACCTTACATAGACTTTTGCTTTGTTTTTGTAAACTTTTTGCTAAAATTAGGACCTTACATAGCCTTTTTTCATTGCCTTTACATTGCCTAAATTGATATATCAGCTTTTAGCACATATTCAAAATTAGTACCTGACATTGACCTTTTTTTGTGATTCTAACTTTTTTGCCAAAATTAGCACATTACTTAGCTAATTTACTTTCACAAAAATTGTACTTTTAAAAACCAAATTCTTTTTTTATAAAACAAATGTTGTAATTTTCAAAATCAAAATCTTTCAACCTTGTTAAAATTAGCACCTTACATAGCCTATTTTTCCGTTGCTTTTTTTACTAAAATTAGGGCCCTTTTTTTCACCTTTTTTTATATAACAAATGTTGTAAATTCCAAAACAAATTTTAGTGCTTTTTCATAGTTTTTTTCTAAGTCATACATAGGACTACTATACCTAGCCAATGCTCTAAGACCCTAAAGATAATTTATTGGGCACTTTATTCAACTTAAAACACAATTTTGTAAACTTTGAGATCATTTACTATTTGAAAAATTTTTTTTTAGCATATTTCCAAAAGTAAGAATATAGGGTTACTTTTCCTAGCCTGCACTCTAAATCCCTAAGATAATTGATTGTGCAACCTTAGACAATCAACCCTCAAGTTTAATTACTAGTAAGACACTTAAGATCGTTTCAACCATTTTTTTCAAATTTTGCATTAATTACTTCTTTTTAACCTTGTAGAACACCAGAGCATCTCTACAACCATTCAGCTAATCATTACATCACCATAACCTAGAAATTTGTTGTAAAATCTGGTCACAATGAATCGCCTATGTGATTCTAGTGACACCAAACTTCTGTTTAGATATATACAGGCGACCCACCACAGAAGCCAAGTCTTGCAGACACCTAGAGGCTTGCTTAAGATGCAAAGCAAACTAAATTCATTCATTAAGGTAGCAGCCCCCAACCCAATACAAATAAAGAGAGTGAGTGACATCAATGCAGATTGGGCAAAAAGCCAATCACAGGCCATGCAGGCACACTACAATGATCTCCTTGGTACGGCCAAAACTACAATCAAGAACCGTACTTTTACCCAGGAGTCATTCAACCAGGCTTGGAATGGCGCCTTAAAATGGGCCAAACAATCCTTGGGCGATAAACTTGCCCAAAACACCATAGACACCTGTAGGGGTGTCTGCCGACATTCGGCCATGCTAGGTGCTCCCCAAAACCACCAACAGCCCCAACCGAGCACCTCTGCATCCACAGCCCCCCCTATCACACCCTCCATACCAACCAATGAGGAGTGGACAGTGGTAACCAGAAAACAGCGCTGGCCCATTCACCAACAAAACTTAACTGCCGTCGCTGGAGCTGGTGATGCCCTATCTAATTTTTTTAAATTTTCCTTTTGGTTCAATGGCAAACGCCACCACTCTGTTGAACAGGCTTACCAGATGTCCAAAGCTCACTGGATGGGCAATCTGAAGGCTTTCCACCAGATAGCTGCCACCACAACTGCCCCTGAGGCCAAGAGAGCCAGCGACCACTGGTTTAAGTCAGACCACTTTAAAAGGGCCCAAGGTAACAATGTGTATATTAGGAAAAGATTAGAGGAGTGGGACAGGCAGAGGTCCACTCGGGTCATGCACTTGCTGAGAGAAAAAGCAAAGCAGTGCAAACCCTTCATGCAGGCCTTAAGAAACAGTAACACCAGTGCCATTATTCATAATGTAACAGACCGGTTTTGGGGCACTGGCAGTAGAGAGGTGAGACAAACTAATGCCACCAACACTTTCGGGCACCTGCTCGAACAAGTAAGATTTGAGACCTTGGGACTGAGAACGGAGAGGGGGCCAGCGCCTAGGGCGAGCCCAGCAGAACAAAAAGGCAGGAAGGCACCACCTCCAGAGTGCAGGAAACAGACCTACGCGTCTGTGACTCTGGCAGGACCAAAAGAGGCAAGGGCAGCCTCCAAAGAGACCCAGGGGAGTAGGAAGGCACCTACCAGGCAGCCAACCCCTGTGGTAGAGAAGGGACAAACAAATGGAAAGGGAGGCAGAAAGGACCCCAGGGTCCAGCTCCAACCACAAATCTTGGTGCCAACCAAGGAAACCACCACTAGGGACAACCAGACAACCATCTCAGTCTCCCCACCAAAACCCCAACGCAAATGGAATTCAAAAGACCGGCGTTCATATAAAAGAGCAAGGCAAGCAGCATCCCAGGAAGGTTCCCCCACGGGACCTAGGTCGCCGGCTCAAGAAACCAAGAGGGCTCGACACCTGTCGGGCTCTGAATGTGATATAGGGACGGTGCCTACCAGGCGTCCGTCTACTGGGCCAGATGTTGTAAGTTTGTCTGTAGGTGTCCACCATTCTTCCCTTAACTCATTAGAGTATCCTTCCCTAGACGAAGCCGAGAGGACAATGACAGGAATGCCAACCGGATCCCCTAAGTCACTCGCGGGTACTAGCCCTATGACCATTCCCTCTGGGATTAAGGTCCCACTGCAAGAGTCCGGCTCTACAGTGGCGCAGGGTGAATCCCCGGCCAAGCCTACTTCTCCTGCCAGACCCAACCTGGGCGAGGCCCCTTTATCTCCTCTATCTACCTCTTTACCACCTATCCTTCTTCCTCCCACAGTGGAACCTCTCTCTTCATCCCTCTGGAACCCTGTTCCTTCCATTTCAAAATCACCACATATTTCAACATCACAACCAGCCAGACCTATTACTGAATTTTTTGGACCCAAAACCACTAAAGTACTCAAGTTCACCACACTGAAAAGCAACCAATCTGGTGAAACTTTTGTTAGAAGCCAGGTGAGTCGATTTGAGCACGGCAACAATAAAAAAGCATGGCAGCTCCCAGCTATCAATAAAACAGTCTTAATTATAGGGGACTCCAACCTTTCATCAGTTAGACAGATCCGACAGGCAGCTGCTACCAGCTGTCAAATTATTTCTTATCCAGGGGCCAAATATAAAGAACTTTATGACATCTTAAGAAAGGTAACAGAACCTCAGACTCAAGTCAAGCACCTAATTCTAAGTATTGGTATCAACAACAGAGCGCAGAATGCCTTATCTACAGCCAACAAAGATATCCGCTCCTTAATTTTTCAAGCCATGGAGAAATTTCCAAAGGCCAAAGTATATTATCCTGAAATTGGCAACCACCTACCCAATCTTAAAGAAATGAGTAATCTCAGAGACTTCCATAAAACTTGGTCATCATACCCATCCATCACAATCCTACCATCAATCACTCCAATCCGAACCACAGCACCCGATGGGATCCACTGGACTTGGGACACTGCCAAGCTCCTGGTGGATTCTTGGTTAGATCACCTTAATTTAAACTAATTTTGCCAAGTCAATCAAACTTACTAAAGCCATCAAGCACTACATCAAAGAAAGATCTGGATAATGAAGAACTTAAAAAGTTAGGAATTTTAAATTTATCTACTCATTTTAAAATCAAAAGCCACCATGCAAACTTACTTCAGAAAGGTCTATCCTTTGTTCCTGTCCAGAAGAATACTCCAACAGAACAATTTTCATCTGGTATTGACAAATTTGTAAGAAATCTGAAAATAAAATTCACAAATTTCAACTTTAACCAACAACAGGTCAGTAAATTCAAAATTCCATCAAATTACATACCTTATCCTGGGTCCTACCCACCGGATATTGATCAGCTATCCATCTTGCTGAAACAGGAACTGAGGAAAATACCTGAAAAAGTAAACATCAAAGAAAATTTAACCAAAGAAGATAGGAATGCCATCAAAGAATTAAAGGACAAATCCGACATAGTAATTAAGTCAGCAGACAAAGGGTCAGCCATTGTTATTATGGATAGGAAAGATTATGTCTTTGAAGCTGAACGGCAACTAAAAATCAATAGACATTACAGGGAAATAGATGAACCCCAGTTCCCTAGGAACTGTGAAATTTTCAATAGAATTTTAAATGAGATGAAACTCAAAGGCCTTATTTCAAGCAAGGAGATAAACTTCCTAAGAACTACCCAAGATGCAAGAGAACGTATCTTTTATTTATTACCTAAAATCCACAAAGAAACAAACAAGTGGACTGTTCCTGACAAAATACCACCGGGGAGGCCTATAGTAAGTGATGTAAATTCTGAGTCATACGCAATTTCTAAATTTATTGATTATCACTTGGCTCCATATGCAACCAGCCATCCAGCATATGTAAAAAACACTTATGATTTTTTGGATAAAATTCAAACTATTAAAACTCATCCAAATGCTCTTTTAATTTCCCTAGATGTAGACAGTCTATATACCAACATTGACAATGAAATGGGTATCAGGGCTGTAACTGAAAAATTTGCTACAGACCCAAAACCTATTCATAAGTACATCATTAAATTACTCCGTTTATCCCTAGAAGGAAATGACTTTATCTTTGATGGCAAACATTATTTACAGGTTTCTGGTACAGCTATGGGTAAGAAGTTTGCTCCTCACTACGCCGATATAACTATGGCATATTGGGAGGCAAACAATCTTACTAGATGTGAAAACCAACCTAGAATTTATCTGAGATATTTAGATGACATTTTTATGATCTGGGAACATCCAAGAGAAACCTTTGATGATTTTTTTAATGTTCTGAACACTGCTCATCCCAATATAAAACTCAAATCTAACATCCAGGAAACTGAACTAGAATTCCTGGATGTCCTAATTTACAAGGGTGACATCTTTAACCAGTCTGGTACTTTCGACACTAAAGTATATTTCAAACCCACTGATTCACATGCATTGCTCCACAAACAATCATTCCACCCAAATCATACCTTTGCTGGAATCATTAAGTCACAACTAGTTAGATTTGGTCGAATCTGCCAATTAGAAAAAGATTTCGATGAGGCCACCAGCATCTTGTTTAGGGCACTTTATCCCAGGGGCTACTCGAAGAGATTCCTCAGAGACATCAAGTCCAAAACCAAGGTCCAGTTCTTTCCTCCAGACCACCTCACAGGCATGAAACCCTGCAAGAGACCACGCTGCAGCATCTGCAAATATGTCAACACAGACAAAACTGTCAACACAAGTTCAAAGGAGGTAAAACTTTTTGCTAATGGGAATTGCGACACCCAAGTCGCCATTTATCTAATAAGCTGTAAGCAATGTCCACAGACACATTATGTGGGCCAAACAATCAATCTTAGAGGGAGAATACTCAGTCACCTAAGCTCAATCAGAAAAAACAGTGACAAGAAGGTACACCAGCATTTTAAGTCTCCCAACCACAGTTTAGCTGATATTTCAATCACCATCTTGGAAATACCAAAATCTAATAAACAACAATTGTTAGATAGAGTAGAAAAGCAGTGGATTCGGAAAATTGACTCATTTCATCAGGGTTTAAATTCAGATTTAGGCAACACTCAAGGGGATGTTTGCACATTCATATTGCAACACCATCCCACTTCTCAACGACTAGTTAAAATTGCAAGGGACTGGTTAGATGATTTTAAATCAAACTCATCAAGGTTCAAAAAACACCCAGTCACTATTATAAAAGCAAATGCTAGAAACAAGAATCTATCACAGCACTTAGTTAGAGCTATGCTAAAAGACCCCAATCCAGAAGATCCAGATCTTCCTTCTACATAAATCTCCCCAAATTTACTTATATTGTTTTCTGACACAAACCCACCAAGTGGTCATATCTTAAGTACTTGTGCCAGTGCATTTGTCAGGTATTTAGGTTGGGAATAAATTCAGGATTAAAACCAATTTATTGGCATTTAAACCCTGAACCCTAACCCTAACCCTAACCCTAACCCTGACCCTAACCCCAACCCTAACCCTAACCCTAACCCTAACCCTAACCCTAACCCTAACCCTAACCCTGACTAACCCTAACCCTAATGGGCCAAACAATCCTTGGGCGATAAACTTGCCCAAAACACCATAGACACCTGTAGGGGTGTCTGCCGACATTCGGCCATGCTAGGTGCTCCCCAAAACCACCAACAGCCCCAACCGAGCACCTCTGCATCCACGGCCCCCCCTATCACACCCTCCATACCAACCAATGAGGAGTGGACAGTGGTAACCAGAAAACAGCGCTGGCCCATTCACCAACAAAACTTAACTGCCGTCGCTGGAGCTGGTGATGCCCTATCTAATTTTTTTAAATTTTCCTTTTGGTTCAATGGCAAACGCCACCACTCTGTTGAACAGGCTTACCAGATGTCCAAAGCTCACTGGATGGGCAATCTGAAGGCTTTCCACCAGATAGCTGCCACCACAACTGCCCCTGAGGCCAAGAGAGCCAGCGACCACTGGTTTAAGTCAGACCACTTTAAAAGGGCCCAAGGTAACAATGTGTATATTAGGAAAAGATTAGAGGAGTGGGACAGGCAGAGGTCCACTCGGGTCATGCACTTGCTGAGAGAAAAAGCAAAGCAGTGCAAACCCTTCATGCAGGCCTTAAGAAACAGTAACACCAGTGCCATTATTCATAATGTAACAGACCGGTTTTGGGGCACTGGCAGTAGAGAGGTGAGACAAACTAATGCCACCAACACTTTCGGGCACCTGCTCGAACAAGTAAGATTTGAGACCTTGGGACTGAGAACGGAGAGGGGGCCAGCGCCTAGGGCGAGCCCAGCAGAACAAAAAGGCAGGAAGGCACCACCTCCAGAGTGCAGGAAACAGACCTACGCGTCTGTGACTCTGGCAGGACCAAAAGAGGCAAGGGCAGCCTCCAAAGAGACCAAGGGGAGTAGGAAGGCACCTACCAGGCAGCCAACCCCTGTGGTAGAGAAGGGACAAACAAATGGAAAGGGAGGCAGAAAGGACCCCAGGGTCCAGCTCCAACCACAAATCTTGGTGCCAACCAAGGAAACCACCACTAGGGACAACCAGACAACCATCTCAGTCTCCCCACCAAAACCCCAACGCAAATGGAATTCAAAAGACCGGCGTTCATATAAAAGAGCAAGGCAAGCAGCATCCCAGGAAGGTTCCCCCACGGGACCTAGGTCGCCGGCTCAAGAAACCAAGAGGGCTCGACACCTGTCGGGCTCTGAATGTGATATAGGGACGGTGCCTACCAGGCGTCCGTCTACTGGGCCAGATGTTTTAAGTTTGTCTGTAGGTGTCCACCATTCTTCCCTTAACTCATTAGAGTATCCTTCCCTAGACGAAGCCGAGAGGACAATGACAGGAATGCCAACCGGATCCCCTAAGTCACTCGCGGGTACTAGCCCTATGACCATTCCCTCTGGGATTAAGGTCCCACTGCAAGAGTCCGGCTCTACAGTGGCGCAGGGTGAATCCCCGGCCAAGCCTACTTCTCCTGCCAGACCCAACATGGGCGAGGCCCCTTTATCTCCTCTATCTACCTCTTTACCACCTATCCTTCTTCCTCCCACAGTGGAACCTCTCTCTTCATCCCTCTGGAACCCTGTTCCTTCCATTTCAAAATCACCACATATTTCAACATCACAACCAGCCAGACCTATTACTGAATTTTTTGGACCCAAAACCACTAAAGTACTCAAGTTCACCACACTGAAAAGCAACCAATCTGGTGAAACTTTTGTTAGAAGCCAGGTGAGTCGATTTGAGCACGGCAACAATAAAAAAGCATGGCAGCTCCCAGCTATCAATAAAACAGTCTTAATTATAGGGGACTCCAACCTTTCATCAGTTAGACAGATCCGACAGGCAGCTGCTACCAGCTGTCAAATTATTTCTTATCCAGGGGCCAAATATAAAGAACTTTATGACATCTTAAGAAAGGTAACAGAACCTCAGACTCAAGTCAAGCACCTAATTCTAAGTATTGGTATCAACAACAGAGCGCAGAATGCCTTATCTACAGCCAACAAAGATATCCGCTCCTTAATTTTTCAAGCCATGGAGAAATTTCCAAAGGCCAAAGTATATTATCCTGAAATTGGCAACCACCTACCCAATCTTAAAGAAATGAGTAATCTCAGAGACTTCCATAAAACTTGGTCATCATACCCATCCATCACAATCCTACCATCAATCACTCCAATCCGAACCACAGCACCCGATGGGATCCACTGGACTTGGGACACTGCCAAGCTCCTGGTGGATTCTTGGTTAGATCACCTTAATTTAAACTAATTTTGCCAAGTCAATCAAACTTACTAAAGCCATCAAGCACTACATCAAAGAAAGATCTGGATAATGAAGAACTTAAAAAGTTAGGAATTTTAAATTTATCTACTCATTTTAAAATCAAAAGCCACCATGCAAACTTACTTCAGAAAGGTCTATCCTTTGTTCCTGTCCAGAAGAATACTCCAACAGAACAATTTTCATCTGGTATTGACAAATTTGTAAGAAATCTGAAAATAAAATTCACAAATTTCAACTTTAACCAACAACAGGTCAGTAAATTCAAAATTCCATCAAATTACATACCTTATCCTGGGTCCTATCCACCGGATATTGATCAGCTATCCATCTTGCTGAAACAGGAACTGAGGAAAATACCTGAAAAAGTAAACATCAAAGAAAATTTAACCAAAGAAGATAGGAATGCCATCAAAGAATTAAAGGACAAATCCGACATAGTAATTAAGTCAGCAGACAAAGGGTCAGCCATTGTTATTATGGATAGGAAAGATTATGTCTTTGAAGCTGAACGGCAACTAAAAATCAATAGACATTACAGGGAAATAGATGAACCCCAGTTCCCTAGGAACTGTGAAATTTTCAATAGAATTTTAAATGAGATGAAACTCAAAGGCCTTATTTCAAGCAAGGAGATAAACTTCCTAAGAACTACCCAAGATGCAAGAGAACGTATCTTTTATTTATTACCTAAAATCCACAAAGAAACAAACAAGTGGACTGTTCCTGACAAAATACCACCGGGGAGGCCTATAGTAAGTGATGTAAATTCTGAGTCATACGCAATTTCTAAATTTATTGATTATCACTTGGCTCCATTTGCAACCAGCCATCCAGCATATGTAAAAAACACTTATGATTTTTTGGATAAAATTCAAACTATTAAAACTCATCCAAATGCTCTTTTAATTTCCCTAGATGTAGACAGTCTGTATACCAACATTGACAATGAAATGGGTATCAGGGCTGTAACTGAAAAATTTGCTACAGACCCAAAACCTATTCATAAGTACATCATTAAATTACTCCGTTTATCCCTAGAAGGAAATGACTTTATCTTTGATGGCAAACATTATTTACAGGTTTCTGGTACAGCTATGGGTAAGAAGTTTGCTCCTCACTACGCCGATATAACTATGGCATATTGGGAGGCAAACAATCTTACTAGATGTGAAAACCAACCTAGAATTTATCTGAGATATTTAGATGACATTTTTATGATCTGGGAACATCCAAGAGAAACCTTTGATGATTTTTTTAATGTTCTGAACACTGCTCATCCCAATATAAAACTCAAATCTAACATCCAGGAAACTGAACTAGAATTCCTGGATGTCCTAATTTACAAGGGTGACATCTTTAACCAGTCTGGTACTTTCGACACTAAAGTATATTTCAAACCCACTGATTCACATGCATTGCTCCACAAACAATCATTCCACCCAAATCATACCTTTGCTGGAATCATTAAGTCACAACTAGTTAGATTTGGTCGAATCTGCCAATTAGAAAAAGATTTCGATGAGGCCACCAGCATCTTGTTTAGGGCACTTTATCCCAGGGGCTACTCGAAGAGATTCCTCAGAGACATCAAGTCCAAAACCAAGGTCCAGTTCTTTCCTCCAGACCACCTCACAGGCATGAAACCCTGCAAGAGACCACGCTGCAGCATCTGCAAATATGTCAACACAGACAAAACTGTCAACACAAGTTCAAAGGAGGTAAAACTTTTTGCTAATGGGAATTGCGACACCCAAGTCGCCATTTATCTAATAAGCTGTAAGCAATGTCCACAGACACATTATGTGGGCCAAACAATCAATCTTAGAGGGAGAATACTCAGTCACCTAAGCTCAATCAGAAAAAACAGTGACAAGAAGGTACACCAGCATTTTAAGTCTCCCAACCACAGTTTAGCTGATATTTCAATCACCATCTTGGAAATACCAAAATCTAATAAACAACAATTGTTAGATAGAGTAGAAAAGCAGTGGATTCGGAAAATTGACTCATTTCATCAGGGTTTAAATTCAGATTTAGGCAACACTCAAGGGGATGTTTGCACATTCATATTGCAACACCATCCCACTTCTCAACGACTAGTTAAAATTGCAAGGGACTGGTTAGATGATTTTAAATCAAACTCATCAAGGTTCAAAAAACACCCAGTCACTATTATAAAAGCAAATGCTAGAAACAAGAATCTATCACAGCACTTAGTTAGAGCTATGCTAAAAGACCCCAATCCAGAAGATCCAGATCTTCCTTCTACATAAATCTCCCCAAATTTACTTATATTGTTTTCTGACACAAACCCACCAAGTGGTCATATCTTAAGTACTTGTGCCAGTGCATTTGTCAGGTATTTAGGTTGGGAATAAATTCAGGATTAAAACCAATTTATTGGCATTTAAACCCTGAACCCTAACCCTAACCCTGACCCTAACCCCAACCCTAACCCTAACCCTAAACCTAAACCCTAACCCTGACCAAACCCTAACCCTAACCCTAACCCTAACCCTAACCCTAACCCTAACCCTAACCCTAACCCTAACCCTAACCCTAACCCTTCACCAACAAAACTTAACTGCCGTCGCTGGAGCTGGTGATGCCCTATCTAATTTTTTTAAATTTTCCTTTTGGTTCAATGGCAAACGCCACCACTCTGTTGAACAGGCTTACCAGATGTCCAAAGCTCACTGGATGGGCAATCTGAAGGCTTTCCACCAGATAGCTGCCACCACAACTGCCCCTGAGGCCAAGAGAGCCAGCGACCACTGGTTTAAGTCAGACCACTTTAAAAGGGCCCAAGGTAACAATGTGTATATTAGGAAAAGATTAGAGGAGTGGGACAGGCAGAGGTCCACTCGGGTCATGCACTTGCTGAGAGAAAAAGCAAAGCAGTGCAAACCCTTCATGCAGGCCTTAAGAAACAGTAACACCAGTGCCATTATTCATAATGTAACAGACCGGTTTTGGGGCACTGGCAGTAGAGAGGTGAGACAAACTAATGCCACCAACACTTTCGGGCACCTGCTCGAACAAGTAAGATTTGAGACCTTGGGACTGAGAACGGAGAGGGGGCCAGCGCCTAGGGCGAGCCCAGCAGAACAAAAAGGCAGGAAGGCACCACCTCCAGAGTGCAGGAAACAGACCTACGCGTCTGTGACTCTGGCAGGACCAAAAGAGGCAAGGGCAGCCTCCAAAGAGACCCAGGGGAGTAGGAAGGCACCTACCAGGCAGCCAACCCCTGTGGTAGAGAAGGGACAAACAAATGGAAAGGGAGGCAGAAAGGACCCCAGGGTCCAGCTCCAACCACAAATCTTGGTGCCAACCAAGGAAACCACCACTAGGGACAACCAGACAACCATCTCAGTCTCCCCACCAAAACCCCAACGCAAATGGAATTCAAAAGACCGGCGTTCATATAAAAGAGCAAGGCAAGCAGCATCCCAGGAAGGTTCCCCCACGGGACCTAGGTCGCCGGCTCAAGAAACCAAGAGGGCTCGACACCTGTCGGGCTCTGAATGTGATATAGGGACGGTGCCTACCAGGCGTCCGTCTACTGGGCCAGATGTTGTAAGTTTGTCTGTAGGTGTCCACCATTCTTCCCTTAACTCATTAGAGTATCCTTCCCTAGACGAAGCCGAGAGGACAATGACAGGAATGCCAACCGGATCCCCTAAGTCACTCGCGGGTACTAGCCCTATGACCATTCCCTCTGGGATTAAGGTCCCACTGCAAGAGTCCGGCTCTACAGTGGCGCAGGGTGAATCCCCGGCCAAGCCTACTTCTCCTGCCAGACCCAACCTGGGCGAGGCCCCTTTATCTCCTCTATCTACCTCTTTACCACCTATCCTTCTTCCTCCCACAGTGGAACCTCTCTCTTCATCCCTCTGGAACCCTGTTCCTTCCATTTCAAAATCACCACATATTTCAACATCACAACCAGCCAGACCTATTACTGAATTTTTTGGACCCAAAACCACTAAAGTACTCAAGTTCACCACACTGAAAAGCAACCAATCTGGTGAAACTTTTGTTAGAAGCCAGGTGAGTCGATTTGAGCACGGCAACAATAAAAAAGCATGGCAGCTCCCAGCTATCAATAAAACAGTCTTAATTATAGGGGACTCCAACCTTTCATCAGTTAGACAGATCCGACAGGCAGCTGCTACCAGCTGTCAAATTATTTCTTATCCAGGGGCCAAATATAAAGAACTTTATGACATCTTAAGAAAGGTAACAGAACCTCAGACTCAAGTCAAGCACCTAATTCTAAGTATTGGTATCAACAACAGAGCGCAGAATGCCTTATCTACAGCCAACAAAGATATCCGCTCCTTAATTTTTCAAGCCATGGAGAAATTTCCAAAGGCCAAAGTATATTATCCTGAAATTGGCAACCACCTACCCAATCTTAAAGAAATGAGTAATCTCAGAGACTTCCATAAAACTTGGTCATCATACCCATCCATCACAATCCTACCATCAATCACTCCAATCCGAACCACAGCACCCGATGGGATCCACTGGACTTGGGACACTGCCAAGCTCCTGGTGGATTCTTGGTTAGATCACCTTAATTTAAACTAATTTTGCCAAGTCAATCAAACTTACTAAAGCCATCAAGCACTACATCAAAGAAAGATCTGGATAATGAAGAACTTAAAAAGTTAGGAATTTTAAATTTATCTACTCATTTTAAAATCAAAAGCCACCATGCAAACTTACTTCAGAAAGGTCTATCCTTTGTTCCTGTCCAGAAGAATACTCCAACAGAACAATTTTCATCTGGTATTGACAAATTTGTAAGAAATCTGAAAATAAAATTCACAAATTTCAACTTTAACCAACAACAGGTCAGTAAATTCAAAATTCCATCAAATTACATACCTTATCCTGGGTCCTACCCACCGGATATTGATCAGCTATCCATCTTGCTGAAACAGGAACTGAGGAAAATACCTGAAAAAGTAAACATCAAAGAAAATTTAACCAAAGAAGATAGGAATGCCATCAAAGAATTAAAGGACAAATCCGACATAGTAATTAAGTCAGCAGACAAAGGGTCAGCCATTGTTATTATGGATAGGAAAGATTATGTCTTTGAAGCTGAACGGCAACTAAAAATCAATAGACATTACAGGGAAATAGATGAACCCCAGTTCCCTAGGAACTGTGAAATTTTCAATAGAATTTTAAATGAGATGAAACTCAAAGGCCTTATTTCAAGCAAGGAGATAAACTTCCTAAGAACTACCCAAGATGCAAGAGAACGTATCTTTTATTTATTACCTAAAATCCACAAAGAAACAAACAAGTGGACTGTTCCTGACAAAATACCACCGGGGAGGCCTATAGTAAGTGATGTAAATTCTGAGTCATACGCAATTTCTAAATTTATTGATTATCACTTGGCTCCATATGCAACCAGCCATCCAGCATATGTAAAAAACACTTATGATTTTTTGGATAAAATTCAAACTATTAAAACTCATCCAAATGCTCTTTTAATTTCCCTAGATGTAGACAGTCTATATACCAACATTGACAATGAAATGGGTATCAGGGCTGTAACTGAAAAATTTGCTACATACCCAAAACCTATTCATAAGTACATCATTAAATTACTCCGTTTATCCCTAGAAGGAAATGACTTTATCTTTGATGGCAAACATTATTTACAGGTTTCTGGTACAGCTATGGGTAAGAAGTTTGCTCCTCACTACGCCGATATAACTATGGCATATTGGGAGGCAAACAATCTTACTAGATGTGAAAACCAACCTAGAATTTATCTGAGATATTTAGATGACATTTTTATGATCTGGGAACATCCAAGAGAAACCTTTGATGATTTTTTTAATGTTCTGAACACTGCTCATCCCAATATAAAACTCAAATCTAACATCCAGGAAACTGAACTAGAATTCCTGGATGTCCTAATTTACAAGGGTGACATCTTTAACCAGTCTGGTACTTTCGACACTAAAGTATATTTCAAACCCACTGATTCACATGCATTGCTCCATAAACAATCATTCCACCCAAATCATACCTTTGCTGGAATCATTAAGTCACAACTAGTTAGATTTGGTCGAATCTGCCAATTAGAAAAAGATTTCGATGAGGCCACCAGCATCTTGTTTAGGGCACTTTATCCCAGGGGCTACTCGAAGAGATTCCTCAGAGACATCAAGTCCAAAACCAAGGTCCAGTTCTTTCCTCCAGACCACCTCACAGGCATGAAACCCTGCAAGAGACCACGCTGCAGCATCTGCAAATATGTCAACACAGACAAAACTGTCAACACAAGTTCAAAGGAGGTAAAACTTTTTGCTAATGGGAATTGCGACACCCAAGTCGCCATTTATCTAATAAGCTGTAAGCAATGTCCACAGACACATTATGTGGGCCAAACAATCAATCTTAGAGGGAGAATACTCAGTCACCTAAGCTCAATCAGAAAAAACAGTGACAAGAAGGTACACCAGCATTTTAAGTCTCCCAACCACAGTTTAGCTGATATTTCAATCACCATCTTGGAAATACCAAAATCTAATAAACAACAATTGTTAGATAGAGTAGAAAAGCAGTGGATTCGGAAAATTGACTCATTTCATCAGGGTTTAAATTCAGATTTAGGCAACACTCAAGGGGATGTTTGCACATTCATATTGCAACACCATCCCACTTCTCAACGACTAGTTAAAATTGCAAGGGACTGGTTAGATGATTTTAAATCAAACTCATCAAGGTTCAAAAAACACCCAGTCACTATTATAAAAGCAAATGCTAGAAACAAGAATCTATCACAGCACTTAGTTAGAGCTATGCTAAAAGACCCCAATCCAGAAGATCCAGATCTTCCTTCTACATAAATCTCCCCAAATTTACTTATATTGTTTTCTGACACAAACCCACCAAGTGGTCATATCTTAAGTACTTGTGCCAGTGCATTTGTCAGGTATTTAGGTTGGGAATAAATTCAGGATTAAAACCAATTTATTGGCATTTAAACCCTGAACCCTAACCCTAACCCTGACCCTAACCCCAACCCTAACCCTAACCCTAACCCTAACCCTAACCCTAACCTTTCCCGCTTTCTTTTTTTTGCCAGACCTCCCCCCCCCCCATATGCAAAGGTTTTAACAAAATCAGTAGATGTTTAACTACGTGGTCACGCTGTTTTATTTGTACTTTCACACTTAAAAGTATCAGTGGATTAATTCACCCCCCCCCCTCCACCAGTACACTGATAATCATTCCGCGATGCTGAATAGTGAAAGCGTTGCACATGTCACATGTGCTGACCTCGTTGTTGACGTCATGTATTCGTTTATATGCTAATGAAGGTATGACGTCACTATACTTCCACTTGTTTCACTTTCCAGCCAATCAGAATTCGCGTAGCTAAACCACTCAGATCTATCATGACGTCGCCGGCTAGGGCTATACGAACGACGTCGTGTATACAAGCGCTTATATACACGACGTCGTGCATATTGTAGCCAATATACACGACGTCGTGCAATGTGCACGACGACGTCGTGCGTATAACTGCTAGTGTGCACGACGACGTCGTGTCGTGCGTAACTGCTAGTGTGCACGATAGATTAGCTACATCATAGCATTAGCTAAAAATAATAAATAAAATAATAATAAAAATAATATTAACAATATATCCTAACCTGAAAGGTAAGGAAGCCATTTTAGGACATGAGAAAAATTTTTTTTAATTGTATAAACGATATAGTAAATTGTATATATATATGAAGTAGTATATTGTATATATGAATAATGAAGTAGTATATTGTATATTACTAAATTGTATATACAACTAACTTGTATATACGAAAATACTTAGTTGTATAAATGAAATAGTAAATTGAAAAAACGAAATAGTAAATAAAAAATTAAATCTAAATTGTAAAAACGATATAGTAATAGAAAGTAATCAGGTCAAGTATTTTGTATATACGATTTACTATTTCGTATATACAATAGTATTTCGTCTATACGATTTGGTATTTTGTATACGATTTAGTATTTCGTATATATATATATATACGATTTAGTATTTCTTATATTAGTATTTCGTATATACGATTTGGTATTTCGTATATTCAATTTGGTATTTCGTATATTCAATTTGGTATTTTGTATATTCAATTTAGTATTTCGTATATTTAATTATTTTTTTCTCATGTCCTTAAATGGCTTCCGTAGAAAGGCATTAAATTATGAGAAAAACAATACTAACAATGGAAAACTCTTGAGATGTATCTAATGCACACATTGAGGTGTTCTTTTATTTTTATGTCCATCTAGTGGATGGGAGGTGTCACATATAGGTAATAACATATTTAGTATTACAAGTCATCTGGAGACGTCAAGAAAATAAAATTTAGGATTCAAAGATAAAACACGTTTTCAATTAACCATTTGTCTCACAAAAATCCCAGTAGTAGATAGTTTAGCCACATATTGACCAAAAAAAAATTTCATATCCATTCTTGAGCAAGTTTAAGGAATTATCGATTCTGTCTCTTCATGAAGAGGCCTCATAAAAGGATACACCCCCACCCCCACATCATATCTTTTAATATCGGAAATATCAAATACCATCAAATTAACCCTATATATTCCCCCCAATTAACCTTGGATATCCCCGAATTGCCCAAACTACCCCCCCCCCCCTGGGACTACCCGCAACCATTTACCCTGACTTTGGGATTGCTTCGCCTGTCCTCATATTTTCCTCAGCCAAATTACAGTCTTATAAACCAGCCATTATTCCCTCAACTCCACATATCTTAAACTTTCCTCGAAAAATTCCCAATCACCTTTTCTAATATAATATATATATTCCTAGAACTTTCTGCTCCAGGATGGAACCTGACATGAGGCCTACAAAGATAGTTTTGTGTAAATTAAACGGGGTACAAAAAATCTTTTCTGCTATAAAAAAAAAAGTAACTTCATTGACGAACAATATCGATCTTCAAAAATATAATTATATACATAAACATAGCACTAGATACAAAAGGGTAACATAAAAAAAATTTAAATTACCAAAAAAATACCTGATATCATATAATTACATAAAATTGTATCTTATGAAAATACACATATAAAAACGTCTATATGTTCAGTGTCAGTAAAAATTGAGTTGCAGATATGCCGGGTATTCAAATCTACAAAGACTTTTAAGACTCTCCAATGATTTGAATACCCATAATATCTGCAACTAAATTTTGCTGACACTGAACATTCCTAGCTAGATCATTGTTCAAGATGTCACTTAACAATACTTAACAATAGTCTCACAGGTCTATAGCCTCTGCAGTATCTTCACCGAAAAAAAAAGTTCATCATTAGGACCTACCTAGGCCTATTTATTTTTAATGTTTTTTTAGCCCTGACTGCTTTCTTTTAATTGATAGGCCAGCTGATATTTCCCTTTTTATTTATTTATTTTATTCTTGTTTCATGGATGTGTCTGCAGCACACAAAGTGTCATCCTGGGCTATCTTAAGGCATACATTTTTCTGGTATTCCACCTTTTTAAATAATCAGTGTGTTTGAAAATTATCTCCGCAATATACTTCCTCCATGTATTACCTGTATCCTATTTTAATTTAATTTCTAGCTCTGGTGGTTGGAATAATAAATAACATCATAATAGGCCACATTTTTTTTAATAAGGAACTAAATAATTTCAGAAATTACTTAGCTGGGCAAGATATTACTTTGAAATATGCAACATTCTTCCTTGTAATTTCTGCTGCTTCTTTTGACCACAAAAAATGGCTCTATATATATGTAATGATGAAAATATGGCAAAAAATTATCATTGCAGAGATAGTTAATTTGTACAGAGGGGTTTTTCTGGGTAAGAGAGATGGACTATGACCAAAAAACATGCAGATATTTATTTTGTTTGTAATAAGTCAAACTGTGACATGTATGTCCCAAGTGTTAGATTTTGTGTTTTTTTTTTAGTTAATGCTTCATACAAACTCAAAACCTTCAAAAAGTGAATTTGCTTTATTAGCATCATTGTAATTATTATTTATTCCTTACATCTGCTACAAGACAGTGCTCAGGAATATCTGTATTTGATTAAAATTAACACTTTTTGACTAATTGAATGTCTCACTTCTAGACACCTGGAATTATTAACATTATTTTACTGTTTTGGCTATTAACATGACACAGGCACAAAATTGGTCCATTATTTAATATCATTAAGTTGTGAAATTACTATTTAGTTTGCAGGCTGGGCCATAGTACTTATTTTTTAGCATTACATACTTCAGTGAGAAACACTTTTTGCCTTGGCCTAAACCTTTGGCCTTGGCCTATATTCAGAAATTTTTCACCTTTTGCCTTGGCCTTCTCACCTGACTTTCTTTAACTAAAGACATTCATCTTTAACTCACCTGAAGATGTTGGAGGAGTGCAAAACTTCAACTGGCAATTACTTGGCTTCTATACATTACAGAACAATGCGGTTTTTTGCTAATTAGTTCATTTGCAACTATCTTATCATCTATATATTTAAAACACAATGATAAAATACACTAATACCTATAATTTATATAGAGAGAAAAAATAATACTGCTGACAATCCTGAGGTTTACGTCACTGAATCTACAATTTTCAAGTGATGTTAAAGGTACAAGAATAAAAATCAATGACTGTCGGACTGCCTAAATGGCTGACTAGCCTATTTGTCAGCTGTCGTGTTCTGTTGTGCTGACTGATAGACAGACTGACATGACTGAACTGACTGATTGAACTGATGAGCTGAACTGACAGACAGAATTGATTGAGTCAACTGACTGATATCACTGACTGAATATATGACTGTGTACTGACTGATTTATCTGAACTGACTGATTTGGCTGAACTGACTGACTACTTTAGAAGTAGTTATATATATATGTGAGAAGAAAAAAAAGAAAAGAAGAACGAAAAAAAAAAATGTACGAGTCAATTTTCTTGAACTTTAAAATTTCAGCAATTCTGACTAACTTATAAAACCTTAACAATTCAGTCTTTATTTGACGAAAATCGGACTAGTATTAGAGGAGCAGCAGCCTTTTAAAGTATATACAACCCCCCCCCCCCCCCCTCCCTGCCTACGCTGACGCTGGTAGCAAAAAGCCGGCGGGTTACCCGTGGAAGCCGGCGGGTGACCCGTAGAATCCCTCAACAAGCCGCCGGCTTTACTACAGGTAACAGATAAACCGCCGGCTTCTACGGGTCACCCGCCGGCTTCCATGCCATGTTGTGCCATGCTTGCAGTAGTAGATAGTTTAGCCACATATTGACCAACATTTTTTCATATCCATTCTTGAGCAAGTTTAAGGAATTATCGATTCTGTCTCTTCATGAAGAGGCCTCATAAAAGCAATAATGCTCTCTCAGCTTCAGAGTTATATAATTATGTTAAATTATTATTCAAATATAATTATTTTGAATATTTCCTCATGGACTGTTCAGTTCCCAATCAGTTTTAGATAAGGCTATCTAGTAAATACACTACAAAATTTCTGCTACCATTCTAAATTACCAGCTGCCAAATATTAAAGTGTCGTTTTCTCAAAAAAAATTTACATTGCTTAACGAATTTCTGTTAGCTGGATAGTTAGCTATCCAGTGAGCTCCATATTTAGAACCATTAAATAGCCAATGGATAAGGCTATCTAGCAAATACAAATTTCTGCTGCCATTGTATATACCAAGCTCCCAGATTTTAAAGTGTCTTTTTCTAAAAAAAAATTCACCTTCCTCAACAAGTTTCTGGTAGCTGGCTAGTTGCTATCGTGTAAGTCCCAATATTTGGTTCCATTAAATAGCAAATAGATAAGCTATCTAGTAAATACACTAGGCATCCCTAATAGTCATAGTCATTCCACAACTGCAATATAACTAAATTGCAATACAATTCAAGAGAGTGACCAATCATATTGGACATTTCGATAACACAAAACCGTTATATTAATTGCAATCAGGAGTTTTTATTTTTTATTATTCCCTAATTCCATAATCCACCACAATTGAATATTTCCCTGTTATGTTCAATTGATGGGGTTTATATTTCATTAATTAGCAGTTGATTAAAGTCAATATTTTCTTTAATCTTCCATCGAATATTAAGTGTTATTTAATTATAAAACGGTGATGACATCATAAAATGATTGTACACTGTTCTAAAAATAAGTATGTATTACTTTGTACTTATAAATATTTATCAGGTTTATTGGTGAAATGAACACCAAATATATAACTGCCTATTCAACTACCAATTCCTCCGATTATCATATGATTACGATATATGCAAATGTATTTAATTGTATTATATTCACCCCATCTTAAAGTAAAACTTTGTATTAAATACAATTTATATTTCATTTTTTTCAATGATCATTTTGTTTTATTAGATCTATTCATGTCATAGAGTATCTACATTGTAAAACAAAGTTCTTTTTTTTATACTGCATAAAGTACACAGAAAATACAGGCTTAAAGATCTCCCTTTTTTGGTATTAATGTCTTTGGCATTACCCTACCCCCTTGCATAGAAAATTATCCATAGATAAGGTTTCCCTCCCCCCCCCCAGAACCAATCCAAAGTAGTTGGCTACACTTAATTAGCGGTAAAAACACTCTAATATGGATGAACTTTCCATACTGAAATTTCTGCCACTAGAGGAGCATGGACTTGTCAGGCCTACTAGCACGCCATCTGGTGTGAAAATCTTCGTCGTGCACATAACCAATCAATGCGCACGACACATCTAGGCGCTGTCGTGCATATAACCAATGAACGTGCACGACCCGTCGTGTATATAGCCATTCCGGACGTCGCCATGAATGAGGCAATCGCCGGCAAACTTCCGGGGAGTTTAATCAAAGTTTTTGAGTTATTATTGACTTGATGGGCCATGAAAATGTAGGCTAGCCATGAGCAAAGGTATGTAGTATAAGTTAAATAGTATTTTATTTTGATGTATGTGCCATAGAGAAAACAAATGACCATAAACTTGAGGCATGTCAACTATTACAAGATATTTCAGTGCGATGAACCGTGACCCAGATGCAGTCCCACATCTGGGTAACGTCCGGGATTAATACAAAGGGTATATTGTTTGTTTAATGTTTATTCAAGCATGAGATTACATTTGACAGTATTATAATAATGCAAAAAGCTAGTTTTTTTTTCTCTGTCTCTCAACATGAGACCCAGAGGCGGATCCAAACATTTTAGAGGGGGAGGGGAAGGGCGTCATTAAACTGCCTGTGCCTCTCCCTGACTGATGACTCTTAATGCCATGTTAAATCAGCTGAACAGGGTCAGCATTTCAAACTGAAAGAACTCATCTGTTATCAGCTTTTGCACAAACACCATGGAAAAACCCATTCAGAAGCACAGATAACATCAGTAAATTTCCATTGCATCATTAGTGACCATTTTGATAGTTATCACTCCACTCCCACTCTCTGAGACTCACTTTAGGACTCCATCAATATGCATGAGATGGCATGGACTAAAATGCTCATTTCATTACATTTATTAGATATAGTGTGTTCACCTGTTCTTATTTCATTCTATAAAACTAATGTGATTTGAATAGTGTTTTGGCTTATTTTAACAAAAGTCCATCAAGGAAGTGTGCTAGTGATATTGCTGTTATCAGTGCAGCAGTGGTCCCTCCATTGCAGGCCTCTGGCTCTGATTGGCCATCAATGACACAATTACAACTGAAATTAAAATTGTCAAAACAGGCCACACCCTCACTGTTTATCATGGACATGGGACATTTCTCTTAATGATATTAATATTGAAACAGAATATACAAGAAAACAAGGTAAGCTACTTCAGATTTACTAATGTAGGCATAACATAGCAATGTCATCACATTTATGTGGATATAGAGCTCTATATGTTGTATTTCTTTGTCAATAAAGCAAAAAGATAGCACTTGAATTCACCCCTTTTCCCAAGACATGGGGGAGAGGTTCATAGAATTACAGAGGAATAGTTTCACTTTACCAGTGTGTTCTCTTTGTGCTATGATATACACTGCAATATCCTATCACTTGACTGTATAATATCACATATAGTGTGGCAGATTAGGACAGAGCATTTAATAAAACAAATTGATTCAGATTGATTCACTTCTAAATTTTATGTGCTGAATATATCATATACAGCATGAATGTCAAAACATGGAAAAAACCATTTTAGCTCCATGGTTATAATAATGGGATTTTAGACTTTGGTTACTGCAAGGTGGGGGAGGGGGGCGTGTTTGGATTTTGTCAAATGTATAGGTAATACACATGGCCAATGAAGTGAACACCAGAAATTCGTGTTTTTACCAAACTGTTCCCCAAGAGTTTTCCCAACGTTGCGGCGCTGTAAAATTAGACCATGGAAATGCATGTCTGTGCCAGACAAATTAAACAATGCACAAGATGAGTATAGTACAGTCTCTGCAAAATCTTTTTGCAATAGTCAGACAAAGTGTCAGACACAAAATCATTTCGTGTCTGAAATTTGAGTACTTTGTCTGACAAAAATGTAACAATAATTTTTTCGCACCCAGGTTGATACACTTGAAATATTAGATTGCAATATGTGAAATGATACACAAGAAAGGCTGGTGTGTGTCCTGTCTATTCTGAGGTAAGTAAAAGACCCCACTCATACGGTTAACGTGTGCCCTTGCATATAATTGTATAATGGACTGCATACTCCCTAGAAAGCTCAATTGAACAGGTGCCCCAAAGGGGGATAACAAAGTTATTAGAGTAAATATGTATATCATATTTAACGACTTTATAGATAAGAAAATTATTTTATTCATGGCAAATGTAATAAATTCGCATGCATTTAAGAATATTGACAAATCTAACAAATTTTAATCAGGTTTGCCCAATTCACATTTTGATATATATGTTCTTAAATGTACTTGTTAGGTTATATGATTCAGACCAATGCCACTGGGTTAATAATATTTCATTACAACTCAATGTCATACAAAATGAAACCACTCTCAAAAGCCAGTAGTTTTACTTTTCATCTTCATGTCCGGTTAGATAACAACTGTGTGATCAACTATGTGGGTGTTTGACATTTTCTAACCAGGATTTGATGTAAACTATCATTTATTTCAAGAACTTATAACATGTTTTGTTTTACATGTCCTATTCTCTTTATTTCACTGCCACTTAGTGTGAACCTCAGTCATTTGTGCTGACCAGGACACTTAAATTTAAGAAAAGCCTTCCATTTTGACAAATAATGTTGAACCTTTAACCCGGGACCTATAAGAGCAGGGTTACTTGACAGCATAGCCTGGACTGGAATTAAACAAAGTAGATTATCACATATATGATTTTATTGACAATATCATGTCAAACATGACATATTTGTCGCCGACATGAAATTATCATTACTATTTTATTCTATTGGTTTGTCAGATGAGATGAAGGATTATTGAATCAAGAAAAATAAGCGTGAGAGGTGAAGTAAAATATTAAGCACATCTTACACAATTATAACACATATCTTTAAACTGACATGGTGTGAGGCATTAATTTCATCACTGATGTGATCAGTAACCTTAGACCAGAATGTTTGTCCATATTCAAGATGAGGGGCACTTTTCTATACCACAAAATGAAGGTTTACAATGTATTTTCTTCACAGTCAAGCTGCAATTGTGATGTCACCAAATCAGCTTCAGAAAGAGGCACTGACTTAGTCTGCCCAGATCGAAAATATTATGTGAAATATATGAGTTTGGCAAAGAAAAGGAGTGCACAAAAGAATATGCATTGGTATTCAGAAGGGTTTTGCATGTTATGAGGAATGTCCAATATCAACATGTGAATATTCAGTTCAGTTATTAAACATGTGTTCGTACCTTTCTACACATCCCAAAAAAAATCACGACAATTCTAAAATGAACAGTATGGCAAATTATGACCTTTTAGCATTCATAAATGGAAAATAAAGTTTTACTACCGCAGCCTCAATGTGTGACCAGCGATCATCAAAACATGGTGTTGCAAACGTGGAGCAAACACATTAAAAATAAATACCTATATAAATTTAAGTGTAAATTTAATTTTATTGTATCTCTTAGTTACTTGTAGTTAATTTGATTATTAGATACTGTCAAAACAGAAATTTCATCTCTATTATTATATATAATATTATATTATAATTGACAAAATGTAATGCTGTATGGTGTTAGAAAAATCTCCAGAAGTTATACTTTATGATAGAGACCTAAGTATTACGTTTTTAGAATATATAAAAGCATTTTCTTAGGGTTAGGGTTACCTATACTATCACACAGCTCTTATGATGCTTCTTGGTCAAACACTCTACAATTGCCACCACTGCCAATGGCCAAGTACCTATACGTGCTTGGGTGGAGTGAAGCAGTGGTTTAAAAAATGAGACAAACTATATATACTAGCATATCTATTTTCGTTGATTTCAGATAAATCAAAATGAAGAATTCATAGAGCTCAACAGGTTACCTGGTTCTTGCCCAGAACAATGACCAAAGAAAAAGATGTGTCAAGAATATCAAAGCTGACCAAGATTTTGGCCAGATAACTGATCCCAACTGCTTCAAAAACAATTCAACATTGCACATGAAATGACGGATGATCCCACGGCTGTTTAATCCTTTCAAGATAAAAAGAACAACATAATGGACATTCCACCAGGACCAAATAAAAGGTAACACATTTTTGCACAAATAACCACAGAAATGATAACACTGCCTTCCTAAAGTCTAGAATAATGTTAATGGCAGACAATACACCAGACATGAACTGCTTAAATTTAATCCCTGTCTGCTACCTTTACCAAACATTGCATGCTCCCACGGCAAGCCCTGCCAAATCAGCTTCATTGACCTACTAATTTTGCTGTTATGCCTGATTCGTTGCTTTGCGCTCTCAAAGTGGAAAGATGCCGCATAAAATATGACTGGCGCCAAAATGGCGGCGTTGCAAGGCTTGTGCTCATTTTCGTAGGCCTAATATTATGTGTAGTAGAAAAAAACCTAACTTCCGGTTCTTGTATTCTCACATGGTTTTCGGACTCTCTACCATCAAAATTTGGAAAATAAACTGGTTAATGAAGACAGTTCAGTGGCCTCTGATTGGCTGAATATCGAATTCTGTTTATAGCAAAGTTACAGTTGAAACTCAAATTAAATCAGTTTGTCCATTTGAACATGACATATGCAAAGTTAACTGGTTAACTTGCACGAGTCCAACAATAAACAAAAGTAAATGTTGCTATTACATGCTGTAAGGTGACATGGCGATGAACACGAAATATCAAAGTTAATAGCTATTAACCAATGTAGAGGCTTATCATCAGTGCTATCTGTTTTCGATCTCGATGTGAAAGGTTTACAGAAAGGTTTCAATTTCCGACCAGCTTCGCCATTCATGACATCAAAAAATTGATCAATCAATAGGATGAACTTGGCCAATTCTTGATCTTTAGGTCCACCATACTGCTGAAATTTTTTCCTACGGACTCACTAAGTAACTTGAAAAGCGAAGGGAAACTTTAACATAGTATCACCACAAAACTGCATGTTAAACCTTTAATTTTATACTGGAAATCTATTCATTTGCAATATCTAGCAGTACAAATGTATATCTTTTAAATGGTAAAATAGCCACATATTCATAAGAATATTACCTGCATAGCAAGTTTGATTTTCATCTTGCTATCAGGAGTCAGATAAATTTGATTAGATGTTAACCGGCTCTTATACAGATGACATTTGATATCATCTCGCCAGATTATTTCAATCTGGTTCCTTGTTATGTAGGATCCATTGCACTGCAGTACAGAGAATGCATTATGATTAGAAATCTTCCTAGAGCATGCACAAATCTACACAATATTCATTAAAGGTTGAAATGCTAACTTACCTGCAGCATACGCTTTCCAATGCTCTCTCTTTAGATGTGCAGCTTCTCCTTCAGTCTTGATACAGGATCGGTTAATAATTCATTCGGGATGTTTTCTGTCATTTCATAGGTACCAGTTGGAATACCTGCATAGAAAATCAATAAAGCTAAAATAACATCGAACTGGTATTCAAAACTAAATAATAACATATCCATCCATGCATACTGTCCACCCTAGCTGGCATTATCTTACTCTGTTGCAGTTTTGAATTCTGCATGTCACAGTATTCGCATTGTAGTGGAACTATTAAATAAACTGCATTACCAAGAACAGTAGCATGACCGATCATGTCTTCCTTTATCTGCAGCTGAATCACCAGCACCTCGTGCATTAGCTTTCATAAATTGATTTCCACATCTGACAGCGCAACCCATGGGCAGTGGATATCCTTCGTAGTTTTGATTTTGTTTGTGAAAGTACAGATCTATCACTATGTAGCAGTAAATGTCCATTACCCGGATCAATATTGCACACAAATGTAAATCACAATTGATGAAGTTCAGCTGGTTTAATTGAAATTCAGAACTTGCAGACTGCAAAGTACATGTAGTCCATGTCTTGTCAACTGTCTCTGGCACATAGCGGAAAATAACATACAACAAACAATTTTGAGAAACACAGCAAGAGAATTCAACAAACAATACAATGTCAATAGCTGAAATTTGCAACAGGTCATCAGAAGATTCAATCAAGAGCATATCATTACTGCTTGTTTTCGAGGCACAGGTTTGGGGGTCTCAATACTTTTCATTGGCATTAAAAGTGTAGGCATACTGAAGTTCTTCAAACGCACCCCTTTTTGGAATACATGTATCTAGTGCATAAATAATTCTGCTAATAAACACCATGTATCTCTTTCTCCCTCATTAAAAATCTAGTTGACTTAGTTTTAGTGGTCATGCTTGAAATGCTTGATGGTATGATACTACTTGTAACATCTGCTATCATTAAAATAATTCAAATATGTATAAGCACAATTATATGGCTTGTTCACAAAATTGCAATAAATACTATCCCACACTAACATACAATTAGTTGATAATTCTATGGCATCCCCTTTCACATTAAACTCACTAAGCTGGTTCGCAATAATTATTGTGCAAAATACTCACCGCTTTCCTTGGTTTCAAAACAGTCCTGGGTGAAGTGGCGGCTTCGTATATCATATCATATGGCAGCTTCTTAGGTTGTAGCCCTTTTGCTGCTTTGTACTGTTTGTGTGGTATTCTCAGTAAAATAGTGTTGTACTTCCTCAGTGTTGCACTTGTTGAAGCGGGTTGGAAGGTTAAACTATTGGATTGAGAGTATTTGTGTTCATTCCAGTGTCTATCTATTCTATTCTTGAATGCGTTGGTTGAGGGGGCCATCAATATTTCTTCGGGGAGATTGTTCCATGTAACTGAAGTGGGCATGGATTGAGTGTCTTGATACGATGTAGATATTTGTAAACTTCAATCATATCCCATCTGATTCTTCTGTAGGCTAGTGATGGTAGTTTGAGCTCACAAAGTCTTTTTGTGTAGTTAGTTGAATGTTAAATTTGTCAGCCTTCTGACATGCCTATAACACCCTCTCCCTCCACTCCGGAAAAGCACCATCCACCTTCCTTCTGCATAGAGACAAAATCCAGAAGAATGAAAGCCCTTTGCACTGGGTCTGGGAGCAGTGGCACCCACTGTAAGGTGACATGGCGATGAACACGAAATATCAAAGTTAATAGCTATTAACCAATGTAGAGGCTTATCATCAGTGCTATCTGTTTTCGATCTCGATGTGAAAGGTTTACAGAAAGGTTTCAATTTCCGACCAGCTTCGCCATTCATGACATCAAAAAATTGATCAATCAATAGGATGAACTTGGCCAATTCTTGATCTTTAGGTCCACCATACTGCTGAAATTTTTTCCTACGGACTCACTAAGTAACTTGAAAAGCGAAGGGAAACTTTAACATAGTATCACCACAAAACTGCATGTTAAACCTTTAATTTTATACTGGAAATCTATTCATTTGCAATATCTAGCAGTACAAATGTATATCTTTTAAATGGTAAAATAGCCACATATTCATAAGAATATTACCTGCATAGCAAGTTTGATTTTCATCTTGCTATCAGGAGTCAGATAAATTTGATTAGATGTTAACCGGCTCTTATACAGATGACATTTGATATCATCTCGCCAGATTATTTCAATCTGGTTCCTTGTTATGTAGGATCCATTGCACTGCAGTACAGAGAATGCATTATGATTAGAAATCTTCCTAGAGCATGCACAAATCTACACAATATTCATTAAAGGTTGAAATGCTAACTTACCTGCAGCATACGCTTTCCATTGCTCTCTCTTTAGATGTGCAGCTTCTCCTTCAGTCTTGATACAGGATCGGTTAATAATTCATTCGGGATGTTTTCTGTCATTTCATAGGTACCAGTTGGAATACCTGCATAGAAAATCAATAAAGCTAAAATAACATCGAACTGGTATTCAAAACTAAATAATAACATATCCATCCATGCATACTGTCCACCCTAGCTGGCATTATCTTACTCTGTTGCAGTTTTGAATTCTGCATGTCACAGTATTCGCATTGTAGTGGAACTATTAAATAAACTGCATTACCAAGAACAGTAGCATGACCGATCATGTCTTCCTTTATCTGCAGCTGAATCACCAGCACCTCGTGCATTAGCTTTCATAAATTGATTTCCACATCTGACAGCGCAACCCATGGGCAGTGGATATCCTTCGTAGTTTTGATTTTGTTTGTGAAAGTACAGATCTATCACTATGTAGCAGTAAATGTCCATTACCCGGATCAATATTGCACACAAATGTAAATCACAATTGATGAAGTTCAGCTGGTTTAATTGAAATTCAGAACTTGCAGACTGCAAAGTACATGTAGTCCATGTCTTGTCAACTGTCTCTGGCACATAGCGGAAAATAACATACAACAAACAATTTTGAGAAACACAGCAAGAGAATTCAACAAACAATACAATGTCAATAGCTGAAATTTGCAACAGGTCATCAGAAGATTCAATCAAGAGCATATCATTACTGCTTGTTTTCGAGGCACAGGTTTGGGGGTCTCAATACTTTTCATTGGCATTAAAAGTGTAGGCATACTGAAGTTCTTCAAACGCACCCCTTTTTGGAATACATGTATCTAGTGCATAAATAATTCTGCTAATAAACACCATGTATCTCTTTCTCCCTCATTAAAAATCTAGTTGACTTAGTTTTAGTGGTCATGCTTGAAATGATTGATGGTATGATACTACTTGTAACATCTGCTATCATTAAAATAATTCAAATATGTATAAGCACAATTATATGGCTTGTTCACAAAATTGCAATAAATACTATCCCACACTAACATACAATTAGTTGATAATTCTATGGCATCCCCTTTCACATTAAACTCACTAAGCTGGTTCGCAATAATTATTGTGCAAAATACTCACCGCTTTCCTTGGTTTCAAAACAGTCCTGGGTGAAGTGGCGGCTTCGTATATCATATCATATGGCAGCTTCTTAGGTTGTAGCCCTTTTGCTGCTTTGTACTGTTTGTGTGGTATTCTCAGTAAAATAGTGTTGTACTTCCTCAGTGTTGCACTTGTTGAAGCGGGTTGGAAGGTTAGACTATTGGATTGAGAGTATTTGTGTTCATTCCAGTGTCTATCTATTCTATTCTTGAATGCGTTGGTTGAGGGGGCCATCAATATTTCTTCGGGGAGATTGTTCCATGTAACTGAAGTGGGCATGGATTGAGTGTCTTGATACGATGTAGATATTTGTAAACTTCAATCATATCCCATCTGATTCTTCTGTAGGCTAGTGATGGTAGTTTGAGCTCACAAAGTCTTTTTGTGTAGTTAGTTGAATGTTAAATTTGTCAGCCTTCTGACATGCCTATAACACCCTCTCCCTCCACTCCGGAAAAGCACCATCCACCTTCCTTCTGCATAGAGACAAAATCCAGAAGAATGAAAGCCCTTTGCACTGGGTCTGGGAGCAGTGGCACCCATTCACCACACCACCATTTGCCCCTCCCATCACCACCACATGGCGATCCAGAGCTGCGGAGGATGCCCCCGGAAGTGCTTGATGCACAGACTCGAGTGAGCATGTGCATTAAACCACCCACTGAAATTCGCGAAAATGGCGGCGGAGCTGAGAGTCTATATATAGAAGTTCTCTATTAGACTAAGATTGGGTCATTTGTTATTTTATGGATAAAATATCATTTCTTTCATTTGTTTGTAAATATAAAGACATCTGCAAACAAAACAATTTGTGTGTATGTTGAATTTATTCTATTCAATCTTTTTATATATTTTTAATTTATGATTGAAAATGTAACTAAAACCTTGTCCACTCTTGAATCCTACCCTTGTTACTCATAAGCTTCCAACCTAGTAACATTGAGGCATTGACATCAAGCTGTCTACTCAGTTTCCTAATTTGATGTGCAATTGTGCCATATGGGAATGCATGGATGGAATCCCGTCCAAAAAGAGATATTATTAATTGTATTATTACATAATTTTCCTAAAATAGACAGCTAAGAAGTTGTGGGTCATTTTTAGTGCCCCATTGCACACATATATTGCATATTTGTGGTGGAATTTCAGCCATCAATTCATTGCTGCATCATGAGCAATCTGATGGAGTTCAGCAGAAGCTTCTCTTTTCTGTACTGTCTGTGCTTCATAGTTTGCCCGTTTTACACTGTTTACCATTTTTCGAATGCTTTGGTATTTTAATTGGTTATCTGTATAATCATTCTAATGTTAAGTATGACAAACAGCACAAATTATTCCATAACTACAGAAAAAATGTGGTTATTTGCAGGAGAGGTGTAGTACATTCTTAGAAAGTTGGGGGTCTAATTCATTGATAACATTTGTCATTGTCTTAGGTTCATAAAAAAATATGACCAATGACCTCATGATCCTTTACATTTTGCTTTAAGTGTTGGATTAGAAGTAGGCCACCACCAAGCTTTTTACTTGTTTTTATTGCAGGTTTTCTGACAAAGGTTCTACGAAGGATGGAACTGATTCAGAAAATGAAGATGATGAGCCAAAGGCCATGTAAAATAAAAACCTTCTACATCTCTTGCAATGGTTCTAAATTAAGATACATATATTTAAGTATGTCACTAAAATGAAATGACATCTGATGCACATCTTACCATTTTCTTTGGTGTATTTCATCCAGGTGTTCAAAGGATTTGGAGGACAGTCCACCTCACAAAAGAAAAAGGTATGATTTTCATTAAAAAATAAATCATTTGTACAACTACAATAATCATTTTAAAACCATTACATACACTGTATTACAACGTAATACAAACTCATTAAGTATATAAACATACATCAATTTGTTCTGCTATCCTACAAATCCTGAAACTGGAAGCAAATGTTTGTGTGATTATAGAGATTCATGAAAGCTTCTCGAAACTCAACTAAACAATTATATGAGTTCCTGTTGAATGAAACCCATGTACTTAATGTATTTGATGTTATATTTTTCCTAATATTTTTATATAGTATGAAATTGCCATTGCTGTTAGAAAACCATTTATATTACAATTTCATTTCAGAGTTGCTGAAAGCAACTCCTTGCAAGCTGACCAGAATGTTGGTGAAACAGAAATGATACCAGAGTAAGCTTTGTTGATGCTTTTCATATTTTGAAGTAATTTGAGAATGTTCTCATATAGTATGAAATTGCCATTGCTATTAGAAAATCAATCATATTACAATTTTGATTCAGATTTGCTGAAAGCAACTCCACGCAAGCTGACCAGAATGTTGGTGAAACAGAAATGATACCAGAGTAAGCTTTGTTGATGCTTTTCATATTTTGAAGTAATTTGAGAATGTTCTCATATAGTATGAAATGCCATTGCTAATAGAAAATCAATCATATTACAATTTTGATTCAGATTTGCTGAAAGCAACTCCACGCAAGCTGACCAGAATGTTGGTGAAACAGAAATGATTGCAGAGTAAGCTTTGTTGATGCTTTTCATAATTTGAGAATATCCTCATATTGCCATTGCTCTCAGAAAATAGACTATATATAATTATTATTTAAATTTTCTGAAAGCAACTTCATGCTGATTTCTATATTTTAAATTAACTTTCCACCTGGTCTGCTAGTAATTTTAAAGGTTGAATTTAAATCAATTTTTTAACATCATCAGGTTTTGTCACCTATTCTCCAAATTTTCACGAGTGGACTCATGCCTGCTATGCTTTGCAGGTTATCTTAGATTTATTTAAAATTGCCTTATAAATAGTCAATCTGAAACATCCAGCATTTTAAATTGCTGTGTCTGTCAAAATTACACAGCCTAATTTACGATATTTTATTCATGGGGTGGCCTTGTGGCAGCGACATTAATTGCCTTAACAGGGTCTCCTGACTGACATACTATGTACCAATTTAGTCAAATAAATTTATTGTCTGTCACTCCCGTCTATCTATCAATTACTTGCCTGTCATTCGGGCAAAAAAAGGAAACAGGCTTAACAAATGGCCACATATTACACAATCGCCATCAACATTGTTCAAAACCTCTTTAACAAATGTATGTAGTTCAGCAACTTGACAGTATACCCTCTTTTCTATGTTATTCTTGTCCACCCAAGACAATCACAGTTGATGATGTTAAACAAGTTCCAAATCAATAGGAAGCACTCAGGGCAAACTCAGATTGTGTTTCTCACAGCTGTGTGAGATGTTTTTTGAGCAACTTTTAATCAAAGGATTTGGTGTCAATGTTTTTTATTCACTATTATACTAAAAGGGGCCTAAAATGTAACTTGTAACTGCTATTGAGCAAAACAGTTTGGATCATGCGATTTTGATAGTTTTAACTATTAAATATTAGCCTACATGGGCTTATTTTTCCAGATTTTTTTAATCAATGGCTGCTCATTCCAATTTGCAGTAAATTTAAATTAAAACTCGCACAATTATCAAAATTATTAATATTGAAATTTGTGCAATCAACAGAAGACTGATATGGCCGATATATAACTGAAACCCCATCTACTCTTGAATCCTAACCTTGGTCCTCGTAACACCCCCATAAGAGACCATCTTTGTGACTGCGAACACTAAGGGTGGCCGCCATAAATCCCCAAAAATAAATTGTGATAAAGTTGCATCGACTAGTTGCCATGCAAACACTTTTGATGCAGTGTCCCAGGAAATGACAGTTTTCATGGCCAGTTGACAGTTGACACTGGCGAACATTGTTAGATTGTGTTACTAAACTTGCAATTGTACTTCAGTGCAATGTTAATCTAAAAAAAAAAACGTTACTATTCAAATCAGGTGAGACAGGGTTTGCCTCCTATATTTTTGTACCAGACGGGGCTGATAAAGATAGGCAGGCCGCAGGTGACAAGGCAACACTTACACATCATATCAGTACCATGCCTAATAGTGAATTAATTGAAATTAAACCCGCTACTTTTGATTGTGTAGACTTCGTGACATCATCAATATGAGTTTACTACAAACTGATCAATGTACACTCCTGCAAGTCTGGATCAGAGGATTGATACCACAGTCTGAATTAAGAAGTATTTCAGATATAGAGTATGTTCTTACTAAACTGAATGCATAAATGATGACTATATCATGATAATGGTTCAAAATGTCTATCAAGCTTATTTAAATGGTTGAGCTAATTCGGACTTCAGAACTGAGGCATCTCAACCAGAGTGCACTCTTTCTACTAACTTCCGCTTCTGTAACTATTAATAATTACACGTGTAATTTTCAAAACTTGTATTTCTACTTGAGTGGCTTTGCTAACTTGACTCCTTTTGCTACCTTCTGCCAAATAATAGTTCTATTGTACTCTACTGGGCAATGTGACATACGCCTAAGTCACATATAACACTCTCTTGAATAACTCATCCATCAATTACTGTGCTATTGATTTTATTCATAACAAATGATAAGATCAATTTTCCTTTCAGGAATTTGGAGATCACAGAACTCACAGAGGTCATAGAAAAGATTCAGGACAAGGAAGACTTGGATGAGCAAGGGAACAGAATTCTCAATTTACTTGCAGCAGGTGGAACTGAGATCCTGGAAAGAAATCACAAGGTTTTCTTGGAGATGATAGAAAAGGCTGACAAACTGATTGAATCAACATTATACTGTGAAATAATACAGGTACAATAAACAATGTACATTTTCTATGGAACCCCAAATAAGTAGAACTAACAGCAATACTCACTTGGACTTTAAACTAAATTCAAGACCTGAATGGAAAAAATCATTCTCAAAATTTGTGATAAGGCATCAAAACCATAAATGTATTCAGAATATTATTGTGACAGTTAGTTCCAAGCTTCACATTAGAAAGGCTGTATAAATACTTTATCAGACCAGTAATTAACTAAGGTGATGTTATATACTCAAATCTTTATGAAGGTCTCTCAAATAAGACAGAGAAGTTGCGAAGAGAATCTGGAGTAATTTGCACAGGTGCCATAGGTTTAACCAGTCATGGCAAATTGCTAAAAGATTTGGATTAGGAACCTCTTTCTCTCAGTACCGCATTGTATTACCATTGCGTCAAAACTAATGGGTTAATTACAGCGGTTAAGAAAATGTCTTCTATATCAAAGCAAAAATGGTTGAGGTTAATTTATTATTGTCACAATTGGCAATTAACCCAATGAAGACAACCCACACAGGTGTTGTCAGTCATTCAGATTGCATGGACCAAGTGTAGTAAATATGGTGAACTTCCAAGCTGTATAACCAATTTAGGTATTGGGTTCCTTTTGGTGTAAAAATAAGCATGATCACGGCAAAAAATGACGGCTCTCTGAAATAGGCTATGTTTGTTCTATTTTTTTTTCCTTTCGTGCATAAACTGTTTATCAAGGGCTATATTGAATGATCTAGCTGCAAAATTGTGATTTTTTAAACTTGTATGAAATTTTGCCTCTTAATATTTACCTAAATACCTAAAATGCAGCACACAGTTGCTTTTTTTAGTCATTTAGAAACTGACTCATAATGATAAATTTTTCTCATTACCCTGAGGTCTTGGCAACATCAGATCCAGATCCACTGTGAAGCCACTGACACATAGGACTTTCTGTAATATTCAGTGGTTCATATGGTCAATATCGGAACTGTTTAGATGGAGCTATGTCAGTTTGGTTTAAACCACTGATGCAAATTTATGTATTGTATTCCAGGCAAGAGACTTATCTGATTTATGTATATATTGTATATTATTTATAAAAACCAGATTGGCCAATTGAACTACCCTTTTTGAATATGTTTATAAATAAATAAACAAACTCCAATGTGTTCAGAATTGTGCCACTTGAACCATCACGATGTTAGGCAGAAATGACCACAATACACCGGTGCTCAAAGATGAAAGATCTTCCGTCGGATACCGTATCCAATACAAGATTTTGATGACTGTGTATCAGTGTGTACAGGGGACATCTCCTCAGTACTTCCACGAGTTACTGAAGAATTACAAGCCACCAAGAAATTAGATTTCGCTGACCAACTCTTGTTGATAGTCTCAAAGATGAGACTCAAGCTTGTAGGTCGTGCCCTTGCTGTAAATGGACCCAAAGTCTGGAACCAGCTTCCACGTTACATGAAACAATTGCCTGCAACAATCAGTTTAAATGTCTAGTGACGGATCAGTTACTATCGATGTAACTAGACTTTTGGCAAACATTGAACAAGGGGTTCCAGGAAGTTGTGAATTTCTCATTATCATTAGAATAAACAATTACAAAAAAGGAGCATTTGTTTGAGGAGGAACAAATATAATTGAGATTATATTCCTGTCTGTATGAGTAATGATATTTGGTTTTATATTTACAAATTTATTTTTTGTATATCAGGCATAGTAAAGAATTTGTATAGAACCACCAGTAAGCTATAGCTGTTAATATTGTGTATGACACATAGCCTAATTTAGACTGGTAAGTCCATTTATAGCTGCTGCACTGTTGTTTCTAAAATTAAAAAATTCCTTAGATACAACAGCTTGTTTTTATCTATTAAAACTCATTGTCTCCAAAGATCTTACTTGCAGTTCAACGATTACCTTTCCAGAAAATGGCTGATGCATACAGAAACATCCCTAACATGCTGCAGGAAGCTCCTTTTGACTGTATAGAGCAAAAGATGGACAAGACAAAGACCAGAAGACAATTCATAAAGAATCAAGGGAAATACTTAGCGCTTGTCAAGGTAGGTCCAAATTCAAAAGCTTTATAATGAGAAAGATTAAGCCGTGATCTTAATGTCATTTCAGTATTTCCTAAAAACATTTTCATATTTGCATGATATTATGGCGATGTTAGAAATTCATCAGCCTAATTTTGTTTGAATATATCATATTATATAAGGTTAGAATGTGGACAGTTATTATCTAATCTTGACCCTTAATATTTTGAATTATTAGTTTCATGGTATTATCATAATATATCATAAAGTATTAAAATTTAAGGTTTGCCCAACATTTTAACAAGTTTTGATCAAGGTAATTCTGACATTAGGTGAATATTATACTGTAACATTTGTCAGAGGTTTGATCCCGCATTGACAAATGTTAGTCAACATATCAGATATCTAAACTAAAGAAAAAGGCAATCAAAAATGACATGAGTGAAAGCAGAGGAGAGACCAACCAGAGTAAATGTGTAACCCCCCCCCCCCTAATTTTCCGAATTTTATCCCATGAAAAACAATGGCAATAGGCCACTTGTCTCAAACTGCCAAATTCTGGAAATCGCTACACTTTACAAAATGTCCTGTAGTTTCTTACGGCACCTTGCTGGTGGAGACATTAACAGATTTTTGCCATAAAGTTACAGCACTTGCATCTGTTACATTGTGACGATTGCATATTGTGAAATCTTTTAACCTGCAGTTTCCTAAGTTACCATTAATGGGCTCTGATAGTAGTGCTCCATCTACACTAAATTTATGGTATCATATTGAAGTTGAGATTTACTGTATCTTACCATAAAATGCTGAAGTATCATGGTGTAGTTTTTGTAGTTTTACTGTATCTTTCCATAAAATATGTGGTGAAATTTGTGTCGTATATTTGGCCTATTTTACATCAACCTACTTAATAAATTACAGTAGACTACCATTTTCTTTACCTCAGCTATACATTTTATAGGAATATGCTGTGGGATAGATTTACGGCATCACTAATGCACCTACATGCTTAAAGTTTTTCTAGCCACCATACCAAAGACACTATTTACCCTACATGAAAGAAATTTTGTTAATGACATATCTAAATTATTATAATTTCACTTTGCAAACTTTATTGTGACATTCATTGCATGATGTTTATATAATGATGGAAAATCAGAAATAATGCTAAAAATTGTATTTCTGGAGCTGAACTCCAGCATAAAAGCATTTACCCTTACAACATTTTATATGGTATTACTCTATATAGCTTAATTGTGCATTTGGATAGTCACATTGACATATCTCAGCTGTGTTATATAATATTGAGAGAAAATGAAAACAATATATTTATAAAAAATTGTAAATGGTAAATATAATAGGGGATACATCCACCCTTTGGTAATGGCATTTTATCAATACTCTGCATACAAGAAGTCAGTTCTAATCATTCAGTTTGTGATAAAACTCTGAAACTTTGCACTATATTAGAGGGGGTCAAATACCATAATTTTTGGATGTGGAACTACCTCCATGAAAATGAAGTTTTCAATATTCATAATTTCACAGAATTTGTGGAATAATAGTAATTATGGCATCATGAGAGTGTAATTTTCAACCATATTTTATGATAGGATGTTTGTGTGATTTTCTGCTATGTTACACTAATTGGAGAATGTCTATGCCCTGCATGGTCAAAAAGGAAAAATGTGTCAAAATGTCCATATTTGGAATAAACCCAGGTGACCCTGACCTGTGACCCTCCTTCATAGGTCATCATGATATGGTACTTTTCATTAGCTTTCATATGATTTGCTGTTTGTGGGATTCTGTTACATGGAGCAAGCTGGTACATATAATATGTCTTTGGAATGACAGCAAAATTGCCAAATTTCCATATTTGGCATAATTCTATTGGCAACATTGACAGTTTACATTTTGGTCAACACCTTATGTAAATGAATTAAATGAATTGTGATGTCACTTTTTTTTTCTTACTTGAAGCTAAATAGTTTAAATCTGCGCCCTTCTAACTTCAGACTCATGCCTAAGCAAGGCAGGCTCTAGTGATTGCAGAGGTCTATTTTCCCTACTGCCAAATAGATCTTTGGTGCCAGAGTAAATCTGCTGGGTCCTGTCTGACTGAGAAGGGCACCCCAGGTAGTCTGGCTTGTTTTGATGACATGGGTCGAACTGCCAGTGCTCAGAGGAGCAAATCCCCTTGAGATCCTTGGCACATGTATTGGCAACATGAGAGGTGACCTTTGCCTGTTGTCAGTGAGATCTGTGCAGCCCTCACAAAGCATATTTATACCTTATATATGCTTAGGGTAAAAAAGTTGCTAATGTCTCATGTCCTCACGCATCTCCTGTATGAGCATGTTCAGACTATCAAGTAAAGGATTCAGGCGATCTAACAACTGAAGCTGTCGTTCCAATACCTGTTGCTCAACATGCTCAAGCTGTTCTTATCTGCCGGGGTTGAGGGCCAACAGCTGCAGGTACTGGTGCGTACTGGTGCAGGTACTGGTGCAGGTACTGGTCCCTTTGATTTGATAGAGTGGCTTGGTGGGACATTGCTAGAATTTGTGCTTCGTCCTCATTGTCAATGAGACTCTCACCTGTCAGAGTGTTTGTCAAACAATTTAAAAAATAAAATCCAAAATTTAGGTCCAAGAAAGTCTTTAGAAATACCTATAGCAAATCAAATGGAACATGGGTCAATAATCTACAGTAAACAAGATGTCTTTGGAAAATGGAAAAATGAATTGGACTTTTTCAATGATTTGTTTTATGATTTAACTTTGACTGAAAAGTTAAGACTCGCAGCCTCTCAAAATGTCACTGAAATTTGGAATAGAGATATCACAGAGAACGAAGTGAGTAACGCAATCAGTAAAGCTGAAGTTAGGAAGGCAATAGGGTATTACAATATCCTAAATGAAATCCTAACGAAGTCCTAACATATGTTACTCTTTTTACAATCACTGCTTCTTTTGATCTTGTACTATTCCATCCATTTGGAAAAAAGCCATCATTAAACTCATTCCAAAAGTGCATCATTCTATGACCCAAGAGTGCTTATGAAATATCGCGCAATTTCATTGCTATCCACTATTTATGAAATATAGAGTGTTCTAAATAATATTCTTGCATTTACAAAACTTATCATAACACATAATTGGCAAAATGGCTTTCGTCCAGGCCGATTGTGCATAGACATTATTTTTGCATTAGCTACCATTTTAATACATAGAAAACAGGCTGGAAAATATACTTTTGTCAGTTATATTGATGCTGAAAAAGCCTTTGTCTTTGCACAATTTCTTGATCTTACTGAAAGTACTGGGGGGCAGAAGCAGAAAATCTTTTATTTCACAAATTATCAAAATGTGGAACAAATGGTAACTTTTATAGTGACTGAAAAACATGTATTCAGGCTGTATTTCTGCAGCCAGTATAAATGGCATACTAACAGATTGGTTTTGATATTTACTTTAGAGTTCGTCAAGGGGACTCTCTGTCTCCTACTTTGTTTAGTATTTTTGTAAATGATCTAGTTGACGATGTTAATAGTTTACATCTTTGGATCACAAATTGAATGCTGAGGATGTAGCAATTCTAGCTGAAAATGAGGAAGACTTACAAAAAAATCCTAGACAAAGTTTCAGAATGGGGCTCCAAATGGCTATCAGATTTAACAGCAGTAAATCAAAAGTGGTACAGTATAGGAAGAGACAGACAAGTGTAACAACATTTAATTTCGTTCTTAACAACCAGCCTATTGAAATAGTCGCCAAATATTATTATCTTGGACTGGTCTTTGCACAATTTCTTGATCTTACTGAAAGTACTGGGGGGCAGAAGCGGAAAATCTCTTTAGGGAGCTAAACAGCGGAATAATTCTTATGACAGAATGCTACAATGCACAACTGAACAAGTGTGGTTTTTGGCACACAACTATAATTGTAATAAGGGTGGAAAATCCTTGAAAGATTAAGTATCTATGTGTATGAGTAGGAAATATAGAAGTGTGCTTGCCCAGTTGCGTTATAGCATTCTGTCTTTAGAAATTGAGCTGGGAAGCTGGAAAGGTGTTGAAATTAAAAGACGAGTCTGTAAATTCTTCTATGAGGACCGTGTTGAGGGTGAAGCACACATTCTTTTTAAATTGCTAATTTTACAATCATGAAAGAGACCTTTATGACTATATCATTACATTTTCATATGCTTAATAATCCCTGAAAATTTAAACTGATAATGCAAAATTATATCGTCATTGCAACTGCTCAATATGTCTGGCAAATATATGATAAAATGTAGTTTATTTGGCTTATAGCCGAATGTTGATATCCTCTATTATTTGATAAATCACTGAAATTATATACATGTATGTTTACATATATGTAAGAAAAAGCTGTTTGTTGTCAATTTATTTTCGTGAAACCTATTTTTATGTTCATCACTGCACCTTCAGTATCATTTCAATTTGCCACTCGATGTTTTCTTTTTGTACATGGCACACAGTGAGTTATAAATTATTCATGCCCCCTGGAGTTTGCATGTAAATATTATACATGGTACATGCAAGTGATAATTTATTGTATTTCGTAAATTTTAAAGAAAATTTGCAACTGCTATATAATTTACATAAACTTTGAACATGCAAACTCAAGTACATGCCATTCTTGGTGTAATTTCTAGAAAAAGCCATATTTTCCTATTTATTTTGATCAAAGAATAACATTTGGGAATATGTTTCAAAAACTTTCTTTTGGTTATTCATGGAATTATTATTAAATAATGCATTTTTATCCATTTATTGCCCCACAAAAGTCTCTCATTGTTTTCAATGATATACTTTCTTTTTTCTTTTTTTTTGTTAGGCATAAATATCAGTAAATTCAGAGAAAATCTGATTAAAATATAAAGTAATGGTAAAGATATTCACAATTTCATACCCCCTACACTAAAATTACATTTATTTGGACATGTTATGTAGCATTACATAACAATTTCAAAATGCCTTGAAAATTTTCAAAATATGTGTAAATTAACACCTGTGTTTGCAAGCATTTGTGTCCTGTATAGAACTATAGCTGATAAATTGGCCTACATAATCCAAGGGAAATGAAATGTTTTATTTTGTGTAATTTGATTTTTTTGTACAATATAAACAATACCATACCATACCAAATATATCAAGCTTTGAATATTTCCTCTTGTCGTGTAAAAATTTTCTTAGTGCAACCTGTAGAAGCTCTTGGCTATTTTTCTATGTAGTTAAGGTAAGTGCAGATTGAACCGTCAGCTATTACTGTTGTAAATCCCCAAGGGACGATTGAGAAACGCATCAAATAGAATCAGCTTTTCGTATTTTCTACCAGGCTAATCACTGGCTGTGCTACAAAATAAAAATAAACTACCAACCAACTTTGTCAATGTTTCTGAATTTCTCCCACATCAAAAATGATACCGAACAAATATACTCCCCACGAGGCACTTGTAAATTAAACTTATACTGTAAAATATTTTCAAAAGTTAAATAATATTTCCAGGCTAATGTTTTTACAATACCCTAATGATTACATTTAGCTAATGGTGTGACAATTTCGTCGCCATAGCTCAACCATGGAGCCACCTGGATGTGGATCCTAATGTCTGCTGTAACATAATGAATGACATCACAAAACCAAATACATTCTATTATACAATGTCAAAACATTTCCAAAAAATATTTTTGAATATATCTTCTCAATGTGTGAGTGTGGAACATGATGAAAATATATTGTGTTTATCCTATTATAATCAGATTTTAAATTGTTACCTGAATGATATTTGGTATCATTGCGTTGCTAAGTTAGGGTTAGTCAGTGTTAGACACTAACGCCAACCCCAACCCTGTCAGCTTTTGCAGTAATTTGAGTCTTTTTCCATTGATTGCCCAGTTGAATTAACTTCAACAGTTAGTAATTCAATAAAAGTGTTTCAAATTGTCCAGTTGAATTGACGAATTCTAGTTATCATTACTTGACAATAGACTTATTCAGGTGTTGACGTATGTAAGCATGAAAAAAATCATGTAGGCTGTTGCTTTATATTCACCATTTAAAATATCTAACCCTCTCCTGTTCAAATAACCATATTACTTCCTATTGCCTACAAAGTATTGTACTAGCAATGCACTCAGTAAGTACAAGTACTTTATGGAATCATACACAAGTACACGAGTACATGCTAACATTCTCAGAAGAAATCTAATGCTTTGTTTTCCTGCTTACCATTACTATGTATTATATTGTAATCATCCAATGGCCTTCCTGGAAGGTTAGGGAATGATTACAATATATATACATAGTCAAATCCTGTAATCGTGTTAATATTATTAATTTTAGACACAAACTGTTTGTGGAGAAGTAATGATATTATTAACTGCCTTCTGAAGTTACCGCTTGCAAGATCAGATAAAATGACAGCTAGCAAGCCTAATTTACATATGCTCAAAAAGTTATTCCAATAGAAATTTAGTTTTACACAAAGGAATAAGTGACTATTTCTGCACACAATGTGATTTGCAGATTAAGTACTCTTGCAATCCCATATTCATCAACTCCCAAATGAATAGTTGAACTTATTAAATTCTTTGCATTATACTACTTTTAATGTAATTATAAATTTTCAATTTCTTTGTTGTTTTTGTTGCCTGATAACATATTAAAAATCAATTACATTTATGACTGATGTAGGCATTAAATCTTTTAATTTTTCCGTTTTTTTTGCAGATATTAATTGTTACTGGCCCACAAATATCAAGGTTGGTAATGCCTGATTTTTTTTTCATTATTTCTATACTGTAATGTTTAAAAATAAACATATGCTTCAATGTATACCTTACAGGGCAAAGTGGGTGAGGCTGCTCATTGTGAATGCTAAATATACATCTGGGAGGAAGATGGATAACCTCCAGTGGACAGATGAGTTGATAGAACTCTTAAAAAAGCTGCTTAAGGAAGGAGCAGATCCAACATGGATACCTATTGGTCAAGATAGATCTGCTCTGTACAGATTTTTCCAAGGAGTATTCCTCATCCTTGCGAACACAAAAAAACTTACTAGGGCATGTATGGAACTCCTTTCATTCTTCCTGACTGAGAAATGCTTGAACCACTGGGAGCCCATGGGAACCCTGCTGCACGCATTGCTCAATTACCATTGGATATTTCTCCCAAAAAGAAGAGTACAAGCTAACTTCACTGAGCAATGTCAAAGTATTACTTTCAAAATTATTGGAGGTAACCCCAAATTGCTTGACAAAGCTGATGAAAAAAGGAGGACTCCTCTGCATATCCTAGCAAAATGCATTTCTGAACATCCAGATGCAGCAGAAAAACTACTGCCATTCTTGCATGACCTCACAACACCTGAGAATGTGAATGTCAGTGACTGTGATAGGAGAACTCCTCTGCATTTCCTAGCAAAATGCATTTCTGAACATCCAGATGCAGCAGAAAAACTAGTGCCATTCTTGCATGACCTCACAACACCTGAGAATGTGAATGCTAGAGATAAAGACTTAGTGACTCCATTCTCTTGGATATTATTGGGAAAAGAAAGATGGAAAGATAATTCCAGTACATTTAAAGACCTGGAACAGATATTTCTCCAGAAAAGTGCAGATGCTCACCTTGCAAGGGAAGGAGCTGCGGTACCTATGTAAGTATTCAATTACTCACTACATCAAGCAGAATGTGTTTCCACAGCCAGTTGCTACTCCAGCAATTTGCTTTGGAGGGGGCCAGTTGTCCATGTAACACTGATAACCAAAATATCAAGGGCCAGCAATGTGCACTATTCAGCAACAGAAATGCAAAACCTGATTGAAGTAAAAATGAATTTTTATGAAATGGTTCTTCAATGTTATTGCTTCACCAGAAGTATTGATCCTGAAGTGTAACAGTGGTTGCCGCTGTCTAGCTATGTCTATAATTATAATATTTAATTAACTTACCAGACAACATGTTAATCAGGTTTGAGGTGGCACTTGATAATCTTATGGACATAAGCAGGTGCTTTTGGTGCACCTAATTTCTATAGTCTATAATTTAAAAAAAATTATAAACTCTAACCTTAGGTGCAGTTATTTAACACAAATGGGTTTACAGAAACAATGTGCTTGCTGTGAATTAGTAAATGTTATTTGGTATAGACCCCAACCATTTCAGGTAGGACTAGTTGTTAAAATGTTAATGGTAATGATAATCATAATTTTAGTAGTACTGTCACAGTGACCATGTGATGAATTTTTCTGGAGCATTATTTCCTGAAAGAAAATTATTTTCCATATTGTTACATGTATGTGACGAGTGACTTGCCAATATCAATAATGATACAACTGCTTTGGCTGATGGGGTTCCCCTGTACTTGAGTCCGTAATGAAAACTGAGTTTTTTTAGGCCCTACTCCCAATACACTCGACCCTCGTTAATCCAAAATTTGTTAAACCTAATCCCATGCCCTGGGTCTCCACAATGCTAATTGGACTCGTTAAACCGAATCCCATGGTTTCCCAATCCGAATGGTCATTTTGGGCACAGAATGGCTTTTTCCAATGCTTAAGCAATTCATTAATCTGAACGTTCGGTAGTTATAATCGAGCAATTGACCAGCATAATTTCCATTCTGTGTTTAATCAAGGGGTGACAGTCTGTCTGTCTCATTGCTTTGTTTTCAATGTGTTTGAATAGCAATTAATAACCCAATGAAATGGAAGTCTCACTACTGAATTGAACCTTCATCTCATTTCAATTAGGCCGCGTAAGCAGTTAAAAATGTTATATTAGCTCCAATACTTGATAGCAATTAACAAATCTACATGCGTGGTATAACCATACATGAAGATTACAATGAGTTGATAATTACAGTTTGTACAAAATTATGATTCTTAAATGGTCAGCTAATAATAGATTTAAAAAAAAAAGAAAAGCATTATAATATACATTAATCCTACAATGCATAATGTATATCGATTTATTGTATGAGATCCTAGTTTTAATCCTATATTTGATATTAATTTTGGTATCAGAATCTCAATCCATAACATATCCTATAATAGCAGAACTCATAGAGATATAGATACTTAATAAGATTGGTTTTACAAAATATATTCTGAGTCTTGTGAAGATTGTCAGTGAAATCACTGATGTTTGTTCACATTTAAGCTGTGGCAACTGATCACTGATCTTCACATCCTTGAAAATGGCTCAAATAACCTAGTTATGGCACATTTGTCTTCCTTGAATAAAATGAAGCAACTTTGAATGGAGGACTATATGTTAAAAATGCCATCTTAACAATTCCCCCCTCAAACATCAATGGACTCATCCATATAAGTCTGATTTCTGGGAAATTGGCATGGTTCATTTTGGTCTTTGGGGGTGAAAGCTTGTGAAGGTTTTCAACAAAATGAGACCCATCATGTAAAATGCCTAGCAACACAAAAGCTTAATATCTACTTACATTATTTCATTCCTATGAACTAATGTGATTTGAATGGTAACTATGGTGCTTCGGCTGTTAACAAAAATCCATCATGATTTGTGCTTGTGATGCTGCTGGTGTTATGCCAGTGTTGCAGTGGTGACTCCATTGCAGGCATCTGGTCATGATTGGCAAGATGAGTGACACACTTGTGACCTATAAAATGAATGAAACTGGCCACACAAACTCTGTTCTCACTCTTTCTTAACTGAAACAGTGTATTTACATAAATTGGATTTGTCAATTGCTCTTTACGTTTCTGAAACTGTACACTGTAATTAATTTCAAGTAATTAAAAATAGGCCGATGTTGAAATGAAATTATTTCTCAAACTGTTTTGAACAGCAGATATGCAGTTCAAAAATGCTGCACTCGCCGAACCTGTCCATTATGTATGGTAATGTGAAAAAATTAAACATGATTAAATTTTTTAAAATTTGGATCTGAATTATTCTATTTGATTTGCAAAACATGCCACATTTTTCTGAAAAACTCTGTTTTTTGGATGCAAATTACAGAATGCTAAAAGTATTTAGGTATATTAAAAAAAAACATGAAAAAATTCTATGCAACTTATTAGCAGGAAAGTTTGAAATATATACAGTTTTTTTTTCTTAATATGACTAACAAGCAAAGGTCTCTTTTTATAATTACTAATACTATAGATGATGCAAGTGGTCGATTTGCAGACAGTTGTGGGTAGCTAGGCAAGAGTAGCGAGGATCTATGGAAAAGTACATTTTATAGCACATTCGGCAATAAAGACAAAGACATAAATTTATATGAACTATACTAATTGATTGTAATATTTTGATTACAATCAAATGCCGCTCAATTATATTTATCAATTTTATATCGTTATCATTCCAGCTGACCACACTTCTTGCTTTGAAGTCAAAGCAAGCTCAAACTTCCATGTGTTCATTATAATAGACTTACATGTAAGAAGAGGTTTTCTGAAAAAAGGCAACAAATAATTCACTCTGTAGGGTTAGGCAGAGGTTAGGCAGATCCGACCTAAATTGTATTAGATGTCCTGTGGACAGGGGACTTGTAGCTAGGCAGAGGTAAAAAAGCTAGAATCTGACAATAACTAGCGAGACAGAGATGAGGTCACTGTCTTCTTATCAAACATTTTGTTTCACAGTGGGACTGCAATCATGTCAGCCAGCTGGACTTTGTCTGAATCAATGTATATTGATGTTAATATTCAAATAAAGGCCTCTTTAAGATTGCTTACATACATCAAGCACGGTAACATAAGAAAACGACCACTAAGTCCACTTTTTTTCTTACATATCTCTAAACTACTGTTTCTTGTACAAATTGCTGATGGTATACAATATTTTCATTATCCAAATTGAAAAAAAAGTAAAATTTTGTTACTTTCAAACTTAAGTGGACTAAACAGATTCAAATAATCAATGTCAACAATTCAAAATGTATTTGTCAGAGTGATCGTACGAGCGGCATCAGAAAGATATCCTTGCAGGATCTCCTGTCATATATGACTCATACAACATAACAATTTCTGTGATCTTCTCTCATATATGATGAATGAAAAACTTGAACTTTCAATGAAATTCACATGCTATATCATACTAAGCATTTTAATAACTAAGCATTTTAAAGTGACCATATTTTTTTTCAAAATTAAAGTTTTTATCCACTAGCCCCAGGGTGTTGATGAAATTCACATGAAATATCAGGACTCTGCATTTTCACTGGCCATTTATGAAATATATGGACAGTCAGTATAGTGCCTTTACCACAACATTTCAAATATATTTTTTTGTGAGTAGTCAACCTGGCGACAAGCTAAGCCTGCGACAACATTGACGGCTGTTTTGATAATGCAGGGGACAGTGATAACCCGCCAAAACGCAGGGTCGTGTGAATCACGTCTAGGGCACCTCGGCAGTTGGAAGTTCTGCCCATCATGTAACAGAGTTCACTGTTGCCTGGTTAGTTGTCGACGGGTTGGATGTCGCCAAGTAGGCGCATCTCAGGGTTGACTGGCAATAATAAGGTAAACCCAGGCCATTTAATGATATTCCCATGCTGTTTAAGCTAAGCAATTTCTGATGCCGCCTATGGGTAGTATATAAGAAGTCATGTGTTTTACATTTAACTATGATATTTAATGTACAGTAAACCTTGCCAAGTAGAACTTGCCTACACTGAAACACAAATCGAACCATGTACAGTTATAGGAACATTAATTTCTAAAGACTTTCTTATTGAATCATAAAACAAATCATTCAAATTATAACTGGTGGTGGCTGTGGTGCATTTGAGTTTGCCTTTCGCATGTTGACTGCATAAGCACTATGACTTGTTTTTAAACATATATATCACTTCACACAAATTTAGTGAGTCAAAATGTGCGCTCTGCCAGTTAGATTTCAACAAAATCTGTCCTAAAAAGATGTCGAATTTTGCAGTTATACTCAAATGACATTCTGTTATGCCAGGCTGACTCTGCAAAGAGTTCAGGAAATTAAAAAAAATACGAAGGTATCGCATCCTCAACTTCCATTCTTGCATTCTCATAGCCTTAAATGCGTGATCTTTTATTGTCACATTTACTTACCATAAGTGCATATTCGCCTCTTGCAGCTACAAGAAGCAATATATTGGGAATAGAATATTGATCACAATAACACAACGTTAAATACATAATGACTAGATCCATGCCAATAAGAATCCAAATATGTCAATATCATTTCTGTACTCTGAATATTTGCAGAGACTGCCCAGATATAGCTTTCCTAAAAGGTGAGAAAATCTCAAACAAGCATTTTAACCTCAAAAATTGAGGAAAGACTTGATATTTTCAATTTTTCTTGTGATCATTAAACCTAGAGGTACCAAGAAAAACATTTTCATGAAAATCTGAAATGGTCAATCAGAAAGGAATTCACGTTTTCTGACACGGAAGGACTCTGTATATCTACATGTACTTTGGTCTGCACACTTCACATCATGTGACTTAAGGGGCGTTCACACTGTCACGACTTAGTCCTACGTATTTTTTTTACTCTTGGTCATCCTTGGCCATACGTGATTCACTCCCTGAGCGTTTATGTATACTCATGCTAATTCGTAGAAAACTCCTAGTCGTGCTTGACCACTGAAGAGCATACGTGGAGAGGGCAAATATTTTAAACACTTTGGCGGACGTTCTACGAGTGATTGTTTATATTAGTTAAGTAATTCGCTCGGGAGTCAGACGTCGGTCTACGTACGCTCTACATATGTTTTATCAGTGGTCAAACGTAGTTCTTATACGTGACAGTGTGAATGTGCCTTTACTGGTTTGTTCAACCATTACTGCCTTGAATTTCCAAATCAATGATTTGCCAATTGCCACCATTTCACGGGAGTCTATGAAGAATAAATAAGGTATATACATGCAATTCTACACCACCTTAGAAACAAAAATCAATGCCTTTTTTGCAATGACAAGTGCAAATATTTTAATTTCATTTCCATTGACAATTTTATTAAATGGGAATTTATATATGCTATTTATCATATGACAGGCAATTCGACTAATTTCAGACATACTTTAACCCATGTAGGCCTATGTAATGTAAAATATATTATCCTGAAGACCTGTAATGTCATTTATAAATCCATTCTCAGGCTGTTCATAAATTACCTTTTAAATGCGGAGTAAAGAAATAGTACACAAAAGCTATATTAAAGTTGGATTGTCACTCAATATGACAGTGACCAAAATCGGTTGCATTCCTTTCATTGTCTTCTACAAAACTGATTGAATGCCATCAGGGCCTTACTAGGTTCACTATATCTCTATAAAATTAATAAACATACCCTATCATTAAATTTTTCATGCAATAAAAAATTGCCAATTTGTTTACATTGCAAGTACTTTATGGCCAATGAAATGAAAACAGGGCATAAATGAACGTTATTAGCGTCTTAGTTTTGTAATGTATTTCATTATTCTGTGCCTTTAATTTGTCCAATTTTCCAAATTCCAAATTTATTATTTAAAGAGATGTGTATGTGTTTCACTTTTTGCATCTGACCTCAATTTTTCATAAAATGACTGATATCGCGAATCAATAACGCATAATTAGCTAAAATGTAAACAAAGTCAATGTAATGAATTCCGGCAATAATTTCTAATTATATGAACTGGCCCCATCCTTGAAAGCAGTTGCACAGGGGGAGGAAAAGCTGTTCTTGACTAAGTCAGTAGCCTTGGTTTTATTGTATGCTAACTTGCTAAGTGTTGTCATCATGGCAAACGCCTGTGAGCAGCCCTCTTTCCTAATCTCACGACACCTAATAATGTGAATGGCAGAGACTGTGATGGGAGGACTCCCCTGCAAATACTATCAAAGGGCATTTGTGAACATCCAGAAGCAGCAGACAAACTATAGCCGCTCTTTCCTAATCTCACGACACCTAAGAATTTAAATTTCTTAGACCGTGATAGAAGGACTCTTCTGCATATCCTATCAAAAGCCATTTGTGAACATCCAGATGCAGCAGACAAATTATTGCCCCTCTTTCCTGATCTCACAACACCTTGTAAAGTATCCAGTGTCCTAGTCTATGAGACTCCATGAAATGTATTGCTGTAGCTCCCAGATGTTTAATAATCATTTATAGCAGATAATATCAAAGTTAGAAAATTAAAAAAATTAAATATTAAAATATTCAGAACTTCAAACTTACCCAAACTTCCTAGCCATAATGACTCTAAAGATAGTTTCCCCCCTTAATATATGTTGGGGAAAGCATCCCCTATGGAGAAGCTGGCAGCAATTGAGACAAATACCTGCATGATCAGAGGGCCAGCAATGGGGGCTATAGTTCAATACCAACATAATCAAAGGGGTTGATGCCAGTATAATATCCCTATATTTATGCAACATGCATCCATTAATTGCTTTTAAGGTGCAATGCAATTATGTCAAATATGTTATTTAATAGTCATATTCTAGCAGTTGTATGATCACCCAAAGAAATTATGCTTAATGATAGGAATAACCTATATTTCTTGCTTAAACCTTTGCTTAGCTAGACTTGGTGGAAGTGACTGTACAGAGTATGCTAATAATATGGGTCAAAATTTGATAAACCTGAAATATTTGTCTCCAGAGCTAATTTATTAATACCTGAAGGTGCAGACAGACACTCTGGGTATAATTTTCCGTTGGCAAACATATCACCAAAAAGATGAGACTAAAAATTACATGGTCTATGGCCATTACCCAAAAAAGATAATAATTAAAGTGGCTACCCCATCAAAATGGCATGTCGCCAATGATATGTTAGTTGTTAATTCACCCCCACATTATTTTTCCAAGGAGGTTATTTCAATTTAGCATCCTTTCGTATGGGCTTCACCCCTTTTTTTATTTGATTTTCATTTGCTAAAATATAGTTCTACAACTGAGGGGTAGGCGTGTATTTCAATATTGTGTAATAAGCATCACACCTATTGAATTTTTTGGTTAAAATTCAATGGACACATATTCAGTGAGACACACTTGTATTTCATGATGTCATCAGCCCCTGGCTTTCATACATGACATCTGCAAGTGAGTGCTTTTTACAATAATTGCTAGATTTGAAGTCTTTTGCAGTTGTATCAATTGTCCAACTGTTTTAAGTCATTAGAGTATGTACTCCTGCTGTTTTGAATATATTTCTGTGTCCAAAAACCATTTTAAAGAGTCAATGTAGTGCTCAAACCATTGTTACTAGCAACAGATTGCTGTCTCATAATTTATGGTGACCCTCGGGAGATAATGTTCCAAATTGTCCTTAGCATCACGTCATAATCAAACGTTACACTAATGTGACTCTAATGATATTCTTTGCTTTTCTCTAATTGAAAGTTAGTCCAAATTGATTTTATTGAAATACATTTGATAACAGTGACAAGAAAAATATATAATGCATAATCATATCAAACGCATGCTTTGTTTGATAATGCTCTGCATGTTTTACACTAATAACAGAATTTGTGATGTTAATGACATGAATTGCATTTCAAATTATATACAGAAATAAATGTTGTGGATAATACTCGGTAATACACATAATATTAATATATTATAAATATCACAGTATGGTGAGCAAGATCTGTACCTTTTTCACCCCCCCCCCCCTCCCATCATAAGAGTCATAATAAAGTAATTCAGGTAAATGTGTCAAATACGCAGTACCCATTGAGTCTTATGTAACTTATTGTAATGTAACGGATAACTCCTAAAAATCAAACCAAATTTCAAGGAGTGCCCCAAATGACTCTCTTATATTTACTTTGTATTTTGCACACTTAAACACAATCTCATGTACACGAGATGATTGTATGCAAGATTTGAAATAGCTGTCACTAAAATATCAAATGTTATGATCCTTTGAATTTGAGAAAATTAATCAAAAACCATATTTTGAATTGAATTAACCTCCTGACACTATTCCAATTAACTTCTATTGATTAAATCCATATTTAAAGCCAACTTTATTTTTTATTACTGACACTATTCCACTAAATTAGATAAATAGTGGCCTGCACTGAGCATCATATCGAAAACATGCCATCAAACTAAAAAAAAATTAAGAATAAAGGAAATTATAGATAAAGAACCAATGAAAAATGTTTTACCCATCACTCTTCCAGTCCTTGTTTACAGCAGAAGAGAGTTTTAATTTCATGAGGTTGGCAATATAGAATCAGCCAGAACCTCACTTTCAATCAATTTAGCTTTTCATTGACATCTATCTGTTCAAAAGAGTTTGTTTGAGTTCCCTTTTCGTAGCTTATGCATTGATTGTTGAGTTTAAAACCTGCCAATCATTTGCCTTAAGTTCCCATGTCTCTAGATTTATCATACATGCTCATTTATGCACAGCAATTTAACTTTAAGGTACAATAAATAATATAAATAGAGTTTTTCATGCCATCAAAAATACAATATGTAAACAAACCTAGTGATTACGTCACAAGACTGAACAATGGGTAATGATGCCATTTCCATTGTGTTTTCATTGTTTTGGTGTGGATTTTCTTCCAATTTATTATTTATTTTTCATATTTAATGCCTGATAGACTGACAACTGATGCCAATTTAGTGTGTCTTTGATTTATTAAGGCAATTGAAAACTATTAGAAACTTACAATTTTGACAGACAATGCAGCTTTATTTTAAAATGACTGAAATATGTTATTAGAGTGGAATAAAAAAACTTGAAAATTTTTTTAAATATTTCTCGTTACTCAATGACAATTCAAAGATAATAATGCCTATATGTAAGACAATAAGCCATATATTGTCATTGGCATAACGTCGCGTCATTTGCATCACAAACTAGTTTTTACATGCGTGGCTCAGTAGATGGCCAAGTTCGAAAATATACAGTGTATCAAATGATTTTTAAGAAATTAACCCTTTAGCCAGTAACCTTTTGAAGTGAAACATCATGAGTTTGGTCTTATAAAGATAAAGTTTCACTTGCTAGAGAAATTTTATTTTTGAAAAAACACAACCGATGAAAATAAAACTTATTAAGTATCTAATCTTAAATTTGACGCAAACAGGTGCCCCAAATGATGATATTTTGATATGATAAATCAATCTGGATAATTAGAATTATTGGAATTCCAGGAAAATATTTTTGATTTATACTGTGTGATGCTAACGACACTATTTATTAATACCCCTGTATTTAACGCTTTGGTATGCACAGCTGATGCTGTTTTACCCTTGGACATGAATGTTTGAAGAATGAAATTGAATAAAAAAAAAAAAAATATTTAACATACTTATTTCCTGATTCAAAATCAGCTCTTGGAAAGTTGAAATTTTGGTGACTTCCCACTAGTCCGCAGGCCGGCGAGTCCGCGAGTCCGCAATTCCGCAGGCCCGTGAGTCCGAGGGCCCGCGAGTTCGATTCAGCAGGCCAGTGAGTCCGAAGGCCAGGGAGACCGAATGCCCTCGATCCGAGGGCCCGCGAGTCCGCCAGTCTAATTATGTACTGTATTCTCAAGTGTTATTAATGGCAATTGAAAATAAACCTTGCATGTGTCAGTGTTAAATTAACTTTTACTTTGTTGTAAGGTCATATATATGTCAAGTGCAATTAGCTATAAAGGAGCCTCACATCTTGACACTAATCCATAAGGTTTAGAATAACATTATCAGTGACAATAAAAGGAAAGATACTTGATAATACTACTAATTTCAATGATATTAATAATGTAATAATTTCCATTATATTTTATCTATTTATCAAATTCCAGCCCCAAAAAATAATCGCTGGAATGTTATCCATATGCAGGTAGGCCTACTCAAATGGATGTCGTTCTGTATACTTATTTCAAATTGTACCTTTTTATCTTACATGTTCAATTACATCTTGAACTATTTTAGACATCTTCAGCATGTAGGATAGTAGGTGTAGTAGTTAAGGTCCATGACTAGCTGCAGAGGCAGACGTAATGTTGAGATAACTACTACTGATACTACTACTGATACTACTACTACGACTAATACCACTTCTACTTCTCCTGCCACTACTACTTCTACTACTACTACTACTACTACTATCTGCTACTACCTACTACTATTACCAAGTGCTATTACTACTATTACTACCACCACTTGTAGCTACAGCTTATATCACTGTTGCTAGTACGACTATTATTATTAGTATTGCACAACAAATCAATTTAGCCCGAGCAGGACGTATATTTTTGTTCATTTTCCTCATGCCATCTGGTAGGTAGGTAGGTTGTAGATAGATAGATAGATAGGTAGATAGGTAGGTAAGTAGGTATTTATGTTATTTAACATTTAAATAATTCCAACCAGATGCACATACGTGCATATTTGGTAAAATATATACAATTATATTACATAATATTCATGTATGGCTTGGATAATTGAAAACTAACGGCTAAGTACAAATTAAATCCAATAATAATAATATACATAATTTTTAGTTGTTTCTAAACTGTTGTACAGGAGGTATTTGTGGGATAATTATAGATGACAGTGCCTTTAGATAGATAATAGAATTACCCTAAATGTCGCCCTACTTATATACCTTAAGAAATAAAAAAATTCTTTTCACTCCTGCTTTCCTCTGAAAAGAATATCAAGACAAAGAGCAACAGATAAGGAATGGATAACTAGTGGATTGTTCAAAAGTATTAAGTACAAAAGTAAATTATACAAAATATTTGAAACACCCAAATGATGTGAAAAAGTGAATCTAAGACCCTGATAAATCAACATAAAAAAAATTGTTTTTCTTTGGAAGATATTTGGACCTATTATCAATCCAAACAAAACAAAAAAAAATCCAAAAACACAATTAAAATAGAAGAAACACCAAGAATTTACAAATGAAAAAGAAATTGCAGACAAATTTAACAACCACTTTACATCCATAACCATGTTCATAACAAATCTACATGAAATTAATGATATTATAAAACAGCTAAAGATAAATAAATCTCCTGATACAGACAATGTGCATCTAAAAATAGATAAGAAAATACTGCTGTAATATCACCTATACTGAACCATATCTTTAACTTAGTGTTCATAACAGCAGAGTTACCCGAAGAATTATTAAAAATGGCAAAAGTTATTTCAGTATTCAAAAATAGCAAGCAATGCTTGCAGGGCTCTCAGGGTGAGGAATTTTGCACTAATTAGACAAATTATCATTATCAATAAGATTAGAAAAACTAATCCACGCCAGAACCTTAAATTTTATAAACAAACGCAACTAATTATATCCATACCGATTTGGGTTCAGAGAAAATTATTCTTGCGAACTGGCTCTAATTGAAATCGTTGATAAACTGAGAAAATTTATTGATGAAAAGTTCTGCACATTAGTAATATTCATTGATCTAACTAAGGCATTTGACTTAGATGTATCGAAAGCCTTCGACAGGGTCTACCATGAGGGTTTACTATTTAAACTGCAACAGTTGGGAATTGAAGACAAACTGGTTTTATGGATTAAATCTTACCTGAGAAAACGCCAAAAAAAGTAGTAATAAATGGGACATCTTCTTGTGTAAAGTGAAGTCAGGGGTTCCCCAGGGGTCTATATTGGGACACCTGTATTTTTAGTCTTTATGAATGATATTCTGGAAAATACAAATTCAAATATTTACTTATATGCAGATGACACATCAGTCCAAAGAGTCATAAATATTAATACAGACTTTGCTGAATTAAACTCAGATCTACAAAAACTGTATGAGTGGTCAGTTCAATGGAGGATTTTATTCAATGCTGAAAAAAAACAAATATATTTATTTTACACTAAAACTCAACCTACATGCATTACCAGTCCTATCATTAAATGATATTGCAAAAGAAAGAACAAATGCCCATATACATTTAGGATTATCCTTAGATAGTAGACTCGAATGGAAAAATCATGTGCAGAATATTACTAATAAAGTGTCAATAACATTGAATCCATTAAAGCAAATAAGACACGACACTCCTAGGTCTACTCTTGAAAGATTGTCCAAGACACTCATCAGACCAGTAATAGACAACGGTGACATCATTTATGCAAATTTGTCAGACGCATTATCTAAGAAGTTGGAAAGATTGCAAAGAGAAGCAGGCATTATATGTACAGGAGCCTTGCGACTGACTAACCATGCGTCATGCCAAGCGCTAAACGTTCGATCCAAGTTGGTTCCAGCTACGCGTCTTTTACACTGAACATTTTTTAACTGAAGTAGGATGGGAACCACTTAGTATTAGGCGACAAAACCATCAACTATTGGCTTTATTCAAAATCAAAATAACCTATGTCCATCATATTAACAAAATATACATTATAATTAAGAAATACAGGAAATTTTACAATTCCTTACTCCAGAACCTCGAGGTTCAAACATTATTTTTCAACATCTGTGATAACATTTTGGAATGATTGACCTGTGAGTGATAGATATATTTCATCAGTCAACCATCTTAATTGTACCAATAATATCAAAAGAAAAAAGATTTACAGTGAAGGGTGCCATGCTGCAAACATTCACCAAACACGTCTGCGCTTAGGTGCACTTTAACATCAGTGATGATACAACCTGTGGCATTTCACCTAAAACTGATCTTTATTATTTTTTACAGTGCCCATTTTTTCATATTCATAAGGTTAAATTATTGTCTAGTATAGCAAGCACAATGCCATATAACAGTCTTCAAAATATGAATGACAATGACATTATTACTGTGATATTAAATGGGCATGAATGATTTACAGCAAATATTAATGTCAAAATCTTCGAGTTTACTCAACAAGATTCTAAATTTTAAAACATATATAGCTAAAATGTAATTTTATATTTTGGATACACTACCTCTTACTAAATAATGTATATTGCATGCTACTAACAAGTGGAGCATCACCTATGTGACAATTTGGTTGTCAATTAAATTGAAAAAATTAAAATAAAGATTTGACTTATTATAAAATAGAGGAGCCAGCAATAGATTATTTGAAAGTTATCTGAGCAATAGAAAAATAATTTGTACAATTGAATGAAACGAAATCGGAAATTAAATATTCATTAAAAACAAAAATAAAATAAATCTGTAGCTGAAGTTTATAAAAACCATAGAAAGTTTAGACAAATGGTTAAAAATAACACATTTTTATTAAATCCCTCCAAAACATAATTTAGTGTCTTTTGTATGAAAAATAAATTGTACCTAACAGTATCAAAGTGAATAATATCGCAATAAAATATCTCCACAAGTTTCCAAGAAGTCCATGATTTCAAGGAGTCTGCCATGATTACAACTTCTGTAATTACTGGCAATAGCTGCCTAGTCGGACTCTTGCCCATTAAAAGCACTTCTCTCTACTCCTTATGATGTTAGGCAATGTTTTGTGCGGCATACAATAATGGAGTTCTTGAGGGAGAGCTGGTCTCCAAAAGTATGTTGTGTTCAAAAGCATTACAAAGATAAAAAATTTAATAACAAGATATCGTTAAATGTAGATATAGGGTTAGGGTTAGTCATATATATATTAAGCACAGCTTGTTTTTAAATACATATCTTTGGCAGATGTAGCTGCTTAATCTCTGAAAGGAGAATACTTCTACTAAATCAAGAATCTCAACAACTATAAGTACTCAATTCCATAAAGATGAAAATCAGCTTGTGGTATATGCTACGATGCTCTTTTAGAATAAAACACAGCAGGCTGTAAGTCTCTCAGTTCTATTAGACATAAGTGTATTTACATTTTATCACCGAAATTGTATAAAAATTTTGCCATTTATGGTTTCAACTAGATTACAGTGTGACCTGTCCTCATGGTCACAGGATCCAAACTAGCAATTCTTAAAATATTTAATATTATTATGGTGTACATGAAAATGCATAATAACTAAATCTATCTACAGAAGTAGGTGCAAATTAAATTTGAAAATTTAAATCATGAGATTATTAAAATGCGTAAATGTTCATGTTTTAATTAACACAAATGTCCCAAATTATTTCTTCAATTTCCTGCCTGCGCAGGTCGCATTCCATGAGTTTGTTTCTTATTTGAGTAATTTCCCTCAGAACTGATGCTAAACATGCAATGTTCCTGTCAGATTTGCACTGTTCTTTACAGATGCAAGTTACATGACATAGCAGCGCCTTCACATTTATGTGATTAAGACTGTCCAATTCAAAGTTTGAAAGTCTAGTTAAGTCTTTAACATTTCTGGCAAAGGTGCAGTTAGTCTGCAGCATACAGTTCACTGTATGTCTAATAGTACCGCACTTGTTTTGCAGAGCCATAAGCACAAATTTGGCAAATCTTGCCATGAAAGTGTGAACTTCACACAAACCGTTAGTTAGGTTCCTTAGTATGTCACAGTGAGTGTGGTAAGGCAACCTCCATGCTAAGCTGCTCGCAGCGCCTCCACTCCTCCGTCATTGGGGACATGTCCCTCAAATATTGGTAATGTCACGCTGACTTGCACCCCCCCCCTTGTAAGCAAGTTGCCTCCATGCTTGTCTAAGGCACTTCCACCATGCAACTTTAATACGCTCGGTCTGCTTAAAAGTAATGAGGTTACTTCCATAAAATGACGAACAGTACGTTCTCATTAGATTAGCTTGGATTAGTGAAGGTATTCGACCAAATTTGCTCCAGAAAAGATTGTATTGTTTGTTAAAGAAGCAACGATCCTCTCTGTGTCTCCTTTGGATAAATCGTTATAAATTATATGTCCAAGGTGTACGACGCTGTGCTGCTCAGCAATAAGGGCACCATTGAAAATAATTGTAACATTTCCTTTATGTGATTTCCTTCTGAAGACAATAAACTGTGTCTTAGAAGCATTAAATAATAGTCCATAGTTCTGTGCAAATATTTCGCATATTTTGAGCATACGCTTGAGACCAGTGACAGAGGGGGACATGAGAACCATGTCTTCTGCGTAGCACAATGCGCCTGTAAAATAAGGGTCCATGTAACATCCATATTACGAATATGCTATTACGAAGTCTTTGTATGAGTTCATCAACGTAGATGCAGAAGAGGAGAGGGGACAGCACGCCCCCCTGCTTAACTCCAAAGGTCACATTAAAATAAGGTGAAAAAGTGTCATCCCACTTGACACGAAGTCTCTGATTAAAGTACAAATAAGACAGGCATCTTGTAAATAAAGGATCCATATGTCTCTGTAATTATGAAAGACAATTTGAACAATGAGTAATTTCTTACATTGAAATTGAACCTAGTGAAACACTTTATTAATTATCAATTTATGATCCCTTGGTAGTCTTTGCTATCCTGACAAGTACATGGATTCTTCCTAGGTATGTGAGACCGAAATCTAATAAAAATTCCCTTTTTCATAAAATTTGTTAATAAGGCAGTACAGGTAATTTAATCCTGGCAGTATGGGTAACGTAATTCTGTATGTGTAAAGTAGAGCTTACATTTAATCAACGGCATGCAAAGTCAACACTTACTCTTATTGTTTAGCCAATAAGAGGAAGTGTTGACAAACTTAATCAAGTACCTGTGGAACTACCTGAACAGTACAATTGTAGCTAATCGGTAAAACCACCACCTTCGAGCTCACATTTTACATGCATATGGCAACACCATTACCACAACATAAGCCTGAAATAATCAAAACATGTAACAAACTATTTACAATATGATCTGTAACAGTTAGAAAACATCAGTGATTATGTTCATATTAAAATTGTAAAAATTCAAGAAAATAACCAAATAAATTATAAATGTCATTATTGAATCACCTTTACATAGTCTCTGGTCTCCCTGCAACAAGATTATTTAAGTAATAATCATATCTAGAAGGAGGGTAGGGTAACTTTTATGATATAAAAGGTAAATGACTTTAAAAGGGTTTACCATAGAGCAGAAGTTTATATTTATAGCACAAACGTTAAAGATGAAAACATGATCGTGTCGACCTGAAAAACGAAAGAAATTTAGGTAAAATTCATCTGTAATTTCTCTATAAATCAGAAAATACTGTAACAGTAACAGTGTAACACTTATCTGTTTAACACATTGCAATGAGTCATCCTACACACCATAAGTGCAAATAAAGATTGATACATTCCATATTTGGCCTTCTAAATCAACTATTTTGAATTTTTGATAATTTATGTTGTGTAGACAAGTAAACCCACCCCTGACAGGAGCAGGGTAGGGTACCCTATCACCACAAAGTGTCAAACTAAATCTACTCAGGGGTGTCTCCTGGATTTCACATTTCAGAGTTTGGCTCCTGGACTATTTTTATGCTTGCGCCTAAGCCAGTGATAGAGGACACTTACAGGAAGTCAGGATATTGAGACTTTAGCACTAAGCAGTGACCCATCTGCATTTACTTAATATGTGGTGTGTGCATTGCAGTGCTCCTTGTGTCACAAACAGAAACTTTCTTTTTATGTAGAAATTTAACTGTAATTAAATATATTTAATTTGTGGTGATCGAACCAACCATTCATAACAGCGCAACTAGTGTCAAAAACAGGAACTATTTTTCTAATAGAGAACTGACCATCAGAACTCATTTTATACAATTTTGGGCCGAATTAACATATGCCAACAGTGAGCCAAAGTAAGGCCAACTTTGGGCTAACATGTTATTTGGCCAATGGTTGGCTTGTCAGGCCAACCTACAGGCAGTGGGCCAACTTTGGGCTGAAATCTCATTTTGTCAAGGGTAGGCCAATCTGACCGTGGGCCAAACTACAGTTGTCCAAAGTGGGCCCCATTGACATTGAGCCAATGTTAGATGATGTTAGGCAGGTGTTCATTTTGGCCAACAATGGGCCTATCTTAAAGTAGACCAACCTGCCGTTTGCCAAAAGCGGGCCGAACGGACATTGGGCCTATGTTAACATGATCCTAAGCTGACTCTGGGCTTCAATTTGCCAACAATAGGCCTATCAGCCAGTTTGCCGATCTTAATTTAGTGAGTAAACAGTAAGTTGGATGTACATTGGAACAAAATTCGGCTCAAAATGTTTAAATACTTTGATTTTGCTGATAAGCTTAATTACGACAAAGTTCTGACAAATCAAGTGGCAATTAATGCTGTGCAGCTAAGTACAGTGTCAGTAAGAACTCAATACAGTCTCCACCTGGCGGCAATCAGTGTTCAAGGAATTGGCGGTGGTTGGCTGGTTTAAGGCCATGTTTGGTGGCATTTTGCTTCTCAAAACTTAAGCGGCTAAGCCGACAATCGGCAACAGCGCACAGTTCTAGCTGACCTGCTCTTGGCTAATCTTTGGGGGACCTAACAAGCTGACAATGATTTAACAGTGCTTGCATTGGGTCAGCAGTGATTCCAATCCACCTTTGGGGAGGTTTGGTTTGTTTCCCATTATGTATGCCGCAAAAAAATGCAGGTCATACTGCATTCATATCTTGATAAATTGCATAATGATTTTTCAAGTATAATGGGGGACATTGTACTTGATGTCAATTTCTTCATGACCTGGTAATCTGCATCTTTATAAACTTTCAAGTTGTCAGACACCACAGTGCCTAGCCTTCTTCACATAATTAAATCCCTTTTCAAATTTTCACCAGTGTAAATTTAAAATTGACACAACTACCACAGTGTAGAGCAATTTTATCAACTGAAAAAGGCCTGGTTTGTTAAAGATGCTCAATGCTGCCGCTGCTCACATTTTGGAAGCATCTGCTCCTTTAGAATGCAAGCTGATTGGTGACAGCATCAAAGACCAATTTTATGGAAGAAAATATTATGTTATGAGGACCGCCCTCCAGCTCAAATTAAACCAAAATCTTTCAATAAAAGACTATCTCCGCAACACGGGTGATAAAATCCTGGCCGAGGCCAGTGATATCTGCTAATGTAATTGTTATTTTACATAAGATAGCCTCTTCTGTAACCCTTTGCCCTTATGGCTTCGTATTATGACATCCCTGAATTTAACAACTTTATTTCAACAGTAAAAGCTAAAATTCATCTCAGTAACTTAAACACAAATGCTAGGAGTCTTCCTCGTCACATCATTGATTACCAGACCCTATTATAAACTATATATGAGGCTTCTTTCTTTGAATTTTATATAATTACATTCCGTAAAACTTGGCTAAATGGCAACATTGAGGACCTTGTCTCTCTGAATGACTATACTCCTATGTTCAAGCATAAAGTAAATAAAAAAATAAGGTGGAGGTTTATTCTTATTCTGTTCGTGCTGATCTATCGATTCTGCAAGATCTCCAGGAAAAATTTGATATTCTTTTTGTTGAAATGATAATGGGTAACATGTCTAATAATCTTATGATTGGTTTGGTTTATTGAAGCCCGAGCAATCGTAGTGAAAAGGAATTCATAAGTAACCTAAGTTACTGTAGCATTTTAGACAAACTGGAAAATGAGAATAAAAATCTGATTATTCTTGGTGATATAAACATAATCTAATAAGACCTACTTAATACTGATATTCATAGAGATAGCAACGAATATCTATCCACTCTAATTTCTAAATGCTTTATCCCAGCAATAACACTCCCTACTCGTGTGACTCATAGTTCCTGTACCTTAATAGACCATATAATCTTCCTAATTTAGCTAAGGAACAATCACTACTGATGTTAGAGATCATTTTTCGAACTTCATTTTATGTCCCATAAAGGAGTGTATTGAGTATGAAAGATATATCTCGTATCGCAATTTCAGTGATGCAAACATTCAAAATGTGCAGTCTGTCCTAGCTAATCCTGACTGGTCCACTGTAATCAATAGTCAAGATACCAACTTCAGCTAAAATTAATTCTTTGGACTTTTCTATGACAAATTTGAACGGCATGTACCACTTATTACCTGAAGATTTAACAGATACAGACATAGGAAAGAACCACGGATAACCAGAGGAAAATTCATGATAAAATGTACTACAAAATTATGAAATTACAGACAGACAGACAGCCAGACATACAGACAAATCACTTTTATTTCATTCATATAGATATTTAGAACATTGAGGTAATGAGATGAGATGATATGGCAAGACTTAAAATTAAAAATATTAATCAAAAAATAAAAAGGCAAATTCTGTTCTCAAGTTTAAAGCAGAATTTGAGGTCATGCAGTGCACACATATCTGTAGCTCTGTGGATATTCAGTTTCTTAAATATTGGACATATATGTGCATAACAAGGCTTTTAGAAATTGTCTAAAAAGATTAGTCTTATTGTCCGAATAAAATGCCTTCTACGTTTTTTTTTTTTTTTAGCAGGATGTGAACAATTCGTAGTCAGATGAAAAATGCCTAACCCTAGTAGCTACAGAACGGTGACAGCACTAGGGGCCGTGACTCCACCTAGGCCCACTGGGAACCATGCACTGCCTAATGTTGGACCTTTGTCAGCCTAATGTCATACCTGCTCAGTGTTGACCTAATGTTGGCTCACTGTGTGGTTGGTCCAATGTTGACCCGCTGTCAGATTTTGATTGGCTGAAACGGTCTCACATGACATTGCTTAGAAAGTACTAGTATCCCCAGGTCACTATTCATTAAGAATAGTGACTGGCTGAAAATTATTTAAAAAATTTGATAAAAATATCAAAAATAAATAGTAATAATAATAGATTTATAAATAAAAAATAAACAAATGACAAATATTAAATAATAAAGACAATTAAAAAAATTAAAAGTAAGCAGTTAAATTAAAGTAAAATAAATTATAGAAAGTCAAATTAAATATTATAGAAAATATAAAGAAGAGTTCATTTAAACAACAACATCTAATATAATTTTCACTCAGCTGCTGCGAGCCAATCAATGCTTCATTGTCATCCAGCATGGGTGTATATTTTGTACAGCAGTAGAGTACATTGGATGGCTAGAGTATAATTGGAATGGCTGCAGAGCATGTTGTATAGCTGCAGTGTATGTTGGTTGGTTGGATGGCTGCAGATTATATTGGGTGACTGTATTATATATTGCAGAGCTGCAGTGTATGTGGCTGTAATGTATGTTGGATAGCTGCAGTGTATGTTGGACTCTTGCAGTGTATGTTGGATGGTTTCAGTGTATATTGGGCAGCTGCAGTGTATGTTGTACAATGTGGAGAATATAATGGATGGTGTGTCGTCCAGTACCTCAAACGCCATGAATAGTCTTGTACAGGGCTATTCCTATTAAACTGTAGAAGTAGAACAGGAGAAGTATAGGTGGGCAGACAGGCATAGTGACTGCTAGACAAACAAACACTCAGGCAGATAGATATATAGATGTATAGATAGATAGGTAGATAGGTAGATTGATTAGATATATAGATAGATTAGATATATAGATAGACAGATCTATGGCTGACTGTCTCTGCCTGTCTGTCTGTCTATCCCTCTCCCTCTCTCTATCCATGAACCCGAGGTCTGCCTCAGAGGGACTAGTCTGACATTTTAATTTTCAATAATATTATATATATAAAAAAATAATAATAAATAAATAATAATAAAAAAATACCATTGGGGGACATCAACCTTCAGGGACATATTTTATATCGCCTTTAATAACATACTAATTGTTCTGTTGTAAAAAGTTAATAATGAGTGTAACTAGCTGTTCATGCCTCTTCATGATGCATGCCTGTCATGTGCCCTACCTTAACATTTTAAATATACACTATCCCCTGAAGGTGACAGCTAAAATGGTATGGACATTACCAACATTTGAGGGACATGTCCCCAAACGGTGGTGTCGTCTCCTAATGTAGCATTTTTGATAAATGCAGATATACAACGTCGTCCCCTGATGGTGGTGACGGATGAGGGCTTTACGTCCTGTATTTCTGCACCTGATGGGCTGATTAGGACAGGTAGAGACCATGGCAATGAGACAAAGGATGAAACAGCCATCCAACATAGGCTCAAACAGGAATTGAACCCGGGACTCAGTGGTTGGAAGCCCAGCACGCTACCACTGAGCTAGGCTCTCACCCTGGTCCCCTTATGGTTGAATATACATGTATATGTCTCCTAATGGTTGGAGCTGAATGAAATTTATATGTATATATTTCAACTCATTAGTCTCGTTTTACCTTCAGCTCCAACTTTTGATATCATAACAAAACAAGTCTTTATTATGCCCCCCTTTTGGCATGTCTGTCTGTCTAGGGAATTGCATTGTCTTCCCATACCAGGTGTTGCTGATGCATGCATCAATTTAAATGGTAAGGCTAAATATATTTTTTTGCAGACCTATTAGATATTTGCAAAATAAGAATTTGCAAAAGTAGTCACACTGTATAGACTGCTCATGTGCAGGTTTTGACAGAAAGTTACAACATTTGATGCAATCGCTATGCAGGAAGATTTAGAAAGACTTCATAATTAGAGCAAGGACTGGCAAATGAGTTTCAACGTAAATCAATGCAAAATTATGATGATCACAAATGCCAAAAGAATGTGATCAAATTTAACTATGGTATGGCTAATCAAAGGATGCATAGAGCAGACTCAGTAGACCATACTATCTGGGAGTCCGCATAACATCTAAGCTCTTGTGGGACACATATTTTAGAAAGACTTAAAATGGAATACACTTGAGGACTGCTGACGGTACACTAGACTAATTCTTATGTTTAAAATGACTCATAACTTAATAAAGATACCACCAAACTACCATAGCTTACCATCTTGTACCTCGGCAAACGTCACACGGGACCAGAGGAAGTGGGACTAGGTATCAGGTCTATCAATGAACAGTGAACAGCTTTATATATATGCGTTCATACCTAGAACAATTCTGGACTGGAAAGCGCTTCCCGCAAAGGCAGCCACTATAGAGACACTTGATATGCCTCAAGTCATCTCTAAATCATCTTGCATAATTGACTGACAGTGTACAAATGTAAATAGACTGCACAAGAAGCACAGCACTGGGCACAACAACATTTGTACGTCTTGTACTAACCCTAAGCGACATATCAGACTATAAAAGTGCTGCGGATCATCCAGATCCAGACCTTATTCAGCAGCTACTTCGGAATATGATTTCAACTCTAGATGCTGTCCTGGCTCTATTAATCATCCAAATAACTCAACTATGACAAGCACATGGGAGCTGTAGAGTTCATGAGCAAAGCATGATAAATTTTGGCAAAGTGTAACCATTTTCATTTTTTAAATATATTTTTAAATATATTCCTGAACGTAAGCATTTACATGGTTAGTAATGTAAATGTGTAAAATAAATACATTCAATTTACTAGCCATCTTGTTTAAAACAGCAGCCCTCTGGAAACAAGCCGGCAAGCTTCCTGTCCACAATCAATCAATCAATCATTTTATTCACCACTATATTTAACAAAATTATACATAATCAACATAAAAATAATTCAGTGGAGGAGAACCCTCTAAGGCATTTAGGTGCCGCTATCGAGGGACCACCTATAGTAAAGGTAAATGTTTTATTTGCAATAAAAATTTAAGCAGATCAGAAAAAAAGTACTACAAAGTAGACTGCCGCTTCACTGGAAAGGATCACTCACATGAAATCAGTACTAGCTATTTGTAACATATATAATAAATAGTTAAGGATTAGGATATACTGGTCAGAGTTAGGAAGATACTTTTAACAGTTTCTTTCACAGACATAACAAGTTGGTAGCGAGCAATGATCTGAATATGAGTTGATGGTTATTTTCTAAATATATTTCTTAAAAGCCAAAAAAATCTAAATTATGTGTGAAAATTTTATCTCTTATATTTAAATGCATGCTATTAAAAGGTTGAGGGTATCGGTATGTTATACTGCACTTAGCAAAGTCATGTCTAATCTGATAAGATTTTGTCTAGTTGGGTAATTTTGACTCATGCAGCGCACATAGGTCATCAAATTTGAGCAGATTTAAAGCTTTAAAAAGCCCACTTTTGTGAGCATTATGTTTGCTCCTGGTTATATGTCCAATGGCTTTTTTTTGTAATTTAGAATGTTTGTTACCTTTCCCGCTCCAAATCAGTAGGCCATAGTTTATATAGGATAGTATTAGTGAGTTATAAATGTTCAGAACTGCATTGATAGTGATAAAGTTTTTCAATTTATTTATAATGTCCGAGGTCCTTACATATCTTTTTACCAATGATATCTATGTGCTGACCCCCTTTCAATTTAGAGTCAATCACTATGCCAAGGAGATTAAAGCTCTCGACAAACTCTATAGTATGGTTTTCCATTTTTAAGTGGGGTTTACAAACTTCCCTTTGGGCAGATAAATCATAGCCTTAGTTTTGGTGGTATTCAAAGACAATTTATTTAGGTTTAACCAGTTGCTAACTTTACTTAGCTCATTATTTATGCTGGATTCTAAATTTGTTTCACCAAAGGAGTTTAGTGTTGCCATCAGAGTGGAATCATCGGCATAGATGACTGGATAGAACCGGTCTCTGGCATGGACCAGGTCATTAATATATATAATGAAAATAAGATGACATAAGGGTCATATGTGCACTATGCGACATACAGGGTCCCACTCCTTTCTATAGTTCAAATTCAAGGTTTATTCTAGGTTTTCCAGGCCATCAAACTCCATTTTCAAGGTATAAATTAATTAAACAGAGAAACTACGATCTTCAGCACAGCTTGGTTGCACATGCAAAAAAACAAACGTTTAACATAATCCACAAGAGGGCGACAGCGTGCACAACCATCAGCGGCCTTGGCGGAAATTGCAAGAAGCATTTTCCCGGTAAATTCCAGGTTTTTTTTTTGCACATTTCTGCGAATTCAAGAAGTTTTTCCCGATCGGGAAACCTTTGCTACAAAATTCCCGGTAGGAGTGGGAACCCAGGACTGTCACATAACCAGCTGAACAACTCCCATGAGAAATCTAACTTTAAAGCTGAATCATTAAACGTGAAGGCACAGGCAGCATAGATATGCCCCGACTGCCATATGGGTTAGCCTAATTGAAGCACATTAAATAGCTCATCTCACAACCTCTTCTAAATGAAATCTAACAATATATAGCTCTATATGATGTACATAGTGTTGATGAACACATCTTAAATGAAATTCACATGCCAACAAAATAGCACTTTTTGTACCCATGAACTACACGCATCGATCTGTAAATTTTTCAGAACTAAAATGCTGCAGACTAAATCCTGTTTCACGATAAAAGAAGTAAATGTATTACCCAGCTTCTAGTAAATAGAAAATATGCATGGCATTTAGCAAGTACCGAGCTGGCTCATGTCGCCATGACTTTTGTCAGCTGTTTTGGCGGAATTTTCATGCATGCATGCATGAAAATTCTGTAAACTGAGCCAGAATGAGACAGAAAGATTGTTACATAATTAATACTTGGATGATACGCCGCAGTCGGCGGATCGTATGCCGCAGTCAGCAGATTTTCATCCGTCGATTTCCGTCAGCTTCTTTGGACTACCGTCAGCTCTTACTTCAGCTTCCGTCATCTTCTGTCAGTTATACGTGCCTTACAGTGACTTGAATCATCCAGCTATGTGAGATCCCCTTTATGTGGATTCCATGGCAGGAGCTACGTAAGCACCCACGTATTCACCACGGAAGTCAAAAGAAGTTATGGCGGATTATACGTAGACTTCCGTGGAACATACCTAGACTTTCGTGGATCACATTTCGTGTACGTCGTTCTTCTGTACTTGTTCCGTGTCTCTTGCGACGTAAGCCACGTATGATCCACCGAATATCCGTCGAATACACCAACACATACGTAGCCTAGTAGCCATACGTATGTCAATGCCTGGGTACGCCCCTTTTCACACATTTTTTCGTCAAGAATCCTTTGCCAATACGTCAACTTTGTGACTACGGATCAACCACGGATTTTCCATCACTTTATGGCTATGTGAGAACTAGGCTTTAGTTGGACTGTTAAGTTGGATTATATAGGTTAGACTGTAAAAAGCATCTAAATTTACATTTACATATCAGTGATACGTATTGAATATTGATTGACTGTATCAACAATACGTATCGTATCGATTTGAATCAAACGATATGGAGCACTAGCTCCAAGTGGCAACTGGTTGAACTAGGCGGACCTTGGTAATGAAGCGCTAGAATGTGCTGATCGGATAAATCAAAAATCCTCCAAACTAGAATTTTGGAGGCCATGGCGACCATGACAGTCAACTGCATTGTATCATGGAGGTATTATAATACCTCCATGATTGTATGCACAAATCCACTTACGACTAAGAGAGCACTTGACCAAGGTGATTTCAATAACACTCGCATGGCACAGTCTATCAAGCCACTGCACTTATGCAGGACTGTTACTGGTGTTGTAATTCATATTCGCCCTGCATTTTCTCACGAATCTAGCGCTAGTACTGGATCACTGTCCAGAACACAATGGATTTCTCAGAGAAGGTGCTATGGATTACTCTGGATGTTTATTCCAAGCTTTCACACTTAGGGTTTCTGCTTAGTAGTTCTAAATTCACCACCAGGGGCACTGTAGTAGGGCTGTATGCAAGGCTAAGAACCATAAATTTGGCCAAATACTGCGAAAATAGCCATAATTTTGCAATTTTTCTCAAGGAAGGCCTTTTATTTTCAAAACACACCAAATATTACCGGCCATCTACATGCTTATTGGCTCAGTTCTAGGCCATTCTGGAGCCAGTGGCTGGTTTACAACGGTATCAAAACAATCCACTAGTTCACCTCTCATGACAGAGAAGTGAATGCAATGGCAGAGAACCCTGAGGGTTTCTCTGTCAAAAACCTCTCAAAGGTCTTACACGATCAACATGCAGTTATTTCCCACTGAGCAATATTATAATTTAAGGTGTACATATCACAAGGTGACTATATTCAGTGTTGAAGGTAACAAAGGTTTTCCCCGATGCAAGTCATATCGATTATTCCGTAAATGATTGACAGACCAGGCATCAACACATCAGAAGGAATAGCATCCACAATGAGTCAGCAAAATAAGTCTAAACTAGAGCACATAAGATGTGCAACAAAGGGGGCTGGATGACTGTTGTATACATGTTCGACGTCCGTACCATTTGACAGCTGACATTATCAAAGCGAACGTTCAGTAACCATGACGAATGCTAGTCGATTCGACCTTCAGCCAGTTCGGCCCTGGCTAAAGGACTCGTTTAACTGCGACGGTTCAGCCTACGAATGCAGTCGGTTCGGCTCCCTATACATTAGCATTGAAGCTGAACGGACCCAGTTCTGGGGCCATTTGGTCTAAGAAATGAGTCTATTCGGCTATGCCATGAATGGCCGCAGGTCCAAGGGGCGTTCGGCCACCAAATAATACCCTATCTGTGCTTATCCCCCCCCCCCATCGCCGCTAAGAAATAGCATATCATGATAACTAATCATATATAGAATGATCATATTTACATGTACTTGTTTAAAATAAAACATGTTTTTTCTTCTGCAAATTTATTTAAAGCACTGCGCATGTGCATTCATGAATTTAATTTCGATCAATCCACCCCACCAGAACAATTGAAATAATATATAACAAGCAACTCTGAAAATTATGCATTCACTCAATGTCCAATTAAAAAAACAAACAATTAAATGACAAAAAAATTATATATATCACACAATTGACTCACATTGTTACTGGTGTCTAATCCATGACAGGACCATGGAATTTAAATGTTTTCAATTTTACACATCATGTAGCTCATTCTTTGAAGTAATATCACAAAGCATGCCAATTTCATTCAATTCTTTCTTTATTCCTTTATCCAGTGCATCAAAGCAATAATTGCAATTGTTGTGGCTTGACACTTGAAGATTGCACTTAAACCAGTAAGCCGAAACACCTCAATTACGGGGGTGAACCGTCTTGTTTTTGTGGTCGATTCGGGCATACAAATAAATAGGTAGCCGAATGGACTCAGCTAAAAAGCCGAACCGACTCAGCTGGCAGGCCGAATCGTCTTGTTTTAGTGGGGTCGAACCGACCTGCTACCACCACCACGACAGGAGTAACAACTCACATTGCAGCAAAACTAATGGTCCAGACATAAACAATGTCTTAAAGCAGATGTTTGCACTTGGCTTGACCTATCACCTGAATTTCTTTATAATTATATATTAATAATAAGTCAGTCAAAAAGTGAGAAATAGCAGATCTCCATTTCAAGCAATGATAGAGATATGCAGTTTTCTGCCAACTATCGAAATAATGTTTTGTGTAATGCTTTTAAAGTCTATTTAATCATTATTTATGCTAAGTATGCCCATCGTAATTGCTTTTATTTGATTCTTTGATCAAAGGTTGATATAAACTGGTCTGGTGCAAATCACAAGAAAGGGACAAAACACAATTTTGAGGGGCATTACAGACATAAAAAAAAATGCCAATTGTTAAATATTCTAGAAATTTAAGTATGCAGTGTATATATAAAATGTATATATATTATTGATTGGCACTAATAGCTCGTTAAACTAATTAGTCCAAATCCGGGATCTTCCAGTACGTGACAGAAGTCTTATCAGAAGTATGAGAATTCTGGACTCGGCCGAGAGCCTGATCTGTCAATTTATTTTAATTTCTCAATAAAGAACTATTGCCTACTAATTTTGCAGTACCCACAGATTGATATTTGTGGTTCCTACTCTATAGTTTTCAGAATTGATCTAGTCATTCCATTACAGGTCACTAGAATCTGAACTCATAGAGCAACGATAACACTAGGGTAAATAAATTTCATACTATTTAATAAAACACTCTTTTGATTATTAATGCAATGAATACATGAAGCCACAATTATAAGTAAGATACTTAAAAACACATACCTCATTGACTTTGGCACATCATTCCTGGGTCATACACTTGTCATATAACCGACATTAAAGTCTAAATATTAAACTTTCCAATTCAATCTATTCTATCTCCTATCTTCTGAGAGCACAGTTCCTCCCAACTGGCTGCTGTTTCTCTCTCTCTCTCTGGATCCTTCTCTATGCTCTCTCTCTCTCTCTCTCTAGCTCTGACTAATCCTTCCCTTTACCTGGAATATATATCTACTACCTGAACTCCCCCCCCCCTCTATGGCCTGCTGTAGGGTGGCATGATGAAGCTATGCCTGCTTCCTGCAGCAGCCTGCTTGGAGATTAGTGCTATTTTTAGTTATACCCCACAATCAGTTGTATACCACATAGAAAAGCCATGTGGTATAGCCTATGTGGTATACATGTGTATACTACATGGCTTACCTTACAAGGATGGGAAATGTATACCACATACTTCTATGTATGGCAGGCCAATGACAAAAAAATCACTTTTTGCAGCTAAGCACTTCGCCGTTTAAACTAATGCCGCCGCTTTAAAACAATATTCGGAGTCACAATTTTACTACTATTCAAAAGATAAAATGGCTGTGGACAGATTGGCTTCAGAATTCACTCGTGGCTAACGCCACTCGTGAATACTGGCCAATCTGTCCACTCGTGGGGAATATAAAAATATACCACATAACCATTGGGTCTTATTATATTACCCTTCTGTGTATTACTGACCAAGGAATGAGTAGTTTCCTACAAAAATATTAACAAGCAATGCTACACATTATATATCAAATACATATAATAATTCAATTTATATAAGAACAATACATATAACGTATTAGTCATAAGACTTGTACACAAAATACAATAGATATTCATGAATAATACAGTTCAGCCCCTGCAGTGGGGAAAATTACAAGGATAACTACATAAAAGTCACAATATTACCTTATTTAAGGTTAAATAGTACAATTATCGCAAATTACTTGTTTAATAAGCAAATACATGGATTCATACTATCTAAAATTCTAATTAATGATTACATAACAAAAACACTTACATATTTCAATCCATAATAACTAATAGCTATTAGAACATACATTAAACGAACTACTTATGAAATATAAAGAATGCCAATTTAGAGTCAAATATATCGTAATTAACATTGTATTTAATATTGATCTGTATTACTATTGAGGAGGTCGGAAGATGCTCTTCCCAGCATCACACGACAATATGCTTTTATTGACACAGTAATATACATGATACATTTGTCAAAACAACAGATAAAGCATGTATTAAATCTAGTTCTACTCACTAATCCTATATTCAATATATATTTTTTAAATTAATATATATATATTATAAATTTGAGGAAGAAAACACTACTAAGTATAGGATTTGCAATCTCATGTAAACGTGTTGGTCTTGGGTTTTTGCCTTGAATGCATAACTTGGATAAAACAGAGTTTTATCCAAGGTTTAAATAACTTTAAATAACACTTTATGTAGAAAATGAAGTGACCTACTCCAAAAAAATAATTACACATCATAAACTGGTAGAGCTTGCATTTGCGAACAAAACAAGGTTTGTAACATTTGCCTGCCACATACAGATGCTAAGATATTCCACATTAAAATACGCGCCGAATTCACCAAAAACGATCGCCAAATTCACTAAACTCCACCAGACGTATCTTGTGAATTCGGCGGTGCCGAACTTGATACGCGCCAAATTCACCTGTCACCCCTATCCACGACGACAGGAGTGCATAACTTTGTCAAAAGTTGATCAATCTTCACATATTATACATTAAATGAAAGCCAGAACGTCATAGAATTCCCTTCTGAACAGATACGGTATCCATTTGCTCTCGAAACTGCAAAATTTGCCTTTTTGTAGCCGTACGTACCATTTGACAGCTAACCACGACAACTAGAGCGCTTAACTTTGTCAAAAGTTGATCAAATTGCACAAAGTATACATTAACTAAAAGCTAGAATGTCACAGAATACCTTTCTGAACAAAAACGGTATGCACTCCATGTCGAAAGTGCAAAATTCGCCGTGTTACGTGGCGATTTTATCGGATATTTCATTTGACAGCTGACATTATCTAAGCGAAGGCTCGCTACCCACGACGACCGGAGCGCATATCTTCGTCAAAAGTTTATCAATCTTCACAAATTATACATTAAATGAAAGGCAGAACATCACAGAATTCATTTGTAAACAGAAACGGTATCCAGACAGTGTCGAAACTGCAAAATTCTCCTGAAAACATACCTGTAACTTGCAACGTGAGCGTTGACCTACAAAGCCGTGTAGACGTGTCACTGCGCATGTGCGAATACATTAAAGTAAGGAAAGAGGCCCCCGGTGGGTTTTCAAAATCAAATGACCAATCAACGCTAAGACACTGCAAGAATCGGAGAGGCACAGCGTGGAAAATGCATCTTTTTACTGGCGATTTGCACCAAGTTCCACTCGACGAAATGCTACCAAAAACTATACAGTTCGGAAGAAAAAAGTTGCGTGACAGCTGATGAAACGGCAAGTGTGTAGAGTCATTTCTCTGGCCTGAATCGCGTCACACATGCAGGGTGTTTTCGTGCTCATTGACTTAACATACGTTTTCAAATTTGCCGCCGACCTAGTTGTAAAAGCGGATACGTGGGGTTCGCAACTGCTTCCCACGACCGTTGCATACAAAAGGGGGCAGCCCTGCTGCCCCCTTTGAACAAGTGGGAGCGTTAGAGTGCTAACCTTAAAAATTGATTTTTGGAAATATATTTGCACAACTCTGGTTCATAACAAACATTTTTGCACAACTCTGGTTCATAACAAACATTTTTGCACAACTCTGGTTCGTAACAAACATTTTTGTGACATTTTTTTAAATCAACCTATATTTTTGATCCACTTGCATTAGTTTAAATTTTGTAAAAACTGTCTTAAAAAAAGAAAACTCAAGAATTAATTTGCTGTCTGGTCTTCCTTGCAGTGCGTCTGGTTCTCTTTGTTATGCCCTCATCTGAAATTATTATGTTACATTGAAGCAATTTCTCCATGCTACGATCCAGACAAACCAAGATTTCAGCAAAAACATGGACAATGATTAAAATAGAGAATGCAAAGTGTGTGCTCACTAAGACAGCATCATATTTGCTAACATGCATCTCTAGATAAAAGTATATTAATGTAGCCTAACTTGAATGCAGTAAATCAATAAGCTGTGTTTATCCATCAGTAACATTTGCAAAAAGAAGGTGTTGCTTTTTGGTGAGTGACTACTTCATAACTTCCAAAAAACACAAATCAAATCAAAGAAGGTTTAACAATTTTGTAGTGAATAATCAGAAACCTATGAGGCCAGCTAATTTGGGCATTAATGGCGTTATTTCCTGATGTAAACCTGTTGGTTATTGATCAATAAAAATGCACAATATATTGACAAATTTACAAGTTTAATCAGTCAAAATTGAAGTCTTTTGCAAACTGATGTATCAGATTTTCTTGATCCATTTTGCGGCATACTCCGGGTAATGCTGTGTAGACCTGGTGTTTATGGCCGGCATTGTCCGGCAGTGTCGAGGCGATCCGGGAAGACCGTGGGACTCCGGGAAAAAAATTAAACATGTTTATTTTTCATGCCGGAGGTCCCGGAGTATTTAATCCGTGTTGATCCGTGTAGACGCCCAGTAGACTCCGCCAATCTCCGTGTTGCTGCCGGCATGTCTCCGGCTACTTTCGGCATGCCGGAGAGTACAAGGAGCAACACGGTTCACAAAAATGAACACGGTGTATAGACCGGATATATCCGCGAAGGCACCGTGAAAATCCGGTTCACTCCGCACTCTCAACGGGACAGTCGTGTTAACTCCTTGTTGCTCCTTGTTGCCACCGTATTGCCCTCGTTTACACACCACCAAACATTTATTTTTTGTTGACATTTCTCAACTTTTTCGCCCAGACCGCCCCGGATTCATCGAAATTACATTCCGGGACACTCCGGCCTCTGATCCGGCTATGTTTGAAGCGGCCTTTAGTGAAATTTAATCATCATGCTTGACAATGATACGAGCAACCCGGGTGGTCATTTGTGATTTGAGAACATTCACATCCTGCCTGGACGGAAAGTATGCTGTCAAAGGGATGTCAGTAGCCGGTTTAAAATGTATAAAAAATTTACATTCATTTTCTGCTACAATTTCTTCAACTCATTATCACTGTGAAAAATCATAATAGAGGTTATTAATTTATTTGGATATTGCACTGGTCTGGGATAAGTGTATTGTGTGTGCATATCAATAACCAATAAAATATTCAGAACAACCCACCCAAGGGCCTGTCCATAGGTATATAAACTAAAGAGCATAAGATAAGCCATAAAAGCTTGTTTTAATTCATATGACTGAATTTGATGCTACCATAAGCATTCCTTAAGGAAATTTGTACTGAATGCAATGGCAAAATACTCAGTGGTATGTAAACATTCGGGCACAATTGTACATCATTGAAGTTTGGGTTATGCCTTATAACTGACAACAAGTAAATTATACTTTTAATATTAATTTTTCTTTATTTCCTGTAGAAAAAAAGGCAATTTTAAGTGCCTTAGATGCAGGCACTTTACATGAAGTTAAACAAAAATTTAACCCCACTGCCTGTCATATATATTGCACACTTACCAGCTACAGTAGAGGTACTGACAGATGTCAGTGTTTCACAGCCATCTTCCTCAGACAGATCTAGTTCACTGACAACTTCACTCAACACGACAGTACTGTGCGAGTCATCCGTTAATTCTTCTGCTGTGGTACCACTTAACTCACTCTGACTGCTGCACACATTTTCAGATTGGTCAAAACTGGACAGACTTTGATGATCCTGGGACTGAGAGATGGTACGATCATCTTCCTTGGCATTGACATATTTCTGGAATTTTTATAAAAACAAAAACATGACCCAATTAACAAGAAATGTCTTTTATTCTACATCTGAACTATAATTTGCTAGGGTTGTCATTGATATAAATTTTTTATTCAATAGCGATATCAGCATTCCACTTTCGATATTGCAATATCGCAAAATCGCTCAAATTTTGTATTGTCAGCATTCAGCATTAGCAGTTGGAAATGCAACCATTAGTCATAGGAGTATATTTCCCAAGTCATTGTGAAACCATTTGCTTTTAATGTGATAACTACTAAGCCTATTTGTTAAGGCAATCAGTTTGCAATTTGGGGTGGGGGCTGTGTAGTCAAGTGCTCATCATGGCACAAATGTACAATTATAGAGGATAAACAAAGAATCGAAACATGAATTTTTCAAATTTTTCGATATTGATATCAATATTTCGTTGACAACCCTATAATTTGCTACTGCTGTTGAAGAGAACAAACACTTTCTGTTACCATTTGCCTGACTCTACATTTTGAAACCCCCCCCCCCCCCCCCCCATCCTCAAAATTTCATCAATGGTCATTTCAGGTTTTAGAATTTTTTAGCAGTTCAGTAAAAACATTTCCTACACATTTCCATTAATGATAAACTTGCAAATAATTTTTGCCGACCTGCAACTCAGAAACTGATAACTCATTTTATTGATACAGCTGTATTCCCTTTTTTGCCCACACCTCAAGATTGTATTTTCACTGTTGCATTTCCTGTCCTGATTCACTGCAACACAGATCTATGTTTTGCCTCGTAGCATCTACATTTTGTGTGAAGCCAAGCCTGTTGAATCCCCTGAACACCTGCAAATAAGTTTCAAAAAATGTATACCTTTCTATTACAAATAGATCTGTCAATTTGAGTTGAATGCAAAAAGAAGTTGTATTTCCTATGCACGATTGAGTTTGCGTATTCCAGGAGTACCCTAAAGTTCTTTGGATCATAGATGCATGTATTACTTGATTAGTTTTTTTCATTAGTTACATGAATCTTCTCGGGTTTCTTGTGTAAAGGGGAACGGATGCCATCATGCCAACCCTTGCTGGTACTACTTTGCTGACCCTGAAGTTTGAAGAAAAATACAAATGAAAATGCATTTACTGCGACTAATATTTCAGTTGTCTTAACAAGATAGACTGGTAGTAACCCAAGGCTGCAAACAAGATATACAATCTATCAGACTAATTGAACTACAATGATTAGAATTTTACATACGACAAACTTGGTTTCCTTGGCATTGCACCCCAAAGAGCAGCCAAAAAGATGGGTATGTTGGGTGGTTGACCAGTATTTTTCTTAGTATCATAATGTTGAAAAAAGAGGGGGTGAGGGAGGGGGGGGGGGGGGTCTGTCAAAAACCAGATATTGGGGGTGGGGGCCTAAACATTTTCAAGTCCACCCGCCCCCTTTTTTTTAAATGGAATGGCCCTCAGGGAATTATTCATGTAAAATGTAGCCTAACACAAAGCATAAAATCCAGAGGAATGGAGATTATTTTATTCTATATTATATCAGATGCCTACCTCCATAGAATACACTGTAATGAGGGCTTCCCTCACAGAGGCTCCACATCTGATTGTTCTTCGTTTCTCTGTGCCACTGCCAGATTTTCGCTGGACAAACTCCTCCCGACACATGTAACAAATACTGAAATACAAATAATGATGAGATGATAAGGCTTGTAGTCAACACCATGTTACACATTTACCCCATGGGTGGGGTCTTTTACTTGCCAAATGATAGACACCCGAGTACAAGGCACCTCCAATTTAATGTCTCATGCAATTGATAAACAGGTGGGATGTAGCTCATGAAGAGTGCCCGGACTGGGGATAGAACCTGGGACCTTCAGCAGAGTTGGCCATATTGAAATTATTGATAAGATACATTTTATTGACACTTTTTAGTTCAAATTTGACCTATTTGTCATACAACAGTAAAAAATATAAAAAATAAAAATACATGAAAGACCAGGGGAAAATAAACACATATACATATCAATAAATACACACGTTTCACGTATATATATCAATAAAATTTTGAATCAGACTGTGTAAAACCTGCCTAGAAAAACATACAGTAATATAGCAAGATTCAGAGTTATCTCCCACAATCTAAACATTGAAACTGGTAGACATGAATCCCCAAAAATCCCTTTGCATGAGAGAATATGTGAAAATTGTGATAGTGGTGAAATAGAAGATGAATCTCACTGTTTACTGACATGTAACACAAAGAAAATACCAAGGCCAGAATTACTTAATAAAGCAACTGATATTATACCAAATTTTCATAACCTAGACAAATCACAACAATTTCAAGCCCCATTTTCATGTAAGAATCCGGAAGTACTAAAGGCATTAGGCAATTTTCTAAATAAAGTTATGAAATAATATTAATGCAGTATTGGTGCCCCCCTTCCACTGAACAAAGGAATCTCTCACATCCAATACCCCTTTTTGCAATCTTAGGGATCAGCGCAATGTTGCTCTGAAGCCCCCACCCACTGATTGAACCCATGGACACCCTCTTTCATTTGCAATTGACTTTTCATTCTAATTTGTTTTGTGACCACCATTAAACAGTTTAAATAAATCACTATAATAAATAAATAAATTTGAAATGCGCCTATTTCAGAATATATTTCTGCTCAGTGGCGCTTGATATTTCAGTAAAAATATTCATATTAATGTATTATTTTCCTTATTTCTAGACATTTTTTAGGAGAGGGGAACATTTGAAACATTTTATTGTAGTTGACAAAAATTATATATATATGCACTTTGTCTATTGGATGAGAATATTATATAAGGTTAAAATGTGGACATTTAATATCTGATTTTGACCTTATCCACAATATTTTCAAATGTTAGTTTCATGATTTCATCTTAATATTTCCTAAAATATTAGAATTTTTCACAATGTTTGATTAAGGTTATTGACATTAAATATTATATCACAACATTTTCCTAAGGTTTGGTTTGATCAAGCATTCACAAATGTTAGTCAATGTAGGTATTACACTTGAAGCTTCCAAGCTTTTATATATTATGGCAGTCTACGGTCGGCTGGATCAGCCGTTTTACATGTACGTTTTCTAGTCGATTCGACACTGCGCGATTCGTTCCAGCCAAAACTGGTCTATTCGTCACTCGAAAAAAAGTCTGTTCATCACCCAAAACTGGTCGATTCGTCACCCGAAATTCGTTGGTTTTTCACTCGTTTTTTTTTTTAAATATTTTATATAAATGCAGGCACAGCCATCTTCCCGCTGGCTAGCCTTACTCTACTAAATAATAATAATTTATTATTATTTTGTCTTTATATTTTTATAAATTGTGGCATGAATTTAATATCAATTAGCAAGCATATTTATGCATTAAAGACATTGTAAAACAAAAGAGAAAATTGATGTCAAAAATCATAATCTGGCATTCATTTAAGCATGTGCCGTTAGTGTTATTATAGATCAATAGGTTACAATAGAAATTAACAAGTGAAGCCGTTTTCTGTGATTCTGTACACTGAAGTGTTTTTGTTTTATTCACAATTGTATTTAGTTAGTCCATCAGGCATCACATGCTTTCTTATAAAAAACTACAATTAAATTAAATTGGCGCAAGATATTTATTTACATAATAGCAATAATGTAACACCATTCTGCAATTTTAAGATGCTGGTGATTAATCGGGTGACAAATGGACCAGATTCGGGCGACGAACAGACTTTTTCCGGGTGACAAATGGACCCGTTTTCGCTGGGACGAAACGCGCAGTGAGAAATCGACCTGCTACCCTTCAGAGCCGGCAAATTGGGATCAACAGTTTGCTCACCTAAAATGCTTTTTAGCAGTGAAGAAGCATCACCTACCTAACTTCTTTGCTTGGTTAGGACTCGTCTTGCAATTGAGGCGGTAATTCTACCTTTTCTTTGCTCAAACCACAGTGGGGAATCACTTTGACCAGAAGTGAGCTCTTGCAGTGCTTGCACCTCAGCCACAGAATAAACTGATAAATTGTTACATAATTCAACAGCATCTCTAAATGGCAGGGCATATTTAATCAAGGGTTCCGGAGGGGCTACACTTGAATTGCATTCAATTTCAAATGCACAGTTTACGTCATCTGCAAATAGGCAGGTTCAATGTCTGGAAGTGCATAGTAGAAAGCTACTGCATTTGGACAAGCAGGATAAAAAGTGGTTGCCAGGGAATTAAGGTCTGGTGGTATAGTATCTTGTCTGCTTCTAGCAACAGAAAATAGCTTACGCGCAGCGCAGCATGGCTCTTTGTGACGGGACCTCTTTTTGGGCACAAAATGTGGCTTCTCAAATATCATATCAGCTGCTCGCATTAGCTGAACGTCCTTAAGAGCTGTAGCAATCCACCTATTTTCCATGGAAGTACATGCAACGTTTTGTTCTCTTGTCAAGCCGTGTTTCCATGCATAGTCTACTTTGAAAAGAAGAGCAGCCATATGGTTGCATGTAGAACCCAATCTGAAACATCAAGTATTGAAATATTCAATATTGTACAATGTGTAGTACATTCAAATAATAATGAAGGCATATGCGCAGATAGTATTTATTAATGCACACACTGTATATCTTTTAAATCATTTCTTTATTGATTAGTCAATTGATAGAATAGTAAAGGTGAGTCTTACACTTAGTTTAGTCTCTGGGCAGCCATAATGATATAAATCATATCTGACTGATGATGACAACATTTGAATGTGGCAACACCATGCAATATTTCCTGCAATATTTCCTGCTTTACCTGCAAATGATTTAAGTAGTTTGTCATCAAAATAAAAAAAGTTAATTTCATTTTGTCAGTGACAAATGGCTTAAATGTGCAAACTACCACGCACAGGTCTTCTTTGTAGTCATTTTTCAGACGTGTTAGCAATGATTTCTCTCTGTCAACCAGGTATGTAGTAATGTTCATGTACATGCATGGTGGCCACACTTTAACACCCGTCCTTTCATCTGTCCAACCATCAACAAAATCTTTGACAGGATCTGGTAGTTGTACTTGTGTCCCTTCACAACACAAACTGAGCAAACTGTCAGTCATGTTTGACGGGTGAATGTATAATGCGGACCATGCGGACCAGCAATAAACCAACACAGAAGGGGCGCCGTTTGTTGGTCTAAGCTGTCCAACCAAAGAATCCACGTTTGTTCAACGGGGGGTATAATGCAGACCAAAGCCCTGTAACTCATCTTTGGGCATCATGCAGACCACACACACTTTTATGAACTTGAGTTAATTATATAAGATGAACTTATAGAATTTATTGTAATGAAGACTGTGATTTCTCAAATAATACAATTATGTCCATGAAATTAGCAATGAAGCATTAAAGGCATATAAATAAAGCTCATTAAAAAAAAAGCAAGATAACTTTTTACTTGGTCTACACTTAAAAAACTTCTTAGAATTTTTAATAATATTAATGGGGGAAAAAATTGGACCTATACTTTCTCATATCTGGTCTGCACTTTCCATTACTGATATAAACTTGGTCTGCATTTTTCTAAACCTGGTCTGCACTATCTAATACTAACATAAAACTGTTTCTGCACTTTCTCATCTGGTCTGCACTTTGTCAGACTTGGTCTGCATTTTATTAGATCTGCACTTTCTGTTACTAATATAAAATTTGTTCTGCAGTACTCTTTCAAATCTGCATGGTCGATTTACAGATTTCTTCTTTAATGTACTCTTTCCTTTATTCTTTTTATTTTTATTATTTAATTTTTTAAATAAGCTCGTGCTTGCTAAAACTTCTTTTGAAATAGGGGTGTGTTGTATTTGTCTAAACAAACAAACGCTTGTTTGTTTTAGCGCTGGTCCGCATGGTCTGCATGGTCCGCATTATACACTCACCCAGTCTTGGGTCTTGCAGCCTTCTGCCACTAAACTGTGAGCCGATCTCTGAACCACCTACCTCGGTCTGAAGCGGCGGCTAACAAAACTGTAAGCGTTGCCGATTCACGTGTAAATTTACAAAAAATTAGATCAAAGTTTCAATGGAGTATGTACAGTCAACTCGAAAAGTTCTCATTACATTGTACACCATGATTCAATAAACTCACCTCGTATTCAGAGTGTTGCTAGAAAAACCGTGTTAATCTTTGTGGAAAAGCCCAGGAAATAATCCCTAATTAGTATCTTTCACTGTCATTGCTTAATTCCGACAAAAAACGATGCAAACACAGCATCCACGTGGCATCGCTCGCACGTCAACAAGATTGACGTGTGCTATCTAGACGCTGGCGACATCTGTAGGATAAGTGGGCAACAGGGGGGCCCTTTATCGCTAACCTTGACTTGTTCGTCACGAAAATAGTACCTGCTGCAGTTGGTGGAATTCGACATAAATTCGTATGCTGACATAGTATCAGGCAAAAGAAGACATTTGCACTAGTTTCAAAGTGAGTAGCTCCTTGTAAAAGAAATTCGGCATAGGAATCGCACTACTTCGTGCGCAGACGACGCGCAGAAGCATGTCTGATTTCAGGGGAGGGGCAAATCGGTTATGAGAAAGCTGACGCGTTCCCGTCTGAAGTGATAGTGAATTGTGACGTCACATTTTGATGCCAACAGTATGACGCATCTGTTGTTTTGGTGACGTCACTATGGAACATTTTATAAAAAGCTTTGCAGTGTGGAGAGAGCAGGGACAGTGTTGTTTCATGGATTTATTGAATTGAATCAATGGATCTAGCTGTTTTAGTGATAAATGGCTGTTTGTGAAGCTGTCAAGTGTTTAAGGAGCAATCTGACAGGTGAGATGGGAGGGTCCTGACATTTTGTCAACAAGTTGAGAGGTTGACATTGAAACAACGTATCACTGCTGTCATCAGAAAATTTCACTAAAATCGGTTAATTAATTAATTATTAAAAATAAAATAAAATAAGAAAAATTTAGGCGTTTTAACAACATTCTTAGTGACTGAATAATATTATCTAGTAGTATAAATTATGTATCTAATTTATGTGATGTTATGTTAATGCTTTATAAAACTTATTAAAAGAATATTAGGAAAAAGTGCAGTATAGCGGACCCAGATTAATGGCCATATTTTACGAGCCTCATTGCCAGGCCTATGGCGTAAAAATGTTTGAAATCTATGTATGACTTCACAAACTAATGTAGTTATGACGGCGGTTTCATCTTCACAGTAAAGACAGCGTTTATTTTTGCTACCACCCCAAGCCCCCGCTATTCTGCTCCAAATGTTATTTTATTGTGCCAGAACTAATAGTAATACTGAAATATTTTATGTAATTTTTAATGGACGCCAAATACAGGCATAAATTTCGGTTCGCTATACTGCACTAAACCCGAATATAATTGATATTTCAGGTACTGAAATTCTTTGATTTGATAAAATCTAAAGCATAATTATTTTTTTGCAGACTGAGACAGATTGAGCAAGAATTTGGAGATGAGAAATGGACACCGGAGAAACTTGAGAAGTTGCTGAGTTTGACGAAAACTGTTACAAACTGGGAATCGCATTGGTACGAGATGAAACTGAATGATACAGCCAAGTGGAATTTGAAGAAGATGAACAATCCAAGATTCATGGGCATTGTGATGGACATAGTGAGGATTATAGTGCAGAACATTCAAATAGCACAAAATGTATGGGATGCGATATGCCCTGGAGACTTACGTGAATGGTACAATGTTAGATTGATTGTTGTGGAAATGCTGAGTGTGTGTGCAGAGGGTGGAGCACAACCCACAGATGATCAGCTGAAAAGGATTCTATCAAAGACCAAAGAATTCACAAGGAGTGAAGAGTGGACTTTGCCTTACTTGAAGATTCTTGTTTCACTGAGCAGCAAAATGCATTTCCCTCATAAATGGTTTTTTTTTTCTAAATTTGATCTGAATTTCCTGGGAGAACTTCATTCAGTTTCTAAGGAAACGATTAAGTCAGGAAGGAAACTGGTGCATTCGATGTACGACAAATGGGAAGAATGTTTGGAATCAAGAAAACTGATAAACTGCTTCCTTTTTATTACAAATGAACAAGAAAAACTCAGTGAAGAATTTATAGAAGAATCATTCAAAGACATGTGCCTGATAAGGAAAGACTTCATTTATGTAAGATTTGATTGCTATAACTGGATGAAAAGAAGTCCCCTTCATCTGGCCGTTTTATTCCTCGACTCTCTCAAATTTCTTCCTCCTAAAATAATCGAGAAATACATCGACGCAAAAGACGTTGATGGGTGCACCCCTTTGCATGTGGCAGAGTTGCACCGCAACGAACAAGCAATTCAATTCCTATTACATTTTAGGAATAATGAAAATGTCGTTGATCGATTTGGATTAACCCCACAAGATCTTGGAAGCCGCGCTAGTGAACCCCACCCGGACGTCAGACATAAAGAACTTTGTCGCGGAGTAATAGAAGCAAATGAAGGAGTTCTTGAGAAAATGAAACCGATGCTCGTCTTATCGGAAAAAGAAGCGGAAGATTTAAGTAAAGAACTCGTGGAACTTTTTGAGCGTTTGGTAGAAAAGACGAAATTCAAGGAAATGGCTAAAATTAGAATTTGTGGGAGCATGAGAGAGAAGTTGAAGAGTGGACGACTTGACGAGGGAGATGTCCAGCTTTGTTTTAATGGATATTCTGGTGGAAGTGTAAATATTGCAGGAGTGAAGTGGATTTATGATGAATTCTTTTATGAACTGAACTTGAGTCTGATTGAGGCCCTGGGCGAGATCAGCTGGGAGGGCATTAACCTGAGACCGGTTGGGGTAAAAGGTCCGTGGAGGCTAATCAGAGAGGGAGACGGTTCTTGTAAAGGATTGGAAGTCTCTCTCGATGTAGTCGCTGTCCTTGTTGATCAGAGATACACCCCAGAACACGAGAGAACCCTAAAAGAAGCAGCGATATATCGGGGAGAGATGTTGGAGGGTGATCGTCTTCCTCTGCACAAACGAATGCAATACTCAACACTGGAAACTTGGAATGGCAAATTATTTAAATTTACTTATTTTGCATTTGAGTGGAACATGATCGACTGCCTCCCCCCAAGTTCCCGTTTGGCCATTGTGGTGAGCAAGGCCTTTGTCCAGGTGAGTGAATTTACTTTATTTATTTCATTAAAATATTGTAGAAAATAATCAAGATGGCTGCCAAAATCCAAGATGGCTGCCAAAATCCAAGATGGATGCCAGTCACTAAAATTGCATGCACAACTGATGTAGTGACTAGTGTTTTGAATTCAAATTTGGATGAAATTTATTATTTATTTTCATTACTTTAAATTAGAAAAGGCAAGTCAAATAAAAATATTTAAGAACTTTTTCAAAAGATGCAAAATTTCAAGCTCTGGCCTCTGCCAATATTTTTGACACTGCCACTGTCAGTCACTGACACCGGTAATAACACAATCTGCCTAAAAATTACAATTTGAATATTTAGTTTTTATATTTAAATAAATTTGCCATTTTTGGCCCATAGCAACTGTTTCCATGGAAAACAAACAATTAACATTTTGAAAGAATGTTTGAAATTTTATTAAAAGCAAAACCCGAGACAGAAAATAAGTTGACTGTTGACATTGAGAGTGCATGACGTTTGTGTTGATTGGTACTCGGTTGCCATGGTTACACATTAATAAAGAAGATGCCAGGGTTATGCATTAATTAATGACATATATCTAGAGTAAGATTAATTTCTGGCAGGTCTTCTACCATTTTGATTTTTTGTTTTACTAAGATGCTGACCTGGGGCAAAATGTTACAACAATAGAATTAAATGTAGCCGCATGATGTTTACAATTACTATCACAAAAATATTTGTTTACTGGTGCCCGATACACATTGAATTTTTTCTAAATTTAAGCCACAATTGTTCTCATGAAATTATGTTCAATATTTTTATTAAATATTCACATCATGTAATGAAAGATTTTGTCTAGCATTTCTTTGTAACTGTGGTAAATACCAAATTTGATTGAAAATAAATTAAATGTACTATTGTACACTTTTATTCACATCAATAATTTGTTTTAATCAAAGATTGCACTTGTTAAAATTAAATGCATATTTATATATGCCTTTACCAATTAAAAGAGATAAAATAATCAGTTTTTAAGTTTACAATTAATTTTTATGTCCCCAGGTTGCAAAGTAACAGAGAGATATGAAAGCATGAGGGAGTTTTGATTAAACTTGACAAAAACATTTTTGGCGGGAAATGGTGACGTCACTTAGCAACCAACCATTCAGCCTCATTCTGGTGGTGGTTGCTAGGCAACCTCTTCTGTTCACTGCAGATTGGTCTGTTGCACAAATAACTAAATGGAAAAATTATTTGTCAGATCAAAAATTAAAATAAAATTATTTATGTATTTTTAAGTAATGCTATTATAATTATACGCTGTCAATGCTGCATGCCCTCGGCAAATGTTTATATCAATTGATAATTTCATATTGGAAACAATGGCACTTCTGATTTAGTAGTCTACATTGTAATGTGTAATTTGTATTTTGACAATGACAAGGGTAGGAAGTGCCCCGCATAACCCTCTGAGATTTTAGATTTTATCTATATTTTATATATTAAACCTCATGATATAAGATGGATCTATGCAAAATTTGAAAAGTCTGTAACTAATAAGATTTCTGACGTTTTGATAATTTGAAATTCCGAAAAAATCATTCAAAAGTATTCATATATGATATAAATTTGCTATATGGCAAGAGACACAACTACAATTGCTGTTGTGACAGTGATGTCAATTTCTAAAATTTATATTATTATGTAGGTTTATCAAAAGCCAACAATCCCTACAAATAATATGCAGTCGTAGAGAAAAGAATGTTCTGCATAAGCAGCATAACTCACAACAAAAAAAAAGAAGAATATCAGCTTCAGTTGATATGCTGTTAATATATGTTAAGATTTACACGAGACAAGGATAAATATCAAGCAATTCTAAGATCCACAGCTGAATGGTAAAGGTTCAAAATATTGATTTTAGTTCATTAAGTTACCAAACAATTTCTGTAGGACCCCATTTGCCAGCTCCTCTGAAAGTCCTAGGTTTGAATCCCAGCCCAGCTACATCCCAGCTGGATATCAATCACATGAGATGTTGAATTGGATGTGCCCTTTACCATGTTTACTCAGTGTCTATGCTGGGGCAAGTGAAAGACCCCACCAATGGCTTAAACGTGAAATATGGTGTGGCCTCCAAGCCTTATCCTATCACGTTTGCCTCTGGCACATAAAATTGTTTAAAACTTTACATTAAAATATGAAAAGCGTAAACATTTCTAGGGCGCGGCGGCATTCCACCCCCCCCCCCCCCCCCCAAGCCCACGAGTTTTTGTGCAATTAGCAATATATCGTTTTTTATTTTTAAGTTTACATTCTGTGGAATGGACTGTCAGGGGTTCTTTTTAGTAATATTCTTTTCCAAAATGTGTTAATACAACATATGATAATCTACATTGTAATTAAAGCCAAGACAATTCACTTCATTATGTGTGAGTATCTAAGGCCATTAAATTGAAACTTCACCTTATGACAGCCTAATAAAACCATATTGGGAGTAACCCCATTATATTTCAATTCAATGGTAATTCAGTGTATCTATTTCCCTATATTTGTGTAAGATATATATTTTGAAATGTCTTCCTTTGTTATCTAATGTATGTATTTTTTTGTATTTTAGTAATATTCCATATATTCTATATATAGTGGTAATAGGATTTAGTATATTTTGCCCCATTTGCATCAAGTATATGTTATTATTATTATTATCTAATGTATGTATTTTCTTGTATTTGCAGGCCTATGACTGGCACAGGGGGAATAAGATTCTTGTGAAAATGCCCATCACATCCTACACCATAAAGACTGCCCTGTTCTTCCTGTTAGCAAACTTGGCAAGTGAACTTGAACTGAGAGTGGATGATGGTGTTTTTGTGGAATCCAAGGAAAGATCTGAGGCCAGCATAAAGGCATTGAGGAATGCATTGGATCATGCAGAAGGCCAAGTTGAAAGGAGGAATAAGTTGGAATTCAACCCACATCCCAAATGGACAAGTGATGAAGATTTGCATCAACATGGAGAGGAAGCCAGAGTTTGGGCCTGCAAGGTTTTCTCACTGATCAAACATCTTGCAGGACAAGGGTGGAAACTGAACAACTACTGGGACAGAAGGGAGCCTGTTGTTAAAATAATGGATATAAACAGAACAGGGTTTGGAGAGGCTGAGTATATCTGGGATGTTTGTGACTGTGCATTAGATCACCTGAATCCAAAAACATTCTAAGTCAATATGAAATGACAAATATATTGTATTTTTTCTGCTGCAGGGACTAACCAATCAAAATAATTGAAATTCTGGACTCTTTTTTTTTTTGTAAAATAAATACCTTTTCTTGCAAATATGTTAACATTGAAAAGTCATGGTGATTTTGTTATCAGATATAGTTTGTCGTTGATTATTTATTTATGAAATTTCAAATGTTGCAAGAAATACCAGTATGATGTTTCACAGAATATTTTTTTGCATTTGTTTGAAAAATATTCATGTCAACTAAAAATTTTCTAAATGTCAAATACATGCATTTGAAAAAAATGCCAAATTGAATAATCATATATGGAGTTCATGGTTTAATATCGTTCAATATTAATTAAACTTTGCATCATTCATTTCCATAACATTGTAAAATACCATTGCAAAATGTTGCAGGAAATGCCAGGGGTAAAATTGAACTGAAGATACATTGATTCTGTTGTAATATAATTAATCAAAATAGTATTTTTTATCTTTTTGTCAAATTTTTACATTTTATAGAAAATGTTAGACATAGTGTTATGTATTTTTATTGCAATTTTAATATAAATTCAGATTCACAATTATTATGAAATACATTTATTAATCATATACAAAAGTAAACTTACTGCATGTACAAGGTATTACTTGCATGTTATTATGCCACATAGGCTAATCATATGTGTTATATATTAGTTACATTACTTATGTTATTTATAAGTACTTAACATTACTTGTGGGTTAAATATAGCACTTCTAATTATATAAGTATTTGAAATACTTCATATACTTATATTACTTATATTATTAAGGTCATGTAATTCATTTATATATTTATGTATAAAAGCTTAAACACTATATTCATATCTACTTAAGGAATATATTACATTAAACTTAGAAGGAACTGAAATTGGATAGAACTTACATTTAAGGATTTATAAGGTTAGAACATGCATGAAAGGTTAGTTAAGAATCATGTTTCTTAACTTAAGGTCTTAAGCATGGAAGCACGGATGATCGTAAATAACTATTTGCCGTGCATCATTAGCTAGTGTGAAGAAAATGCTTTTCATAAAAGTTACTTCTTTACTTCCAGGGTGCGCCATAAAAACTTGCACAAGGCATCTCTACTTTCGGCATAGCTCTATGTTACTCAAATGCTTATGAAGTCTTTTAAAGTTTTGCCACATTTAGTTAGGGGTATAAGCAATTGGTCATTGTGATATTTTTGATCTTATAATGTTAGACAATATCAGTATCTGAAGTATTGAGAGGGTTCATGCTGCAGGGCTTGTTCTGAGTGACACACATCACAGAAGTCATCACAAAAGTCAAATTTCTGTCTGCTTGCATGGTGTCTCTAGTTGCAGAAAGTTTACAAATTAGATATTTCCTAGTTACTACACCTCTGAAGCCATAGAAAATATCATATTTGCACAGAATCCTCCTTCAATGTTTTTTATATGTGCATATATATATCAAGGTATTAGATGATAAGAAGGTTAGTTCCCGTTTTGATTCAGCAAGGTCATGAAATTAAAATGGAGAAATATAATGGCATGCCAGAGGGACTTTTTGAATTTACAACTTATCTCGAAATCACATGAATTTCAGGAGGATTGGCCAGTTAATTAGACCGAAAAGACAGAAAATTGACCGGAACCCAAAATAGCACTCTACTTCTCAAAAGTGTCAATGCTCTACCTTCTTATTAAAAATGAATCTATTTGCCCTATTTTTGGCGGCAAAGGTCAAGAAAGGTGTCTGTAACACATCTGTATGATCAGTGACATAATCTAATGCTTATATTGCAAAAGCCGAGGTGAAAAACACCCGAAGGTGTGATAAGTGTGCATGTGCTATATTTAGATCCATATTATCTATAATTCTTGAGGAAAAACGAAAATATATTTATAAACTTAATTTAGGACTATTATTACTTTCGTGTGTATGATTGCAGCTGCATGCGATTACAGTCAATTGAGGTAATAACAAAAGAGGTAGCAGTAGCTGCTTGTGCAAGTTTTTATGGCGCACCCTGTATATAGTTGAAATGTTCATTTTTGCATGATTTCTGTGCTAAGTGGCCCACACTACTCTTCGCTAGCTAGCCATGACCTTTCAGACTAGTCTGGTGACGACACCCCTCTAATATCATTAGAACGACCTGTCAAATGTTGCATAACAACAACAATCGCAGCTAAATTAAGCTTGCTGCTACAACGTTCGGTAATGTTATGTTAAAGGGAACTAAGAAATTTCCATCTTAGCATGAACCGGAGGACTTGATGTTATGAAAAACTGCTATGATTTGTAAGCAGTCACAAGATGATTTTATTATTGGCAGTTTCAGAAATGACCACACTGTAATGCACAGGTCTACCCTTACAACATTTCATACATTAATACTCTATATGGCTGGCCTAGTGGTGTGATTTGATAGTCACACTGAACAAAATGTGATTAAATTAAAAACTTTTTATATATTTTTTCCCATGGTTCCAGTAGCGCGAGTTTTCCATAACAAATTTTGGAAAAACATGGCCAATACATGTCAGTGTGACTATCAAAAGGGACCACTAGGCCATATTGAGTATTACCGTATGAAATTTTGTTAGGATCAATATGTGTATTAATGTAAACAAAAGTGTCATGCCCACCCTCCCGCCAATCAGCCTACCCGACCCTCTGCCTCTTTCGAACTTCGTTAAAAAATTTTTTTTGTTTCCCATGATCCCAATCACTGAATGCAAACAAAAACCATATATCAAGAAATTACCGACCAATTAGTCCAAGCAGTATTGTCAGTAAAATCTTTGATATTGTACTAAAACGAAATAAGAAGTTGTTAACTACATCTGAATTAAACATATTTCATTGACTACACAATGTATTATTAACTTATTGGAAACTATGCAGCACTATAACTTCCATTGTAGTGATGTTCATGCATGATGGAACTAGTGAATGTGATGTGTTCAAATGACAAACTGAAATGTGGTGCAGTTTTTTACTAAATTTGCCTTTATATATGAATAAGATATAAGAAAACATAATTAATGGTTAATTTTTGGAATAATTATTTATAATTGTGATATTAAAGTTTGTTTCATTAAATCGATTAATTAACTTAATTTTCTCGTTTGATTCACTGTTCGTCTTAACTACAATTTGATGAACTTCAAGCTGCATCACTTGAACAAAAATGCAGCAAAATATTCAACAGTAGAATTACTGTGTGTTAACATTGGACCATAAAGGATGAAATGGAAGCAAATGACGTTCTGCTCATTATGTTGATTTGCTTGCAAATACCATAGCTAAGCCGCTTGTGCAATATTACAATGTCTCAATGAGCAATTTTGAGCACTACTGGTCTCAAGTGGCTAATTCATGACCATAGCCATACATGAGATGGCAGGGTTTATTTTATAATTAATGATATGATAAAAGCTTCGGAAAGAACACGTTTTGAAGAATAAATGGCCCATAGGCTAATATATCTTCAGATCACTGCTAAAATATATTATATTATACCCACGATGAGCGTGATTATTACTAGCATACAGTTTGAGTAATCTCGTCATAGTGACCAGTGAGACTGAATGAGGTGCGAGATAGTGTCCTTTCTGAATCATATCATCTCATTATTACATCTGCCTAGGACATTATTTTGTATAGGCTAAGTTCAGTTTATGATAACCATGACATCCCACAGACAGAGAACTCTGTAAGTGGTAGCAGTTTGTCACCAGGCTGTCTTCTAGTAATTGTTTGGATGGCACCCGAGTAACGTTACCAACAAAACACCAAGAGATCAAATTATGTACATATTAATTTATTAATCAAGTCAAGAGTGTACACGCACAACATCGTAATAGTTTAATCACAAACTTGTACCATTTAGCAGCAGCCATCGATCAACACCAGTTTGTTAATGAGTAAAATGGACGAGACTATACATCTATATACAAGAAAACAAAATAGGCCACTGAGGAGCACACTCAAATAATTCACTTGGGCATTTGCATTATCACAAATAGCTTACAAAACCAGACAGCAGCAAATTAATTGAAGTAAAAACTGTAGTGTACACCACATCCAAAATTATATTAGCCGTAACAAACTCGCATTGCCTTAAATGACGGATGTCCTAAAGGCGGTACAAGAACCACATAACTGTTGCAGCAATCAAAAAGCTACACGCAGCAGCACATTCCGTGATCCAGCTTAACCGAGTGAACCGATACGTTAATACAACAAACGTATGAAATACAGCAAACGTATGAAAGGCAAACTTAACATATTGCAGTGTCATGCAAGGCCCACATATACTGTCATCTTTCTCGCTGTTATTATATTTGGTAAATTGACATAAAGAATTGAAGTGGACTAATTAAATGAGAATTCAAGCCATAGCAGTTAAAGGTCTGAAGGTTTAAAGAATATTAGAAATAACAGCATTTACAGGAGGACTTGTTATGCTAGGTTAAACTACAAAATAACTTTCTTGCAAAATACTAATTATGACCTCAACTGTATTGCATAACATAATATGACAACTACACATCTAATTTGTTTTAACAAACATGATGCATCAAATAATGGTAAATAAATTATTTTATTCATAAATACAGACTTCGCATAACATAATTCAACCACATTTAGAAATTAGCATTAGACATTATTTGCATTCAACAAATTTTGGACTTTGTATTCGACAGTAGGGTCAGAAGACAAAATAATAATAAACATGCACCAGTTATTGACCTTTTCAGGAAATTTACATTGATTGAATATTTCTTTCATCTTGCCTCACAAAGAACTATTAAAGATTTCTCAAAGAATTTCTTAAGGAAATTGAATGTAATCAATATCAGCATTCTTCACAAAAAAACAATAAACTTAACCATTACTTGGAGTCCATAAAGTCACCTTCATTTAAAAAACAGATCATACAAACAACTGCTTCACCTGGTGTACACATTGAACCCCCGAAGATCTTGCATACATTTCCATTTAGCGTTAATACATTCGGCAGTTGAAATAAAGTACGTAATACATTCATATACTATCACATTTAAATGGTACATGTCGCAGATTAGTTATTTAGTGACAATGATATACAGACAACACACGTCGCAATAAGGTCGTAATTACTACATGATAAAATGGTTAATTTAATACCAGAGGTTTTCATTAAATTAACATCGTTTAAATTATCAAGATGATGTATTTACATCACGTATAAATTACAATTACTTCTGTGTAGGTTACAGTTATTTTTGTATAGATTATACTTGCCTCCGCTACGGTAAGTAACAAACATTGAATTTTCCCTAGCCTAGAAACTATAAACTGAAGACTTGTAAAAATTCAAATAGGAAATATTTGCGTTCTAAAAATGGTCAGAAAGCAGGAAGAGCTTAATCTATAAGGCATGGGGATCCGCATAGCCAACAGTTCATGAAACTTTATTCTTGAAAGGTTAAGTATTGCAATTAGCATCAATTAGCATAACTGCGTTATACATGCTATGTTATAGCATATTCACAGTGCATGTTATGTTATATTTATCTCATTCAATAATCATGATTATACCAGTTTAGTTGATAAATAATAGCTTTTATTATTTGCAAAAGTTTGCAAAAGTTAGTGGAGTAACATGCTTGGTAGGTAAGTTGCGCAACTAGACGATATCTTCGCTGATTATTCAGTCGCAGTTGCTTCGTCTGTCCTTGACTTGGCAGCCTCAGAACCAGGCATGGTCTCCAGCCAGGCTTGTACGTAAGTAGTGTCAGGTTTAGCCACCAGGGCGGCAGCACTAGTTCCAGGGGGCGGGGGTTGGCTATGCGGAGCGAGGTGTCAAACTTGGTCAGTCAGAGAACATGGAGATGTCGTTTTAGAGGACTGCGCGCTTGCGTTTGTCGTTTTACGAGATACGGCACGCTTGATGTAGACTTCTAGCAACTTCAGCTGAAAATATAAAAAGCAAACCAAGATGAGAGAAGGAATTAAATCAAACGATCTACATTCTAATTAGGAATCTGCTCCGTATTTTTTGGCATTAATGATGTTATAAGCTACAGCTAATTCTTACACACCATGGTGCAACGTCATTGGGCGATTCATGAGCTACCAAATCGCACTTGACTAGCTGTGGGTTGAACTTCCATCAAAAATAATCATAGCATTTTCTTGATGTTATGCATTTTCCTTGTCATAAATCTTCAATTTAGGCAAACTTGATTCAATTATTGCAATAAAATATACATAAATATATGCAATAAACACCTGTTTTTTTCAAAAGGTTGTAGTTAAGAGTATTTTGGCAACTATCACTGACATTTAGGAAATCTTTATCATAATACTTTTCAACAATATATTCTTTAACTTGAGATGAGTAACGTAGATGAGACTACTACTGATGAGAGTAATTTCCATATTGTGTTTGATTTAATGTTCACTATGTAATATTAATAGATATCTCCAGGTGGCCTCACGCTAGCGATAAAAATATATTTATCTTTGTGAGGTCTCCTTGCGAAACAAATTTTATAAATGAAAATATGAAAATAAATTGTAAATATTTTTTTTGGCAAAATAAAAAGAATCTGAATCTGAATCTTATCTTTTATTCAAGTCTTACTTTGCTTCCTTTCAACGTTTTAATGTGAGGGCGGAGATCTTCTCCAACGACCATGTACAGCGCCACCAAGCAGAAGATGCTGGCTTTACGAACCGTGCTTTCTGTGTCATCGCACCTCTGCAAAAATTATTAAACATTAAAGACACTGGAAAAGTGAAACAAATATATATTGATATAGAAAGTTAAATAAGTATGTAGCTCGGTATTATGAATTGCAGCTGAAGTTTAGCTGAAGTTTTACAAAATGAAAATATGTGGAAAGTGAAAGTCATTGCCAATACTGTGAAGTGCGACTACAAGAGGGCCTTATGTCCTAATTCATTCATGGATTAAAGGTCAAGTAGGTCATTTAGTTAGAATATGAGGTCATGCGACTGGCCATTCAGGCTCATTCTGAATATTCAATGGCTCTCTGTGGCATCGCTATGTCCTGATAGATTGTCAATATAACGCATACAGAAAATAAGTACTATATACAGGCTATGATATGCTTAAACCCCTTTACCAAAAAACATGCTTTTAACATAAGTCTGGTTACGATGCAGGCCGGTGTGAATGTACTGATAATAGCCAACATAATCTTATGAATTATTGATTATCCTCTATTATTAGCGGCTTGACCCACCTCTTCTAAACCAGGAACGATGTCGGAAAGATGTTTCATTAAAATGTCCTTCGACAGCAGCTCAATCACCTGCAAGGACAAAATGAAAGGATTTAAAAACAGTGTGAAATGGATAATTATATACTAGAGCCTTACGGCGCTGAATCCAGAAGGTGATGATATCGTACATGTAGTGCATTGGTAGAGTGTTACTACTAAGAGGGGTAGGTCTGATCCCTCCCTAGTTTCAATGCTAATTTTCATCCTCGATGTCCTCTAGCTGACCCCCCCTAAAATCACCAAAAATTTGACCCCACTTGACCTTTCTCTTTGCACCCAGGCACTTCCCATGCTAACTTTCATCGACCCCCCCGCCGACCCCCCCCAAAATCACCAAAAATTTGACCCCACTTGACCCCCACTTGACCCTACTTGACCCTCTTTGATCCCCTGTCCCCATGCTAACTTTCATCGATCCCCATATCTAATTAGCACACGTGCACTTCCCATGCTAACTTTCACCTTTGATCCCATGTCTAATTAGCACACCGGGGCACTTGCCATGCTAACTTTCATCGACCCCCCCCCTTGATCCTACTTGACCCTACTTGACCCCTTTGATCCCCTGTCCCCATGCTAACTTTCATCGACCCCCCCCCCCCTTGATCCCACTTGACCCTACTTGACCCCTTTGATCCGCTGTCTAATTAGCCCCATCACCTGGCACTTCCCATACTAACTTTCATTCTCTATGTCCTCTAGCCCCCCCCCCATTTGCAACCCCCCCCCCCCTGTCTAATAAGCCAGCCCCCTCTCTAATAAGCCACTCTAATCTACTCAGATGTATAGACAGACAGTCTAGAACAAATATAGATAGGCTAGACAATTATAGACAGATATAGACAGATATTCTAGGCTAGACAACTAAACACTACAGTCCTCTGACCTAAAATGCATACCTCCCCCCCTAGATTTATTTTACCCAAATGCCCCACCAGAGGGCTGCTGCCATTCCCCCCCCCCTTGTTACTCATCAGGGGGGGGGGGGAGATCTTCTATTTTTACCCTTGTGACTCACCAGAGGGGAGACCAGTCATATTTACCCTGGCCAAAGGTCATGACCTCATTCTATGCTAGTCTCATTATATTTAAGTACAGCCACATGTCTGACATGACTCATTCTTTCCTTAACTCTTTTACTGACAACATCAGACACATTCTCACATTTGCATTTTAATCTGAAAAAATGCTTAAAGTTCACAGAGATACTATTAGAAAAAATTTTGTTAGTTTAGTACGAGAAGTTCCATGTGAAGATGTTTTACCTTCCCTTTTTGAGGATGGTATTTTAAGTCATGACATGGTCTCAGAAATTTTAGAAAAACCAGCCTCTGAAAGAAATTGCTTTTTGTTGTTGCTATTGCAAAGAAGGGGTCCAAAAGCCTTTTGTTCATTTGTGAAAGCACTCAAACATGCTAACAGAAAAGATCTGGCCAATCATTTAATCTCTTTTCAATAGACAAGTAAGCTCTAGTGTAAATAATCAGGTTTTACTGTCAGTCACATGCTCACTTGCATGTGAAGTCTTCATTATTCAGTATTTTACATCAAAGTGTTACCTTTTTATATTCACAAATGCACATCACATTTAACTTTTAAGATGTTTGTGTTTGAACATGTCATGAAGCATATTAATCAAAGAGCATGATAGTCTTTAATCTTATTGGTCTCATAATGGTTCTATTTTTTTCTGATTTGATACCCAGTATCAGAGGTCATCTCATTATACCTTTGATATCAGTTTATGTTTTGATACCCATTTTCAAGTTTTTGATTTCTAGCTCTAAAACACAGATCTGATCATTTTTTACACTAAAACTTTTTGGATGTTGCTTGCATTCAATGACTGTGAAAAACACCAACATGTTGCAATTGTGCAAAAAAGTGAATATTATTTTTACAGTCTTCAAGAATGTTTGGAAGACTTTTATAAAAACTCTGATCTACCAGAATGTGATCTTTATGCCATGAAAATATATGCATTGTATGTTTGATTATGTTCACCTGTATTTAACATGTATTTCATAAGTTAATTGTAATATTTCATGTTTTACCTGTGGTGTTTAATAAAATATAATAAATTACAAAATCTTTTTGTTTTTTGATTATCACCACACTGATCTCAGTACAGACAGGGTTAATACTGTTTGAATAACATAATTTGGTCATTTGACATTAGTAAAACACTCAGCTAAAATGCATGTAGTTGAACTTAATGTTTTTAAATACAGCATAGAGGGTTTATTGCATCATAGTTATAACAAGTTTCTCTATATCCTATATTCATTATGTGATGACATGAACTGTAGACCTGTTTCAGGTTACATGCATGACTACCCTAAGACAATACATGGATGTGCCATGTCTACTAAGTGGAATTGAGGGTTACTTTGCTTTACTACTTAATGAAGTTCTGCAATATTTCCATCATCACTTCCACAGTAGATACCATTGACTTAAGAGATACTGATTATTATTATTATTGACAACAAATTTTGACAACAAGTATGGATGCCTTCAAGTTCTTGCTTTTTGTAAGCATTGTTTTTGCCTGCGAGAGACTTAGGGACAGACTCTATTGTACCGACGATGATCTGGAAAATTTCGAGGACGTCAGCATTGATGGTGTCACAGAGATTGAGTAAGTAGCTTTTATTTTATATGAATGTACACAACAGGTCGGACAATCCTAACATGTTAAAAACATCATTATGATATCTACATACCTTGAAAACACAATGATTATCCATTTGAAGCTGCTAATCCGTAGTTTAGGGCACAGATACTTGCCGAACAACGTATATTTGATTACAGTTGCCGGCAAGCGCATGTATTTAGGTCACTAAATTTACGCCGTTTGTACATGTGTGGAATAGCGCATCAGCAGCGGCTTCAAGCGCCCAGCGTAGTGGCATAGGATTGCGTTAATAATGGACTTTTAACCGACATTTAGTGTCACTACACACCAAATTAGTTAGAACAATCATGCCTAAGTATGTTACAACTGTTGTCAAAGGGAAATAAGACAGGATTTACTTCAAATCACGGGTATTACTAGCGAGGTGAGAGACGGTCGTTTGTTTACATTTTTATATTGACGTGTAGCTAGGCAGCGTAGGCTGGGAGAGGAATTTTACGAATTTGTACTATAGTCAAGTTTTTCTCAGCTTCTACTTGTCGGATCTTCATCAAATTTAGTTTGATAGCTGCGCTTTTGTATTGCGGTTCTAATGGTGTGTCATTTACAGCTGTACTCCCAAAACTGTACGAAAACGCAAGTTAAAACCGTTTTGACAGGATTTCCATATGTATTAAAGTGTTTACATTTTTCAAATGATTGATAAATATATAAGTTAGACAAAGACCGTTGGTTATTTTGAATGTTTTGTGTTTTCTAAGTGCAATTATCAGCTAACTGACTCAATTGGTAATGTTTCTTTTTATCCAGTCCATGTTTTGTGATCGTCAATACTACAATTAAGATAAACCTTATTGTGTGATTTACAATTGCATTTACTGACTCAATAGACAATGTTTCTTTTATCCAGTCCATGCTGTGTGATATGCAGTATTGCAATTGATAAACCTTATGAGTTCTGTAATTTGCAATTGCATTTATGAAAGTAAAGCTATGAACACCTTTACCCCATTTAAAAAACTGTAATTAACTGATTTAAAACAAAAGATCACATATTTGTCGGGTTTTAAACATATTTTAATTGATAGCCTTTATCATAACTAGACACTTTGATCTAAGAATTAGAAAATGTTGATTACCAAATGAATTAAATATGATAGATTAAATGATAAAGGAGAATGTATCAATACTGATATTTCAGCTATCAGTACATACATATGATTTCCCCCCTATTTTTAGCAATAGTCACAAGATTTTGATAAATGGCCTTTTGCAACAATTAGAATTTGATGGTTGCTGTTCTGACTGTCAAAAATGTCAGTAAAAAGTTTAGCCAATGGATTTTGTTAGTTATAATAATAGTCTTTGTCAGTAATCACCAAAAATCTTTATCATTGGGAAGGAGTGAATTGTAACTGTACAGGTTAATAGTTTTTTATAGAAACATTTATGTATGGGAGGGCTAATATATCTTTCATAGAATGTCAGAGACTGTAAATATGGACAGCTATTTGCCAGCAAATAATCAAAACCTCATCTTTGTACCTGTTCAAAATCTATATTAAATAAGTTTTAATGCAGATATATTCATATGACTAATTTCTCAAATTTGTTTGCAGTTTCGACACGGAGTTGAAGGAGTATGTATTGCACATACTTGAGATGAAAATGGCTACACTTACAGTAATCTTCAACAAGGAGAATGTGGTCCACTTGGTAGATGGAAAACCTGCAGCATCAACTGAGAGCACCGAAACATCACCTATGACATCATCGGAGCCGCCATCACAGACAACATCACAGACAACATCAGAGACAACATCAGAGACAACATCAGAGACAACATCAGCAGCGACTACATCATCGGAAACTACATCATCGGAAACTACATCATCAGAGAAATCGACAACACCGCAAAGACCCCATACACCAAGGAGGATCAAGTCTTCAACTACAGCCAGCACGACAACAAGAAGAAGTGGATCAACTACCGTCACCACCACCACTATTGTCACGACAGTAGAGTCTGGGACACACCATTCGTCAGGGTGGAGCACGAGGAATGTCAGTCTGATATCATGTATTGCTGGCAGCAGTGTAGTCCTCTGCATCCTGGTTGCCTGTATCATCTGTTGTAAAGGTGAGACTATATAGATGTTACATATAATACATTTACCAAGTAATAAGTACTGACTGTAGACCTCAGGGCTATAATATGTGAATATGAATAATGAGAAAAAAAAAAGCCAAAAAGTAACTTTGTTGTTGTCCTTTTTCAGTGAGGAGAAGACATAGGATGCAGGTATATCAGAGACTTGATGACGACATTTCTTTGGTCAACATGCAATCGATTGACAATCCTGACAACACCCTATTCATGAATCCTTTGATAGATGTACAGCCCAATGATAACGGTAATTTAGTACTTATATATGTCAATTGGACAAATTATTGCATATGCTGCTATGGATAATAAAACATTTTGTCCCAAATTTCATTTGATGATTCAGTTTAAGATTTGTTTATTTTGCTTTTTCAAAGAAACTACTTCAGAAATCTGTATATAAATACTGTTCATGTAACACTCTGTTTTCATTATGACAATGACTGATAATAAACTTTTTTTTTATCAGTTGTACTTGGAGCTATGGGACCTGTGCTCGTGTGTGATGATAGATCTGAGACTGGAAGTGATGGGAGTGGTTAGTGTTACATTTACCTTGTTATATATATGTATCCCTAATACTTAATCACATCAAAATCAGTCAATAATACACATTAATGGATACTTTTGAGTTGTGAAGTTTTTAACACCAAAACTGTTTAATAATGATCAAATGGTTATACTTCACAGTATTTACAGCCAAACTAAAATCTATTACACTGCTGCTTTCAGATATAAGGAGAAGGAGTCAGAGGCAAGCATCCAAAGATGCCACAGAAAAAATGAAGAAGATGCGATAAAAAATTTTTTTTTAATGTACATGGAATTTATATATATATATATATATTTTTTTCTTAATAAAATAGTGTTTTAAAAGATTCACATGTCTACTCTCACTACCTTAATTTCTACCTCATTATACTTACTAAATTTCAGTGCATTAGATACTACTGTATTAAAAATAAGTTTCACAAGACATGATATTTTGTGTCAGCAACAACATGTGTTCATGGTCTGCTCTCTTTGGAGGATTTGGTGGCCTTGAAAAAGGCCTATGGATGGTGATTTTGATAGTCTTGAAAAAGACCTAATAATGAAACTTTCTTTGGTGATCAGGGTACGCCGTAATAATAAATTCCTGATAGTTGGTAACCACACTGATTACATCAGTTATGATCCGAGAATGCCTCAACCGACCGATCTCCTCATACAGACATTTTGAATAGACAGACTTGTTGTCTTTATCTGTCTCAATCCATTTCCCATCTTGCACAGCTTGTATGGACCATCCCATCACCATTTCCATGCTGATCCAATCAAAGAACTGACTCTTATTATCCATTGTGTTCATGTGTCTGGAAGAAACATGATGGGCAAAGGATTCAGAAAAACCAGCCATTTTCAGTTATTGCAAAAAACAGAATGAGCCATCATCTCATTTTTCAGCAAAAAATTCTCCCCTCCCCCCCCCCAAAAAAAAAAAACAAAAAAAAACAAATATGGCCTAATAGTTGTATTTGAGAACCACACCCCTAGTCATATTTTAGTCAATGAAATAGACATTGTCACACCCACAAGTACCTCCCCCACTGACCTTTCATCTTACTAATCCTCTCTCACCTACCCCACCTGCCGAAATTCTCCCTCCCCCCCCCCCCAAAAAAAAAACAAATACAAATATGGCCTAATAGTTGTACTTGAGAACCACACGCCTAGTCATATTTTAGCCAATGAAATAGGCATTGTCACACCCACAAGTACCCCCTCACTGACCTTTCATCTTACTAATCCTCTCTCACCTACCCCACCTGCTGTGCCCCCCACCCACCCCCCCCCCCCCCCAAAAAAACCCCCCCCCCCCACCTACCCACTTGCAGGGTAACTTTCATCACTAGGGACCAGCATCTCAACAACTGAACATGTTGTGCTTAATTTGCTGTGAAAACCGACAACAGGTGACATATTCATGCTGTTCAACTGATAGCATGGAAATGAAGGTATGCCAGTCTTGTGCTGAGCACATTTTCATTGGAAATGTAACATCTGCAGTTATGAATGGAGTTAACAATCCGAGGCTAGCTCCTGTATGTCCATTCTGCAGGAGTAAGTTCTTTGTGATTAGGAAACAGAATGGTAGCAGAGTTTCTATTTCAACAAGAAATGTGCTACTTACTGCAAAGATTGCAAAGAAAGAAATGGAACAAATATTGACCGGGCTTCTTCAGGAGAGGAATGAATTAAGAAGAGCTCTTATTCATGGCCATCTTGTACCACTTGGTCAGATACTTGGTGTACCAGTAAGAAGAAACTGATCATCTTTTTAATTTTTCGGCCTTTTTCAAGGCCACCAAACCCTCCAAAGAGAGCAGACCATGAACACAGCTGTGATATTTAGTTATTAATTTAATTTTTAAATGAGAAAAATGTTTTTACATGTTTTTTTTTATATATACCTTTGATTGCATGCAATAACATAGACAGGGAGGGGGATTTTGTCTGGACTGAATTTGTACTATAATCAAACTTTTCCCGGTTTCTACCTGTCAGATCTTCACTAAATTTGATTTGCTAGTTACGCTTTGTATTGCGGTTCTAATGATGTGTCATTTATCGCTGTATTGATCAAACTGTACGCTTGGGAAATATCAGTACAGGTGGCGCTTGAGTTGCTATGAGTATTTGTGAGGTACTAGTGGCTCCATCTACAGCATTTGTGCCAAACGACCTTGACATTGCTAAAGGCTTTTTGAGTGAACAGGCTGAACATGTGTTTTGGCATTGAGATGACTCCAAAGTACGAAATTAGTGTCAAATGACTTGTTGACACACTAAACCATCGTCAGACAATTTAGAGATTCAACTACAGTCCACTCCAAGAGTCAGCAGTATAGATGTCAAACCGGAAAACAATTTTTGACCTATTATCACTCACTGTACAAAGGTAAGTAAAAAAAAACACAAATTCATTTCATATATTTAAATCAGTTTATTTTCACATATCAGTACATAAAAAAGTGTCTGTTAATGTTCATTATATTAGATAGTTGTTCAAATTCTCCTTTCTTCAGATTTACTCCACATTTAGTAGGTACTTTTTCAATGTCACCAGGTGGTACCCAAAACAATCTAATGTCAGCTGTGCCATAGTCTGTCACCCTGAGTTTGATGTCATCATTTATGAACAGTTCAAGTTCTTCTTTAGCCTCCAATGCTGCTAGAACTCTTGGTGATAGATTCATCAGAACTTTGGCATCCTTTGGAGAAAGACAGACTCCTTTTTTGGTTGGAAGTGAGTATTCATACATTCTTAGATGTAGCAGCATTTTGCCATGATATTCCTTGTATGAAACTCTGTAACCTCTACCTAAGTCCTCCTCAAAATAGACCACATCATTTACTATAGCCATCTTGATAGTGATCAATAGATGATCACAGCTGCTTAAATACTCATCTCAGCTGCTGGTGAGTTCAGTCTGATTGGTTTGCTATTTTTAGAAAGTGATGTCATTGGCCAGTAGAAGGATCCATGACTTGACCTGCATGGCTGAGGTCATTTCAGGTCAATCTGTTTTGTTTGCTATTTTAAGAAAGTGATTTCATTGGTCAGTAGAAGGATCCATGACTTGACCAACATGGCTGAGGTCATTTCAGGTCAACTTGTAGTAAGTGTTCTGAAACGATCAATGGAATCCGGCCTCTGGCACGCGCTCGCGCCCGTGCCTGAGTCCGGTCCCATGGTGTGCGGCCGGCGGGGGGGGCCCCCTCTCTCTCCTCTCTCTTTTGGACTTAATGTATCAGCCACTTTGATGTTTTTGCAGGTGTACCTGGAGGAGATGTTGAAATTAGAGACAAGGGAGTATTGATGTGCTTCAGTACTTGGTGAAACTGTATCCAGCCAACTGGTTTTTTTCTGGTCCCATTGACAGCTGTACGGACAAGATCTACAATGTTTGTGTTTGGTAAAATCTTTGTATTAATATTGACATTGCCATTTGGAGACCATGATATGATGGATGAGTAACGTTTTAGATAACTTAGTAATCTGGATGCTTTTTCTTTTGTAGACTTGGAGAATGATTCAAGTATAAAATCATCCTCACCGCCTTCAGACTTTTCTTCAATGTGTTCCATTACTTCTGAGGTCTTGGGTGGCTGGATATCATCTTTGACTTGTGACTTCAATTTATTATAAGTTGACACAGGTATAACAAAAAACTTCATTCCAGTAACTGTAATTGAGGAAACACAGCTTTCAGTACTTTGGGCCAGGCCCTTTTTAATTTTAAGCAAAGTCCTCTTCTGCCTTTCTCCTTACTATTTGCTAATTTCCGCAAATCACCACTGTATCTTTTCAGTTCTCTCACTGCAGGTTGAGAAATGACCAACCCTCCTTCCAAGATGTTGCGTACGATCTGACGAAGGGCTTCTGATTGAGGTCTACTTATTGTTTGGAGTAAGACAGTCCTTTGACCGGCATCGGCAGTGAATAACAGCTTGATGAAGCTCAGATTCTTCTTCACTGCACTCATGGTGAAAATGAGATGTTTTGTGCAGTTACTGTGCTTTATATACCGTAGTTAGATCATCATCAGGAAAAATATGTGACCTGAGCCGTAAATTTTGTGGAGTGTGATTGTGTAAATCTATGATAAAGTATGTGTATGGTCTTGGTGTGGCTAGGCTATATGCATCGCTCAGCTTAGGGATGTCAATTTGTCTACCTAGAGTCTTCACCTGCAGTATGTCTCTGGTATTGGCCATTAAGATAAAGACTTGAGTATTGAGACTTAGACTTCGACCATGCTTTGATTTGACAAAGATGTTGTGAGTTAGCAAAATCACTGTACAGTGATTGTGATGGGTGCCTACAGTAAAAAGCTTTAGTATTGAATCGGCATCGGATGCATGAGTCATTAGGTCATCTAGGACTAGTAGCTTGTGGTCATTACTCGATGTTTGAAAGTCTTCTAAATCACCATCACTTGGCATACCATGATGAAATGTAATATTATCAATTTCTTCCTGCATCTTGTCAAACTTTTGCTGCCAAGTACTGTTGTAACAGTACATGATATTTTTTGGAGTCTGTTGAAATAAATCATGCTTTAGTAAGCGGTAGACAAACGAGGTCTTGCCTCCTTGCGTCGGTGAAGAAATAATTATGTTACTTGGACTTGGAAATAGTATGAGGACTTTGTCTTGTGACATTGTCTTCCAGGATTCTGGCACATCACTATGTTCTTCTGCAAAAGAGATATCTACAATGTTCGGTCTCTCCATGTCAAATGGTTAGGGTTGACCATGTGTATTGTCTTTTATTTCAGAATGACATTCCTGGTACTGGATATCTCCATGAGAGCAGGTGTCTCAGCATGGATCAAGAGACATGCAGCCTCCGTGAGTGCAGTTTTAAAGCTGATGGACAGTCTGGTGTGGCCTTGGTCAGGCAAAGTGGAACTTCTGAATGTAGGTTTTATGTTAAATGCATACAATGCATAACTCCTGCTATAGTCTGACAAATTAATGTCATTTGAAAAATCATTACCAAGCTCTTTGAATGCCTCATAAAGACTTAGGTAGCTGGGTGCTACCCCTGTGCCCTCATCATCAAAGGTTGGAGTGTAAGTTGCTATGGTGGTACCATTGACAGTTAGTGATATCCTGTTTAGATCAAATGGCTTAAAATTGAATGGGTTTTGTTTCACATCTCCATTGTATGCTTTAGCAGGTACTAGGGCTGTAATAATTCTTGAAGGAAGCTGGTTGGGAAAGATATTTTCCAGGGTCCCTGATGTAAAACCAATAGGTAGGTTTTCCACTCTGATCTCCCTACGAGTGTAAGGGTACAATGCTGGCTGGGTTTCCAGTGTCCTAGCTATAGAGTATTGAACACTGGGGTCAAGATCAACCATTCTTGCTTTGAATACCACATCCTGCAATGTCAGCTTATAAGATACTGCTGTTTCAAGATTCATCAAGATAAATTCTTGCGGCATCCTGTCTAATTTGATGGTCAAACGGGTATTGTTGAGTAAGTATCTTTTCTGCATGAACACATCTTCATAGAGGGGCCCCTGTAACTCAACAGTGTTTGACTTTTGAAATAGTTTGTTTCTTCTGGCCCCTCCAACATTTTCTGTAATCTTGTCCATATCCTTTGAGTCATCTTTAAAGTAGCCCTGTGCTTGAAGCTGACTGTCCTTGGTGTCTTTCTGATAACTTAGTAACGTACTGAACATGGCTTTATAGGGATAGGCTTTGTTACTTGTGGTGACTTCTTTACCTTCAATTGTAACTGTGATTTTTTCCCACAGGCTATGTAGAATGTTGTTGACTGGAATTACTTTTTTGGCAGTAGTAACAGCGGCACCATCTTTTTTAACAATTTTTAGTTTAACATAAAGCTGGCTGTTGTATAGATCAATAAAATGCTTCTGCTCAGTGATATCAAAAAGCACAGGAGCCTCATCGGATAGCTGTGTTATGGGGCGGTAATCAGTATTGTATTCTCTCTCAACAGCAGTCTGCACAACCGGCGGGGAAAACAAATCAAGCTCGGCCAAACTTGCGCTTTTTACTGCCATTGCTGAAGATATCTGGATGCTGTCTCTTTCCTCGTTTCGTGTGTTGCTTGCTTGGTTTCTTTTTCTGATGTGATCTAATTTGTGTCCCAGTCTTTTTATATACAGTAGTCTGCCTACGTTTCAAAACCTTTTTGGCAGATGGCTTTCTCTTTAGTTTTGATACACCATTTTCCATGACCATTTCTTCTTTTGCCTGTTCTAGTGTTTTCTTGATATTTGAGGTCAGCTCAACTTTCACTTGTTTAGGATCCTGTTTAGCAGAGAGAGTATCAATGACGTACTGGGGGGTTATTCATCCCTGAATAACGTCTAAGTCCATCTGTCACAAATGGGGTGGGGCGGTCTGCTTGAGTTGTGTAATATGTGTTCATGACTGAGTCCTCTGTATTACTGACTAAAGATGACTTGAATTCATTCTTTTAATACAAAGTGTAGGGTGATGCGGGTCAGGCCGTCGTTATCTCGTATTTTCTTCTCAGTGCGGTCATTCAGTAAATATATATGGACTATGTCGATCAAGTCTTGCGGTACTGCAGTGTAAAAAGGCTGATAGTCTATGGTGTCTTTGGTTATGTGTCGTAAAATACTGAGCTGATTGGAACCAACAATGGTAGACGTACATATGTTACTGCACACATAGACTTGATCGACAATGGTAGAGTCGTATTGACAAAGCCCCACCATCCATCTGCCTTTCAGTCTCAAAGGTCTGTTTAACTTTACTTTAAAGCTGGCAGGAGTATTTTCAAAGAGATCTGTACTCTGAGAGCTGTTGATAATAACATAAAACTCATTCATAATTTTTAATTTCATCTGCATCAACCCAACTGTTGAATTTTGCAGGGTAACCCAGCCAGCTGACTAACCCCTGACGTTTACCACCTTTAATGCGGTATCTGAGTACACGTTCTACTTTATATAGGTCATCATCCCCAACATGAGCCATCTGCAGCTCCTGTTCGTAAAAACTGCCTTTAATTTCTTCTTGCTGTAAGTCAATCAGCCTGTATCTGGGTGGATGTGAACGTACTTGTTTGTGGATAAGAAATAATTCCTCAGACCATTTTTTATCGTAACCTGTGTCAAAGGGTCTTCTTGCATAAGAAACTCTAACCTTATCGCCTATTTTAAACTTGTAATAGACAGGAGTGTTTTCTCTCTTCAGTTCTATTGGCAGATATATTTTCTCATACAGCTCTTGTTGATTTTCAGGTGTGACCTTAGAAGGAGGCATACGGATGGAAGAGTGAATGGTATCATTGTAACTATGAACCAGAGACTCCAGGCTGTCAATGTAACGGTGGGTCTGGTGATGGGTAAAATAACGAAACAAGCGGCCCTTGACCGTCCTGATGGCTCTCTCTGCATAATTTGCATGGTAGACATTGTATGTGATGATGTGATGTATACCCAAAGATGATAGGAGTTCTTGAACTTGTTTTGCTTTGTATTCTGACCCCTGATCAGTCCTCAATGTCCTGGGTGCATTGTCTTTAGTAAATACTTTCTTCATGGCTTTTATCATTTCATCCCCAGTTTTTCTCTTCATAGGCTCTATTCTTAAATATCGAGAAAACAGATCAATGAATATGGCCAGATATTTCACCCCATCATTTTGTCTACTGAATTTTTGCATGTCCATTAAATCAGAGTCCCAGATTTCATTTATTTCCCCAACTAAAATGGCTTCCCTTGGGAATTTCTCTTTGGTAGGTTTGTGGAGGGAATAAGAGTACTGTTTTGATTGCCAGTCCCTGACATCTTTAAATCTTAATCTGAGTGGGTTGCCATCAGCTTTGATGCTTTGCCAAAATTTTGTTATCCCCGTGAAACTTCCTGCTTTATTGGTTTGGTAATAAATGGATTTCAAGTAATCATCCATTGTCTGTCCTATCTTTTGCCTGCGTCCGATAGGATGGTGCCGGCAGTAACACCGAAATTGATGATGACAAAAGAGTGACCCACAGCTCGGTGAGTGGGTGCTGGAGTGACAAGTTGACTATGCTGCTTAATATAACAATGTAGAGTGCTATCACTTGAGAAAAGTAGATAATCTTGTGTTTGTTAACTTTTTTACCCTGAATATTCAAGTCATCAGTGTTTACTGAATGAGACTCCATTTAGAAATGACACAAAAAAGGTACTCGACACAGTTTTATAGATAAACATTTTTATTAGAAGCAATAAATATATATATATATATATATATATATGCACACACAGAGGTTACCCCCAAATTGACATGTTAACAACAAGTTATATGCTAAGATAACCAAATGGTACAGATACATAATTGTCCAGCAAAATCCTTTTGTCAAAGACAAGATGAGCTGTCTTGTAGGTTGTTCTGTTGAAGATACCTCCATTAACTTTATCCCTGGTAAAAAGGTTGTAAGGAGGTAGCTTGATGGTCAGTTTTTGATTAATCAGATCCTGCATGCTTTGGAAATTGACAATATGTATATTAGAAGAGTTGATGGTTAGGCCTTTAAACTTAACACATTCTGAACCATCAGTAAGTCTGTAGGCATAGGATTTTGGTCCTGAAGAAATGAATTCAGTGATCCACTGACCCTGAGGTAGTTCATCTGTGAGTTGACCTAAAAAGTCCCCCAGGGGAGGCATAGGGTCCCCCTCCTTGGCTGTGTACAAAACACTATCAGTGTCCATGTATAAAACTCTGCGGCCAAGGAAGTCAATGAGGTTGTACAGTTCAAGTCTGGCCCAGCATGTAGTGAATGATGCTATCACATCATTGGATTTCAGGTTGTCTGGCTCAAAGGTTGTTCTGCTCTTGCTTTCTACCATTAGGCACTCTTCATTGACCATGTGGATGTTGATGATCTCTGTTGTGGGGTCATTCATCATTCTTTTAAATTTGACAGGATCTGTGAAATAATGATTCTTGGTCTGGTTGGGTTTCTGACCAAATTTACCCCAAAAGCTATTGAGAGCTAGCTTTGCAACAGTCCGTAGGCCTGGATTGTGTTTGATGTTCTCTTTTATAAGAGTGATTCCCTCAGCAGTCTGGTATTGCTCTATATACCTCTCCATATCAGCATCAGTCTTGACCCAGCTGGGCTTTCCTGAGGATTCCTGCTTGATGCGGAGAAAGGTGTCCACATATTCCCTAAACAGGGTGTCAGAGGTCTGTTCCCAGTGGTATACTTCATATATCTTGAGAACAGTGTAGCCTTTTTCTATTGCTTTCATAATCTCTGGTGTGCAGTAGGTCCCTGTTATTGCTCTCTCATCTGTTGTACACTGACAGGGTTTGATGTTTTCATTGTCACAGCATGTCCTACAGAGAGGAAATGTCAGTTTTCCTCTGCATCGGTAAGGTAGAACAGCATGATACAGAGACTGCGGTGGGAGTATCTTCAACTTGGCTATACCAAAGTAAGATGCCATTGAATAATCAAAGTCCCTGGTTATTATCTTTGGGTGCCGGACAGGTAGAGGCTTGTACTTGTTTATGAATGAATAGAGACTTGTGAAGTCGTAGAAATGGATCTTCTCCCCCGGCTGCACCTTGTGGTAGATAGATACTGGTATAACCCTTCCTCCAAAAAAAGAAGATCTAATGTCCAGCCTCTGGGGTATGTCAAGCTTGGAAACAAAGTCATTCATCACTGGAGATTCCTTGACCTGCTGGTCAAATTGACATTCCCATATTGTCACCAGCTTGGGGGCTCTGGTCTTGAGAAATTCTTCTCTATTCATGGTCTTGTCATGGAGTTCTTGCATGGTAGAACCTCCTGGCCTATCTCTTATATGTCTATCAGGAAAACAAGTAGCACATCCATGCCAACGGCAACCATAAAATTCATAGAGTACTCCACTTTCACTGGCTCCATCAATTCTATATTTGTCTACCTTGAACTCCCCAGTGTTTCTAGCATGTTGAATTGATATGTTGTTTTTATGACTGAGATATTCTAGCCACTGGATTGACTTGTAGCTGTGGTTGTTTCTTGCAGTATAGCCATTGGATGGTATGTGTGCAATATCAGAAGCCTCAAATAGCTTTTCTTTGATTTCTCCTGCTGGCACAGTGTCAGTTCCATTGTGATAATTGCCTCCCTTTTTCTTCAGAGTGACCTTACTGTTATCCTGCAGGGTAGCATCATAATATTCTACCAGGAAGTTTTGTCTGAAGATCTGCATGCAGGTTGATGCAATTGTAACTTCTGAGAAAGGATCAGTGCTTTGCATACCATCATCAGTTTCAACAGAGGTAACATCTTTAATTAGTTTTCTGAATGTCAATGATGCCTTTCTGAGAATCTCAACATCAGTCCGGCAGTATTCCTCCATGTCCTTGTGCATGTCATAGGGTCCTATTCTATTCCTGTACCAGTCAGCTTCAATGTCCCTGGAATAATATTGCATTTCAGGGTAACTAGCAAAATGCCTCTGCTGGAAGTGTTCCCTAGTATTGAATTTGTGTGGGAAGTCCCCCTTGTTTAGTGCTGCAGAAAGGCCTAGTGTCTTTGGTAGTTTTTTTAGAGCCATTGGCATGAAACGGTAGGAGTCTATGAATCTCATACTGAGTCCTGGGACATGCATGTAGATAATCTTGGTGCCATTCCTTATGATCTTGGGAAATATACCATTATTGATCAGATAATGCTGAAGGAAAACAAAATCATAATTACTGCCACAATGGGCCATTGAGGTATAACCTTTGTGGCTCTCATGAAATAACCAGCGTCCAAAGTCTTCAAGAGTATTTTGTCCTTTGAACATGACCTCCTTCTTGTAGCAGCTGGGGCAGGTTGAACTCTTGCTGTGGTTGTGACATTGTACACCACAGGAGTTGCAATGTGTCTGTTGGTCGGTACATTCTGAGCATTCAGTCTGTGCAATGACCATATTTGGTATATGTTGAGAGAGCCCACAGTACCAAAGGTTACAATTATTGCATCTACGGCATGTTGGGCAAACATAGTCTTCAGTGCATGTCTGACAAGTTGACCTCTTAGTGGGCATGTAACCATCTTGACATTGAAAGACCTCATCCTGTGTTGCTTCAAAATCAAAAAATATGAACTTCTCTGTACTTGGTTTTGCCTCAGCTGATCTCATGTAGCAGTGGTGCTCCCCTACAAAGAACAGACTACAGCACTGACATTGCCATTCATGGCAAACATGCTCCTCTCTGCTTCGGTATAATGTGTTGAGCAGTTTCCTACAGCTTGTGCATTTGAAATACATATCACATCTGGAGAGTTTGTCTTGATCCTTCCTGGGTCCCTTCTGATATTGTTGTGTTTCCTTGTGAGTGTGGTAGCATTGCGGACTGCGACACAGTCTGTTGCAGTCTTTGCAATGGAGTTTGCCATCCCAGGTACATTCTTCTCTATTGCATACAGGGCATCTTTGTGAACAGTGATGAGTGGAATTTCTCCCATAAAACTGGAGACATGCTGTGCAGATTTCTTTGCTAGCAAATAAACCATGTATGTTTGTTATTGCATGAAAATGGTCTCCATCCTTGTAGAGAAATATTTTGGACTTCCTGGACTGGTTCCCTGCATATGTAACATCATGGCCTACTGTTTTGTCTATTACAACAATCTGTACATCAAGATGGTCTTCAAATTTGTGAAATTCCCTAATTTCAATTTGTCTGTTAGCAGGTAGTTTGACCTCTTTTAGTAGCTGGAGGGCTCTACTTAGCTGTGAATTAGATCCAGGCCGGTGAGCTCTTTGGTGGTCAATGAGATGGTGATATTGTGGATCTTCTTGAAGTTTTGCCATGCATATGACAATGGCTCTTGCAGCACAGGTAACATCATTAGGCAGCTCAGGAATGGTTACAATACATTTCTTTCTAAACAGAGAACTGTTCATGTCTTGAGTATTTGTGCTGGTGATGAGTAGTCTTTTTTGTTGTTTCTGAGAATGAAAAATATGATGAGACTGCTTCTTGTAAAACATCTTGCAGTTAAAACAGATCTCTCTGTTTGGAAGGAGTCCTTCAATGTTGATTATGGAATGCATGCCATTGTCTTGGTATAGAAATATTCTGTTTTCTCTGGTTTCATTCATGTGTAAGATGTTGTAGTCAGCATCAACAACAATTATTTGAACATTGAAGTGATCTTCAAATTTGAATAATTGTGACAGCTCAATTGATCTGTCCCAGGGGAGTTGTAGCTTGGTGAGTATTCTCCTTGCTCTTCCCAGTTGAGAATTAGCACCTAGTTGGTGTGCCTTATCTGCTCTGATTAGGTTGTTAAAAAGTGGGTCTTTCCTTAGTTTGGCCATGCAGACAATGATGGATCTGGCAACACCTGTAGTATCATTTGGTATTTCTGGAATAGTGATGATAGGACTGCCTCCACCTTTGTCAGGATGAAAAATACCAAAATTAACATGGAAAGAATTGTCAACACTGAGACTCTCATCAGACTGTAGCACTTTTTCCATGCGGTCCATAATGGTCTTTCCAGTGATGAGGGATTCAGGTCTCATATGAATAACAATATCCTGTCTGAGATCATTGTGCTGTATGACAACTCTTGCCTTATCATGTGGTCCATGTCTCTCTGTTGCCTTGTCAACTACATCTTGAAACATGTCCTCAAGTTGTTGTTGTATGTCTATCAATCTATGACCCATGTATTGCTGATCAAAGGTTGCTCTGAAGTTCCTTTCTTCATAGCCATATCTCCTGGCAACTCTATGCTGAATCTCCTTGATATGGTAAGGTAAAAGTCTTGGAGCTTTAACTCTTGAGTTATCATCAAATAAAGATCGTTTTGCCATGCTGATATTGAAGATCTGGCAAGATGGATCATCTTTTTATAGTAATCAGAAGTGGAAATGAAGTATTCTGATTGGATGAGATTAGTGTGTAATTTGATTGGTCTATGGGAGGGTCAAACAAGTCTGGACATGCAGCATACTTGATGACCTTAGATGACCTACAGTGGATGACCTTAGATGACCTGCAGTGAATGACTCATACCAGTCTCTTCATTTGGGTCATGATCCTTTGTTCCTTCTTCATTCAATCTCCTCATAGCTTCAAGTTGCCAAATTATGCCATTTCTACTTTCATCATCAGGAGTTATTGGATGAATTATGTTTTTCTCAGTATTGAAAGTAACAGTAAGCTTTTTAAGACTGATTTTATCTGTGTAACTTTCCATTTCTGAATGATAAAATGTTTCTCTCTCTTTATTTATAGAGACCAGAGTTATTTTTTGTTCAGCATGTATGATCATGTTGCTGTTATAGAGTATTTTTAGATCCAAACAGATGAGTCATAAGATGAAGTAGTGAGAGATTTGATCAGTTACCATCAAATAACATCAAAGGATAGACAGGGGGTAGGATGTATCCATACTTAAGTATAATGAGCCTAGTATATAATAGTAATGCATATAGGTAATTTATTTTTAGAAACTGACTCGTGTGAAATAATGTCAATTTTCACTATCAACAATGATCAAAGGGGTAGAATTGTAAGCATTAGGCTAAACTATCATCCTTCAAAGGAGAGGATCGAGGTGACAGCTCTCACCTGGTGAGGTCATGACCTTTGACCAGGGTAAATAACACTGGTCTCCCCTCTGGTGAGTCACAAGGGTAAAAATAGCAGATCTCCCCCCCCTGGTGAGTAACAAATTTTAGGTCAGAGGACTGTAGTGTTTAGTTGTCTAGCCTAGAATATCTATCTATATCTGTCTAGAATTGTCTAGCCTATCTATATTTGTTCTAGACTATCTGTCTATATATCTGAATAGATTAGAGTGGCTTATTAGAGAGGAGGTGGCTTATTAGACAGGGGGGGGGGTGCAAATGGGGGGGGGGGGCTAGAGGACATAGAGAATGAAAGTTAGTATGGGAAGTGCCAGGTGATAGGCTAAGTAGACAGTGGATCAAAAGTAGGTCAAGTAGGGTCAAGTGGGATCAAGGGGGGGTCGATGAAAGTTAGCATGGGAAGTGCCCGGTGTGCTAATTAGACATGGGATCAAAGGTGAAAGTTAGCATGGGAAGTGACCCCGTGTGCTAATTAGATATGGGGATCGATGAAAGTTAGCATGGGGGCAGGGGATCAAAGAGGGTCAAGTAGGGTCAAGTGGGGGGTCAAGTGGGGTCAAATTTTTGGTGATTTTGGGGGGGTCGGCGGGGGGGTCGATGAAAGTTAGCATGGGAAGTGCCTGGGTGCAAAAAGAAAGGTCAAGTGGGGTCAAATTTTTGGTGATTTTAGGGGGGGTCAGCTAGAGGACATCGAGGATGAAAATTAGCATTGAAACTAGGGAGGGATCAGACCTACCCCTCTTAGTAGTAGTGTTAGTGCTAGAGTACTACCAGATGGGGTTGGACATCGTTTGATCCTTTACGATTCAATAATATCTCGATAAATTGGTAACAATAAATATAACTAATTGAGAGTTAATCACTCAATGCAATGTGTGAATGAGTGAAACATTCTCAGCTTAATTTATTTTTGCAGCTAAGAGCAATTATCAGATGGGTTCAGTCTTGTCATTAAAACTATATTAAAATTGCATTAAAATGATTAAATTACATTCACTCTTGGCACACCTACAGTGGCATGCTCTAGGTTAGAGGCACTAAAACAGCTCTGAGGAGCCAACCTCTACAACCTCTTGAGTTTCTGTTCAGTAGGCCTAGTTCTTAAATTCGCCACCAGGGGCACTGAGGTGGGTTGATTAAAAGGCCAAGAGCCACAAAAACAGCGAAATGCCGCGAAAATAGCCCTAATTTAGCATATTTTTAGCAAACTACTGATATCTTAAAAAACGAGCTGAATATTTTTAATCTATATATTTTAAAGTATACTGAGCCCTATGTGACACTGTTCAGCTTGATATCCACTGAGCCTATTCATTTGAAAATTTTCCTGAATGTTCCACTCTCTCACATGTCATCCTCTGACAATATCCTGAAGGCTTGCTTTGCAACCTTCTGGATAATAAATATATAGATAGGTTGCTGGGGAAAAATGGACAGTAGAGCAGAATTATAGGAGAAAGCAAAACACTTGTTGAATAGACAGCAAGATTAATAGTTACAGCTCCTTTTTTGGAAATCAAATATACATGTAAATAAACAGATGAAACTAGAATGCACATGGGATGTGCGGAGCTCTGCCCACAGCAGCAGAGACACTTGGATCTCCAGTGGGATCCAAATCGCGGCGTTTCCCGCCAGTGTTGACGGCGGGCTATATGTACATGGACAAGAAGCGCATTGTCCAAGTACGATCTGCCCTTGCCCCACTCCATTGCAGTTTTATGGTATGACCTCCGTAAATACTTGGGAGTACAGAAATGTTATGGGCATTCTTTTATAGATCTCATTCATAGAAATGTATTGGTAGCAAGTATACCACTGTGGATGCTTTATTAACTGAGTATGTGTGTGACAACGAAATGGTCATTGGGCAAATTAGCCGTCAGCAATTTTGCATTAATATGTCAACGAGATGGTAATGACCTGTCAATGAGTTGGTTATTATGGTCGAAGTCTGTCAACCACTTTGTGTCTCCCAAATTTATACGAGTTGCTTTGTCAACAAATTTGTATCAGGCCTTTTAATGTGTCAACAACTTGGTTGTCAACAAATTTGCGTGTCAGCGAATTGACCTGTATTCGCACGTCTCGCCTGATGGCGTGAGTTGGGCTGCGTGTAGGGGCAAGAACCACTTATGTCGATAGAAGTCGACAAACTGACGGGCAAATAATGCTGGTGTACAATAATGAAGCGATGAATAAAGCCAAAAAACATTGACAAGATGTCTTCGCGGTATGTCTACCTAAATACCATGCCACAAAGCGATACATCGCCACTAACTCATGATTTCATCTGGAAACAGAAATGGTGACGTCATGGACATCATGGAAGCAAAAACAAAAAGGGGCAGAGCTAATAATAAAGTAATAACAAAATTAAGACAACAGACAGCACTCACCCGTGTCTGCATCTTGATAGCAGCGAGATTGACAGGATACTCTGAAGTTTGGATGATTGGATTTAGGACCGTGATGCAATGCTCTGGAGGAATAGAGTTGGCTAAGGTCGCTGCACACTCTTCGGCCGCTTTCGTTACCTTTGTGAATACATATTAGTCAATTAAAATCAACAGGTACAGCAGGATCTTATACATGCTTATTACAACATAATACCAATGAAATTGTACATAGACCTAGAATTAAGTCTAAATGCATGTAAAATACCTAGCAGACATGATGATATGCAATACATACTTCTATCACAATATAAGTCATCTATTGAGAGGAATACTATGATGGCAGACAGAGAATGGAATGTTAAAAGGAATGGTAGTCATGGCATGTCACTATGACGACCACAGTCAGTTATAATATTGCCAGAAATGGTCATTGTTAGCAAAATAATGTTAAATGATAAATTCTTTTGGTTGCAATAGGGTCTATCTTTGCAAGAACTGCAACATGATTTGGATATACAACTGTACTTTTTTCAGAAATTGTGATTCAGAGTGAAAGCCAATGAAAGTGAAACAATCCAGAAAGAAAAAAATTACAAAAATTTCTCTTTTAATTCAGATAAAAAATGACAGAACAAATGATTGGTAAACAAAATCTGTGTCAAATTCAGTTATTGCAAGGCAAGACTGCACCCAAGAGCCAATCAATTGTGACTCCAAAGAATATACAACCATTCAATTTTCTAATGTTATATTGCGAATCATGACTACATATTGCGTCCACTATCTCAAATCTACACAAATTAACTGGTGTTCTGTAACAGACATTTATATAGAGTTTCCCAAGTTAATTATTATATGAAATTGAAAAAGCAATGACATTAAAAGTCACTTTTGGCATATACATGAATCAATAAAAAAAACACTGACACTGCAGTCTGTAAATATAGCATGCAATTCTCAACTTATTTTACCATGCAAGGATTAAAGAAATTACAGTACAATATGCATCATCTAAGCACATGGATATTCTTGCATTTATTTAAAACCATTTACATGATCCATGCAGAGTAAAATCTACACATCATCACATCAAGCAATTCATGGATAAATTGGTGCAATTTTGTTGGAATTAAGGATTACGTAATTTAACTTGCTAAAATATTAAATTAGTTAATAGTAAAATGCAGCACACTTTCCCAATTTAACATCTTACATAATTTCAATTTAATTAATTAAACTTGATCAAATAATTTACAATTATCATTAAAAGTGTCTGCTGAATGAGTTTTTGAAAAATCCAGTTTGAGGGCATCATCTGTTTGATGCAGAATAAAATGCCACGATTCGCAATTTCAAAATCCACGATTCACAATTTTGCAAGTTGTGTTTTGAGTTGTGTGGTTGGTAAGTACTGGTAGATGATGGTGTCATGAGCACATTTCGAAATAAAATATAGGTCAGAGGTCAATTAAATAGGTCAAAAGGTCATAAAATCAAAATAAGGTCATTTTCTGAGAAGACATACAGGAGACTAACATCCATTTTAGACATTTTTTCAGAACATAAAACGAAAGAAACTAGCAATAAAAATTCATCAATTGTCCTTAATTGGCTACCTTATTCTGGAAGCAAAGATTAGATAAAATTTCCGTTTGGAGTGCGAATAAAAATACGGAGAGAAAAAAAAAAAGATGAAGACAACACTGAGTAAGGCACTATCGTTCAGCATAGCATTCAATACGGAGACAAGCCAATTGCAAAAATGGCAGAAATATAGTGCTCCTAGCGACAAACCCTCAGTTAGAGCCTTATTTTTAATACCAGAATTCCATCACTTCAACTTGAATGCTTATTTCAAATCATCAAACATTTTTCAGTACAAATGTTACTAGAATAACATTGCATTACATTTTCAGGATATAAACAGTAATAAGCCATTATAATTTGCAATTAGCCGTCATTAGCCATAGTATATATTAGTCTCCATATGCATATTAATAATAATTTGTCTCTTACTGTGGAAGCCTCACTCTGATAACAAGACAGATATGGAGAGAATTTTGGGTTAAACAGTTCGGTTTTGAAACAATTCGGTTAAACAATGATTAATAACTTTACAAGAGTATTACCAGCTTCAAATGATGCATACATACCAAAAACCTAATGCATGGATGTACAAACCATCTCAGCATCTTATTACTCTTTAATTACTGGATAAAATGATCAATCAAGAGCTTTTCTCAACTGATCATTAAATCACTTAAACTTCTGCGTTCATCGAAAAGTATCTGCCAATCATTTCACATCATTTGAAACTGGTAATGATTAATATAACAAAGAACGAATTAGAACTTATGGTAGAAACTAATTGTGAAATGTATTTGCATGTTTGCATACATCAAAGATTATTTCCAGGCTAGCATTGTGTTAACTGTTGTATGGTTCCAGGTGATTTATAGCAGAGTCATGTGGATTATAACACCATTTTGTCGGGTAAAAACTACATTTACATTGTAAGGAAGTTCCACAATTATATTTAGATCCCCATCATACAAAGCCCTGCTCAGAATTTTCCGAGAGCATTCTTAATTTTCTGTAGTTTGTTCTCACGTCTAACAACCTTCATATTTATGACTAAACTTCGTCAAATTTCAGAATTTCTAATTTAGACATGTCACCTCAACCTGGAAACACACACGACCTAAGTACAGTATGAGACGCAATTCAGCACATTATTACAACTGTACAGAATGCATTTAATTAAGGATTAAACAGTTTGATATTAACATCTCTTTTGTGACGTACCTCCCGTTCTGGATCCTTGTGAGCTTCTAATATTTTCAAGATGGTCAGCTCAGCGTAGTCCTTGAACCTGTGACCTTGATACATCAGGATTTCCTTCAAGACCACTAGACTAAGTGCACGGATAGTTGCCTGTAAAATTAAATTTAAATTTTCAGTGTAACTACAATGTATAAACTTGCCTACTTTCCAGGGTGGTTGGTGTACTGATGACTATTTTTAACTTGATTTAAAGACTGGTTTTCATTCCAGGTCACTTGTCAGGGCATAATACTTAAAGCTGGATTGTCAAACAGTTATTTTACCACTAAAAAAGCTATCCAAATGAAAGAAAATGCTTCTAGCTGTCGAATTGAAGAACCCACATTGTTAAGATTGAGCTATATTATAAATATCGGAGGAATTAACTCCGACTTTGTTTACATTTTAGCTAATTATTCATTGCAACGTAATGAAGAGCATCACCGATTCGTGATTTCAGAGTCATTTTAAGAAAAATTAAGGTCGGTAGTGTTTCAACCCATGCCACAAGCGAAACACCTACACATTTTTCTACTAAATAAAGTTAGAATTTCGAAAATCGGACGAAAAATGAAGGTGCTGTTCTATAAAATATCTCACAATGTGACGACACTAATGAAGCTCATGCCTCGTTTTCATCATTCATTGGCCAAATATGTTAATCGCATGTTAACAAACTGGAATTTTTCGTGGCATGAAAAATTAAAAGTTCATTCATTTTGTAGAAATAATGACCCTAGCAAGGCCCTGTTGGCATTCAATTCATTTTTTAGAAGACAATGAAATGAATACAACAGATTTCGGCCACTGTCATATTGAGTGACAATCCAGCTTTAAATCTTAAGAAATGTTATTACAGAATGGGCATTTAGCAACTATCGGAGTCAATCCAAACTTTGTTTGATGTCATCAACTGCGCTCCCTCGTTGTATGAAAGTATTGTAGCTCCATCTCAATAAACATAGATATACACACATATGTTTACTTATATTTTTACTGTTTTGCTGGTGGCTCCCTCTGTTATGATGAGAAGTCCATAATGTATGAAAATACTGTAAAAGTATCGCACAACTCATTCTGACGAGGTATTATATAGGTGACTTTTCTTTAAGAAAACTAATAACTTTTGCCTTTGCGAAAACCAATCACAGTTGCGTACTTAGCAACCACTTACATCATTATCACCGAGTGTTTCCAATAGCAACAGAAGGATTGTTTTAAAATGTTCATCCCACAAGTTCATGGAATCTTCTCGTGTTAACCGGATCAGTTGAAGCATTGCTCCTTTTCTTTCATCGTTTCTGCAAAAAAAAAAAAAAAAAAATTGTTTTTTAAAAGAAACCAATAAATATTTCCTGCCTTAACAAAGTAAGAGTTCCTATTTATGAGTCTAGGGGGGGGGGGGGGTACTTGAAGGCTTTGGAAAAGGTGTGGGAAGAGGCTGACTGGCTGTTACTTTCTGACTATTTGCTTTCTATTGTATTCTAAGCAATAGCAGGGTTTAGGAGAACTTTTGAGAAAACCTAACATGGGGGTTTGATTAGAGGTCTGAAAATTTTCCAGTCCCCTTAAAACGGTTTGGAAATTCTATATCATAAACATGGTATACAGTCTAGATGGTTCGATTGCAAACATTCAAAACAGCCAAAAAAGCTTCATTTACATACGAGACGTCAAAAACATGTGATTCTAACCTTTCATTGTGATTGGACAGTTCACTCAAAATGTCCGTGACTATATCTCCATCTTCTGGAGGCACATCTGAAATATAAAACAATTTCATTCAATGTCTATCATCTTATATTCAACAAAATGTGTTGTTTGTCTGTCCGTTTATCGGTCATTCTCTTTGTCAATAACTGTAATAGCAGAAATATCACAGGATACACAAAAAAGACTTTACGTGATAAGAAGCCGTGGGGTCAGATAATGACAAAGGGGAAATAGTTTTCTAATATACACAAGAGAGCACCACTGTTTCATACATTATCCCAAATGCATTTCTCATAAACTGATCAAAACAGCGACAAATTTAAACCAATCCGAACAAAAGAGTTAAAATTAAATTCATCAAATCGCAACTAAGTATTACTTTATAAATCAACTCATAAAATGTTAAACCACTCCATTTTCTAATAACAATCAACATCGATCACCAACGGAGTCTACCAATGTTAAACCAAGTCAGAAATCTAATACTCACATAAACAATAAATTAAAATAATAGAGGATGAATATAGACATAGACAAATAGAGATTCAATGTTTTAGCTTTTAACAATTACAGAAATGAAACAACACAGCAAATTCACACGTCACGACTAGATTAAAGCTCTACGGAAGAAAAATGCATTATGGGATGTTAATGCGTCCCCCTAGTGGAGGTTTTGCGAAGCTCACCAGACTGCACGGAAAGACCTAGTAATGTCCGCCAGGGCGCTGGATTGTGAAACACAAAGATGTCCAAGTGTGTGAAATGCATACAATTCTGATTTATTAAATTATTTTCAGCCAGTACAACAAGCGGGCCAGTCTGCGTATGATAAAGTAACCAAAAAAAAAAACGAAATATTTCTGGCTGAGAAGCAACTAAATGTGTTCCTCAGTAATATTTATATCCCGAGTAGGAGAGAGTTGACTAACTTTTTCGTTGGCTATATCCCCATGCCGATGGCTTTAGTTAACTCTTGGCAATGAGGAATATAACTAACTTATACGCCACTAGATCTATTCACTAATTTGTTTGTTTTGTTTAACTGCTCTTATCAAGCAATTAAAGTATAGTTTCCCGTTGCACTCATTTTTGTTGATTACTACCTGCTCAGAACAATAGGAAAACTATCTAGGTGGAGTACAATACCTGGTTATTAACGTCTTCCTGGTAGTAAGTGGGGTTATACTGTCTTCTGTCCCCTCCGTCACGAACGTCATGCATCGATGATTGGATACCGCTATCTTGAGACGTCGAGTCCCTTTCCTTCTTAACCTGTTGGAAAACAAGATCTTTGTGAACAAAATTATTCAAGGCATTACCAACTTATATGTACCACTCAACCACTCAACCATCCGAGGAAACACTGTGATTGTAGAGTGTGTCGTCATTATACCATGATCCATTGCATGCCGTGATCAGCTGCTTTGTTGACCTGCTTATATAGTTCAATCTGTCACAGCAATTTGAGACAGGGAGTTGTTTCTGCATGTTCAAAATCACAATAATCTGTCGATCATGGTAACCTTATGACCTACCATAATACTGACATCCTCAGTGCATATAAAGTTATCCCTAAACTTCATAAAAAACGATCAAGTATGCAGGCAGCTTGCTCAGCCATCATGCATCAATGCTGCAATTCCAAAGAATCAGAGAAAATCTTTGCAAATAACTGGTAGCGAGGTGAGGCTGTATTAACTCTAGAACTAAGGTAAATCTTATTCCGTTTTGGAACCCTGCGGAGCGGTGTAACTGTACTGTATCTAGCTATACACATTGATAGCTTACAGGCAACTACAAAACTATATCATGTTTTGTGTTGTTTATTACTAACTTAGTTAGCCCAGTAATGGGGAGAAAAACTACCCAGAGGGCGCTGCCACAGGTAGCAGAAAAAGGCAATAGGATCACTAAATCAATTGTCACATGCATTTATATGACATCAAAAAATAGATGACGTTATCAAACGATTCTTATCTGCTATGGTGTCAGCTATGGCTTATCTGCTATGGCTTGTGGTTGGACTAGTGACCGAACGAGTGGACAGTGGCTCTGCATCTGAACTGGACGTGCGTAAGTGCGTGTGTAGGATCTTGGTGGCGCCCTCTTGGAATGTTTTGGGCAACGCGCTCAGCATCATCGAGAACTCGGGCGTGCTCAGGTTGAAGAGAGCAATGAGCACAGCTTGGGCACCTGGAAAAGGATTAATAGTAAGATAAATTCACAAAATTTTCGAATTTTAACAGTTTATCAATATTTTGATACACATACATTATGGGACTTTGCCATTACAACCACCCTTGATGAAAATGTTGCCTTAATGGTGAGCTGGTCTTAAAGGTAAACTACAGTTTAAATGATATGGAACTTATTTGTATCTGACTCACGTTCCTTTCATTCTTTTTTTGTGCAACTATGCGTATATTTATTGCACAAATAAATGCTACATATAGAAGCTATGTTTTCTCTTTACAGATTCCCTCTCACTTCTTATATCTTTATACACTCCTTGCATCTGAATATCTTCTTATTCCTTTAATCAAATGTTGCATCTACATATCATCTTAATCCTTTATACCTTTCCTGTTGTCCACACTCTTAGGCTCCGTGGTCCACGTGATGATTCGAGACACGGCCAGCCTCGTTTCGGCTGAATTGACAAAGTCAGACGGGTCCATCATCATGATCAGGCCGTGCAGGTATTTCAAGATCGCTAGCTTCACCTGGAGACAAAAAACATCATTTAATGACTAATATAATTTAGAAATGAAGTCATTACTGAGCTATATGCACAATACAAAGATAACAAGGTATCACACTCCCCAGAGAATGGGAACACTCATCTGCCCAGAAGGAGGTAGGTCTCTGATAGGCCAGAGACAGGCATGGACTATGGAGGAGTCATTCCCAAATGTTAAAAGAAACACAAAGTCAAATTTGGTCAGGTCATCCTGGAAGGCAGAGCTTTTGCTGGTTTTTATTGTGTCATTATTTTGCACTCTGCATAGCTCAATGTATAAATTCCCCAGTAGAAGCCCGTGGTCCGAAAGTAGGATTACCAGCATGCGATGAAAATCGTACAAAATACATTGATCGACCACAAACTTTGACGAATTAAAGCAGTTTTCTATGAATTTTGTCCCACTACAACAGCATAAGCAAGGTTACATGCATTTGGGAATTAATTTAATCTACACAGATGTCTCTCTTAAGAATAACATCTTGGCTATTCACACGCATCAGCATTAAAAATGTTTCAGCAGTATAAACTGAAATTTCTTAAAATTCTGAATTAGAAATATTACATTTTTGTGAGACTTGTTAATTTCACTCAATATTAAACTGTTTGCAAAACTAATTTTTAGTAAAAATTAGAAATTATTTGTTTAGTGAGATTTTTGAAAACTTCGATGTCATAAGCTCCACGTTAAAATAAGCGATTTCAAAATTGCTACTTTTTGGTAAATTTGCCAAACATTGATTTTCACTTAAAAACCATTATCTATTTTAGTATTAAGGCAATCAACATTTATTCATGTTACCTGATCAGTAAAAATTAAAGTCTGAAAATTTCAAAATAAAACTGCACTACAAAACCAAGACATCCTTCATGCAGTTATGTAAAATGGTTTAAAATCAAAAACTAATATACATGTATTAATATATATTAATGTGCTTGGTTTATACGAAGACAGTTAAAATATATAATAAACAAGTCAGTAAAAGATACTAAACACAAAATAAAAGTAACAAACTAAAGTCTCAAATCGCGATTTCAAGCTAAAAACAGTATAATTTTATAAATTTTTCTTACCTTCATATTAAGAGTGGTTTGGTCAATGATGAATTTGTTGACTGTATTAAATTGGCGTTGATAAGGAAAAGAATCTCTGCAACCACAATTGAACAAATGTTAAGCTACATGAAGTCATTTTACACTTTCTAATGGCTTCTGCAATATAAATCATTACAAACAGGAAATTATTCCCCATGAAGTATTATTGAGCATTTAACGAGACATTCATTCTTTTCTATATTATTATAAATCCAAACAGCGTAACAGTTGTGCAAAAGTCGTCAGATCACAGCTAGGCCATTTTTGACATACCTTACACCTTCGAGAGCTCGTTGAACTTTACCAAAGACAGATCCCAACATCTCCGCTCCACATTTATTCAGAAGACGGGTCAACAGAATATAGAGCCAGTCTTTGAGGTCGTTTCGATGAACTGCTACGAAGTCTATTAAGGTCTCAAGGAACAATGTGAACACCTGGTGGAAAAAAAGAGGAACTATTAGACACCTGGTGGATTTCAAAAGAAACCCTCAACTAAATACAATTCATCTTTATTCTAACAAGTATTTTTAAATATATACATCATTATTGAGGACGCTTCGATTTAAAAATCGTATTGAACGCCTGGTGGAGAGAAGATGTACTATTAGATGCCTGGTGCATACGACAAAAAAACTTAATACAACTCAACTTGATAGAAACTCACCATTTTAGAAAAGATAGAGATGTTAAAAATGAATATTATAATCAGGTCTTAGTTCAATAACGAAAATTAAAAAGACGCTCAAGACAAAATTCTAGAATGATTTAAGCGCTAACTTACTTTAGAATGCGGATCATGGAACATCCTGGTGAATATTTCGGTTATTTTCTTAAGTTCTAATCGACTGAAACGCAAAGCAAAGGAAATTAATCAAACATGTATACGAATAGAACTTTCTGAATTTAATTCAGCAAATTTGTACCTTTGCACATAACGCATAAGCAAGTACCTGTGTCAGCCAGTCATGTCTTACAATTGTATATTCATCATTGTGGCTAATAAATTGAATTGAAGCTTCAGCCATAAAATTATTATAAAACTTAATCATAAATCAACACAAACCATGCTTCATTTCTAACTAATATGATCTCCCTTGCTATGCAGATTGCAGACACTCAAGTAAGTATTCTTGCTAATAAAGAGATTTTTAAAACAATGGTCAATGAGTTGTCTTCGAAGAACACTCACTTCAGAACGCGGTTGCCACGCAACATATTCTGGAGACCCAGCAAACCTTCCTTCCTGTCTGCCCAAGAGGCACTCGACAAATTAGCCAGGATTTCTGTAATGTCCTGCGGAAATAAATCAAAAGATTACAACTAGGCAAGACAATGATACTAATTTAACTTTAGTGGATCAGCTCTTATTAAAATATTGTGAGCTGTTCCAATAAATTGTATTTGCAATCGTATATATAAGATTTAACCTGGAAATCATAAAATTCCGACAGCGCACATCAGCGCAATTGACACAATAAACAAAGTTGTGTGTAACAATTAACAATTGCTAGGAGTGGACCCAAATTATTCTGACAAAGACTGTAGATGAGGCACACATACATCGTTCTTGTCAGAATGCTTTGGATCTGCCCCTTAATGTCGTAATTAATATTCTTTATATGGTCAATAAACATTTACAAGTTAACAAAGAATCTAGAATTGTGCTGAAAACAGGATTTCTATACGAGGACATTCTACACCTATGTGTAAAGCAGACCCAGAAGCTATTTATTGTTGAAGCAATATTGCTGTAAGATTAATCATTGATACAATTAAAAGAATCATTGCAAAATCTTAGATCATACTATGAGCTGTAAATTTGCCATATATCTAATTGGGAAAATGCCAAATTGTGATGAAGAAATAGATAATCATGATGCAACCGCTTTTAAACACATATTCATATAAGGCAATGTGAGTTTAAATGGTACAGAGAATTTGTCTTGATTTCTCCCATAAGCAGAACAAAAATCAAGCCAAACATTTGCGGAACAACTTTAACAATAATCAGCATTAATCGACAATAGGCAAATAACATATACTCAACATAAGCTAAGAAATTGATTCATTATAAGGCCAAAAACCTCTGCAATTAACACTTTTCAATTTAATCTAAATCGGAAAAAATCAAGAAGATATACAACAAAATAGATCAATGAGGTTAAACTCAGCGACATTGAACTTCGTCACAACACCGAGATTCGCCACCCCCCCCCCCCCCCTAAAAGATGATTATACAAATTGCAAGGTGATGATTTTTTACAGAATTAATTGTTGATATCTTTCACAGTCTTCTAAAACTGTGGCAGCCATTTAATAAGTGTTTATTGCTGTTTATTGCGAGTGGAGAATCTCGATGTCTTGCCGAGTTTCAATGTCGCCGAGTGAACTACTTTCATGCATTGTAGGGATACTGCAAAGTCTAATGTAATGTTTAAATCAGGATCTATAATGATTGAAATATGATGCCATTAAAAAGTACACCTAAATAAATTTGCAAAATGAAAGACCATAACTTTGCAATTTATTTTTTTAGCAAAGAAATACAAGGATTTGTGATGAAGACGATTCTAAGCATAAGCTAAAGTGAAAGTGGAAGTGAAAATGGAACGTGAATACCTCGGGAAAATGATGTAAATCATCCCTCTGGTGGAAAAGCAGGAATGAAATACAAGTGAATTAACACAAGGTGGCAGCACAGTCCAGTGGCGATTTGGAATTTTTACTAGGTGTTAGCACAGCTAACATACCTTATAACTTTAAAGGGACTAGACAAGACTATCACACAAATACATGCACAGGTTTGTCACATTTCAAGGTAAAAGACCAAAACAACGCTGTCTAGCAGAAGCACCACATAAATTGTCGCTGCTAATTGAAATAGTCCATCACTAATGGGTCAGAAGGAGAGGTTTTCTGGAGTCCGTTCCATCCGTTTGGTCACTGAATGTCTGGTAAGACCACGTGGTGGCTAAATTTCAGTCATCTCTTAAGATAAGGTAGCACTTGATTGCTATGAGCTATGGCAATTACAATTAACGAGGGATTGGGAAATTATGGCACTCACAAAAGCAACCACACACAAGCGTATCAATAACATGCGCCACTCGCAAACACTTTTACCTTTTCACCATAAGACAATGCAGAAAACAGACCATGTCTCTCCATCTACAAATTTTACAAGATATTGCAACAAAAGCTGTCTTGGTTTAATTTTTTTGTGGCAGATAAACCAGGGAATGCATTTCAACAAAGTTTGTTTTGACAAACGATGTGTGTACCTTACCAAAGTGAGAGTCCTGGTAAAAGCATATTTTCATGAGCAGTATTTTGACGCCATCCCTGACTGTTAGCGTTGGGAAACAACTCTTTGAAAGTTTCTATTAAGTTTTCTGCCTGTATCCACTTTCACAAAATATGTTCTTAATATGATTCTGTGACAAGTGCAGGAGCATAGTTCTCCATTGCATGTGACAATGCAACTTTAGTAATTGTAATTATTCTGTACTACCTTATAAACTTTGTTGATTCTTTCAGAATCACATCAGGATGCTTTAATCGGTGAGTATCTGAGACCTCTAAACAATTTTTTTCATGACATTAATACTGACCTCAAGCCTGAGCTGAAATACATTGGCATGATTGAGTATGAGTAACTTCGCTTGACAATGTTTTATTTCTGAAACAAATACACATTCATATCTGTGTGACTGTATGAGCTACGATATGCTTGAATGATGAATATGAAGGGTTAGGATCATGCTTATCTTGATACCTGACAATGTGTGGTCATTATTGTAGTAGATGCTGTTTTACCTGCCAGCTTTAACGTAGCAAGCATTACCAGTGATTATCTCAGTCTGCATAACAATGTTCTTCATGGCACTGATACTGACATCAAACATAAGCTGAGATACATTTGTGTGATTCTTTAATTAGTGTGGGGCAGCAACACAAATACATTTGTGTCTTCTAGAGAGACATACATTGGTGAGGAATGACTGGATAATGTCCTGCTATATTTAGACTATTGTGACATAAAAAAACTCATTGTGATGTCACAATCAGCTTGTGACGTCACCAAGGCAGGGTGAAGGCAGATTCAAAATTGCACAACCTTCAGTCAGTACATCCCTGCAGTTGACAGTTAAAGGGAAAGTACTAATGATGATGACAATACAGTTTATGTGAGAATATAGATTGTTGAGTCTCCAGAACCAATATCATCTGATATCAATACTGTGTATAAGACTTACTTTTTTGATAACATGCTGATGCAATTGTGATAGCTGCAATTTGCTAAATACATACATATTAATTTTTTTGTGGCAGATAAACCAGAAATGGAAGGTGAGTATCTGAGTTCGGATTATATAAATCTTAAATGAACTAAAACATCATTGTATAAGCTGAGATATGGTTTGTGATAAGTGTTTGGGAGCATGCTTTTCCCTGTAACATGGTTATCATTATCATTCATTTCTCGCAACATTTGTCATTATGTTGTTCCATTCACATGAAAGTCTCTTTCAAATTTGGTTTTGTTTTGAATTTCACTGTTAAAGTTTTTGCTGTCTGCATTTCAACAAAGTTTGTTTTGACAAACGATGTGTGTACCTTACCAAAGTGAGAGTCCTGGTAAAAGCATATTTTCATGAGCAGTATTTTGACGCCATCCCTGACTGTTAGCGTTGGGAAACAACTCTTTGAAAGTTTCTATTAAGTTTTCTGCCTGTATCCACTTTCACAAAATATGTTCTTAATATGATTCTGTGACAAGTGCAGGAGCATAGTTCTCCATTGCATGTGACAATGCAATTTTAGTAATTGTAATTATGCTGTACTACCTTATAAACTTTGTTGATTCTTTCAGAATCACATCAGGATGCTTTAATCGGTGAGTATCTGAGACCTCTAAACAATTTTTTTCATGACATTAATACTGACCTCAAGCCTGAGCTGAAATACATTGGCATGATTGAGTATGAGTAACTTCGCTTGACAATGTTTTATTTCTGAAACAAATACACATTCATATCTGTGTGACTGTATGAGCTACGATATGCTTGAATGATGAATATGAAGGGTTAGGATCATGCTTATCTTGATACCTGACAATGTGTGGTCATTATTGTAGTAGATGCTGTTTTACCTGCCAGCTTTAACGTAGCAAGCATTACCAGTGATTATCTCAGTCTGCATAACAATGTTCTTCATGGCACTGATACTGACATCAAACATAAGCTGAGATACATTTGTGTGATTCTTTAATTAGTGTGGGGCAGCAACACAAATACATTTGTGTCTTCTAGAGAGACATACATTGGTGAGGAATGACTGGATAATGTCCTGCTATATTTAGACTATTGTGACATAAAAAAATTCATTGTGATGTCACAATCAGCTTGTGACGTCACCAAGGCAGGGTGAAGGCAGATTCAAAATTGCACAACCTTCAGTCAGTACATCCCTGCAGTTGACAGTTAAAGGGAAAGTACTAATGATGATGACAATACAGTTTATGTGAGAATATAGATTGTTGAGTCTCCAGAACCAATATCATCTGATATCAATACTGTGTATAAGACTTACTTTTTTGATAACATGCTGATGCAATTGTGATAGCTGCAATTTGCTAAATACATACATATTAATTTTTTTGTGGCAGATAAACCAGAAATGGAAGGTGAGTATCTGAGTTCGGATTATATAAATCTTAAATGAACTAAAACATCATTGTATAAGCTGAGATATGGTTTGTGATAAGTGTTTGGGAGCATGCTTTTCCCTGTAACATGGTTATCATTATCATTCATTTCTCGCAACATTTGTCATTATGTTGTTCCATTCACATGAGAGTCTCTTTCAAATTTGGTTTTGTTTTGAATTTCACTGTTAAAGTTTTTGCTGTCTGCATTTCAACAAAGTTTGTTTTGACAAACGATGTGTGTACCTTACCAAAGTGAGAGTCCTGGTAAAAGCATATTTTCATGAGCAGTATTTTGACGCCATCCCTGACTGTTAGCGTTGGGAAACAACTCTTTGAAAGTTTCTATTAAGTTTTCTGCCTGTATCCACTTTCACAAAATATGTTCTTAATATGATTCTGTGACAAGTGCAGGAGCATAGTTCTCCATTGCATGTGACAATGCAATTTTAGTAATTGTAATTATGCTGTACTACCTTATAAACTTTGTTGATTCTTTCAGAATCACATCAGGATGCTTTAATCGGTGAGTATCTGAGACCTCTAAACAATTTTTTTCATGACATTAATACTGACCTCAAGCCTGAGCTGAAATACATTGGCATGATTGAGTATGAGTAACTTCGCTTGACAATGTTTTATTTCTGAAACAAATACACATTCATATCTGTGTGACTGTATGAGCTACGATATGCTTGAATGATGAATATGAAGGGTTAGGATCATGCTTATCTTGATACCTGACAATGTGTGGTCATTATTGTAGTAGATGCTGTTTTACCTGCCAACTTCGTCACAGAAAGCAAATGATTATCTCAGCCTGCATAACAATGTTCTTCATGGCACTGATACAGATATCAAACATAAGCTGAGATACATTTGTTATGCAATTTCTAAGTTATACATAGCACTTTGCTCTCATCAATGTCAATTACATTTTCTAAAAGTATTTTGTGTAAGAATTCTTGGTTATTTTCTATTATGCAATTGCTAAGTCAAAATATCATTTGACTTTCATCGAAATGAGCTTCATTTCCATAAACTATGCCTGAGGGATCCTTATTTCTAATATCATGAAAATGTTACGTTATGCAAGGCATTTGAATTTCATAAAATTTTGTTACTTTCTTCAAAGTATGATGAATCCTAAATCTAATACATCAAACATTTTTATCTCATTCAATTTAATATTAGTGATCACTATTTTTAATTTATTGAAATACTACACATATATTTTGATTGGCCTACGACCATGATTATTTTGCTCATTATCCAGTAACCAATACCATATCAGATCCTTTTGATGAAAGTGACCCTTTCCTCTTTAAATTCTAACAAGCCCTGATTACATTTTCAGAGCCAGCCTCGGCCACTGTCACTTCTGGTGAGTATCTTACTTATTATGCTTGAATGTTTATTATTATACTTTCTATATTATGAAATGTCTACGTTATCTGTAGCACTTTACTTTCATAAAAAAGGTGTGACTCAGGTGTGTATCTCATTTAGGGTAATGATAGGGAATTTGATGGTTTAATTGTGTAATTATGACGATTATAGTATAACAGTAGTTTGATGTAGATCCTATAGTGAAGGTTTTATGTTGGTCTTTTCTGCAGAAGTTCCAGTGGAACCCGAAGTGCAACAAGGTGTGTATCTAATGGGGTGTAATAACAAGGCTTCTAATAGTCAAATTAATATTAATGATCAATATTATGCTTTTTATGATCCTATACTAATGGTATGGTAATTGCATAGCAGTCCTTGTCAAAGTTTATTTCTTGTCAATGATAACGTATGCTACAATGGAATGATTGCAGAGAGTGATCCATGCATTGTTGGGCTCAGTGAGTTACTTATTCACAATATTTTTCGTTTTCATACCATGTTTTTATGAAATAAGAATTCCAGTTTCATATTTCACACATTAACTATTTCCTCGTCTCAAGTTTTTACTAATTTTACTTTAGTTTGAGCAAATGTTGGGAATTTAAAAGTTTCATAATTATTATAATAACATATCTCATGCCAATGAGACCCTGATTCGGAATAAAGTCACAGTGTAAAAGTAAACTGTTCAAAAATAACATATGATACGATTTTGTTACCATGTCCTAATCAGGACATGCAAAAACTAAGGTATGCTATCAACATGGACATTTTGTCACTGAAATACTCTCATATTTCAGAAAAAATATGCCCATTTTGTTTTGTGCCGGTTGGGTCACAAAAACTTGCCCGCCACTTGAGAGTGCATGACTATGACAGCAAAAGGGCTGATATTCATGTGGTGGCCAAAGAAATTATAAAAAATGAGTGAGTTTTCATTAACATATTACTTTACAAAGTCATTTATCAAATACTAAGATTCTGAAAGTAACTGTAATCTGGTATTTCCAGCAAACATGGTTGGCCTGCAGATTGCCACCAATGTAAGGCGTTGGGAGTCAGGGCTGATAAGCATCCCTGTTTTCAGGGAAGCTCCCAGCGTCAAGACGGACAGAGGCTTTTCCGGTATCAGACTTTGTACAAGGTAAGCCAGTAGAGATAAATATGCAACATATTAAGAGAAAATTACTGCAAATTGCACATTTATTGTCATATGTTTATTTTGTTAATTTACAGCCAAATCTAGACAAAATGGATGCTTAAAAAAAAATCGGTCATCAATTAAAGTTCACATTGAAGGGTAAGTAGAAATATTTATCAATATTCCATCTAACCAAACTTGAGCTTCACAAAATTATATGATATTAAGAACATGATTTGCCTTGGTCAGTTATACATTTTAGTTACATTGAGTGCACACTAATTAAACATGACTGTGGAAAAATAATGATCTTATCTGCCTCTGTTTCAGAAACTGTAGCTCCTTCCATGATGACTACAGGTGAGTTTCTGACTCAGAACATAAAAGAGAAATTGTATTGTAAAATTAGTAATTGATGTCAAGAGTCCATTAAAATATGTCAGTCACTTGCATTATCATAATATATATCCATTTTTATTGTCTCATATTAATATTAATTACATTGAGCAATTGCTGTTCTCTTCAATTAATGACTGTGGAAAAACAATGATCTTATCTGCCTCTCTTTCAGAAACTGAAGCTCCTTCCATGATGACTTCAGGTGAGTTTCTGACTCAGGACATAAAAGAGAAATTGTATTGTAAAATTAGTAATTGCTATCAAGATTGCATTAAAATATGTCAGTCACTGCATTATCATAATATATATTAATTTTTATGGTCTCATGTTAATAATTATGACATTGAGCAGTTGCTGTTCTTGTCAATTAACAACTGCGGAAAAAGAATGATATTTTCTCCCTCTGTTTCAGAAACTGAAGTTCCTGCCATGTATGGCACAGGTGTGTATTTGATGATAATGTGGAATTTTGTTAAACTGATCAAAGTGATGAACTGTAGTTTGATGGTCTTGTGCATTAATGGAAAGCAAAGGTCAGTTAGATATCTCTGAATCTGAATCTAATTGTGCTTTATCTGCTCTGGTGACAGTGGTGCCCTCTAGTAGTTTTTCTCCTCGCTGTAATAGTCAATGTGACAGTTAAGGAGGAATGATAATGACATTGATTGATGTCATGTTTCCTAGTATTTAATTTTGACAACGATGCATTTGTTTAATAGTGATCTTATCTGCTGTGTTTCAGGTGCTTTTCCAGCAGCTATAACCATTGGTAAGTGTGGCTTTGAGAATTATTATAGGTGTTATTAAAGGAATGGTGAAATTCCTTATGTAAAGGTTGCAAGTGTGCTCTAAGATATAATAAATGAGGAAATGGATTTGTTTAGTTCCCACCCATATGACACACAAGAGTTATTGTCTCATAAAAACAACAGTAAGTCTTCGAGTTAAACTCATCAACCAGGGTTACACCAGGAAATAAATGATGATTCAATTCATTTGGTAAAGCTAATATATTTGCCCTCTTGGTGAAGTGTTATTCATGTAAGTTGAGAAGTGTGTATGTGAGTTTTCTTCTTTTTTTTAATTATTCTTATTTGTTAATAGATGACTTAAGTTAATGTTACCAGATGTATAATTACTGATTATTCTTGTATATGTAAATGTATTAACTTTGATTATTAATTCATACTGGATATATTTCATATATTATTATTATTATCTTATACATATGCATCATACTGATATGTCAATGTGAATAATATATATTTAGTTATTTCATATTATCAGTTCAGACATAGCCCTAATCATTTGTCTTATGTATTTATTTAATCATGTATTTGTGTTCATATTAGTTCATTATTAATAAAGGGCCATTACAAACTTCCATTAGCATGTCATCTATGAAATACGTGAAATAACTTTTTGGATACTTTGATATTGTTTAATCTTGTTATTACAGCACTTCCTGCTCTAAGAGCATACGACTCATCCACAGAACGTAAGAAATTTACGTTATTGCTTGTATATTGTTTTTGTTATTAAAAAAGAACTTTATGCATACTGACTTGAAATATTTTCTTGATATCAGCAAATATATACTGGCCATTGTGGAGCAAGGTATATTTCTATAGTTGTTGTTTGGCCTTTGTGTTATGTATATATTTTTAATTTTTTAATTGTTTTATGGATGCAAAATGGTTACAATTCAGAATTATTTGTATCATTTTATTGTTTTTACTGGAGTTAACATAAATTACCTGTTTTTAACAGTTTTATATTTGATACATGGACAGCATTGTATAATTCTCCAACATAAAGTCACAGATTGGCATTTTCCAAATAGCAATACCAGCATATATTTGAGGTTTCCTGACATATATATTTGTATTTTTCCATTTAAACTTTAAAATTCTTCTTTTTTCTTTTTTAAATAGACTCTTCCAGAACAAGCAAAGCGCCTGCTGCAAAGGAGAAGTATGGTGAACAATGCGAATTACAGGGAAAGAAAGAGGGCGGTCCTCTTAGACAGTTTCCCCCGAAATGATCCCGCAATTGAAGAGCTTGCCACATTTTTTATTACTGTAAGTAAACTATTTCTTTAGTCAATCAGCAGGATTCAGCTACATCAAGCCTATACAATTTCTTCCTTCAATCTTGTTCCAGAATCAAGAAAATTCACTAAGAACCATTGAGGAGGACATCGTATACATCAGAAGGTTTTTATTTTATGCAAACCCCACAGAGTGCAATCTCCTGCATTGCTTAAATGGAAGGGCTATAAATGCTTACATCACAGCCAAAGAGTACTTTGAAGATACAGGGCCTGCTGCTCTGATTAAGCATCTACACGCAATTCGTAAGTAACATAGTTATCAGAAACTTGTCATTTTGTTGTCAAACTAGTAGGTTTTAGTATTTAGTTACACAAATTTTGATACTGGGAGACCAAATCATGCATGGAATTTCCACAGGGCAGTCCTGTCATATGGTAAATAACTCTTTTATTTTGACTAGCTAAATCGCACAAGTACTGTCTTTAGACACGGTTTTTATTCATAGATATATCTAGGGCTGAAAATGTTAGAAAAAGTTTCTAACCGGTAACCAGACACCTTTTAACCGACCCTTAACCGGTTAACCAAGGGTGTTGTTGGGGCAGGAAAATGTTGCCAATTTAGTATATATGATGGTGACAAGCAGCAGGTGTCTCAGGGTCAACAAGGTCATCAAGCATAAACACATAAAGATTTAACATATGTGGTGGTTATTCAGTTACATATATTGTATCCGTATAATGGCATACCGGTTAACCGGGTAATCGTTTCACCCCAAATACATCTATGTTTGATTGCCTTTTGACCAATTACCTTTATGGCTAGTTGATATGGCAACACTTATCGGAATATATTGACCAATAAGTCTATTATTAGGTAGTATTCTACTGATGTAATCAGAAAATTTTGACTAGACATTTCACATTGGAAAATATTTCCATTTTAGGAAGGCTGATGAACTACCTAATTCGCAAGCCCCGAAGTAATGTTGATGCATTCACCATATCGGCCTTGCGGACGCATGCGGAGGAGTCATTTTTCAAGCCCCTACTAAGAAGGCTTGGGAAGGCCAAAGCAAGGAGGGCAAATGTGGCCATACCAAAGCAATTAAGGCAGCCTGGTAGGCTGCCAGATGTAGATGGTAAACACAGTTTCAATAATATGAATGCATTGACCATAGTTCATATCAACTATTGGCGATCACATTGGAGCCTTGTTCATGGGACTGGAAGTTAAGCACTCCACTAGAACACAATAGATTCACCTGCAGGCCCCATAATTTCGTCAACTCAGACTAATCCCGCAACTCCCAAAAATTCCTTTGAGTCCCTGATAATTCCTCGTATGTCCCAATAAGACCTAATATTTCCCATCTGTCCCGATAAGTTATAATAATTCCCATATGTTCCAAGATGTCCTAATAATTTTTATATACCCCAGTGAGTCCTGTTATTTTTCAATTGTCACCTTTAATATTAACAATACCCATAATTCCAATAAATCCCTACCATCGCAGCTTAACTCCTGTTCCCATTTTATAATTCCCAATAAATCCGATCAATTTCATTATGCCCCAGCTAATACTTATTACAACCATATTTATTAATACAATCCTAAAATTCCTGTACTTCCAAAAAAAATCCTTCTAAGTTCTATAATAAGCTAATAATCATTCCATTGTCAGTATTATTATAAGGCTTCACCCATCCTATGGGTGAAGACATATTTTTCAGTTGATCCCCTCCCCCTTCTGAGCTCAGGTGCGAAACTGTTTGAGGATTCACCTAGGGGTAGTCCAGGGTATTAGCAACACCGCCCTCTTTTAAAATTTAAAGGTAACACATCCTGAAAAGTAGACCGAAATATTGCTTCAATTTGCAAGCATGCCGATAGGCCATGCTTAACGACTCTCGTCATCAGGCAGTTTGTCAAACTACCTGAAATGGCCAAGAAATGACACAATTATTTATGATAATTATATACACCATTGGTTAGTCAGAGACCGAAGTACTGCTACCCTGTTCAATAAAATCAGACTGCAGGTTTTGGGGATAAAGGGAAGTTCTCACATGGCCAGTTATCCCAGTACAGCCTTATTGCGGTCGTAGAATTTAATATTGCGCAAAATTGGGCATCTGTACTGCAACCGTGAACACATTTGAACAACTGCCAAAACAGATGGATGTTTTTCTCATGTTCAAAACTTCCATGGAAAGCACGCGGGTGATTGTTTATAGTTAGCAACTGTAGTGAAGCCATCGTTGCCGTAGGGGCACTCATGGAATACGCCAAGTCACACGTGAGACACTCATAGAAGCCGTCGGGTTTACCGTCCCACACGTGGGGGTCGGGAACCCAGCGGGAGAGGTACATGAGCGACGATTAAACCAACGGCTTCTATGCATGCACTCACGTGTACCACAGATAAGTCACCGGTCTCCACGTATAGAAAAAATCAATACCTACGTACGCTACGTGTGACTCACGTGTACCACAAGAAAGTCACTGGCTGCTACGTTAATAATGGGTGCAGGACATTGCAGGGCCGGTTGGCTTATCACGTGACCTCGGCCAGCAGTATATAATCATTCACAGTGAGGCAAACTTCATTCACACCTCTGCCTTTGAAACAAGCTGATCGATCTCGCAGTGCTCTTCTCTGCTGCTGCTGTGGTTCCGGTTTGCTGTTTCAACTTTACCTTTTCACCATGGGACCCAAGAAGAGACGCAATCTTGGAAAGAAAAAGTCACAGAAGAAAAGCCTTCTGCACTTGCCTCTGGGGAAGAATTTTGAGTCTGAAGAATCCAATGTTCCTGCAGCTCCTTCTTGTCCTGCCAGTTCTACTTATTATGCTCCTACCAAGACTCCTACCCTACCAAGTCTCCTACAAGGTCTCCTGCCAACCTCCTGACAGGTCTCCTGCCAGGTCTTCTTTCAAGTTTCTGCCAAGCAAAGTCTTCTGCCAAGTCTCCTGCCAAATCTTCTGCTAAGTCTTCTGCCAAGTCTTCTGATGTTGACATGGATGACAGCGACAGATATCCAGACTTCGATGTAGAGAAGGAGAAGAAAGACAACCAAGAAGAAGAAGATGATAGTGATGCAAGTGAATTTCCTGCCACCCAGGCCTCCTGCCTCCTCCACCACTGTTCCTGCTGTCTCAGAAGAAGCCAAGAAGAAAGACTGAGAAGCTTTTCTACCTCTCAATGATGAGCAAGACATCACTGACTGGTACCGGGAGAATGACATATTCTCTACAACAGGACCAGACGTGACTACAAGGATCATCAGAGATGGAGAAGTGGATTATCACCAACTTTTGGTTCCTTGAGCAACACATTTCCAGGGTGCCGTCTCATCAAGCTGTCAACCTAAAGAAGATTGCGAAGAGCAACAAGCAACTGCCCAAGTTTGATGACAGCTCCATTGCAGGGCAGCTAGATTCATGGCTTGAAGAACTGGAAGAAGTTGAAGAAGTTGACGTCAAGCCAAGTCCAGTCTTCCCAGTGACAACCAAGTGTGGTTCCTTCAAGAAGAGGAAGAATACTGGTAATCATTCTTCTGCAACAAGCTCCAAATTTGCTGAAATAGTCCAGACTGCTGGGCAGACAGCTGCAATGGTTGACCAGCACTTGAAAGCCATCGCACAGCCTCCTCCTCCTTCAGATCCAAAGACCCTGTGAATCTGCTCAATGACTGACTACATATATTCTGAGCATCTTCAGTTGGACTTGAACACGTATGACGATGTCGAAGCCAAGCTGATGTCAGTTTTCCTGCAGCTGAAGGCGCAAGTCGGAAGGAACAAGCAGCAGCAGCAGCAGCAACAGCAGCAGTTGATTATTCAGCAGCAGTAGCTCCATCAGCAACAGCAGGCCCAGATGTTTCAGCCGACGTCAGCCAGATCCAGCCAGTTCTACCCTGACTCCTGAGAAGCAATGGGCTACCTTACAATTTCTGCACAGCCATGTCTTTCAGCTTCTTTACACACAGCCTGCAGGAGCTTCTTCAGCTGCCACGTTCCAGCCTGCAGGTACCTACCAGTCTTCTGGACCTGGACCTTATCTTCATTGGGTGTATTGGGTGTCTTCCCTGCTGCACCTTCTCAAGTGGTGCCTGGTTCTTCTTCCTTGAACCTCCTTGCTGTCTGCCAGTGATAACGATCCTGCCAGTTCGACTCCGCTCAACATGAGCCACCTGATGAACGTGTCCTTCCTTAATATGACTTAGATGTCTCTTAAGAAGTAATCACTTAAATGTTAGCATAACATTATTCAACCTCCAACTGAAGCTAAGCATGCGTTATTGGTTTTCTGAGGTCAAGAATGCATCAGACAATTTTTGGGTATGGTAGGATACTACCGCAAGACATTCACTGTGCCTTTCACAAAATTATACATGAAAATGAGAAGTTTATTTGGGATGAGCCCTGCAAAAAGGCATTTGACAAATAAAGACCATGTTGTGTCACTTCCCTGTGCTCAGTTCCCCAGATATCAGCAGACCATTTTCAAACCTAACCCTGTGGATGCTACTGATGATCCAGCTGGTGCTGTGCAGTTGAACCAAGATGATTGGGATGATGTTGAACATCCTATTGCATACTTTACGGAAAGTTTATTATGAAGGAGCTTTTGGTTTTGATTTTGGCCCTACATTTATGCTGGTAAGAAGCCCCTCACTGCACATAATGATCACCAACCATCGTGGGTTCTTGAGTTAGATGAAGAAAAAGAACAGACAGCAGTGAAACTGGTGTTTGATTTTGCAAGAATATGATGTTGAACTGTATATCAGACTTAGGTAAAGATAATGTTATTGCTGATAACTTATCATGACATGCTAGAGAATAAAGTGAAACCCCTTCCCCTTTTGTAAAAAAAATTCTTGTTCACGTGAATGAGACTATAAAAAGGCACAACTAGGCATAAAGACAATTAAATACCAAATCATATCAATGTACATGCAACAGTGTTGTGGTTATGCTCCGAAACAAAGTGTGCCGACCGCCCATCAGCTTCGCCTGCCCTGCTGACGGACACCTTTTAAAAGTATTTCGCATAACTCAAAATTATATGTGTTCCCGCCAAATTTTTAAATAAAGAATGAACCAAGGAACACTGCATCGGCTGAGGTGCCTAAATGAAAAATTTAGTGATCAAGGCTGCAGGCTGTGCTTTCGTGGGTGCGTAAAAAAGCATCATGCTTTGGAAAATCATATAATAGTATAGATTATGGTGAACAATTCTGCATAATTCCCATAAATCCCACAAGTCTTGGCAATTCCCAATAACTCCTTCCAAATCATGTAGTGTTCTGCATTTCCCTTACATTCTGAACAAGTCCCACAAAGTCCTACATTATTCACGCAAGTCTCACAAATCCCTGCGGTTTCCCACAACTCCCAAATAAGCCCCTGCTAAGTCCCATAAGTCCCTTATGTCCTGAATAATTGTGTAATGTCCTACGTAATTGCTGTAAATCCCATCAGTCCCTGTGTGGTATGCAATTCCCAATAAGTACTGTAAGGTTGTGCAATTCCACTATCTCCCATGAAATCTTTCAATTCCTATCTAATTCCAGCATTTCAGCATGTTTCTCCCCCTTCCACCCATTCCCAAGCGCTACCTCAAAGATAGGCCAGTGATTGCATTTCATTTCACATCTCAAAGGTTTAATTGCTAACTCTTTCTTGATTCTACATGGTGTCAATAGCAGTTGATCTGTTGATTTGCTCTGCCAATAGCTGTTTTGCCTATTCGCCTTGAATTTTCAATGCATGAAGGTGCTGTGTGAGTTAAAATAACCCAAAAACCAAAACCGAGTCAATGCCTGAAGCCTGTATCGTAATATTTTTATATTATTAAAAAGATTCCATTGTTTCATGTTTTATATTCATGCAGACACGGCTATTACACTTAGAACACTGAGGGAGGGATTTAGCGAAAGGTATGCTAATTGCATCGCAAAGGATTCCATTGCCGAGGCTATGGCGATTGTGGCAGCAACTGTCTTGGACAGTTGCTCCAATCGCCCAGGCATAGTTACTGTAAGTTATGTCTCATCGTAAGTAATTATTATCAATGCAATAGTTTGTACAAAAGGGTACAGTTTTTCTTTGATATCTTGAATATAGTTTTCCACTTTTTAATTTTTTTCAAAAGAACCTCACCATGGCAGATATTGGGGGGGGGGGGGAGGGCCTGACTGCCTTTATAAAGGAGGGTGATTACCATACGTGCTCCATGTCGGATCATAAGACTGGTAATTATTGTTTTCAATAACACTATCTATTAATTGTTATGATAGCATCAATAGAGGTGATACTGTACAATATACTTGATAACTTTGCAGGAGATAAGTACGAGGCAACCATTTGCCTTACGGCAGAAGAGCTGGGATGCTTTAAATTCTACACACAAATTATCAGAAAGAAAATTCAGGCAAAAGCTGACAACACACAAACGGTTTTCCTCACCAGAAATGGGGATGTCTATCTTAATGTTGCTCAGAAGATCTCTGTTGCACTGAAGGTATTATTTTTAAAGCACAAACTTCATTGATATGATTTAAAAAATGTACTTACTACAGACATTTTATTTTCATACCCATAAGTAATTCACCTGTTTATGATAATTCACATTATTGTTAAAACCAGCAATGAACTATTGTTATTTTCTGTGATGGCATTGCATGTAATTTAAGATGTCGATTACACTGTTCCAGATGAATTATGATCCGACTGGGATCAGAATGGCCAGAACAACAATGGATATGCATCCTGCCGCTGGCATTCAAGCCAGCGAGCAGGATGCCTACCATCGTTCTCTGTGCCATTCGTCCGATGTTGCTAAGAAGCACTATATGCATGTGAATTCCATTGAGGCAGCAGTGGCCTCTCGAGGAATTTTTGAGAGAGCAAAGGAAGGTAAGTAATATTTTGCATAATCTCTTATAACTTAGCATCAAATTTCGGGTGGATGTGTCAACTACGAACATCATTTCAAGAGCTTAAGAACACACTCGCATACACTACTGAACACTGTTATTCAATACTTGCAGAAACATGGGGAATAAGTTTGAATATTTCTAATATTTCCACATCCTTTACAAAACATGCATATCTTTTATTCTTTCACTGCAGATGTAAAGAACAGCAAGAGAGAGGTATGTATTATATCAGGGTTAGAGTTACACATTTATTAGTCGTAATTGAATTGGATTTCTCACTCTGTAATTACTGTGGTGTTAATTTTGTAACAGGCACCAGAATCTGAGTCAGATGATGACCTTGATCTGGTCTCATTGGCAAAGAAAATGAAGATTGTGAAGGTAATGAAATTTTATTTTATCGCACACTGACTCTACAGGTTTATGTAATATAATTATGTATATATATATATATATATATATAATATGACTTTTCTTTTTTTCAGTGAACTGGACCCTATTTTGGTTTTTGTGTTTTTGTTTTAGATGTGTATATGTCTTGATTATTTGTTAAAGGGGAGGCTTTGAAGAAAAAAAAAGAAAAAAAAAAAAAAAAGTAGAAAGAGCCTCACCCAAGCATGATTGGTATGTGGGACAGTGTGAATATGAAAATGCCTGTCTCCTTGCTAATCATGGCATTAGGGGATGGCTAATATCAACTGATGGCAAACTTTGACAGAAAGGTTTATTGCATTCCCAGACACTATTATAAGTTGATTAAACATGTGAGCTTATGGGAAACTGGTACCCATGATACAGCAAAATTTATTTTGGCATGAATATTGTCAACCATATTGAAAATGAAAGAAATGATGATGATTTTGGTAAATGGCCTGAAGCATGTCAAACATTGAAACCCAAGATTTAACAAACTGTATGTTGTTGCAATAGCAGCAGCCATGTGGAATAAAAAAATTACAGACATGGTGAAGTCAGCTGGCAAGACCCATTATAAACAAACATATTGCTTATTAATATCAATTTATATAGTAATTAAATCCCCATTTATCACAAATTTGTTTCAGCATCCATGTTGGCAGCCATATTACATCTGTATTGGACCTAATTAACAGAGAAATAAAAGGTTTGTACTGGCTGGAGATATAATAAATTTTGAGGTACAATGAAACTATAATTGTCATAGCCTGCGGTTATAAAAAATTCAATGAACATGGTGGGGATGGTTCTTACTGGAACCAAAATGGTTGATATGTTGATATGATGTTGATATGATGTTGCTACATTTTTATTTGGATTTGTTTTTCAATAAAATAACAAATTCATGATAATAATAGAGATGATGTAAGTGGCAAATTTGAAAGCAAATACAGTGGCCACATTAGCTGGCGGCCACATTAGCGGTGGCCATATTGGTTGCGGCCATCTTGGCGGTGGCCATGTTGAAGGCTCCCATATTGAAGGCTCCCATACTGGAGGCGACCATCATAGATGTGGGTCTAGGCTGTTTTAAATCACAATGAGATTTGCAACGAAAGTAGGTCTGTTCTAAGTGCTGAACAAAATTGTTCTCTAAATTTTTTTTAGTACTACATTGCATCAGCATATTTTGGACAGGGACGTGGCACATTGTATTAAACAGTGCTGCTGATAAGAGAAATTTTGGCAAAACTACTTACATTTATCTTCACTAGTGTTTGTTTTTTTTCAGGCAATGGACAACTTTATAGAAAAGTAGCTATTTACATATTAATGTTAAATTGTGTACACTTCAGCTGTTTTATTTCACTTTTGTATATTTGAAAAAAAATAGAATAAATATAAATATAAATGCATTTGTTTTGCTTTACTTGATACAGTGATGACCTCTGCTTGTGACACATTATAAAATTAATCAGTGGCATGTACTTCAATACTGTTTATATACTTGCACTGCTTAGTGACTGAGTGGATCAAAGCAATTGAAAAATGTTCTCTGCTCTAGCATGAGGATTGCATTTAACTGAATTACTTGCAGTCATTGAGTGGATTGAAGAGATGGAAGGTCTGTAGTGTGTGATTGTCAACTAATATAATTGTTTCATATTGCATGGCATTTGCACTGAAGCATAGAATGAACACAGGCAAATGATACCACAAAGTGCAGCACCTCGAGGCGATGCATCTGGTGAGGATATTCTTGCAAAAGCGCTAAATTTGCAGACCAGTATGGACCTAAATAATGACAAGGGCCTCCTGTGAAGAGAATTGGTTCCATTGAGTGGCTAAGGCTCTTTTTTTGCCATGAATTCAGGACAGTCAGTGGTCATGTTAAACAACAATGAAACTTTTGGTATCTTAAAACTATGTGCACCTTAATGGGATTGGAAGCCACCTAGAATTGGGAATCATAATTATTGGATTTTGCAGACAAATTGGTGGATCTAGTATCCACTGGGACTTTGCAGCCAAATAAATTGGATTTGTTGGCTATATTGGATTTGGCACCCTAATCGGAACCCATATTCTAGATGACTCATCTTAATTGACTTAGCATTGGTGGCCATTTGAGGTTTCACAACCGAACTGGATTTAGTTGCCACATTGGATTTTGGTGGCATATTGCATTTGGGAGCCATATTGAACCTGGCAGCCATATTTAATATAGCCAAGACAGCATTTTGTGTCCAATGATGGTCATGCGGTATTTTGCAGTTTAGTTAAATTTAGTCATCATATTAAATGTGGCAGCCATATTGGATTCCACAGCCACATTCCATTTGATGATTATATTGAATTTTGGTGGCCATATTGGATTTTGGTGGCATAGTAAATATAGCCTAGTCAGAATTCCAGGATTTTACAACAATTGTGACCATGCAGAAATTAGAATATATATAGGATTGGGTGGCCATATTTGATATGGTGGCCATATTAGATTTGGCAGCCATGTTGGATTTGGTAGTCATATTGGATTTGGCAGCCTTGTTGGATTTTGGTGGCCATATTGGATTTTGGTGGCCATATTACCAAGCAAAATATGGTGGCCATGTTTAACATGGCGGCAATGGTGGATTGAGCAGCCGTATTGGATTTGGCAGCCATATTGGATTTGGTGGCTATCTTGGATTTTAATGGCCATCTTGGATTTTTGGTGGTCATATCTGATATGGTGGAAATGTTTCATTTGGCAGCCATATTGGTTTGGACAACTTTAGTGAATTTTGGATTTGTTGGTCTTATTAGATTCACTGAAATATTTGATTTGTCAGCCATATTGGCCTTGGCGGCCATCTTGGATATGGCAGCCATATTGGAATTGCTTGCCATGGTAACATGTTTAATTTGAATTAACTTTATGAAATTTTTCAAGTCAACATATTTTTGAATTCTTCAGATATTGTCTCATCTGAACTCCACAGTGAGTACATCTGTGGGGGAGAGGCTCTTCTTGGGGAGACCAGGGCTCTACAGGGGAGATATAGGCTGCCAGGGGAGATGAAGGCTCTTATGAGGGAGAAAGGGGCTTCAGGTCCTAATCCTAACCCTAACCCTAACCCATCAGACAACCTAGTATTAATAGCAGACAATCCAGCAAACACCTTCCAGACTGTTCTGATCATTCTTTCCCACAGACCTCCTTTATGGGAAGCACTAGGAGGATTGAAGTGCCATTCCACATTCAACTTGACTCCATAGCTATGCAATTGATCTGAATCAATGTCATTCAGGGCATTTTTAAGCTCAGTGTTAGAACCCACAAAATTGGTACCCTGGTCAGTCCACACTTTAGCAGGAAGGCCACGTCTACTAACAAACCTTCTGAACCCATTGATAAGACTATCTGTGTCCATGGAGTACAACACCTCAATGTGCACAGCCCTGGTATTGAGACAAGAAAAGATACAGCCATACCTTTTAACCTGAGCTCGACCTAACTTTACCATAAATGGTCCAAAACAGTCCATCCCTGTGTAGGTAAATGGTGGCTTGCCTTGTTCTAATCTCTCAGGAATGTGATCAGCCATCTTCTGAGACAAAGGTGCAGCAAACAAGTGCCTGCATTTGACACACTTATGAGCAATGCCCTTAGCAATTCTATGGATTCTAGTGATCCAGTAATTCCTCCTAACATTGGCTATGACCCATTCAAAACCTAAATGAGCTTTTCCATGCTCTTCCTGGACAACCAAACGAGCTACAGGATGATTAAATGGAACAATGAGAGGATGTTTGCAATGTTCTGGAACACTTGCACCTTTTAATCGACCTCCCACTCTCAACCTGCCTTCAGGATCCAACATTGGATCCAACGAGATCAAAGTGGATGATTTACTGAGAGGAGAACCACTAGACAGACAAAATACCTCTTTGCCATAGAATTTTTGCTGTACATCTTTGATAATGACAGTCTCTGCATCCTGAATCTCCTGCACAGAGAGTTTAGACTGATCCGCATTGGATTTATGTCTCAGGATGCTCTTCAACCTTAACAACCATGCCACTGCACGTTTGAGATCATACCAGCCTGAATAATGAGAACACAGCCTGTCAATAGGGCGATCTGTATCTTCCACAGCAATGATGTTGCATGTGACCTTGACCTCTGGGTCACCTAGAGTTAGTACAGGATCACAACTGGGTGCATCCCATCCACTTTTGTAGGACCGTAGGAACTCTGGACCCTTGCACCACTGGTCCATATCTAATGTACTTACCCTTGCACCCCTAGAAACAACATCTGCCGGATTGCACTTACCAGGCACGTGGAACCATTGGTCATTCTTGGTAACCTGATGGATTTGAGACAACCTGTTGCTGACAAACACATGAAATCTCTGTGATTCATTGAGAATGTATTTGAGAACAATTTCGCTGTCTGTCCAGAAATATGACCTTGTGATTTCAAAATCAAGCTCTCTCCTAAACAAAGCATCTGCTTGAGCTGCCATGACTGCAGCTTGCAACTCTAACCGAGGTATCGTAATACTCTTGAGTGGTGCAACCTTACTCTTAGCCATAAGGAGACAAGTTTGAATATTACCCCGTTTATCAATGCCTCTAAGATAGCTACAGAAACCATAAGCAGTCATGCTAGCATCACTGAAATTGTGGATCTCCAGAACCATATCTGAAACATCGCCTGGCATGACACACCTGGGAATTCCTATCTTGCTTATTCTACCAAGATCTTGGATTCAACTTCTCCACTGACTCTCTATGTGAGATGGCACAGGGTCATCCCATCCAAGCTTCAACCTAGTAGCCTCTTGGAATAACAGCCTACCAACAAGGACAATGGGACTAACTAACCCCAGTGGATCATACATGGATGAAAACATACTCAAGATAGACCGCCTGGTCACTTTACGAGAGTCATCAACCTTCACATCAAAATGGAACTGATCTTCACAGACATTCCACTTCACACCAAGCACTTTGCTATCATTGACAAACTCAACATCTGCTGCTTCCTCAGCTCTATCTTCTAATGGGACAGAAAACAACAATGGAGCATTATTGACAATGAACTTGGTAAGCTTGAAGCCTCCTTCCTGCAAGACAGACCTTGTGCCTGCTATGACAGTGAGTCCCTCTTCCACACTTGAAACAGACCTTAAAGAATCATCCACATAGAAAGATCTAAGGACAGTGTCTGCAACAAGAGGATCAACATTCAGCGTTTCAGACAACACCTGACGCAAAGCAAAAGTAGAGCTGGCCGAACACCATACCCCACCGAAGACGTGCCTAGTCATGCGAAAGTGACAAACTTGGCCAGCACCATCAAACCACAAAAACCTTAGAGCATCACGATCTTTTGGAGGGATCAGCACCTGGTAATACATTGCCTTAACATCTGCCATAATGGCAATCTCATGCTGTCTAAACCTGAGGAGAACATGCAAGAGTTTGTTACAAAGATCAGGACCCTGGTAGCATTTGTCATTTAAAGACTCACCATTGAACTTAGCAGCACAGTCAAACACCACTCTTACTTTGCCTGGTTTACTATCTGAAATGACACCATGATGAGGTAAGTACCACACATCACTGGATCTTATTTCAGAATCAGGAACGAGCTCTGCATAACCTTCAACTAAAAGCTTCTTGATTTCATCATCATACTTGCTAAAGAGACCTTTTCTTTCTAGACTACAACACAAAGATTTTAACCTGGACTTGACCCTTGAGACATTGTTTGGAAGGCAAGCTCCAGGCTTCCATGGGATTGGAAGCTGATAATGACCATCAACCTTGTTCACAGAACTCTCCCACAGACTAATTACTTCACGATCATTTCTTGACCGTGAATGTTCATCAATAATACACTCATTTTCAATGTTCCACAAATTTCTAACTCTTTCTTCTAGACTGACATTCACGAAATGAGAAACTGCACAAGGACTAGCATTGTCAACAGATCTAACGGGACCATTGATAGACCAACCAAATAAAGTCCTAACTGCAAATGGATCTTTTAAGTCCCCTCTACGAACCTCTAATGGTACTAGGGCTTCAGAGTAGTCCTGGCCAATAAGCAAATCAACAGTCTCATGACCACGAGTGACAGTCAGATCCGCTAAATGCAAATAAGCTGTGACATCTACCGGGTAAGTCTGAACTGGAATGCGATCTACAACAAGGACATTAGACATGTTAAGAGATCTGTACCCATCAACACAGGCAGCTTTGATGGATACTACATGTGTGAGCTTCTCATCTGAACCATGCAAAGTGCTAAGTTTACATCTGGTACTTTCATATCTCAGATTCAACTGGTTAACCAAATCAGTAGAACAAAAACTACTAGAGGAGCCAGTATCCAGCAAGGCATTGACAACAATAGTATCATTGATCCTAACCGAAACAACAGGTAAATGAACATTCACTGAAGTTGACACATTTGCATTAACATTTTCATTTACATTACTCTTTTGATCATTTGCAACACTGTCACTTACGTCTGCAGCCATTTCATCTGTACCTTTGGAATCTGTGTTCACAAATAAATTAACATTGCTTGCATTACTACTGGGTTGAGTAGTATGCAAATATCTTGAATGCCGCTCACCACAATCTGAAACAGTACATTTGTATTGTCTTCTACAGTCAACAGTTTTGTGATTGTCTAACAAACACACATTGCACAGGTTATGATCAGCAACAATTTTCAACCTGGCTACTACACTCATCCGTTTAAACTCTGGGCAATACAACAGTTTATGTTCACCAGCACACTGCGTGGAGCTTTCTTCAGAGTACCTGAGCTTGAAGATGACATTGTGCTAGTTGAGAACGAGTTTGTAGTCTTGGTCGGTTGCTTGGGCGCTTGCTTGGATCTGCCACCGATGCAACCATACACGGGATCAGTGGCCTCTTCAGCCTCAACATGGATGAATTTGGCAAATTCATTGAATTTTGGATATACCTTCTTGGTACGCTTTGTCCCCATGGCCTGTCGCTTCCAACGAATTTGCAAATAAGACTCCAAACGTCTAACAATCTCCAGTATGCACATCTGGCTGTCAATTTCTGCCAGCATTCCCATCTGTGTGAGAGTCTTCTCACAATTCTGCAACTCATCGGCCAGCTGTTGTAACTCCTGCGGGAAGCGAACGGGATTGCCTTGACGGAGATTCTGGATGATCCGTTCTGTCATAAATGGTCACTGCCAAGTCTCGATGCCAAAATATCTCGAGCTTCCTGATAAGCATCATCACCTTTCAGCAGGATACAGGAACTTATGGCCTTCTTAGCGTTGCCCTTGGTATATTGGAGAAGACGGGTCAATTTCACTCTACTTTCACCAACTGCCTTGTCTACGACCTCATCAAACAGAGCCATAACAGAGTGATACGTCAGGGGATTACCATCATTCTCTTCAAGTTAAATTTTTTTGCAGATTCATTAATGATACCAGTTCCTGTTGTGATTGAATGGAACAAGATGGCTTTTCTTCTTTTACTGCATTTGCATCACCACCTCTGACTCTTAACCACTCTTTTGCATCTCTCATCTTTAATACATAGTCCTTTTGCACACCTTCAAAGTATAGCTCACTCTCATCAACAAGTGCATCATCTTCAAGAGTATCATGATATTTATAATGAGCTTGTTCAAAGTCATCAAATGCTTTTATTAGTCTCTCAATGTTTTCTTTAACTTTAGGCTCATTGTCTTCAACAGAATACCTGTCTATGCTGTTCATAGCTCTTGTCACCAGCGCTTTCTTCTTGCCACGGGCTGCCTTGTCTGGAGCGGACATGATGAATATTCAAGGACTGGAGTCCAACTTTCACCGATGGCATGAACTGTATCGCTAATTTTCTTCACCAATCCTTTTCGCTGAAGTCTTTTTCACTATTAGATGCTTGGCCCAGGAACGACAAACTAGTAGAAGTTGGATTGCACATTTATTGCACTCTTGACCATCAAGCAAGCAAGCAAATAAGCAAGCAAGCAAGCAAGGTGAAACTGAAATATTATTGAAATAAACCCAATAAATACTTAAATTATCACACAATGTGTAAATGTACGCAAATATAAATCCATGTAAATATTATTCAAACATTTTATAATCATATCAAATGAAACTCACAAGACTGTGCAAGACCTGGGATCAATGAGCATCCAATGATAAGTTGATAAGTTGTCAGTCTCATGGTCAACACTGAAACATGATTTACTATGTCTGAGTATGTGTCTCACTTCATATTATCAAACAGGTGACCAATACTAATTAAAGTTATCAAACTCAGACCTTTTACACTCTATGCACTTTAAACTGTGATCCCTTTACATTATACACATTTTATAAAACAAGTATTTTATACATAAATCAGCAAATTCTACTAACCTCATACATGTTAAAAGAATCCAAAATATTGCTACAAATTTAGAAGAGAAAGAAGTCTTAACTCTCCTGAGTTAGCATTGCAACTGACAGAAATTCAATTCCTGACCCAAAGGTGCCAGGATTACCCACTTATTAACTGAGAATGCTACATGCAACTCAGGAATAAACAAAGGCATGTGCAAACAACAATTTACAACAGAAACAACAAGCTATGCAATGTTATTAAACATGTGTGTATTATAAGCAGCACAGATCTGTTGATCAAGACAAAATGTGTGCAGAGTAAATAAATATTGAAGAAAATTTGTATTATAATTTAAAGAATGTATATTTAAATAGGCAAATGTATGAATGAACCAGTGTGAATGTTACAATCAGTAAATTTTCTTTACTGTACTAATTTTAAAATTAGATTCTGTTTGTTGAGACAAAGATGGTGAATAATATTAATAACTCTAACCATGAAACTAATATATATGTCAGAACACATTGTTGTAGGACAAAATAATTTAGTTATTTAAAAAATGTATCAATAAATTTCAGTGCTTCGAAACATGGAGTGATGGGACTGTCAGACTCCTTAAGACTTGACATCCACAGAAGGGGTAAAGACATGAAGGTCACTGCAATTTGCCCCACCATCATCAGGACAGCCATGGTGTCAAACACTGTTGATCACTGTCAGCCATATTCCAGGTGAGAATTTTGTGTTTTTGATCATACTTATGTTTCCCTATGGCTTTATGATCCATCCCTGCTATGAGTTTTACCCCAACTTAATAGCATTTACTGTTCTAAGTTACCAGAAAAATGCAGTGGAAATTACTGTAAGGAGTGATTCAGAGGAAAAGTTGTGAATTGCTCACTTTGACAGTTGCTAGTAAACTCCAGATGAGAATTTTGTGTTTTTGATCATACTGATATGTTTCCCTATGGCTTTATGATCCATCCTTGCTATGAGTTTTACCCCAACTTAATAGCATTTACTGTTCTAAGTTACCAGAAAAATGCAGTGGAAATTACTGTAAGGAGTGATTCAGAGGAAAAGTTGACAGTTGCTAGTAAACTCTAGTTGAAACTATAACTAGCCCAGATATTTACTAGATATTTCAATTAAATCTTGGATGGGTCATATTATTGCACTTCCCTTGCTAGATAAATTGTGGAAGAGACTCCTTAAATATGTGAAGAACCTGGCACTGGCATGTGTGTTTCACTTGATAGTCAAATTCTAGAATTACACAGGAAAATGAATTAACATTATAGGAAAAAATTTGATTCTGTAACAAAAGAATACACAGTTGGTTTTACACATATTGTCTTTAAGCCTTGTCTTTTTGCGATGTCTTTTTCTATGTTTTTATTCATTATTATGTTGTATTTATATCATTTATGTGGTTTTGTTGATGCAAATCACAAGTTACAGTTATAATAATGTTATTCTATTCTACCTATTCTATTCTATTCTGTTCTATTCAGATTTGACAAATTTGTAGAACCAGATTATGCTGCCAGAGCTATTGTTGAGGGAATGGAAAGAGATGTCCACACTGTTTATGTTCCTTCGAAGATGTTCTTGAACGTGCTCATGTCAATGTAAGAAAATTATAAAGTACATCAAAATTATATACATATTATAAAAAAAATATTTATACTATCAATATTTGGACTCCATGGTAAGATATCTGCTGTAAAATATGATTGTACCTGGAGTATGTCCACCAACAAACTGAACTCTAAATCTATATATTTACATTTTCATACAAATCCAGTTTGAACCATCAGTGGCGAAGATTTTTACTTTTTATAATAGGATGAAACCTCTCTGCGCAACAAAATCGTAAAAATTTCCAAAATTATAAATTTCCATGGCGACTCTCATCTAGGTCTAGAACATAGGCCGTAGCTATAATTATGCATGTGTGAGGTGGTTCAAAATGATTGACTCTAACAGTCTAACACACTGCCTTAGATATTACAAAGGATATAGTGGAGCGGATAGCAGAAAAATCTTGCAAATTATGATACAAGCATGAAATTTGGTGAACTTGTTCTCAAATGTTTATAGATCAAATCTTCCTGATTGGCCATTTGAACATCCAAGATAGTGGCCATTTTTCAAGATGGCTGCCTCTTGAAGTAGATTTTTTGCCAAGAAATGGTTGTAGTTTGCTGATTTGAATGATCTTAGAGTCAATTTGTAGTTTTAAGGTAAGTTTAAATATTTTTCTAAAAGTTTGACACTGGTATAGTGATTATAGTGATATAATATAACATTTATGATAAAAAAGTGAAAAAAGAAAAAAATAGCAATCCCCAGTACTTAATGAATCCAACTTATGATGAAACACTTGCCTTCTGGATAGAACATAGTCATATTGCACAAGAAACCAAACTAATGCCTAAATGTACATCACTAAATTCAGTATCAAGGTAACTATGTTACCACTTAAAACATTACAAGAAAATTATCTGCATGGAATGACATGAACGGAAACTACTGATGAAATTATCGCCTTCAAATATGTTTACACCTAAAACAGGTAAGACTAATATAAACCTGGGTAGACCTGGGTAGAAATAAAAACCTATGACACAAGATAGTCAACTAATACCAAAATGCTTATGTGCTTGCTTGCATAGTTGCAAAAATAAGAGAAAAACATTGCGCTACTAACTTTGTTCCGTGACCCATTAACCATTAGACCCTACAAGACCTATTTAACACCAGTTGGCCCTTGATAACCTTTTTACACCACAACTAACGGTTGTAAAATAAAACTAGAACACTACTGGAAATTAACCTTTCAACATGAACCTCATCATAGAAATTCTGCTTTTATTGGTGAAGATATTCTTGTGTTACGTGCAAGCGTTTCTTGGTTTGTTCTACAAACCGAAAAAAGACGTTTCAGGGAGGACAGCAGTTCTAACAGGTGGAGCAGGCGGGATTGGTCAATTCATGGCATTAGAACTGGTCAAGAGGAGGGTCAAGTTGGCCATTTGGGATGTCAATAAGGTATAGTATAATTATGAATATGAATGTATTTGATTAGTACCTAGTAATTTCTATACCAGGTATAGACAAATAAAAGATGCCACTATTGTTTTGCAAAAACAATTAAAAATTCATGATACCAAAATTGCCAATAGCCCTATCAGAAATTTTTAATGTAAGCAAATGTGAAATCTATATGTGCTCAGTAGGACTGCATTTTACACCTCCTCATAACCAAGGATCAAATTACAGACTTGACAGCTTAAATTTATGTAAACTGCAATTAGCCGTTGATACATTCCCTTTTGTAGTAGCTACCCTGAGAATCTGCAATTTAAATTCTATTGTATATTTTGTTGCTTCAGATATCCAAATGCCATTCACTTGTTAATTTGTATTTCTTTGCACTGAAATAGGCAGCAGCAGACAAAGTAAGAGAGAATTTATTAAGCCAAGGATATGATTACATCTTCACCTACCAATGTGACATCACAAAGAAAGATGATGTTAAACGGGCTGCGGCCGAAACACGAAAAGACCTGGAAGAGATTGACTTCCTTTTCAACAATGCTGGAGTTTTGTTTGCGAAGGACATCCTTGATCTCTCTGAAAATGAAATTCGAACAACGATGGATGTTAATTGCATCTCGCTTTTCTGGGTAAGATCATAAGGCCATCTCCTTGTATCAAAATACATCATTATGAAATAATGAATTTTTCATGGCCTTCATTTTTTTCATATCCAGGTGCACATATAGACATAGCTGCATTGTATTGTCCCATACAACATAAAATGTCTCATAATCATTGCTTAGACATTTCAATAAGGATTATCTCCTGGCACTGTGTAATTATGCAATATGCTCGGAAAGAAGTGGTTATGGAAACATGGAAAATGGCTAATGGCGCAGTAAATGAAGTGTTTGTAGATGAACTTAGGCTATGAACACAGCATCTGCACTTCGCAGTGTCATAAGCTGTTTTGGCAATGAATTGTGAAGGTAAACTCTGAAATTAGCACACATGTATTAGTCAAAATGGTGTCTTACAAATTACTTGTGATATATATGATATCTTTATGTATATATCCTATATTTCAGACTATCCAAGAGTTCCTTCCATCAATGTTGCAGCGCAATTATGGACACATTGTGAACACTGCATCAATGTCAGGAAAAGTTGGAGGTGCATGGCTGACCGATTATTGGTAGGTCTCAAACGTTAAATGTTTATCATTATGATTTTAAACATTAGTCATCATTTACGGTAAGTAATGCACATGTCAGGTCAGTTTACACAATCGTTAAAACCTGGGTAAATTGTGCTAGTCAGTAATCCACAGAGAACTAGTTTGATTTGTTTGACTTATTATGGTGATCTATAACTTTTCCTGGGCATCATGACCTTGTTTTCATACATTTAGAAAGGTTCATCACTCATTCTAACTTGGCAAGTTTGCCATAGAGAAAATGGATGAATGCCAGCAACAGACAATTTTCTCTCTCTCAATGTTTTTCTCACCGGAAATCAATTTATTTATATTTTTGGAATGATGCTTAATCTATTAGCGAAAGAGAGTGTATTAAAAATATTATATGGTAGACTGCAAAGATTTCTTAACAGGATGCCACTCAGTCAAAAAAGAAACCAATTAATTAAATTATATCTAATGATCAGTATTAGATGCTTGGCCCAGGAACGACAAACTAGTAGAAGTTGGATTGCACATTTATTGCACTCTTGACCATCAAGCAAGCAAACAAACAAGCAAGCAAGCAAGCAAGGTGAAACTGAAATATTATTGAAATAAACCCAATAAATACCTAAATTATCACACAATGTGTAAACGTACGCAAATATAAATCCATGTAAATATTATTCAAACATTTTATAATCATATCAAATGAAACTCACAAGACTGTGCAAGACCTGGGATCAATAAGCATCCAATGATAAGTTGATAAGTTGTCAGTCTCATGGTCAACACTGAAACATGATTTACTATGTCTGAGTATGTGTCTCACTTCATATTATCAAACAGGTGACCAATACTAATTAAAGTTATCAAACTCAGACCTTTTACACTCTATGCACTTTAAACTGTGATCCCTTTACATTATACACATTTTATAAAACAAGTATTTTATACATAAATCAGCAAATTCTACTAACCTCATACATGTTGAAAGAATCCAAAATATTGCTACAAATTTAGAAGAGAAAGAAGTCTTAACTCTCCTGAGTTAGCATTGCAACTGACAGAAATTCAATTCCTGACACAAAGGTGCCAGGATTACCCACTTATTAACTGAGAATGCTACATGCAACTCAGGAATAAACAAAGGCATGTGCAAACAACAATTTACAACAGAAACAACAAGCTATGCAATGTTATTAAACATGTGTGTATTATAAGCAGCACAGATCTGTTGATCAAGACAAAATGTGTGCAGAGTAAATAAATATTGAAGAAAATTTGTATTATAATTTAAAGAATGTATATTTAAACAGGCAAATGTATGAATGAACCAGAGTGAATGTTACAATCAGTAAATTTTCTTTACTGTACTAATTTTAAAATTAGATTCTGTTTGTTGAGACAAAGATGGTGAATAATATTAATAACTCTAACCATGAAACTAATATATATGTCAGAACACATTGTTGTAGGACAAAATAATTTAGTTATTTAAAAAATGTATCAATAAATTTCAGTGCTTCGAAACATGGAGTGATGGGACTGTCAGACTCCTTAAGACTTGACATCCACAGAAGGGGTAAAGACATGAAGGTCACTGCAATTTGCCCCACCATCATCAGGACAGCCATGGTGTCAAACACTGTTGATCACTGTCAGCCATATTCCAGGTGAGAATTTTGTGTTTTTGATCATACTTATGTTTCCCTATGGCTTTATGATCCATCCCTGCTATGAGTTTTACCCCAACTTAATAGCATTTACTGTTCTAAGTTACCAGAAAAATGCAGTGGAAATTACTGTAAGGAGTGATTCAGAGGAAAAGTTGTGAATTGCTCACTTTGACAGTTGCTAGTAAACTCCAGATGAGAATTTTGTGTTTTTGATCATACTGATATGTTTCCCTATGGCTTTATGATCCATCCTTGCTATGAGTTTTACCCCAACTTAATAGCATTTACTGTTCTAAGTTACCAGAAAAATGCAGTGGAAATTACTGTAAGGAGTGATTCAGAGGAAAAGTTGACAGTTGCTAGTAAACTCTAGTTGAAACTATAACTAGCCCAGATATTTACTAGATATTTCAATTAAATCTTGGATGGGTCATATTATTGCACTTCCCTTGCTAGATAAATTGTGGAAGAGACTCCTTAAATATGTGAAGAACCTGGCACTGGCATGTGTGTTTCACTTGATAGTCAAATTCTAGAATTACACAGGAAAATGAATTAACATTATAGGAAAAAATTTGATTCTGTAACAAAAGAAAGACATACACAGTTGGTTTTACACATATTGTCTTTAAGCCTTGTCTTTTTGCGATGTCTTTTTCTATGTTTTTATTCATTATTATGTTGTATTTATATCATTTATGTGGTTTTGTTGATGCAAATCACAAGTTACAGTTATAATAATGTTATTCTATTCTACCTATTCTATTCTATTCTGTTCTATTCAGATTTGACAAATTTGTAGAACCAGATTATGCTGCCAGAGCTATTGTTGAGGGAATGGAAAGAGATGTCCACACTGTTTATGTTCCTTCGAAGATGTTCTTGAACGTGCTCATGTCAATGTAAGAAAATTATAAAGTACATCAAAATTATATACATATTATAAACAAAATATTTATACTATCAATATTTGGACTCCATGGTAAGATATCTGCTGTAAAATATGATTGTACCTGGAGTATGTCCACCAACAAACTGAACTCTAAATCTATATATTTACATTTTCATACAAATCCAGTTTGAACCATCAGTGGCGAAGATTTTTACTTTTTATAATAGGATGAAACCTCTCTGCGCAACAAAATCGTAAAAATTTCCAAAATTATAAATTTCCATGGCGACTCATCTAGGTCTAGAACATAGGCCTTAGCTATAATTATGCATGTGTGAGGTGGTTCAAAATGATTGACTCTAACAGTCTAACACACTACCTTAGATATTACAAAGGATATAGTGGAGCGGATAGCAGAAAAATCTTGCAAATTATGATACAAGCATGAAATTTGGTGAACTTGTTCTCAAATGTTTATAGATCAAATCTTCCTGATTGGCCATTTGAACATCCAAGATAGTGGCCATTTTTTAAGATGGCTGCCTCTTGAAGTAGATTTTTTGCCAAGAAATGGTTGTAGTTTGCTGATTTGAATGATCTTAGAGTCAATTTGTAGTTTTAAGGTAAGTTTAAATATTTTTCTAAAAGTTTGACACTGGTATAGTGATTATAGTGATATAATATAACATTTATGATAAAAAAGTGAAAAAAGAAAAAAATAGCAATCCCCAGTACTTAATGAATCCAACTTATGATGAAACACTTGCCTTCTGGATAGAACATAAAGTCATATTGCACAAGAAACCAAACTAATGCCTAAATGTACATCACTAAATTCAGTATCAAGGTAACTATGTTACCACTTAAAACATTACAAGAAAATTATCTGCATGGAATGACATGAACGGAAACTACTGATGAAATTATCGCCTTCAAATATGTTTACACCTAAAACAGGTAAGACTAATATAAACCTGGGTAGACCTGGGTAGAAATAAAAACCTATGACACAAGATAGTCAACTAATACCAAAATGCTTATGTGCTTGCTTGCATAGTTGCAAAAATAAGAGAAAAACATTGCGCTACTAACTTTGTTCCGTGACCCATTAACCATTAGACCCTACAAGACCTATTTAACACCAGTTGGCCCTTGATAACCTTTTTACACCACAACTAACGGTTGTAAAATAAAACTAGAACACTACTGGAAATTAACCTTTCAACATGAACCTCATCATAGAAATTCTGCTTTTATTGGTGAAGATATTCTTGTGTTACGTGCAAGCGTTTCTTGGTTTGTTCTACAAACCGAAAAAAGACGTTTCAGGGAGGACAGCAGTTCTAACAGGTGGAGCAGGCGGGATTGGTCAATTCATGGCATTAGAACTGGTCAAGAGGAGGGTCAAGTTGGCCATTTGGGATGTCAATAAGGTATAGTATAATTATGAATATGAATGTATTTGATTAGTACCTAGTAATTTCTATACCAGGTATAGACAAATAAAAGATGCCACTATTGTTTTGCAAAAACAATTAAAAATTCATGATACCAAAATTGCCAATAGCCCTATCAGAAATTTTTAATGTAAGCAAATGTGAAATCTATATGTGCTCAGTAGGACTGCATTTTACACCTCCTCATAACCAAGGATCAAATTACAGACTTGACAGCTTAAATTTATGTAAACTGCAATTAGCCGTTGATACATTCCCTTTTGTAGTAGCTACCCTGAGAATCTGCAATTTAAATTCTATTGTATATTTTGTTGCTTCAGATATCCAAATGCCATTCACTTGTTAATTTGTATTTCTTTGCACTGAAATAGGCAGCAGCAGACAAAGTAAGAGAGAATTTATTAAGCCAAGGATATGATTACATCTTCACCTACCAATGTGACATCACAAAGAAAGATGATGTTAAACGGGCTGCGGCCGAAACACGAAAAGACCTGGAAGAGATTGACTTCCTTTTCAACAATGCTGGAGTTTTGTTTGCGAAGGACATCCTTGATCTCTCTGAAAATGAAATTCGAACAACGATGGATGTTAATTGCATCTCGCTTTTCTGGGTAAGATCATAAGGCCATCTCCTTGTATCAAAATACATCATTATGAAATAATGAATTTTTCATGGCCTTCATTTTTTTCATATCCAGGTGCACATATAGACATAGCTGCATTGTATTGTCCCATACAACATAAAATGTCTCATAATCATTGCTTAGACATTTCAATAAGGATTATCTCCTGGCACTGTGTAATTATGCAATATGCTCGGAAAGAAGTGGTTATGGAAACATGGAAAATGGCTAATGGCGCAGTAAATGAAGTGTTTGTAGATGAACTTAGGCTATGAACACAGCATCTGCACTTCGCAGTGTCATAAGCTGTTTTGGCAATGAATTGTGAAGGTAAACTCTGAAATTAGCACACATGTATTAGTCAAAATGGTGTCTTACAAATTACTTGTGATATATATGATATCTTTATGTATATATCCTATATTTCAGACTATCCAAGAGTTCCTTCCATCAATGTTGCAGCGCAATTATGGACACATTGTGAACACTGCATCAATGTCAGGAAAAGTTGGAGGTGCATGGCTGACCGATTATTGGTAGGTCTCAAACGTTAAATGTTTATCATTATGATTTTAAACATTAGTCATCATTTACGGTAAGTAATGCACATGTCAGGTCAGTTTACACAATCGTTAAAACCTGGGTAAATTGTGCTAGTCAGTAATCCACAGAGAACTAGTTTGATTTGTTTGACTTATTATGGTGATCTATAACTTTTCCTGGGCATCATGACCTTGTTTTCATACATTTAGAAAGGTTCATCACTCATTCTAACTTGGCAAGTTTGCCATAGAGAAAATGGATGAATGCCAGCAACAGACAATTTTCTCTCTCTCAATGTTTTTCTCACCGGAAATCAATTTATTTATATTTTTGGAATGATGCTTAATCTATTAGCGAAAGAGAGTGTATTAAAAATATTATATGGTAGACTGCAAAGATTTCTTAACAGGATGCCACTCAGTCAAAAAAGAAACCAATTAATTAAATTATATCTAATGATCAGTATTAGATGCTTGGCCCAGGAACGACAAACTAGTAGAAGTTGGATTGCACATTTATTGCACTCTTGACCATCAAGCAAGCAAACAAACAAGCAAGCAAGCAAGCAAGGTGAAACTGAAATATTATTGAAATAAACCCAATAAATACCTAAATTATCACACAATGTGTAAACATACGCAAATATAAATCCATGTAAATATTATTCAAACATTTTATAATCATATCAAATGAAACTCACAAGACTGTGCAAGACCTGGGATCAATAAGCATCCAATGATAAGTTGATAAGTTGTCAGTCTCATGGTCAACACTGAAACATGATTTACTATGTCTGAGTATGTGTCTCACTTCATATTATCAAACAGGTGACCAATACTAATTAAAGTTATCAAACTCAGACCTTTTACACTCTATGCACTTTAAACTGTGATCCCTTTACATTATACACATTTTATAAAACAAGTATTTTATACATAAATCAGCAAATTCTACTAACCTCATACATGTTGAAAGAATCCAAAATATTGCTACAAATTTAGAAGAGAAAGAAGTCTTAACTCTCCTGAGTTAGCATTGCAACTGACAGAAATTCAATTCCTGACACAAAGGTGCCAGGATTACCCACTTATTAACTGAGAATGCTACATGCAACTCAGGAATAAACAAAGGCATGTGCAAACAACAATTTACAACAGAAACAACAAGCTATGCAATGTTATTAAACATGTGTGTATTATAAGCAGCACAGATCTGTTGATCAAGACAAAATGTGTGCAGAGTAAATAAATATTGAAGAAAATTTGTATTATAATTTAAAGAATGTATATTTAAACAGGCAAATGTATGAATGAACCAGAGTGAATGTTACAATCAGTAAATTTTCTTTACTGTACTAATTTTAAAATTAGATTCTGTTTGTTGAGACAAAGATGGTGAATAATATTAATAACTCTAACCATGAAACTAATATATATGTCAGAACACATTGTTGTAGGACAAAAAAATTTAGTTATTTAAAAAATGTATCAATAAATTTCAGTGCTTCGAAACATGGAGTGATGGGACTGTCAGACTCCTTAAAGGGGAAGTAACCCCTTTTGCACTTTACCTCTCAGATTTTAGCTTGGGTCCATAGAAACAATTCCATGCTATTCATAACTTGTATATGTGCCCTGGTAATGAAATATCCTGCATTTATTAGCTCCGTGTGGTGAACTACGGAGGCTGCCATTTTTTAAATTCCTGGTGTTTTGCACTGACCGGAAATACGTCACTGTTGTACTATTCAACTGGTGAGAAACTGTCAGCAACAGTTTAGATACAGTTAATTGCACTTTCAGAGCAAGTAATTGCCATTGAACTTGAGACAAAGCAATTAGACAGAGAAAGAAAGAATTTATTAGATCAATGCTAAATAAAACAAACAAAAGCAGCAAGTAACAACTATTAGCAGAAAAATAAATAAAATAAAAGTCAAAATACATATGATCTACCTTTGGTCAGGAGACATCCAATAAGTTCTTATTTTGAAAAAAGGCTCACGTGGATGTCCCCTAAAAACTCATATTTAAAAAAATATATATTATTTAATCAAAAAAAAATGAAAAAAGACATTTATATATAAATAACAAGATCTAAATCTAAGAAATAATGATGGGATGAAAATTAAAGTATGGCAGACAAATTGCAAATTTAATAAAAAGTTTATAACAGGGATCAGTTCTTATTTGTGATTGTTTAGTTGAAAATGAGTTTTTGATATTATATTTTATTTTAAACTAGAAGGCCTATATTAAATGTTTCTAGCAATGCAACATACATTTGAAATAAGCTCATTGCAATCAATGCAATAATTATGCTGTATTCCCAAAAAATTGCAATTAACATCCTTCATGTTGTTGTGCTGTATGTTCTTGTTATAATTGCAATGAACAATGAAACGGCTTGTAATCAACAGGATTATGAATTGATTCATATGGCTGAATGCATATATATGGCCTAGCAGTGTACATAAGTGACATCACTGTCTTGGGTGCCATGCGCAATAATGGCAGCCCACATCATGTCGGCGGTTGGTGCAAATTGCACTTTGAATTGGCTTGAAACAATGTCAAACCAGCCTTTAAGACATTTCCTTTCACACCAATATATTATTTAACATCTAATTGAACTTTTGAAATTAACATACAAACTTCCATTAGTTCCCCTTTAAGACTTGACATCCACAGAAGGGGTAAAGACGTGAAGGTCACTGCAATTTGCCCCACCATCATCAGGACAGCCATGGTGTAAAACACTGTTGATCACTGTCAGCCATATTCCAGGTGAGAATTTTGTGTTTTTGATCATACTTATGTTTCCCTATGGCTTTATGATCCATCCCTGCTATGAGTTTTACCCCAACTTAATAGCATTTACTGTTCTAAGTCACCAGAAAATGCAGTGGAAATTACTGTAAGGAGTGATTCAGAGGAAAAGTTGTGAATTGCTCACTTTGACAGTTGCTAGTAAACTCCAGATGAGAATTTTGTGTTTTTGATCATACTTATGTTTCCCTATGGCTTTATGATCCATCCTTGTTATGAGTTTTACCCCAACTTAATAGCATTTACTGTTCTAAGTTACCAGAAAAATGCAGTGGAAATTACTGTAAGGAGTGATTCAGAGGAAAAGTTGACAGTTGCTAGTAAACTCTAGTTGAAACTATAACTAGCCCAGATATTTACTAGATATTTCAATTAAATCTTGGATGGGTCATATTATTGCACTTCCCTTGCTAGATAAATTGTGGAAGAGACTCCTTAAATATGTGAAGAACCTGGCACTGGCATGTGTGTTTCACTTGATAGTCAAATTCTAGAATTACACAGGAAAATGAATTAACATTATAGGAAAAAAGTTGATTCTGTAACAAAAGAAAGACATACACAGTTGGTTTTACACATATTGTCTTTAAGCCTTGTCTTTTTGCGATGTCTTTTCCTATGTTTTTATTCATTATTATGTTGTATTTATATCATTTATGTGGTTTTGTTGATGCAAATCACAAGTTACAGTTATAATAATGTTATTCTATTCTACCTATTCTATTCTATTCTGTTCTATTCAGATTTGACAAATTTGTAGAACCAGATTTTGCTGCCAGAGCTATTGTTGAGGGAATGGAAAGAGATGTCCACACTGTTTATGTTCCTTCGAAGATGTTCTTGAACGTGCTCATGTCAATGTAAGAAAATTATAAAGTACATCAAAATTATATACATATTATAAAAAAAATATTTATACTATCAATATTTGGACTCCATGGTAAGATATCTGCTGTAAAATATGATTGTACCTGGAGTATGTCCACTCTAAATCTATATATTTACATTTTCATACAAATCCAGTTTGAACCATCAGTGGCAAAGATTTTTACTTTTTATAATAGGATGAAACCTCTCTGCGCAACAAAATCGTAAAAATTTCCAAAAAATATAAATTTCCATGGCGGCTCTCATCTAGGTCTAGAACATAGGCCCTAGCTATAATTATGCATGTGTGAGGTGGTTCAAAATGATTGACTCTAACAGTCTAACACACTGCCTTAGATATTACAAAGGATATAGTGGAGCGGATAGCAGAAAAATCTTGCAAATTATGATACAAGCATGAAATTTGGTGAACTTGTTCTCAAATGTTTATAGATCAAATCTTCCTGATTGGCCATTTGAAAATCCAAGATAGTGGCCATTTTTCAAGATGGCTGCCTCTTGAAGTAGATTTTTTGCCAAGAAATGGTTGTAGTTTGCTGATTTGAATGATCTTAGAGTCAATTTGTAGTTTTAAGGTAAGCTTAAATATTTTTCTAAAAGTTTGACACTGGTATAGTGATTATAGTGATATAATATAACATTTATAATAAAAAGTGAAAAAAGAAAAAAATAGCAATCCCCAGTACTTAATGAATCCAACTTATGATGAAACACTTGCCTTCTGGATAAAACATAAAGTCATATTGCACAAGAAACCAAACTAATACCTAAATGTACATCACTAAATTCAGTATCAAGGTAACTATGTTACCACTTAATACATTACAAGAAAATTATCTGCATGGAATGACATGAACGGAAACTACTGATGAAATTATCGCCTTCAAATATGTTTACACCTAAAACAGGTAAGACTAATATAAACCTGGGTAGATATAAAACCCTATGACACAAGATAGTCAACTAATACCAAAATGCTTATGTGGGAGCTCAAACCACAGACGAGAATCAGCCTTGATGGAGAGAAATTTTGTTAAAACACCAGATATAAAACAGGTACATGGCCTTGTCTTGTCCTGATGAGGCCACCGCTGCCTCCAAAATGGTCCACCATGCATGATTACAACTATCCTCTCCATATCTGGGCCACTCCCATTGGATTTGCTGTGCTCGCACATACATCTTTCACAGCCCACAGGTGTGTGCCCTGGGTTCAGGAAAGCTATTATGTCATAAAACATCTCCAGGACATACTCGATTGAAACAGGGAGAGACTCTGGTCTTGCATCAGGGGCATTGATGGTGAAATGCTTCAATTGGTGTGTTGTTCCTCTTCTGTGTTGCATGGTGGGCTGACAATATAATGCAGACTGCATCAGCCAGTGACAGCAACATCTTCACTGATGAACACTGTCATTTTTTCTACCAGGAATATTCTCCCTTTCTATGTGAGTGGATTTACTAAAGTGCTGGAACGGATGGCATGCTACTGGGAGAATGATTAGGATTCTTTGTAATGTAAGGTGGGTGGGCATTGGTGAATGGTTCTGAAAGCTCTGGCTCTTTCTTGACCTTCATGTGCATTCATCAGCATATTCAGTGCTGGGATGTTCGAAAATGGTCACACTTGCACCAAGAAAGGCTGTTTAAGCTATGGTTGCAGTCGGATTATGGCCAAAGTTGTCCAGAGTTGCAGTAGTGAACAACTGCTTTCTCAAGACTGGGCTATGTACTGGGCTACTAGTGCTTTCCTGAGCTGAGATTTCTAGGACCTGATCATGATTGTGTTGATCCAATTCCCATCAGTGAGTTGTCTCTTTCTGGTCTGCAAATGCAGACATAGCATACAAGCATTGGTATCTTACAGTCCTTGGAATGTCTTTGGACCTCTGCATTCTGTACATGTATGGCAAAACATTTGAACCACTGGTGTAGTGACAAGGTCTAACTTTGATGATCCATATTGGAGTTGGGACTTCATGTCTATGCCATGTTCAACCATGCATACAATTGCAGAAGTGTTGGTGGCATAGTCATAGTAGCTGGATGGTTAGAAAACTCTATATGGCGATACCGCTTGTTCTTGGTCTGCATTGTGAAACTAGCATCTTTTGCGAAATTGATGCTTTTGTAAGGGTTGAGCTCTCATCTTTCTCAAAATCCAGCAGCATATCTCTTCCTTTGTGATGAATGTGCAGCTAGGGGATGTAAAATATAACTGGTCTTGTTGAGTAGCATATCAGATGAGTAAGTATGTCAATATATACCTGCACAGGCTCTGCTAGTACAGCTTGGTCAGATCAAAATAGGTGCACCTGAATCATCTCTGGCAGCTTTTATCTCACTGATGTAAGTGTAGAGATGGCAATTAGATAAGCTTCCTTCCTATGGTCCTGTGCCTTCTCTTGTTCCTGGGGTCTGGGCCTTCAAGAAGTCTTACACTTGGGATACTTCTCAGTTTGTTTTCCATTGCTGGGTGTTCTTGCACATATTTATTTATTATTTTATTCAGTTTTATCATCATTGCTGCTCGTAGGTTGTCTGACATAAAACACTCATGTTTCAGGTGTTTGAACTTGGCTTGGGATCTTGCTGCCACGGACCTCATCTTTATTAGCTACTGGGGCTTTTCTCAGGTCTGTGTGTCAGTTTATGTTGTTAAACAGAAGGCTGCAACTCACGGTATCATTTATCCTTCCACATCATGCAGGGTTTAGCTTTATTGGTGTGGTGGGTGGGTGAAACGGGCTTTACACCCTGTATATTTTGCACCAGACACGGATGATCAGGACAGACAGCTTCCAAACCAATGAGACAAATGATGAAGCAACCTTCAAACATGGGCTGGATTTGAACCAAGGTTGCAGTGTTTGCAGCCCAGTGTGCTACGATTAAGGTAGCAAGCTTTATTGGTGCATTGAGTGAGTGAAAGCGAGGAATATTCTTTGCCAAGTGCACATACCTGTAATCTCCTGTTTGGCAGGATTGGTATGAGGAGGCTTCAGATCTACCTTCTTATGCGTCAACACTTTGCCCAGTTAATGTTCCTTACTTCATGAGTAAAGCTTGTGTCCATGGCCAGTCTGACATTCAGGGTCGAGGTTCATCCTTTTACCATCCCGTAAATGTATAATGGACGCTGTCCTCTCTGGAATGCAACTAAGTTCTTGCATTTGCCCTACACTCAGTCCAAATATTCATTCAGTGTCCCTTGTGCCATGCATGTAGTATGTACACTGTCAAGATAACTATAATCCTTATTCCTGCTCAACATCCTATCAATTCAGGTGCAGCTGCCTTAGTTGATCAGGCAGAATTTAGAATAATAGAAGTTGTTGCTAACACTGAATGACATCTACGTTTCACAACAGGGATGTCACTAATGTTCCTTGGGTAGCGCAAGGCTATCACTCTTTAAGAAATCCCTTTCCAGCTACTAGACAATGTACGGTAAACGTTGATGAAAGGAATGGTCAGAGGCATTGATCTTATCAGCATATCTGTTTCATCAACTTCATGTTTTCTATCTGTGTGCTAGCCTTATTTGGTTTCCTCGCAAACCAACACCATGTATGAGGGAGTGGTTTCCTCGCAAACCAACACCATGTATGAGGGAGTGGCATTGTTTTGCACAAGCATCTTCTTGGAACCATAGATGGGAGGGTGACCAGTGTTGAGGACTATTGCCAGAAGTCCATCCAAAGGATGTGACTGACTTTAAGCCCCGTTCCCACATAGCCGAGTTACTCGTAGTCAACTCGTAGTATTACGTAACACGCCTCTCGGGCCCAACTCTTACTAAACTCTGCGATTACTCCTCGCACTCGAGAGATGCTCGGCGAGAAACTCCTGAGTCTCGTAGCGAACTCGTGAGATTTGGAGCCGAGTTTGCCGAGTCTCCCGAGTATGCCGTGCTGCACGGCACACTCGGCGGATTTTCAGGAGTTTCAAAATCTTGGTCATGTCTCGCCGAGTTACTCCTCGAACTCGCCGAGTTACTCCTCGAACTCGCCGAGTTACTCCTCGAACTCGCCGAGTTACTCGGCGCTATTTTCACTCGTATTACACTCGGGGGGATGTTCAGGAGTGCGAGGAGTAACTCGGCGAGTTGTAGGAGTAACTCACCGAGTTGTAGGAGTAACTCGCCGAGTAACTCGTCGAGTTCTACCTTTAGTACATGCATCATCAGCTATAATATTAGTCCGATTTTCGTCAAATAAAGATTGTTTTGTAGTATAATTCATAGTGACTCCATAGGTATTTTCGGATTGACAATAGACCAAATATTAAGCGAGATATTCGTCTGAGAAGGCGGTTGTCTGGCGGCGGCTGCTGCTCCATTTATATTATTCCGATTTTCGTCAAATAAAGATTGTTTTGTAGTATAATTCATAGTGACTCTATAGGTATTTTCGGATTGAAAATAGACCAAATATTAAGCGAGATATTCGTCTGAGAATGTAGCTAGGTTGGCGGAGGCAAACAGTGGTGCTCTCGCAGACGTCCGCGCCCGGACTGTATCAATGCAGGTAAGGCTGAGCGCTACTTTAAAAGACTGCTGCTCCCCTAATATTAGTCCGATTCTCGTCAAATAAGACTGCATTTTAGTATAGTTCACACTGATTCCATACGTGTTTTCGGATCGAAAATATACCAAATATTAAGCGAAATATTCGTCTGAGAAGGCGGTTGTCTGGCGGCGGCTGCTGCTCCATTTATATTATTCCGATTTTCGTCAAATAAATATTGAATTATAGTCGAGTTCATACTTATTCCACACAGATTATCAGATTGAAAATAGACCAAATATTAAGCGAGATATTCGTCTGAGAAGGCAGGTAGTCTGGCGGCGGCAAGGTGCTCTGTGTATGGCCCTGACTTGAATGGTGTAGTCAATATTTTTGACCATTTTATAAACATTGTTTGGATGAGCTTTATTGCAATTCATTTCTACTCATTCTGCCAACTGCCATGACTGTTATGTCAATTGCTATTAGCATTTTGAATGATACAAAGAATGGGTGTAGAGCATACAGCAAATTCAATACATGTGTCAATTGCCTAATTGCCTAAATTGGGGCGCTTTGACCTGTCATTTCATGGTTTGTTCAAAGATGACACAGTAATTGCTATTAGAATTTTGAATGATACAAAGAATTAGTGTAGAGCATACAGCAAATTCAATACATGTGTCAATTGCCTAATTGCCTAAATTGGGGTTCTTTGACCTGTCATTTCATGGTTTGTTCAAAGATGACACAGTAATATGACATTGTCTTGATTGTCATTCACAATTACAAAAATATGTAATTGCTTTCATTAATTAAAAGCAATATATTTAATTGTAATTACCAGGCAATGATTATATTTGTATAACTTTCTTATCTTTTTGTGTTAATTTGAATCTTATTGTGATATTATGATCAGTATAAATTTGTGTATATTTTGTAAAATTTAAATCTAATATTGATATTGTTATTAGTATTTGTGATTTGATCTGTGATTTTATTTGCTATATTTAATTTACTTATACTGGTGCTCCCTGAAGCGTCCGCGCCCAGACTGTATTAATGCAGAAAGCTGAGCGCTTCTTTAAAAAGCTACTGCTTCCTTAATATTAGTCCGATTTTCGTCAAATAAAGATTGTTTTGTAGTATAATTCATAGTGACTCCATAGTTTTTTTCGGATCGAAACTAGACCAAATATTAGGCGAGATATTCATCTGAGAATGCAGGTAGGCTGGCGTCGGCCCATCATTCGATGGGTGACTCGTCGCTGTCGTAGACACCTTGCTTCACCCGGCGAATTACTCCTGGTACTCGGCGAGTTACTCCTGGTACTCGGCGAGTTACTCCTGGTACTCGGCGATTTACTCCTCTAACTCGCAGACACTCTCCTCGAGATCGTTCACTAATTGGCTGCAACTCGGCGAGTCACTCCTGGTACTCGGCGAGTCGCTCGCTGAACCCGCCGAGTAACTCGGTGAGTAATTCGGCGAGTAATTCGGCGAGTCACTCCTGGTCACTTTTTCCGCAAAAATTCGTCGCCAACTCGAATTTTGGGTGTTACGTAATTTTTGTTATTACTACGAGTTGACTACGAGTAACTCGGCTATGTGGGAACGGGGCTTTAGAAACAAAGTTTCTACCACAACACCAACACCCTACACCACAGGCACAGTTATGAGTAGTTTCTGCACAAATATGAATAGCCATGTATAAAAATCATTAAAATTGCGCAGAATGAGAAGACGTTCCAGTCAGAGGGCATACTACTAGTAAAATCCACTCAAGCATACTTAAAAAACATAGGAATTTACACCAAGATCATTCAAATTGGCCAACTACCCACGTTTCTATAACAAAAATCAACTACAACAGGCCAATTTGGTGGCCATCTTGAAAAATGGCCACCATCTTGGACTTTCAAATGGCCAATCCGTCAGATATGATCAGGAACTTCAGGTGAACAAGTCCACTAAATTTCATGCTTGTATCATAATTTGCACGATTCTTATCAAATGTTGCTTTTATCTGCTCCATAAATATGGCAGTCATTAAAATAGTCCTACCAAGTTTTTTTCTTATAAAACATTGAATGTTATTTACATATGCTATCCATTGCATTATGCACTGTATTTCTTTTGTTTCAGTTTGTTACCAAAGAGGCTTAACACCATAATAAAAGAGTTCATATGTGTTGGATTCTTTCCAAAAGACCAGAAACTGCCTTGAGCATTTGTGAAGAAATGGAAAGTATTGATTAAGAATAGTTTCATGGAAAAGACCATACTTTGCTATTTCTTTGGGAAATAAAGTATTTTGAACTTTTGAATACTTGAATTCGTCTTTTTGAATCCTTGAGTTTGTCTACTTGAATAGTAATAACAATGAGTCTAGTTAAACAGATTTTAGTCGGTTTAATGTTAGACAAACGTCCATGTTCCCTTGTTTTGTTCACCATCTGGTTATTTGCACTGATAACTTGGCTACATTTTCTTTATATGAAATCAAATGATGGTATGTAATCTCATGTAGGTTATTACCACCCAGAATTTCCATTAACTTATCATTGAGTCTCATATTGATAGAAATAAATGGCCGAAAAACTACTGATTGTACATTTTAACAGAAGTCAGAATTTTTTTTCTAACATGTCATTGAAAACAAATCTTTTAAATCTCAACAGCACGAGAGCAGAATCAACTTACAGGCCCTGTAACCTACATAAGAATGTCATAATGTAATGAGCAAACTTGAGAAATAAAAAATTTCAGTTTGAGCCTGTAAGCATGGAGCTTTTGTTTAGTCTTTACAGAAATATGAGAGTTCAAACATTAATCCAAATAACTGCATAGTTACATTCTGACAACCGTACCCAGGATATTTTCCTATACCTGAGATACATTCCATCTTTAAGGTAAACTACAGTAACATAACCATTAGGCCACCCAGTTGCCCCATATATCACTTGCTTTTAACAATTCAAATGCATGATTGTTATAGTTAGGTTCCATTCCTACATGTTTTCACTAACTCATGTGACATAGTGTGTAAAAATAGTTCTGTGTATCTATGTATCTTTAATTGCCACTAAAAAACAATAAGAATAGATAAGATCATACGGTAGATATGAATTTTGAAGGGAGTCAAAATCTATATTAATATATGAGGTCATAGTAATTTTAAGTTATTGCTGATGTTACGGTGTAGTGATATTGTCTGATAATTTGTTCTTTAATAAAATGGTCTATCTTACAAATATTGTGTCCAATAATGTAGTGCTTGCAATAAAAAGGAAGGGAGTCAAAATCTATATTAATATATAAGGTCATAGTAATTTTAAGTTATTGCTGATGTTACGGTGTAGTGATATTGTCTGATAATTTGTTCTTTAATAAAATGGTCTATCTTACAAATATTGTGTCCAATAATGTAGTGCTTGCAATAAAAGGGAAGGGAGTCAAAATCTATATTAATATTTGAGGTCATAGTAATTTTAAGTTATTGCTGATGTTACGGTGTAGTGATATTTTCTGATAATTTGTTCTGTAATAAAATGGTCTATCTTACAAATATTGTGTCCAATAATGTAGTGCTTGCAATAAAAGATAGTCCCTCCCCTGACTAAATTCTGGGAAATCAGAAGCTGACCTACTTCACAGTTGGTGCACAAACATCATCTGCAAACTGCTACAAGAACAATAGCCGGTTTCCTGTAAGAGCTGTTTTCATTTTCTTTTACAACATTACAGGCAATTACATAGTGATAAATGTGATATATTTGCCACACTATTATGATCTGTAATCCAGTTACTGCATCTGCTTCACAGAACATTTAAATGTTGAATTGCGTATCGTTTATGTTGCTCACAATTGATTTGCAGAAAAACAACATCAATATAAATGATTTGTTTATTGACTACATTAAAACTCCAAACTCATGTATTTATTGCTTATAACATATGAAAAAGCTTCACAATTGCTCCCCGATACTTCTGATATATTTGGGGAATCCCAAAAATGAGTAAAATGTAGAAAATAAAACCATAAATAAAATAGTTGCCTGAACAATTTTAATAGCATAATATTGCTGAGAAAGTGCACAAGCATGCACACTGCACCACACATGTATAATAAATAAATATATATCCGTGGCCCGGTGGGCCGCTTATGCCTACCTCGGTCAGGATTTGACCAAATAGAATATCATACATGCACAGCACAGTATACAAGCTTGCATGCAGTCTGTCAATTACATATGGTGGTAAAAAATTCAAGTTAGTAAATTGTATTCAACTAAAGATAAATTCAGTTAGTGCAGAATAAACTATATTAGTATCCAGGAAATATGTCTTAACAGTGTATATCCCTGGCTTTTCATACCTATATCTAAAGTGCCATAAAACCACCACCGTACAAAGAGCACCTCATAACATATATTTTATCCTTTTGTATTATTACCATTGGATTTTTGCATCAATATAAAGACTACCTCACCCATTAAGAATGGTATAAATGGCAATGTTCCGCTGTACACAAATATTTACTATTAAGGAAAAAATATTCAGATTCATTCTAATAGGATGTATTGTAATGTAATGTAGTAATGTAATGTATTGCTGCTCAAACATTACCACCTTGTATACTTGTTATGTTGTTGGTAGTGTTGTTTACAAATTTGTGATTATTTATTGGCACAGAATGGCAGAAGGTGGATTGTTTCTCAGTAAAGCCTTGGTATCTGAGTTTGACAGCCAAGAAGACTGCGATGTCATGTTCAGTGTGGATGGCAAAACAATTGGAGCCCACAAATTGGTGCTCAAGGCTACAAGGAGCAGATGTGAAGAACTTCACAAAATGAGTCTAAGATGGAGCATGGGAGATGAGCCTATTGCAATTGAAGGCATGGACTATGATTCATTCAAGGCTTTACTGAGGTATGTAGTCAAAGAGCATATTTGGCTGTGTGCAAGTTATTTGTGACCCAGTGCAGTCAGTTCGGCTAGAATTTCTTTCATTCTTCATGTCACAGTCATTTTTATCCATAAGGCAATGTCAGGATTCAGAATAAAATTTAAAATTAAATCATGCGGAATGAGAACGACAATTCGCAAATGCAAAGTTATTACTTCAAATATAATGAAATTTACAGCACAACTAATAGCTGCCACCAAATCGCCACATGAATCTGAGCTACTGCTCACATATCTCGTTCGAACAAACATACAGTTTGTTGTAATAGTATTAAACTTCTACATGACATATTTTGGATTTGTGTATATATTATATATGTAAGACTCAGATCGGGGGCGAGCCCCAGAACGGGGGCCAGTCCCTAATCAGGAGCCAAATATATGTTCATGACATCACTAAACAATTGTATAAACAATTCACTGCTAGAGGCTCAGTGGATAGGCCTTATTATTAATAATAATTCAATCTGTAAATCCCCTTTTTTTTTTGTAACTACCAAATTTTATTTTTTATTTAGTCTGCAGCAATACGCTTCCGTACTTTATTAGTCTATCTGGCTGATTATTCTGTTATGTGTACTCATATCCAATAATATTTTTATTAAAAAATGCCCAAAAAATCTTAATTCTTTGCACACTTTCAGATATGTCTACACGGATGGAATCGCAATTTCCAGTAAGAATGCAATGACGTTTCTCTCCACTGCTGTTCAATTCAACATGTGCCATTTGCAGCAAATTTGCATCGATGTCATCAGTAAATATATAACCCTAGACAACATTTGCTACTACATGAATGAAGCTATCAATTTCAAGTCTACAGTTCTCAAGGAAAAGTACCAAGTAATATTTTCTCGTAATACTTCCAAAATACTAGGCCATGGTAGTCAATCATTTCTTCATCTTAGTCAGCCTGCTCTCTCAGCTTTGCTCGATACAGAAAATACCAATGTCATTGAAATCGATCTGTTTCATCATGTGGAAGAGTGGATGAAGAAAAAATGCTTTGATCTAGGTCTTCCTGTTACTGGCACCAACATGAGGAAAGTGATCGGAGATGCCTTATACAAAATCAGATTTCCAACCATGAATGTTCAAGACTTTGCTAATCATGTAGCTACAATCAAAGGGTTCCTAACTGACACTGAAACAGCCCAAATATTCAGGAAAATAACAGTATTTGACGACAAAGACATAGAGTGTCCTTTTCTGGACATTTTTCGCTGTTTCATCAATTTTGTCAAATGTCGGTTTAAAGATACAGCTCGATTACTCGAGGAAGATGTCATCCATAATCATGCCACAAGACAAAAATGCAATGTGAAATCAATGATGAAGTACATAAGGGATCAACCCAACAATGGCCTCTTGGACACAAGCTCTTCTCGCCTTATAATGCAATGTTGTGTAGATCTCGCAAACACTTCTATATTTTGTGGAAGAGCAACTTCAGACAATCAAGCATTAAGGGATGAGCTACTCCATGACCTTGATGAATGGGATTACATTCGAAAAACTAAAAACTTTCATTACACAATGACAAGTTACAAAGACTTTAGAACCAAGTTCAACAAATTATGTGGATGGATGTGTGGATGACAATACACAAAAAGCAGCCATGCTATTCTTCTTTATTCAACCATGAATCATATTGAAATAGGAGGTTAACCAAACATTAACTAGAATCAGCCACTAATTGCCAACCAACCTAGACATTTCATTATTTACCAGCACTCAAGTACATTAATTTACAAGTATATGTGACAAATAGCACTTGATATAAAAAAAAAACATACAATGTGTTGGAAGGGGATACATCCGAGTATTTACAAAATATCATTAACCAAGTGTGGATGTATCCCCTATTATATTTAACATTAAGAATTAAAAAAAAAAAAAACAGTACGACACGAGTATGTGTCATAACACATTGCAAAATAATACAATATTTTCAACTAATTGAGAAAATTACAATTTAATTACAACTTTAATTACATATAATTATCAGAGTTTATCTACCTATCTATGCCCCTGTCCATCTAGATCCTATCCTCCCAGACGACATGAACTCAGTGGCAAAATGTTTCACAGCCAAACATAGGATAACTCTGGCTATTGATTAGCATGCTCTAGTTTAGCAGCAATCAAGAATTGCAGTATAAAACACCTGAATGCAGTAAAATTTTGAATTTTAAATACAGAAAACCATTTTCTAGTAATAAGGCTGTTGTATTTTAAAACGTAAGGTAGTAAACTTGTTATTTTTTGCCATGTGATTGGTTGTAGTACAATTGATTAGCCCATATTGACTGTTATCTAAATGCAATACAGCCGATGTACCAAATTCATTGCTCATTCGGTACTATTGATTATTTAATAAACTAATGCATAGTTTCTCTACAGCCTCCTTTCCTTATTTGTATTATTTGTCATACGTCTCGATTTATTAATTTGGTTTTTCTTTCTCTTCCTGTTTTTTGGTATAACTTAAAAGGACCAACAAAAATAAACCCTGTACATTTGTGCTCATGTGTTATACTTATAGCATCATTTATTACTAAAAGAGAAGATACATGAGTTAGTGGCAATCACAGAAAACTGAATGGGATATTGGACTTAGCAAGCAAGGTATACAAAAGGTGATGGGAATATTTCAAGATGTATTGGAAGGCATCTGGTTTCTATTAATGTGGATTGAATGAAGTGTGGACAGTCACTTGACAAAGTGTCCTAGTGATGTCAAAATTTACCATGAACGAGTGGTCCCCAGTCAAGCCCATAATTGGTAAAGACTTAATTTCTTCAGTCTCAATTCCAGCCTGTCAGTTGTGTTATGACTGATGAACGCTTGGGTGGGCATGATCACCTATGGTGCAGCATAATTTAAACATTGCAAATGAATTAAGGTCACTGCGTCTTAAAATCAAATCATCTGCACCATTGCACCAAGCCTAATCATCTGGAGAGAATTAGTGTAGCTTTGCTGTTCTATTTATGAAAATTAAATAACTAGCATTCCACCTGCTCATTTATATAGCATAACCCCCTCTGAAGGACCAAGGTTCCACCCCCGGCCCAGGCACCCTTCTTGACCAACATCTCAGCTTGATGTACTTCAGATGAATCAACTCTTGTACTCAGTGTCTATGCTGAGGCAAGTAAAAGTCCCCACCCACCAAGCCAGGACATGCCCCACCCCCCACCCCCCAATTAAGGTATATGACCAAGAAGCTTTTTTTTGTTTTAACATTTAATCTGGATACATAGTCCAGTAGGGGAGGGGGATATAATAATAGGCCCTGTGCATTGATAATTAGTCCTTGTTAATAAGAATAAAAATAAAAATGACTTTTAAATATGATGGGTGATGGAAGTGCCCCCACCCCCTAATCCAGAATCCTGAATCCACCTCTGCAAAGTAACACTTTCCTCTCACATAAACCGACCTCATGACCTATTTTGGGAGCCAGTCACTCACGGATTGTCCTATCACTGAAGGAACTATGCTTAAAATAGATGAAAAATTAAAAATATAGAAGTAAAAATAAAGAAGAAACGTTGCGCTATTATCTATGTTCCCTGAAGCATTAACCATGTCTTACATGCCCTATTTAACACCAGTGGGCCTTTCTACACCACAACTGTCAATTGAAACTAGAACATACGACATTCAACATGAATCTCATCTTAGAAATTCTGGTGTTATTGCTGAACATATTCTTGTGTTACGTGCAAGCTTTTATCGGATTGTTTTATAAACCGAAAAAAGACATCTCAGGGAGGACAGCAGTTTTAACAGGTGGAGGAGGTGGGATCGGTCAGTTCATTGCTTTGCAATTGGTCAAGAGGAAGGTCAGGTTGGCCCTTTGGGATGTCAACGAGGTATAATATAATCATGAATATGAATGTATTTGATTAGTACCTAGAAATTTCTAAGAGAGAGAAGTCTCTGCTTGTACCAAGTATAGACAAATAAAATATATCACTATTGTTGTGCATGGGATGCTGTGCATGTTCTGCTAAAGGAGGTTACAATGGTTCTTCTTCTTCTAACACATGCTTTGACTAAGTAAAACAAAAAGCAAAAATTGTACTTCATTCCAAGTTTTGCAAAACCTATTAAAAATTCATGATACCAAAATTGCCAATAGTCTCATCAGAAATTTTCAATGTAAGCAGTAAATGAAAAATTTAGACATGTTCAATCGGACTGCATTTTACACCTCCTCATAACCAAGGATCAAATGACAGACTTCATAGCTTAAATTTATGTAAACTGCAATTAGCTGCTGATACATTCGCTTTTGTGGTAACTACCCTGAGAATCTTTGATTTACATTCTAATGTTTATTTGTTGGTTCAGAGATTAAAAAAAAAACACTATTCACTTGTCAATTTGTATTTCCTTGCACTGAAACAGGCAGCAGCAGACAAAGTAAGAGAGAATTTATTAAGCCAAGGATATGATTACATCTTCACCTACCAATGTGACATCACAAAGAAAGATGATGTTAAACGGGCTGCGGCCGAAACACGAAAAGACCTGGGAGAGATTGACTTCCTGTTCAACAATGCTGGAGTTTTGTTTGCGAAGGACATCCTTGATCTCTCTGAAAATGAAATTCGAACAACGATGGAAGTTAATTGCATTTCACATTTCTGGGTGAGAATTTATTGCACCATCTGCATGTATCAAAATACATAATTATGATAGTTTTTTTATGAATTTGTAACTGCTTTGTTTTTTCCCATGTAATATAAAATAATTCATAATCATTATTGGAAACAGTTATCATTGCATTTTAGCTTAGCAATTTCAATAATTAGTGGACTCCAAATGTGGTGGTAGCAGAAAAATGGCATTTGACACTGTATATAAAATCTCTAGATATGAATTTGGCTATTGATACTACAGATAGACTACTTGGCAATAACTTGTGAAATTAAATTATATTAGTGTGCTATAATTTATAAGCCAAGAATCGACTGGCCTATACTGCATTAATACCTACAGCCCACAAATATGTATGAATCAAACTTGTTCATACTAATTGCTTGTGATAAATGATATCTTTACATATATATACTATATTTCAGACAATCCAAGAGTTCCTTCCATCAATGTTGCAGCGAAACTATGGGCACATTGTGAACACGGTTTCAATTGCAGGAAAAATTGGAGCTGCATGGCTGACTGATTACTGGTAGGTCTCCAATGAGAAATGTGGGCAAAGATAATAAGAGTTAACAATTAAGAATATACGTTCATTATGATTTTACACATTAGTCAACATTTACGATGAGGATGCAAATGATAGGTCACTTTATCAGTTGTCACATTGTTTACAAATCTGGATAAGTACCAGGTGCTTTAACAAGGGTCATTATTTCTTATCCACACCCCACATGGAAATATTTTGATTAATCAGACTCATTATTCTGCCCTTTGCCTTTTTATGGGCATCATGACTTTGGTTTTGTAAAGTTAGAGGGATTGATCACTCATTCTAACTTTGCAAATTTTTCACCAAATAAAGGGATCATGAATGATCATGAATGCCAGCAACAGACACTTTTTTAGTATGCAATGTTTATCTCCTCAAACATCAACTTCTTGATATGTATTTTTCAAATGATGCTTTAACTATTAGTGAAAGAGAATGTATTAAAAACATTACATGGCACAGACTGTAAAGATTTCTTCAAAGGATGCCACTTGGGCAAGAGCAAAACATTAATCACATTATCGCTGACTATCAGTCAATATTGTAAGATAAGAAAAGATAAGATAAAATTTGATTTAACCTGTGTACTGTAATCTAATTTTAATATTAGAATTCAGTGTGTGAGTCAAAGATGGCGAATAGTCACCATAACAAGGAAAATAATATAAACGCATTGTCGTAGGACTAAAAAACTCAGTTATTTTAAAAAGGTAGCATCAAATTTCAGTGCTTCAAAATATGGAGTGGTGGGTTTGTCAGACTCCTTAAGACTTGACATCCACAGAAGGGGTAAAGACGTGAAGGTCACTGCAATTTGTCCCACCATCGTCAACACAACCATGGTGTCAAACACTGTTGGTCACTGTCAGCCATATTCCAGGTGAGAATTTTGTGTTTGATCATACTGATATGTTTCCCTATGGCTTTATGATCCATCCCTGCTATGAGTTTCACCCCATCTTAATGGCAATTCACATTCACTTCTCTAAGTAACTAGAAATAGCAGTACTCTAAGTTGCCAGAAATAGCAATTCACATTCACTACTCCAGGTTACCAGAAATATAAATTCACGTAATTTTTTAATGATATATATTTACACGCGTACCAGTGAAAATTACTGTAAGGAGTGATTCATAGGAAAAGTTGTGAATTGTTCACTCCGGTGATTGCTAATTGGTAAACTCTAGTTCAAGCTATAACTAGCCAAATTATCGATATTTTAGATAGGTGATATTATTGCACTTCCCTTGATAGATAAATGTGAAGGTGACGTTCTAAAGTGGAACCTGGCACTGGCAATTAAAATTATAGGAAAGAAGTTGATTTTGTAACAAAAGAAAGATGTTGAAAGATCTCTATGTTTTTTTTCATTATTCTCCTGTATTTGTATATTTTAGACGTTTTCATTGATACAAGCCACAAGTTACCTTTGCAGGTTATAATAATGTCATTCTATTCTATCTATTCTATTCTATTCTGTTCTATTCTATTCTATTCAGATTTCATAAATTTGAAGAACCTAGTTATGCTGGCAGAGCTATTGTTGAGGGAATGGAAAGAGATGTCCATACCGCTTATGTTCCACCAAGGGTGTACTTGGTAGAGCTCATGTCACTGTAAGAAAATGATGAAATACATTTTCACGAGATAGATATCCTAGCAAAATGCATTTTCATTATATACTTATTATCAAAATAATATTTATACTTTCAATATATGGACTCCATGGCAATGCGCCCCAAGATGTCTGTTGTAAAATACGATTTTACCTGGAGTATGTCCATAATCCGTGAATTCAATTTTGATCCTAAAGGGGGGAGGGGGAGATGGAACCTCTCACTGACACTTATTTGTAAAAATGTACATAAGAAAATTTGAGGAAATTATATATTTACGTGAATTGCTTTTTCCGTTCCATCTCCATGCCCCAAGGATTTCTGCCCATGCATAGTGACAATATAATAATAATAACTATTATGGATATGTTATCCACTTCATTTGTTTTGTTTCAGTTTGTTACCACAGAAGGCTACAACCATAATGAATGATTTCATGTGTCTTGGTTACTTCCCAAAGGACCAGAAACTGCCTTGAGAATTTGAAAAGAAATAGAAAGTGTTTATTTTAAGAATATTTTCATTGAAAAGATCATACTTTGGTTATGTCTAAGAGAAATAAACCTTTTTGAAACTTAAATCATTAATTTTTTTCTTCTGCTACTTGGACAGCAGTAAAAGGGGTCTGGTTATAAAGATTTTGGTCAGTTTAATGTTAGCAAAATTTCCAATGCCACATCAACCAATACAAATCAATTTCACCCTTCCTGATTATTGCATGTTTTAATATGACATAGACATATAAATCCATGATCAAACAATCTCAATCTCTATCATTGCATTAGTAGCTAGAAAATTGAGAATTTCAGTTAGCTTTTTCTCAACATAAACTGTGTGTGTGTGTGTCTGTGTGCGTGCGTGCGTGCATGCGTGTGTGTGTGTGTGTTTTTTACGTCCTGTATTTCTGCACCTGATGGGCTAATTAGGACAGGCAGGGACCATGGCAATGAGATGAGGGGTGAAACAGCCATCCAACTTAGGCTCGACCGGGAATCGCACCCGAGACCCGGTGGTTGGAAGCCCAGAGCGCTACCTCTGAGCTATCACCCCGCCCCATACAAACTCGTAAGCTTTTTCTCAACATAAACACTGTGTGTGTGTGTGTGTGTGTGTGTGTGTGTGTGTGTGTGTGTTTTTTACGTCCTGTATTTCTGCACCTTATGGGCTAATTAGGACAGGCAGGGACCATGGCAATGAGATGAGGGGTGAAACAGCCATCCAACTTAGGCTCGACCGGGAATCGCACCCGAGACCCGGTGGTTGGAAGCCCAGAGCGCTACCTCTGAGCTATCCCCCCGCCCCATACAAACTCGTAAGCAATTCAGAAGTTTGCTTTTCCATTGGGCATCCTGCATTGGTAAGTGGCAGTATTTCAGTCAAGTGATATTTGGGTGTCATTACCATGTGACAAACTGATGACTAAATAACATTAGGAGCAGATTGGTGTGAGCTATGTGGATGACCTTTCTGATTAATCTGGAAAACTGGTTCTATCAACCTAATAGAATTTGAGATAAAGTTAATAAATTCATCTCTTAGACTAGTTTGAATATTTATGGGAAAAGTGACACAACACTCCAAAATTAATTTGTCGACAAAGCACCTTATTATCAATATGTCGATGTTTGTTAAGACTTAGCAATAGAAGATGCACTCACGTGTTCCACGTGCTTATTTGCTCAATTGAATTGAAATATTGAAGAGCACAGCTAACTCGGTTACAAAAACTTTATCTGTGAGGTGAAATGATCATGTGAAATTTCATAATGTAATGTGTAAGCATGAGAAATGATATTTGATTGAAAGTCTGTTGGAAAGATTAGTTCGTTGTCCTGTGTACAATTTGTTCACAACAAAAAGAGAGAAAGCAGCGACACCAAGATTAAAAATACTTTGTTTTGTTATTGCACACATTAAAAGGGCTACTCAGGAATTGTATGCCGAATAGGCTTACGGCTGCTTCATATATAAGTTCCAATTTTTCCATTGGCCATAGTCATATATGATAGTCATGCAAGACAGAAGAAAAGCATGGCTATTCTTCTGACACAGATTACAAACAGATAGACCAAAATGAAACGAGTATCAACATGCTTATATAATTCACTGAATTTATTTTTATCTATATTTTGAAACCTTGGACTTATTTTCTTCCAAGATCGGAAGACATGATCTTTGTATAAGAAATTTTGTTTTTGGTTTGAGTAAAAAATTGCTAAGTACTGAAATAATTATTCTACGTATGATGTGTATGGGAAAGGCAAGACCCAATAGCATTGTCAATAAAAGGAAGTTGCCTGTCTGACTGTCTGACTGTCTGACTGTCTGACTGTCTGACTGTCTGCCTGTCTGCCTGTCTGCCTGTCTGCCTGTCTGCCTGTCTGCCTGTCTGCCTGTCTGCCTGTCTGCCTGTCTGCCTGAGGGTATGCTGAGGCGGCAGCCTATGTTTTTTTATTGTACTGAATTTTTTGATTATGGCAACATAAATTCCTTACCACCAAATGGAAACAAATGCTTAAGATAAACACATGTATATATTACAGTGGCGTAGGAGACGGGTTGGACTACAGGGGCGTCAGATATTTCCCCCAGGTCTGGCACTTGTCAATTACAGCTATATCAATTTATCATTTTGCTTAGCAAATCTCTATGGCAATTCCACTGCTTATATTAGTGTGGTGAAATAAGTTTACTTAATTAGTTAATTCCTTACTTTTATTGAAACTTATTGAATAATCTGATTATATTAAGCGTAATTAGCATAGTTGGTTTACTGGTATATCTGTCAAAATTGTTTAGCTTTTAATAATAGTATTCCGCTTATCATAAACAAAATTTACACCCAGTCTCTCTGGATTCGCAAAATATATCAAGAATGACTATCTAAACAATTATAAAGAAAATTGCTTGATAAGAAATTGTTACATTTGTCAGTCCTCTCCAGGGTGAGCTTTGCTTCATAAATGCCTGCGTTGCACTCATTATATCCTTTTTGTGAATTTTAATGACTAATTTTCTGCAGTTCATCTTATTTTATAGGGTTCTAAGATATCCAGTGTACTTTTTATTCGGAAGTGATGAACCAAAAGTCATTCACTGCACAGAAAATGCACAGAAAATGCTTGTAAAAGTAGCATGTGAATTTCATTTCAGTAACTTCCAACATGGCATGTGAATTTCATTTAATCAGGTTCTAAATAGAAAATGCTTGTAACAATAGCATGTGAATTTCATTTAGTATTTTGTTCATCATTGTTTCTGTCCAGTCATTTCTATTATCATTATTGTTACTATTATTATTCTTAAAATATTTTATTTACTTGATAAATTGTAATCGGTGACTCAGGAGATTTCAGCCTACCTTTAAACGCCTGGGTGGCCTCTCGATAGCGGTCTTAAGACCTTAGAGAGGCCTCCCACACACAGAGAAAAATACATTTTAAATATTTCTTTACTTGTTTATTTGTCTATTTTTCTATGTATGTTTCAAACAATGTCTGTATATGAAATGTGTGTCTCTTTGTGTAAATAAATGTCTTTGTCTGTCTGTCTGTCTGTCTGTCTGTCTAGTGAATTCTTGTGATTTCTAGTATGATTCCCAAAAGAGACTATATCTCCTGGAAAATGTTTAGCTTGCCAGAAAGAGGACAGGCCATCCATCTTTAGGCCCTGTTGCTTGGGCAGTCAGTCAATCTAGAATTGTAGTTAGTTAACTTGTTACAGCTGATTGCATAAATGCCTCCTTAGTATAAATTTTACAATCAGTACATATGGATGACTTAAGAAAACACAGTACGCCTACAATGTGCACTTCTGACATGTGCTACTTATCCATGGGTCCCTATATGCCTCTCTCTCCACAAGGTGACAGTTCAGAGGCAGTGCTCTTATTTCTATAGTTGATGATTGTCGAATGTATCAAGCTTATAATGTCAATGCTAATACAATATCATCACATAAATATAAACGACTCTATTTTAAAGATGACGCCATGTCCCTTGATGACCCCTTCCAATTTGGCATTACACCTTCACGTGGTACAACAGATTGTGTTTCTGTATTGGATACTATAATTCGATACCAACAATTTCATAAGAAATCAATATTTTTATGTTTTGTGGTGGATATCGCTTTACAAATTGCATCGGGGTTTCTAGCAGGGTGCAACACAAAATATGTCGCACCTAATAAATCAATTTAATTGCATGTCCACTGCACCTGTTGCCCTGAATAAACGAGATACTTATTATGTAGGGTCTTATGACTTGCTTTGACCATTGAAACATTTGAGACCTGTAAATGCAGCATTGAGTTTATGTGGTATGGCACCCACTTGTGTTTGGTCATAAAGCAGATCTATGTTTATGTCAATTGCACAACAGATAAAATTTGAATTTAATGCTGCATAATACATGATAATTGAAAAAACTCCCCAGTGCTGGATATGCAAGAAAGTTCCAATGCAATGTCATCTGACTCACAACTCTTGTTTCAGTTTATCGGACTATCTGCCACCGGACTACAGAAGAGCATTGACTCTTTACATAATTTTTGTGCAAAATGGCACCTTATTTATACTTCTAAAACAAAAGTCATGAAAAATGGGTTTAAATGAAGTTTAGACTTTAGGTAAAAATATTGAAATTGTTAATTCAAAATAGTGTAGAATAAAAAACCTCTCTTAGCTACATACCCATCACTGGCTATCAAAATGTTTGATAGTTATATTCTACCAATCCTTGAATACAATAGCATGTTATGGTGTATGAGTAAACACAATGACATGGAAAAATTACAAATTGGATATCTTAAAAAAGTTTGTTAGGTGTAAGAAAACAAACCAAACCTCAGCTGTATACACAGAGACAGGCAGGTTTCCTCTTATGGTAAGACAAAATATAAATATGATCAAGTACATGGCCAAATGTGCCACGTGCATTTTCCATGAGATGCATGGAAAACGCATGGTTTTTAGCTAATTATAATGAGGAAAAAACCATGCGTTTTCCATGCGTTTATCCAAACGCATGGAAAACGCACGTGGCACAATTGGTCATGTACTGGGTAAGAAAAATGACTCTGCCTTCCCATGACATCCTACGTAAATGCCTCAAAATTCAAGAATTTCTCCACATGAAGGGCCAAACCAATTGGTTCAATAAAACAATACAAATCATTAATGAATGTAATATAAATAGTTGGGAATCAAAGGAGCCAGACACTCTGGTCACTGATATCAAACTAAAACTATATGAACATGAACAATCAAGGATCCTTAGAGATGTTTGTGTCTCTGAGTAGCACCCAAAGCTAAGAACATACAAATTATTTCAAACTACTTGCTGTTTTGAACCTTCTCAAAATCTCAACCTCCCCAAGAAAACATAGCAAGATTCAAAACTGGCTCACATATCCTCAAAATTGAAACCGGAAGACATGAGACCCCCAAAATATCATTAGAAGAAAAAAAATGTGCTACATTGTCTCTTAATCTGTAGCAATCATGCAGCACCAAGAAATCAATTAATCCTAAAAGCAAATAACCTGATACCAAATTTCCATAGCTTAGGTAAAGCACAACAATTCAAAGCACCAGTGTCAAATAAAGAACCTGAAATGATATATGCTCTTGGTAGTTTCCTAATAAAGTAATGTAGACTTAATTTTCCACAAGGCTCCTTGGACATGTCACTTCCTTGACATGACTACCTGTAAACTGGTTCTTTGGATTTGTAATTATATTATACATGAAATAGATATTGGGATCCACAAAAAGCTAAACTTAAAGTAACTTTAATGACTGTACATTATAATTATTTCATCAATATACAGTCTGAGACAACAAAGTTCTCAATGTTACTAAGACCAACGTCCACCACAATTAAGTACAACAAAAGTCCACACAATATGGTATGACTGTGGAGTTACTGGCTGACAGGCTGACAGGACGGTTGGACGGAAGACAAGCTGTTGCTGGACAATGGAGCTGATGACTTGACTGTTGGCTTGACCAATCATGGAATGAACACACTGTCGTCTTGACTTGACTGAATTGCAGCTTGTTACTGCTGGACTTCCAGGCTTCAATAAACTCCAAGCAGACTTCCACAAAACCAACTGCTGAACTGTTGAGCTGCTGTGCTGCTGAGTTGCTGTACTGCTGAGTTGCTGTGCTGCTGGGTAGACTGGTTTCTCTATGTGGGCCACTGCCTCACCCACAGACTATAATAAAATAAAGTTCAAGTCCATGACACAGCATTAAATCAATGGTGCAACACAATAGTGATGCGTGCACAGCATTTTGAACACAACTGTTTCACGTTAAGCTTACATGCACAAAATTCATCAATGATAATTAATGACCTTGCTACAAGAGCATAAACAGCATTGTACGCACTATGCACACTAATGAATACATTAGACCATTATAGTGGATATTAGTATACACAGTATCATATAAGTTGCTACTTGGCAATCCACAAAACCATGTGCTCATGTGACATTTACCTTGACACTTTTCAAGTTAATTAAACAGCCATCCACATGGAAATTGCTACAGCACTTTCAAAATTGCTACACAGTGTTTAAGCTATAAGACTAATAATTGACTACCTTGGCTGCAAATATAGTCATGGCCTAAGGCCAAAAAAGTATATAAAGATACCAATGCTGCTGTGGCTTTGACCACAGACTTGGAGCAGCCAAGCGTGAGCCACTGAACCAGAACATCTCAGGGATTTAAGAATTAGTACAGTGCACTTGCACTCTTAAGGACTTTAGGAACTTGGTCAGTAGATTTTGTTACACTACCCCATAACAACTGACTGTCAGCACAAATTAGATGAGTCAAAATGCCAGGGTCAGCGCAATGTTGCCTGGTATTCTTGTTCTCACATTGTGCCTGACCAAGAACAAACTTTTTATACAGCTGGTCATATAAGCTGACATTTATACATTGGAAAAACAAGAGCAACATTCACCTCCTCTCAAAACAAAGAAAAAGTGGCAGGGAACATATTTTGATAGTTATTGATTAGTCTGCCTCAGTGAAATACAAGCTTCTTATCTTTCCAGGCATAAATTGATGTATTTTTCAGTTAAGACGAATGCATAATGCAATTTCATACTTATCAGTTCTTCGGATTTGCTTTATATTGGTGTGTCTGGGAATGTGCCCTTGAGACACAGCTTTTTTATCAGCTTTTCATGCATAATAAGTCCATTCGCTTTTATATATTATATTTCAAAATTCAAATAGAGTTACTCATCAACCCAGTCATTTTAATAATTTTACTCCGAATTGCATTTCATTAATTCCGATAGATTACATGATTAGCTATTGTATGTAAGCTTTGCTGCACTATGATTGGGAGACAGCCAAAAAGTGGGCTAGGCCTGAAGCGACATCGCCCCACGCTCAAAATCATGAATTCAGTAACAGCAGGAAATTCTACTTACTTGTAGATTTTATTGTATTATATATAAGACTTTCAGTTTTCATCTGTTTTTTTTTTTAGATATGTACGCCGAAAATGTTATGTGCAACTTGCCCTTCGGCCTTGTTGTACATTGACATTCAGGTGTACATATATTCATGTCTCACTTTCAATTAAACCAGGAGACTTGTATAAACCTAGCCAAAGAGTAGGTTTACAAATACATGGAATTTCGGATAAATAATTTATAAATCAAATTTTTAACTCTCAGCGAACGAAGTATATCAAAAAAGCACCACTTTGCCATATAGAGTTTTACTGGACGAAATGACATCAGGGTAAATGCATTGGTGTTAAGAGTTATGCTCCAAAAACGAAAGTGTTATGCTAAGCGCTTCGCCGTTTGAACTAGCGCCGCTGCTCCAAAACAATAGTCGTAATCACAGAATGAGTACCGTTACAGAGTTAAACTTTTGGGCTCTCTAAAACATGTTGAAATTTTAAAATTGGACCAGAAATAACGATTCTAGAGGCAAACACGTGACGCAAAGTCATCATTGTATATCTGCGTTGCTAAAGGCAACGTCAAAGTAGCGTTTTGCTTCAGTAAAACAATTGATTAAAACCAAATAATAAAACATTTTTTTATCCAAATCTAGTATAATCTGACAAGAATTATTTAACAACTGCTTTGTAAATATCATTCGTAAATTCCTTTATTAATCTGAAGATGTCCTAGAAAGTGTTGAGGTGATGACGTTGCTGACAGTTATGCAATGCTCTGATGGGTTAATGGCAAAAATTGATATTCATGAATTTTGTATACCACATGAACGCATAGCCAGGCGGCTTAACTAAAAAAGAAAATTGTGGGATAAAAATAAGACCCAAGTGGATATGTGGTATATTTTTTTATTCCGCCACTCGTGAATTCTGGCCAAACTTTTCACTCGTGGGGAATATAAAAATATACCACATAACCATTGGGTCTTATCATAATATAGCCTTATTGTACCTATACACAGTCACATTGACGTATATTGGCTGTCTATTACAATATATAAGGAAACAACTGATAAAAATTAATTCTTCCATTTCCGGAGCAGAACTCGCCCACTACTGCACATACAAGCACACCACAATCAGTCATAATATGTCTAAAAAAGTGTAGAGATGTTTTTTGGGGGTTTCATGACCATCAATAATATAAGGACACTACATGGCCAAATGTGCCACATGCGTTTTCCATGAGAAGGATAAACGCATGGAAAACGCATGGTTTTTAGCTATATATAAATGAGGCAAAAACCATGCGTTTATCCAAACGCATAGAAAACGCACGTGGCACAATTGGCCATGTATGAACCTACATATTGCCTAAGTAAGCACACATACTTTGCAAATGATAGCCATAAAATGTAGAATTCAAGTATATATATTTATGATTTAATATTTGGTCCTAGCATTTCCATATTCAATGTACAGTTATTTTCCTTAAAAACGGCCTGTAAAATTGAACCTAGACAAAGCTAGACAACTTCTGCTATATGATGCTACCCGCCACTAAACGATATTGTCTGGCTATAGCTGGCTACAGTGCTGAGAGCTACATGTATTTGTCATTTCTTGTTGATAAGATGCATGTCTATTGCACATACATGTTTATTATATATTTGATAAATTTTTACATTTGCCAAGGTTTATATTTTTTAGTAAGCCGACTATAAGCTAGGAGTAGACAGAAGTGGCTGGCTTTAGCCAGTTAAAGCTACAGCCAGGAATAGGTGGTTACAACTGTCTATAGTCGACCATATTTTATGAAACTAACTATATAAAATAACTTTTTTTTCCAAATTTTACATTTTCAGGGTTGAGCGCCAAGGTCCCAAAGCAACCGATTAATATTTGTAGATTAAAATCCAACCAACCAACTGCATGTAACCGATCTAACCTGGCACTAATCAACAGTATTCCGTCCTCGTGAATTTTAAACTGAAAATATTGAACTTTTGGCACATGCATCGGTAAGAGTGATTTTCCAAATTCCAAAATTCTTATTTTTGTTTAGAATATTTTTTTGTTATTATTGTATTCACAGTCATGTACATGTATCCTAATAGTGATGATTTATATAAAGAAATTAAAAAAATTTGAAGAGAAAAAGAAATTTGTCTTTGATGAAACTGATAACAGTTTCAGAAAACTCTGAATTAGATTATGGTGATGGATGCGGCATTTGGAAAAACACGGATGCAATTTGTTTCTAGTGACTTTGATGATTAATCTGAAATTTGTTATCATGCAATTTGTTATCATGCAGACACTTATGAAAAAAGGATGACTTATCATACCATATTGAAAATGAACTTTAAATCCTCAGTTATAACTCGCAATATTTGTTGTCATTATGAATGCTACAAAATCTAACCAAAAGCCTAATCTATTAATAATCAAATTGAAAATAATTTTACTACACATCAACTTATCCAATAATACCTACATGTATGTATATATTAAATTGTTGCACCAATGCTATCAACAAAACAGCAACCCATGCCAATATTTCTGTTGTTATGTCAATACAAAATAAAATCTTTGCCACTAAGATGTAAGAATTTCTTCCCACGTCAAGAACGGCTGTACCAATTAGCCAATTTTGTCAAACAGATTATTCATCTTATGAAAACAAAATTACCCATTTAGTTTCTCAGTGTTCAATGGTTTTCTTTCGAAAAGTAGACCTGAATGGCGGGATGGTGAAGAGTTTAGGAGATTGGATTAAGAAAAGGGTAATGATAATACTTATTAGTTACCTGCTGAGGTATGCTTCTGTTTAAACGACAATCAAAACAAGGGTAACTGTTATTTAATGCAACTGTATGTAAATACCCTCACGCTCTCGGTGACAGAATTGGTTGTGGGAACCTAAAATTCTTGTGTATAGATTAGTTGCAATGTGCTTAATAAATAAAAAATATCTGCCCTATTACTTTGGGTACATGGCCAAATGTGCCACGTGCATCCAAACGCATGGAAAACACACGTGGCACATTTGGCCATGTTGTATTACAATTTTTTTTATTACTAAACACTTGCAATTTTTAAACTTTAACACTCTAAATCATTACTGCATAAAATGAACTCATTAATTATGACTTGATAATGCATTTTGCCTTTAAGCCATATATTATATAGATAACTGAAACTATTCAAATTAAAAAGACAAAGGATGTTAATCTATGAAACGACTGACCAAAGAGCAGAGAAAATACCACATTCCATGAATCATCTTTGTCTGGCTGCTTGAGCATTTTCTTTCTATATTTTTTTTTTGCCATGTGAATGGAAATTATATTCCATATATCTTTGACAAATCACATGAAAGTCCAGAGTGGGGATACATCGGTATAGCAAATCAAATAAGAGCTTATGATCATTATTCAAATTTATGCATCCAAGAAAAAATGCAGCTTTATATAAATAAAGAGAGGGGTCAATGCTGCATTAAGCTGTTGGAGGGGTGTCCTGCATGCTAGATCAACATGAAGATGATCACTTTCTTGGGTAAATTTTTTTAATTTTCAAAATTGATAGCGTTGCTTTTCACATATGCTTGTACAATGAAGTTGAGGAGTGTTATTTAATGGTACATTGATGGTTGTCGTAATTTAATTACATTTACTTATATATTCATATACCGTTTTCTTTTTTATTTCCTGTTACATATGCATAAATTATTTTTAGTATTTTAATTTATACTATCAAAATATTTGTATTGGGGCATATGTACAGTTTGTGTCAGCCCGCCGTTTCATCATAGGACGGTAATAACACAAAAATGGAATTGAACAAATGTTTAATTTTATTAACTATTTACAGTGGTGCTCTTCTGTCTTAGCCTTCCAATTCAAGAACTAGCTAAGTCCATTAGCATGCTTGTAGTTTTGCTTGCATTTGCCATTAAAAAAATTTGATTTGGAATCAGCAGTCTAGTGCTAGTTTGTTTCTGAGTAAAAAGAAAGAAGAAGAAAAAACACCTTAGATGGCATTCCAAATCATTTCAACATCGGCGCGATGTCAGCAATGTGAAACGATATACCGAGAGAAGTCGATAGAGAAACGATGCCCGACTTGGAATGCCATATGGGATTCAATCAGCCATTGTGAAGAACTGAATTCATCAATTGCATGTCACAATTTCAGGAAATGAGCATACAAAGGAATTAAAGGTCCCTCTTTGACATATAGCTTGATGTTTACAATGCAATAGAAATGTCGCACAAAGGGTTTAAAGCTTCAGAATATTTTAGGTATAGTAATATTTTCATGTTAATAAATGATTAATTGCTTTTGTCCATTTTAGAATGAGTTATTTCCACCAAAGAAACATTTATAATGCCTGTCTATGTGAAATACCCAAAACCTGATTGACATGAAAACCATTCATTATGATCTGAGACAATTTTTATTTGTCTCCCAAAAGCCTATTAATAATTTCCCTATGATGAACTTAATGGCATAATTGTATTATAAGTTATCAGCACAAATCAATCAGAATCAAATAAAGCCAAACCGTCTCTTCATACATTATTCAGGTTATTGCAAGATAAACTTATGAAACATTGTTGGTCAGAATCTGACAAGCAGACATATTCTGACCATGTTGCTTGTGTTTATCATTTTGGGGATCACAATTCCTTCAATTCTTGGAAAAACGTTTGAGGAGTGCAAGCAATCTACAATCACACTGCAAAATCACAATTATAAAATCAGTTGCAGCGAGATCAGTACTCCAAAAACTTCTGAAATCATCGGTCAAGCGGACGTTTACTGCATGACACAATGCATTGAATTGTGCTACAGGTCAGAATTTTCAGATTTATTGAATCTCATGTTTAATCATACTCAAAACAAGTTGTACATAACTAATCATATAGACACTGCAACTCGCATAAAGTAAAACTAGAACCAATGGCGGTCTTGCAACACATTGTAATATGCACGAAATATGGCATAGTAACTTTTAGGCTTTGAAAATAGTTTTGTTTAAAACTGTTTATTCAAAACACAGTTTACAAATCTACATGCTGTTACAAATGCAAGCTGTACATGCTACGTGCGTTTTCCATGTGTTTGGATAAATGCATGGGAAACGCATGGTTTTTTCCTTATTATAATTATATAAAAACCATGCGTTTTCCATGCATTTGTCCTTCTCATAGAAAATGCATGTTGCACATTTGGCCATGTACTATTGTCCAATTTGTATTAATCATATATATGTATATATATTTACAATTTGTGAAAGTTGAATAATTCACAAAACCAAGGGTGAATTATTGCACATATTACTGCATTTGCATATACCGAACCATTCTTTCTTCTTCTACAACCTTTACAGCTTATATTAATCATTAGACATAATGTCATTATAATATCAGAAGAAAACAGCATCAAACTTAAAATAACATTTTATCTTAAAATAAAAATATTATCTTATCATGTCTTTGTTACTGAGCATCAGAAAGTATTGGGGCCAGCTTCACTAGGTCAGGTAAACTAGATTAGAAAATATTAGAAAAAGATTATATAGGGATTAAATAGGATTATATAGGATTAGATAAGATAAGATAAGATAAGATAAGATAAGATAAGATAAGATGAGATGAGATAAAGTCATAAGATAAGATAAGATAAGATAAGATAAGATAAGATAATATTAGATCAGATAAGATGAGATAAGATGAGATAAGATAAGATAAGATTAGATTAGATTAGATTAGATTAGATTAGATTACATCAGATAAGATGAGATGAGATAAGATAAGATAAGATAAGATAAGATAAGATAAGATAAGATAAGATGAGATGAGATGAGATGAGATGAGATAAGATAAGCAATTGTTATAAGTCTGTAACAAGTCTGTCACAAATTCCAGCTAAATGTGGCATAATATAGGACAGCTTTGGAACAACGATATTATTATCGTTGTAATAATTACATGAAACAGTCTTTCAAAGGTTTCTTCTTCATCCGTGACATCATGATGGATTAAGTCAAACAAACTTTTAACTGACATTCACAATTTATATGGCCATTTTACAGCTTTTTATGGATTTGACATAAAATTCATCATGCTTATTTTAGAAGATAATATATAATCATTTTACAGCCAAATCAGCTATTGAGTTTTTCCCCACCATTGAGGTGCGGATTAAAAATGCACATTATTCTTCCTTTATTTTCATATTGACCTACTATGCCCATGAATTATTGTATTCTCTGACCTTTTCTGTCTCAATATAGAGAATAATAAGTACATTGTGCCTATCTATTATGGAAAAGATCCCATAATAAGCAAATGGAACATGGATCATTAATGTAAACTTGCATGTTCCGATATGCAGTCCAGCCAGAAGAAATATAAAATAAATGGCCAGATTATATATATACATGTATTCATTATGTGTCCTTGATGATGCGTTCAGTCTAGCCAAAACTATCGTGGAACCCACCATTAAGATTACTTTCTTCCACTTAAATGCATTCTTTCGTCGAGATTTCATCAGTTGTAAAATACCCATTGTCAAACCTTTGACATTTTACGATAGAATTTTTACCTAAGAGCACAATTTTAGAACAAAAGGCATTTTGAATACAAATTGTAGCTTTTTATATTGCTGTTCTTATATTTAACTCTGTATATACACTTTGCATATTTCTTTACATCATGGTAGTAATTTGGAAAATCTGTCTCACCCTGTTAGAATAAAAATTATAATGACTTTGCTTTTGATAATGCTCAGAATAGTTTGCAGGAATTGGCGAATCTTTCTTTCATTTATAGCGAGAGAGAATGCGAAGCTGTGGATTACCAGCCTGGGAAAATAGGCAAGTGCATCATGTACAACAAGTTCATGGCAAGCTATTGCAAGAAACAAAGACGGACATTCCATGTTGAGAGGGTAAGTATTTACTATTTGGACACATAATTGATTTCAATACAATCACACCAGTTTATAATGAGTATGCGTATAATGAAATTACAAAGTCATTTTCAGGAATATGTTTTTTGCTTGTCTTACGCACCATATGCATAAAACAAATAACAAAAATGTATTATTATGCAACTAAGACTTTTGATATTGCAAGAAAAGAAAAACATGAAACAACCGGAACCTCACGTGATTTTATGTGATCTAATTACAACAGATGTTGTTCAATTGTTTATTTTATAAATTTCTTAAATTATTACAATTTCTTCCATTCGTGTGTATATCCTTCTGCTATCATGAGATTTATATTATACTGGTTATCAGTTCCTTTAATAGGAAATTCTCATATTTATTTGACAACACAGGCAAAACAAGGCTATATTTTTCACTCTGTTTTACTTTGTCTTATAAACGCATTTTTGTAAGAGCAATTTATTCACCTTCATCATGTTAACTTATTCCAAAACTGTTGTTTTAAAAAATATCATTACCAGGTAATTTATTTGCTTTTATTACCAGACAAAATGTCCCATGGCTATTATGAACACAGGCCAGGTTTTTGAGCCCGTTTGGACCCACTACTGCTTTGGTCGTCCGGCGTACAAATCTGGCGGAAAATATCTATGGTTTTACAATTTTGAGCAGATATATGGAAACCGTTGGATGTATGGACCACAAGCTTACGTATGTACACGCTCAGTATACTCTCTCACAGGACCAGGAAATGCCTCCCCAGCAGGAAATTATGGAGACAATGAAGTCGTTTGTTGCAGACCATAACAATTATTGCATTTACTGCCCTGTAGACATTCTTCGATCATACCCAAAAAAAGGTCACTTGGATTTGACATTTTCTCTGCGTAAGTCACATCATCGGTCATTGATAATTGGCGGAATATGAAATGCATAAAATACAATACAGTGCGGTTTCGAAATGTTTTGCACAAAAATCCTATCTAACATTGTTAATTTAACGCATTTCATCTTCTGAAGTATTTTGAAGTATGGTGATTCCAAAGATGTTACTGAAGGGGTAGCCAGTGAAAAATAATAATTTTACTTTCAAAACATACATAGCAACATGGCAAGTGCAGCATTAGTGATTTTGATAAGGAAGTATTTTTAGCTGCACTGTGAGCCAATAACATATAAGCTTTGATACTCTGAGGAAACCAAACAAAACTTGTCAAGGACGTTTGGGATTTACCTGGAATATGCTGATTTAGCATACCTTTGAAAAGACTGTATTATGAGTCAATCAACAAAACGTATCACATTCTAATAATAGATTCAAGAAACCGGTTTTATCAACATAGGTGGTGTTTTTGTTTGTGGTGATTAATAGAATAGTCACCTCGGAAAAAAACATTTGAAATTGTTGTAGGTACTTGAATGAAAAGTTGCTAGGTATCACACTTTCGTTTTCAGGGCAGAATCTGGAATAACCTGGTCAATATATGTAGTTTAGTTCTGGGGGTTTTACGGATATAAATATAAAATAGAGTTATAGTAATGGGGCAAAATGCGAAAAATGTATATTTCCTCAAACCTCCGAATCTCTATTATACTTGCACTAATGCAAAAAAGTCATACATGCTATTTAGCTGTAAAAAAGTCTTAACAAAAACACTTCAACTTTAAAAATTCATCTTGATATTTATTTCACAGCGTTTCATAATAGTGGGGAAAGAAATCATGAAAGTTGTGTTGACTCTATGTTTGTTATGATATCCGTAAAAGTTATATGTATGTTTTTGAAGAATTAAAGTGTATATTTGAATGTTGCATAATTCTATAACTATTGTCGTACTATTTGTATGTAAGACATATTTATTGTACCTTATTAATTGACAAAAGATGTGATAATTTCCCTTTTGTCAACTATCTATAGGAACACCTATATCTACATGTGCAGTTGTGCATTGCAAAACTATATATATACATTTCTTATGTGTCTTTCATTTCCCTGTGTGGGATCCTTCATTTTTCTTTGCCTTTTCGTACAATCTTATCCAAAATTAAAATATGAACTGTCCATATACATTACTCAAGGTATTCATACCATCTATTTGACTGTGTGTATTTCATTTAACTGAAGATCGTTTTCATGAAGACATCTACATCATCTGTGTGTCTAACATAAGCACATCGACAAAAGATATCAAAAAGTAGCATCAAGGTGTGATGGAATAGATGGGAGTCCTCAGGAAACCATGTGGGGCATCTCAGTAGCAATATATGAAATATCTTATAAGAATGAAGTAAAAGATGATACATGTAATATGAGGGGACATCTCTGTTTCTTACATGTTAATTGTATCAATGATTGATATGCGTAATATGAAATAAATATTTTCACAGTTCTGAGTTCATTTTTGGTTCATTAATCAGTCTACAGGTGTACAGTTAAACTGTAACATAGACGCATTGTTTGATTTTCGCATATTCAAAAGTACCTAAACCACACTTTTTGTGGGATGCCAGAATATTATGTGGGAAATGTCATGATGTAAAGAGCAAACAGAAATAATACATTCCTGTTTCAGTGAATAATACATTCCTGTTTCAGTGAATATTACATTCCTGTATCAGCGAAGGCTTGAAAGCGAGATTTGGCATAAATATAAAGACTGTTACAGCTGCTGAAGTTGACAGACATTTTGACATAGTGCTTATTGTAGAATGTGGTAACTATCCCTTTTACATGGCTTATTTGAATTTGTTAATTTTCTATTCATATTAGATTCAAATACTACACTACTTATTGACATGTGTAATCTGGCCCGTGTACATGAAATATTCCTTATTGAAATACCTGTGAGAAGAAAGTACTTTTTCTTGCGACAGATTATCTGGAAGCCATGTTATTTGCTGGTGTTTTTGCCTGCCAGAGTGAAAAATGAAAAGTTTAAACAGAAAACCCTTAGAATCAGGTTGGTTTCGAAGCCATACAAAAAACAACCAACCTTTGATTACATAGTGGCTACTAGCCCATTAGGCCAGCCAGTGAAGCTAAGTATCAACCAAGAGTCTTTAAGTGGTCTTGGTAAAGTCAAGAATCCAGGCCTTCAGATGAATCATTATAACAACAACAATTTATATATATATATATATATATATATATATATATCTTAACAAATAATCCTTCCCATTTTTGATTCTTTGGAAAACTTTATTTTGTTGGAACTCCTGCATGACTGAATGAACAATAAAAAAAAAGTAAATCTCTTTCTTCGGGTTTTGAACCCATGAAAAATCAGCCCAACTTCAACTTCAAGAGGTCATCTAGACAACTGGGCCACGGAAGCCCCTGATAAATAGGCCTGACAATTAGCTATTGATTAGTTTTTGTGTCAGACACTACTTGACGTCCAAACATTTCTTATTCTGCAAGATCTTTCAAAACCGTAGACAATCACAAATCAAGATACAAGTTAATTAATCTATTACCCCATTGTAAGAAGCCAGTCATAAAAATTAACCTAATTAGGATTGAATCAAAGTCAGTACCACCTACCTTAAACTCTAAACAACAACTTGCCCAATTGGGTCCCAGGGGCTTCACAAAAGCCCTGGTCCAATATCCATCTGTGGCCCCTGGATGCCACAGTGATGTCACAACCAGCCTTAAAGTGATGCTGAGAAAGTCAAGGCTTCTGGATTAATCGTACATTTTTATGACAACAACTTATATAATATTATATACGTAATAATAATCTTTCCAGTATTTTTTTTATTCTTTGGATTACATTAATTTTCTGGTACTCCTGCAGGACTGAGTGAATGATAAAAAGTGAAAAAATTTTGATCGGGTTAGAACCCATGAAATATTAACCCACCATTGATATTACCACAAGAGCTTACAATTTAGCAAATACATCTTGAAGCAGAACAGATTTTGTTTTCTCAGGTATTTAAGTCCATTGAAAAACAAAGGAATGTTTAAGTGCCATTATTCAGAAAGTGTCATTTAGCAATGTTTTACAAACAGTAAACAAAAAGTGTTGTGAGGCTTGCAGCAATAACGACCGCCATTACTGATGCCACAAAGCACAACAGAGGAGCTAGACAAGTGTTGTCTCTGTTGACATCAAAATTATTCATTCTATGGGACTATATACAAACCAATACATTTTATTTCTAATTAAGGTAGCTGTCTACTAGTTCTTACACATTCCTCCAGGTGCGCTGAGGGTTCGGTCTTATGATATTTAGTCTAGCACTAAATCAAAATTAACTTTTTTAGTCATTTATTATATATATATACAGGAAAAAAATATTTGACTTTATTACAGTGCTTGTTTCTCTTTGATTGCATGCAATAAAAGTGCCTGATTGTGCTAAATAGTGGTGGTATTTTCCCCTATTTAGATGTGGCTGAATTAATTTCTCTACATGGAAAAACAGGACGGATATTCAGAGTCTCATTTTAAATGTTTTTCTATGGCTGACGCTATTACATTGAATTATATAAGTATTTTTTTAGTGGACTCTAGCCTACACTTTCCTCAGTGATATCAACCGTGTTGTTTCTTTTGTTTATGCTGCAGCTGCTAGTTAAGGTAAATGTTGTTAAATTTATACAAATTTCTTTGTAAATCTTTGTCTTTACATGGACACCCAGGAAACCTACCCCGGGCAAATCACACAAAGTTGGGTATTATCATAATGTATTTTTGTGCTCCGTTCACAGTGTATGATATTGACTCATATTGAGTGTGAAAACTGTTTACCTTGTTCAAAATCTCTTTTCATAGAGATACATACACATATTTTTTGGCCTTAGTGAATGTCTCCTATGACCATAATATAACCAGTTTTCCTTGATTATTTTTGTTTATGTAAAATGTAAGTTTATGGTCAAAATAAATTCTGTCTGTCTGTCTGTCTGTCTGTCTGTCTGTCTGTCTGTCGGTCTGTCGGTCTGTCGGTCTGTCTGTCTGTCTGTCTGTCTGTTTCATTTCAAATTCCGTTACATGCCACACAATAGGTACAGTGTTGCTCAACAAGATTTGGAGTGCATCACCAGATCCTGTGAGGATGTAATGGTGCCCACCCACAAGACATGCTATTATGCTATTTAGCCTGGTATAAAGGAATTACAATCAAATTATCCAATGATAAGTTATTATAGTACATGTTTTATTATAATACATGTTACGCAGAGAAGAAAAAGCTTTGCTGTATTCAGAATGACATTGTCCCTTTGCCGTTATAAATGATAGATGAGATGAGATGAAATTAGATGAGATGAGATGAGATACACTGACAATACATAATGAAATAAGGTAGCACTACAAATTATCCAGAAACAATACGGTTTAGGTGGCTCATCTGAAATATCACTCTAGCATAAATTCTCTTTATATTTACTCTATCATAAAAGAACTATACTACTAATCATTAACTGGGCTCCAGCTTCCAGTAGAGTGTTTGTCTAAGTGGCAGGTAGCAGGTGATGAAATTGCGGTCTAACTATTAGCTAGCTTGCAGAAGAAGTACTGTAAGTCATTTTTAAAGACAGGATTATTCATTAGGTACAATGGATAGTTATCTATAAATTGAATCATTATCATTTCAGCAGAGTTTCCCATTAATTTCAGTTAGAAGCATTTTCTTTCATTTTGGATATATTTTTTTAGTGGTGCAAAATTCGTTTGACAATCGAGCTTTAAGATAAAAATAAATAAAAAAAAGATAAAGATAAGATAAAATAATAAGATAAAGATAATCTTTGTTGTCATGAAAACATGCAATTTGTTACAGCGACGTGTACAAAAATGGATGTATAATAATAATATAAATGAAAGTGAGAATATTTAAGCACATTGTTGTCTGGCCATTGCACTCCAAACAATCAGTTGGCGAAATGACATCATATACACTGTAGGTGTGGCAAGGTCATCAAGCCTTTGGGCCAGATTATCAGAAGGTCTCATGCAATGACTCACCACTCCTTCGAATGCTAATGTGACCTTCCCTTCTGGCATGCATGACCTAAAATGAAATAACGTTGATCAGTTGTTGTGAAAAGACATTCACAAGGTGCAACTTCCAGTGAATGTCACTGTATAATTTCAGAGCAGTCAATATAGCTAAGTGCTCCAGTGCAATTATTGATCAGGAGTAAAGGTAGAGGTAGTAAATAAATAATTGGCTAGGTACATTGTATACAATTACATTAAAGAATGTAAAATTACTTTTTTTTTCAATCTCGAAATATTGATACATTCCAAAATGTTATCAAAATAGGTCACAGATAAGTCATTGAAGCAAACCGTTCCATGCTGATGATAAAATTGATCATTTGTGATCTGAGTTTTTGCCATTCAAGATGAAATTACTTGTTGTTTTATTGCTTGTGACTTCAGGTTTTGCTGCTGATGAACCAGGCACAATTTTTCCAGGTACAGTGGAAAGTTTTAATCGAATCATTTGGTAAATTTGCATCACCACAATATACCTTGCCCACCATTATAATTCAGACAATAAGACAAGTGTATGTTAGTATATGAGAATCAGTACTGTGGAATGAACTGAAAAGTCCCCTGAGAACTCACAATGTACATTAACATTGAAAAATGACCCATGTCAACATCATTTTTTTCCACTTAGCAATAAAAATATTCTAAGTTGTTGATAATTAATGTGTTTGGTACTACAGCAAAAAGTCATCAAAACTATATTACTAAATATTCTTCAATTTTAAGGGCACCTGTACCCGGGGGATGATGAGGGTCAAGGAGACACAAGGGAAGACTTTCTGAACCATATCAAAAATCATAAAGGTAAGAACTTGTATCCTGTATATTTCAATTCGTGAATACATGGAAACCAAAAGACAAATCATCTATGTCTTGTGTTGTGTGACCTACCATCTGCTCACTGTATGTGTTTGGACTGAGTAAAAAACAAAGATTTGTTTAAATCATCATTCAAACCAAAATAGATATCTTCGCTTGGTATGAGTAAAATGTCCACGGATAATGTTTGATTTTAGTTTTAGGACTGTATTTTGCTTCGAGATCTGTATTTATGACAATTTTTGAAAATACTTACATTTTAGCCCTCCTTTTTATCACCCTGTTAAATTTCTGATTCAAAATACTGCACCATTTCTGCTTCTCTGCGGTGGCAAAATGCCGTTGAGAAGCTACTAATGTAGTAAGTTCTACAAACTTCACACGACTCAATCATTATGAATGGCAAGAATTTGTCAAGAGGGCTGTATGTTCTACATTCTAATATATTATCCCATTTTAATTTCATTTTTGCAGACCTGTATGCTTTCACTACACCAGAGCGTCCAGCGGGAGACCGCCTATTTGTCGACGGGGACACTGGTGACATCGATTGGAATGAAATCGCCAGAAACATAATTGAAGATTTTGAAGCGAATGATCCACAGATAAAATATGAGGAATACTCAAAGGCCAAAAATGTCATCTTATTCGTCGGGGCTGGGATGGGACCATCCACTGTGTCCGCTGCACGAATTTACAGCATGCAGAGCGACCAGACAAGACTCACTTTTGATTCATTTCCCAATCTAGGGATATCAAGGGTAGTCATTATATGCTTCTATAAAGATATCTTGAGACATACCTTGAAAAAATTTATATATATAAGGCCTAGGTGTCACTTTTAGAAAAGTAGCGTGGATTAGCTTTACGTTTTATTGCCACCGTCTAGTATAATTTAACAATACAATAAACGCAATCCAAAATCTACAAAAATTTTGTCAAGTTAACCATCTCATCATTGCAACTGTCTCTGATAGTTGACCATAATGATTCATACCGGAATATATAAATCTTCTGAGTATAACAGAAACAATCCAGGCATGTAGCATGCCAGTATTAAATATTTTCAAGGGAATTTTCCAATTCCAGACTTATGCAACAGATGCCCAAGTGACTGACAGTGCAGCGTCCGCAACAGCCTTCATGTGTGGAGAAAAGAACAAAATTGGAGTCCTTGGGCTTAACCAAAAAGTGCAGAGGGGAGACTGCAATAATACCATGGCAAATAGAATGGAATCTTTCTTGAAGAAATCAGTCAATGCGGGTGAGGTTCTGTCACTGTGTCATTTGTGAGACACTTCTCATTTTGGGCCTTGTGATATGGAATATACTTATCCATTCATCAGCTTTCATCGTTCACATTTGTAGAATTGAACTGTTATTGTTGTGGTTTTTGTAAAATCAGTGTGTGAGGTTACACTGTTAATAGACCTATAACCATACCTATGGAATGTGGCCTCTACTATTGATATACACATGAGGGTGAAAGTTTGAATTTCATTTTTTGTAGTGTTTCAGTGCCACTGGACTGAAGCTTAGCCAACTGTCCATCATCTGTCATAGGCAGATATAATGATGAGATTATAAGATTTAGGGTCCAATCCATTTTTACCAATGTACCCACGGGTGGGGTCTTTTGCCTACCTCAGCATAGATACCGAGAACAAGGCACCACCAAGTCATATGCAAAGACAAACAATTACATTCTGTAAATAATAATCTTAAAGATGTAGTTAGTGTCTACATGATACCACAAGTAACTGCAGGGTTTTGAAGTTGATTCTGATATCTGATTACAGGCAAATGGACTGGCATTATTTCAACATCCAGGATCACCCAGCCCCACTCAGCATCTTCTTATGCAAATGCTGCAGACAGACACTGGGAGACAGACACAGACAGAGATGAGAGTCTGACAGAATACGAAGACAGGTCACAGTGCCCGGATATTGCAGCTCAGCTCATTGATGAAAATGTCAACAAAAATATTAGGGTCAGTGAAGAATTACTTTCTTGTAGATAGTTGGTAATTTGTATTAACACATCTATTACATTAGCTGTCCCAGCCATTTGAACTACCATCTCCATGACCTAGGCTCTTCTTCACTATTTACCATCACACGATTCAATAAAGTAAATATCTGAACCGCTGTAGGTTGACAAGCATCAATTGATCAATGACACTTGTGATGTTACTGCATGTTTTATTTCAGGTGATTCTGGGTGGTGGGAGACAAAGTTTCACCCCAAAGACAGAAGCAGATCCTGAGTATCCATCTGTCATGGGCAGGCGAAGCGATGGAAGGAATCTCATTGATGTCAGTCATAGTTACTCATTTCCTTCCAATTTGAAGATATATTCAGTCATTCTTTTCATAAATAATCAAAAAAATAATCTTCGTAGCTTCTCAAGGGTAATTATTTTTGTGTCATTTGAAATATGGAACATTGAACGTCCTTCATAATTCTGAACTGAACAAACAGAAAAAGGTATTTTCAATATTACTGTATTATGTTAAAACTGTGTTAAATGTTAAATCATTTCTTACCAAGGCTTGGGTGCAGCAGAAAGATCCGGAGAAGGTTCATTATGTGTGGAATAGTGAAGACTTTAATAATGTCAATCCTGAAGAAACTGAATATTTAATGGGTAAGATCAACAAAATTCTCTGTAGCTATTACCAACTGAACTCTCATTAAACGATTAGATATTTATACAGGGTGATGATTTCCTTAGGGTTTTTTTCCTTTTTTTCCCTTCATTTTTATTTGTCTGATTGCAGTGTTTTCTCTTTGTAAATGTCTTCAGTTTTCCTTTAATGAATAATAACGTTCACACTATGCCTGTATTTTTGATAATATTTTCAAACTTCTTCACTTAATGTAATTATCTTGTCCTTCATTGAATGGATAGTAGCATGGTGTTAACTCACTGCCTTATCATGTCATCATTACTTTGCTTCATATCACTCAATTATGGAACACATCTGTTACTTTTATGATAAATGTTTCAGTATATTACAATAATTTTAAATCTATTTGACGTAATTAAAATTAATTTAGACCCGTTACATATCAATTATATACTAGTGCATAAATGCCCTGTATTTCCAGGCCTCTTTGAGCCATCCCACATGCAGTACGAGTTGGACAGAGACCAAGACAAAGCCGGTGAGCCAAGTTTACCAGACATGGTGGAGAAAGCCATTGGCATCCTCAATAAGTCTCCCGAGGGATTTTTCCTCCTCGTTGTGGGTAAATATGCATCGCAATTCATGTATTTATTCATTTATACCAAAATGTATTCCAGCATACTTGTGCTGTTTTGCAAGACTATGATAATACACCCTTTTCACACGGCAGCCATGTTGGCAGGTTTCGCCTCGTTGACCTCTCTTTGCACTCAGATATAGTATTGTGACGCCATCAGTAGGCATTGGCCACGGCGAAGTAATGATGTCATAATATTAAAAACATATTCAAAATGAGGTCAATGAGGCAAAAATACCAAGATGGCTGCAGTGTGAAAGGGGCGTATGGTCATTTCACAACTAAATTACCTTATGAACAACATTAATAATATTTTATTTACCAAAAAATGCAATCTAGCAAACAAATACAGACATTTTGTCAAGAAGGTGTTCTCAGCTGTGTATTTAACCTGCATGGTATATAGGTCTAACTAAAGACTTAATGTTCATAATTAAAAATTTTCGTATTTATAAGTCAAACAATTTAATAGAGGATGATGACTGAAATACCAACAAAAATTGAAAATAAACACTGCCAAACTGTAGGATAGAAGTCAGGCCGATATCAGTTCCAACGGGTATTGTGTCTGGTCTGCGAAAGTATAATTAAAGAATACAATACAGGCACAAATGCTTCTTGCAGGTGGAAGAATAAATGACGCCCATCATGAAAACAAAGCTGTAAAGGCCCTTGAAGAAACTTCGGTTCTATCAAAAGCAGTGAGGAGAGCACAAGAACTGACAAGTGATGAAGATACTTTGATCCTTGTGACAGCAGATCACTCCAACGCCATGACCCTCGCTGGGTACCCCGCAATTAGCAATGATATCACAGGTAAATTATTGTAGTCATGGATTATATCATGACCACTTTGCCAATGAGGGATTTATGTTACCATATTTATGCACCAATGGCCTTAATAGTAATGTCATGCACAATTTCATGCTCATAAAAATACTTTTGAAACAACCCTACTACCAGGTTAAATTGGTCTTAATTGTGAGATAAAGCATCATAAATATAGAAGTCTTAGATATGAGGCGATATTAGTGGTCAAATTTCCCTTAATATGTGTATAATATAATATACTTAAAAATGAAAGAGAAAAAAGCAACAATTTGTCTGGTGTGTTACATAGTATTGGGAAAGCAAAAGCTGAAGGAAGTGAAAGTAGATGTTCATGTCTCAATGGTTCTGGATCTGAAGCTAAGTCAACTAATATGACCAGCCGTCAGAGGCAGACATAATAATGAGATGATAAGGCTGCTTGGAGTCCACGTCATGCTTCACATTTACCCTGCGGTTGGGGTCTTTTACTTGTCTCAGCATAGACATAGATGACCAAATATAATTACCCGAATCTAAATGTATTATTGATTGTCCCAATCTTTCAACTTTCTAATGTCACATAAGCCAATTACACACCAAAATAGAATTGAAGTTCTGTGTCTTATTACGTGAAACAATACATTGACAAAACGTGCAAAACAGTTTTGATAAGCTAAAATGATATGATGTGATCTGGTTTAGGGACAGTTCTCAATGTATCAAAAGGTTCATGCTCACTGCTCAGTAGAAACCAAACTACTGACCTGTGCAATTATACTTGGCCCATGCAGACCAGCATCAACGTCCATAAATCCCATTCGAGTAATAATTTGTAATAATTTGTGAATGCCTGCCTACAATAAGAGTGGCATTTCATTTGGGTTAGATAGTCGAATATCTTTGTTTTGAGTCAATCCCAATTAAAGATATATCAACAGCTCAATACTGTCAAATGAAAAGTCGTCCAGTCAGAAACACATAATGTTTTGTTTTTATATTGACAAGTAGGCAATTGGGACAGGATAGATATTGACATCATATTGTTTTATTCCTATCTATCAATACACATGTAAAATAAAAGTAATCAGCAGCATGTCATTTCAACCTAGGTCAGCTGACTGGTCAGTGTTGGCTAAATGGTTAAACTCTTTTATCTATGCGGTTCTAATTTCTATACGGTGTTTTGATGAATAGAAACAATTCATTAATTTTTATGTACTTTGTTTTTGTTATTATTTCACAGGTTTAGCAAGAATTACCAGTGGCTTACTGATTCCAATGTTGGACCTGAAGCCCTTCACCACATTGATGTATTCCGGCGGGCCGGGATTCTTAAACCACAGAACAGGATTCAACTCATCAGATCCAGTCGAATCGATTGAGGATTCGGACGTTAAAGCACGAAAAAGCCTCAGGGACACTCCTGACATTGGTTTGTGTCTGACATTGGTTTGTGTGGAGCTTTAATCTATGACATGCTCAAAAAGTAAAATAAAATTCTGTTTTGAATATGGTTTGGCATGCTGGAAATCTTTAGTGGTCCATCGAAATATCCTCAGTGATCAAATTCTTATGTGATTGAGTTAGCTTTAAAAATGGTTTCCTGACACCACTGAAAGAACATTTGATTTTCCAGTGTCAGACAAGTATGGAGTTGGGCTTTATTTATGTATCTACAATTCTTTGGGCATTTTAAAAGAAACAGATTAAAGTTGACATCGTTTTGGTTTGACTGAATTTCAAGTTTTAAAAGCTACAACAAACTTTGAAGTATTCCTTTCAAATGTATATATCCATTTAATACATATTTCAGGCGGCAAAAACTACTTCTATGATGCTGCGATTTACAAACAGACAGGAACAAATGGCGGTGAAGATGTCGCAGTTTATGCCTCGGGTCCCATGTCTCGTATGTTCACAGGAACATTTGAACAAAATTACATCGCCCATGCCATGATGTACGTTTCTTGTACAGGAGACTATGAGGACCGAGTTGGATGTTCAGAAAATTAGAGGAGTGTGTGAATGCAATAGACAATATTTTCATTATTATATTGCCGGTCTAATGTCATAATGTGCAAAATGCATCTTGTATTATTGCCTACAATGGTATTTGATTGTGTCTGGAATAAAAATGAAAAACAAAGATATAGTTGTTCTTATTTGTTTCATTCTATAATAGAGAACTTACATTTGTATTTGTGAAGTAAAAGATAGAAATAAAAAAAAATTAAACTTGCATTGGACTTCTTATCTGCATTTCTTTTAATGATTTGCCTATGCCGCTTCTTAACCAATATACTAATCTTACTTTGTCTGGTTTAAGTATTTATTGGATTTTTTTTTTAGTAAATACAGCACATCATATCAGATAATATTTGAAATTTTATGATTGTAGCCTAATGATGAGGTGGTTTAATAATCTACTGGGAGTGTCAATTACCATGTTTTATGTATAGCCTAATGCGAAATTCTAGCTTTGTAATCTGTGCAACCTCTTCAAATTATTGATTAGAAATTACAAAATTTCAGAGAGCACTTCTAGTTCACTTGTGAAATAGTCACGTATGTTACATTTGGAGGAGATATATTCACTCATGCTTGCAGTTCTATGTATTGAATATCAGTGTTCCAAAAGGTTCAGATGTCCAAAAGCTTCCATTAACGTCACAGTGTGATATAAATATCTCCAATACTACTCTAGAATGTTTTGTAAATACTGATAAAAATCTATGACATTACAATAACAAAAAGTAACATCAGATAAATGATTATCTGTCAAACTGATTAAATTTACTTATCAATAAAAGATCCAAATTCCACTATGCTGATTCTGTCAATTATACCATTGATACTTTTATTATACTGCAAGATGATGTTGATTTTATACATTTTTGGATTGTTTTTCTCATTTTGTGCTGCTGTACCACCCCATCCAAGACCAAGTAAGTACCATAACTTAGCATTGAACATCACCCATAGATCTTAATGCATAGGTATGATTATACTTTCTCAATATTGACTATCATATTGATTTAAATGTCAGGTAGCTTTCTGTAGTGTCTGTATTACATGCGCTGTAGGATATGTTTATCAGAGGGTCCGACTGTTGAAAGAGCGCCCTGGATTTTCCAGAAAATGATAAAGCATTATCAACATCAGCTCCTCCTAGCACAGACAGGCAACTAAAAGAGTTATCTTTTATTTTAGAAATGTTCAAATATCAAAAAGTTTTTAATTTTTTCCCTGATCTTTTTCATCAGATCCTGGCTTAAGTCGGCCTGCTCACAAAATAAGGCAAATTAAAGATAGACCAGCAGGAGATCGAATTTTTGTCGAAGGCCACCAAAGTCAAGTTGATTGGAACCAAATCGCAAAAGACATCATCAAAGACTTTGAAGAGAGAGATCCAGAGATCAGACATGGGGATTACTCAAGGGCCAAGAATGTCATCTTATTTATTGGCGATGGGATGGGAATATCCACTGTCTCTGCAGCAAGGATTTTTAGCATGCAAGCGTATGGGAAGACACTGGCATTCGATTCCTTTCCTGTGACCGGGTTTGCCAGGGTTAGTACACGTGTTGATAAAATATATTAAGTAATTAAAGAAATGCATTGAATGATAGTTTCAGCATATAAATGATCTTTTAGAGGCAAATCTTGATTATTAAGCACAAATCAAGTTTGAAAATTATAATTTCAGACCTACAGTGCTAGTCACCAAACTCCAGACAGTGCCAGCTCAGCTTCCGCTTTTCTTTCTGGTGAAAAAGTTCGCTCAAATGTTGTTAGTGTCCGGCAGAATGTATCCGTAAACGACTGTAACAACACTCTACCTAACAAGATTGAGTCTATCCTGAAGAAGTCTGTTCGCAATGGTATAGATGATTCATTCACCTCTCCACCTATTAAGTAATTAAATGAAGCATAAACATCTAGCAAACTTCATTAGCTTGACGCTATGGGTTAGCTTGATGGCATTTTGTAAGGTTTTTAGATGACAGTAAGCAACATATAACTTGCCCTTGGAGTATTATCTGTTATATCCCACAATAGAGTGTGACACCTCATAGAAAAACCATGAGGTTCACACCATGAGGTTCACACCATGAGTGAACCATGAGGTTCACACCATGAGGTTCAATGTTGTGAACCTCATAAAATAAATCATCCCTTATAAAGAAAACATCCTGGCCTATCACAAGAGAGTATTCAAACTCTGTGGATGTCATGAACAGACATGAACGTCATCAGTTAAACTAATTCTTCACAAAAACCATCAAATAGACAAATTAAGCCTCACCTGTCACAGGAAACCCTCCTAAATTTTTCATTCCTTCAATCTGTGCACCTTTTTAACAAGGGAGAAGCTTAAGAAAGTCTTTTCAGGGCGACAATGCTTTAGTCTAATGACTTCTGGCTTGCTTAATCATGTCGTTATTTTGAAATGGTCATCACCTTGGCAACTATTCAGAGTGAGGTAGAACGAATAGAAAACAAAAAATCTCAACTCACTGCTGCAAAATAGTTCTCACAAAAAAAAAGTTAAATTGAGGGATTATTGCAGGATATAAATAAAACTTAACAACTGTGCTGTTCAAAGACTAGAATTTCACTCATGATGAGGTTGGGCTGCAGAACCTATGGGACTCGTGGGTTCACCAGCCCAACATCATCAACGAGTGAAGTCTCCACACCACACATTTATTAAGTTTTATTATAATATTACAATTATTAACAGGGAAATGGACTGGCGTAGTAACTACCACGGGTGTAACCCATGCAACACCAGCCGCAGCATATGCTCATGCCGCATGGAGAGTTTGGGAAAATGACTTTGAAAGAGACCTGGCTATGCTACTAAACAGGGACCCTGATAAAAGCCAGTGCCCTGACATTGCAGCACAACTCACTGATGATGACATAAATAAGCATATCAGGGTAAATATGAATTGTATGCATCCGTGCAAAGAAAATGATGCTTTAATATTGATAATACATATGTTTTGGATTTCGAGGCAGGTCATATCTCTTGGTAGCAGTGAAAAGTACCTCCCAGATTACATGCCGACGTTTGACCAATGTTGGCCCAACATCAACTGCCAATGCCATCATTGGTACCATGCTGTGCCCAACATTTGCATGCTGGTGGTGTATAGGTCGTTCCACAGAAACTTTCAAATGTGATTATATCATGCAAAATTGTTTTAATGATATATATGTGGTATGAGGATGGGCAGGGCAAAGTCAAGATATAAATACACACCAGAAATTTTTGCAGGAGTCTGTCATAACTGATATTTTGGCTCTTTTCGCTGTAGAAGTCGGCAAAAATGACATGTCCCACACCTCATTTTATATATATCTTTACCCTACTCAATTAATGTAAGTCAGAAAATTATGAAATATTGCAGTTAAACAAAGTAATATTAACCATTTGTTTAAGCTTGTCCACATAATTAATAACCGAGGTATTAAAATGCTGGATAAAAAACAAAAATTGCAAGGTTTGTGCACTTTTCAAGAGATTGGTATATATTGGGGGACTTCTGGAAGTCTGTTTATCTTAAACATTTCGAATAATAATTTTTTAAATTTAAAGAAAAGAGTTTGTATTGGCAGGGAGTGACTTGTATATGTGACATTCATGTTAAAAAGTTTATAAGGAAACTAATAATCGCAGAAAATTGCTGAAAGTACCTTTATTACAAAATTAAATGGATACTTCTGTACTATTACCTGCATTTCCCTTTCAGATATTTCCCTAAATGTCAACCCTGATAATGTCCTTCCTATTACTGTAATAGCTCACATGATCAACCAATTTAGACATAAAAGATGAAAAATGTTTTGTTGTCATGTTACAACACTGAAATGTATGAAAATTCATAATTCTGACAGATTTTTTCTGTGGAATGACCCTTATACAATAGTTTATAATAAGGTTGGGCACAGCATGGTACCAATGTTGGCATTGGCAGTTGATGTTGGGCCAACCCCTCACCAATGTGCAAAATGACATTGGCCCAATGAAAATTTTTGTTTTGCAACCTTTGCCCAATATTGGCTCAACGACTGCACATTATCTGGGCTGCTAATACAAATGTACTGAGGTATGTTTTTAAGATGTTTCTTTCGCTAAAATTGAAGTGTTTGTCATGGGCTCAAATCCGGCCACAGTATGATATCGTAACTTACTGACTAGACTGCTCAGGAGAACCAATGTCATTCAGTTTTACTATTTTTATCTAATTTAAGGTAGTCCTTGGAGGAGGGAGAGCAAACTTCTATCCTCGTGAAACACCAGACCCAGAGGAACCAACACAATTTGGAGACAGACGGGATGGACGAAATCTGACTGACGTATGTTAACAAATTGTGCATGATTAAAAACATCGTCTGCCAGTAGATGCTGGCCACATGAACTAACAAGCAGCACAGAGACAATGAAAGTTTGATTTAACTTTTTTTTCCAGATTTGGGTTAAACACAGAATAGATGCAGGAACTGACCCTGACAAAGTGAAGTATGTCTTCAACAGAGCAGGGTTTGATGGTGCTGATCCTGAAGCTACAGATTACCTCCTGGGTGAACTATATCATAAAGCATAAACCATAATTACATGTCCAATCAGTTCAATGTCAATTCACCACACACATGAATATGTTAGCTGGAAATGATTTTCTTTTTTGACACTAAACATAATGACATGTATGAAGAGCTTTCAATAACGCAGTATTATACATGCCTTGGTTGGGGTCACACTGCATAAAAGAAATATTTACCAATTGTTGAAATATCTTATTAATTTTCTTATAGATTTTTCCATATTAGATTAGACTGCAGTAAAGCCATCTCAAATGATATTTGATATGTAATTTCAAACTTAAAACAAGACTACTTTCAAGGGGGCATATGTCATACGAACTCAAATGATATTCAACGTGTAATTTCAATCTTAAAACAGGACTACTTTCAAGGGGGCATATGTCATATGAACTCAAATGATATTCAACGTGTAATTTCAATCTTAAAACAGGACTACTTTCAAGGGGGCATATGTCATACGAACTCAAATGATATTCAACGTGTAATTTCAATCTTAAAACAGGACTACTTTCAAGGGGGCATATGTCATATGAACTCAAATGATATTCAACGTGTAATTTCAATCTTAAAACAGGACTACTTTCAAGGGGGCATATGTCATACGAACTCAAATGATATTCAACGTGTAATTTCAATCTTAAAACAAGACTACTTTCAAGGGGGCATATGTCATACGAACTCAAATGATATTCAACGTGTAATTTCAATCTTAAAACAGGACTACTTTCAAGGGGGCATATGTCCTATGAACTCGACAGAAACCCAGAAACGCAACCAAGTTTAGCAGAGATGGTGGACAAAGCCATCCGCCTACTGCGGAGATCTGATGATGGCTTTTTTCTTTTAGTTGAAGGTATGCATTTCAGTTCTCATTAAAAAAAAAAAGACTTGGTTTCATGTTAGTTGCAAAAAGTTTGAAATATACAGCATAAAACCAAAACAAAAGAAAACATGAATCATTCTGATAACAGGTTTATATAATAAGATTACTATTATGCCCCGATTATCATACTCATAACTTGTTATCAAGATGTCACCCTCCGGTAACCCAATTGTCATCTACATTGCAGGTGGGCGAATAGATCACAGTCACCACCAAAACAGAGCGGTCAAAGCGTTAGCGGACACAGTAGGTCTTTCTGATGCCGTCAGAGTTGCTCAAGAATTAACGGATAATACAGACACTCTCATTGTGGCATCAGCCGATCATTCGCATGTCATGACAATGAGTGAAAACTTTCAAATTAACAACGATGTCACTGGTAGGTGGGGTTATTTCTATGATGTGTTACACAGATTATTTTTCCTGGTTAGCATATTCAATTCAGATTGTCAGTTGCTAGGCAGGTATAAGGATCAGATGGTAGGACTTGGAGTCCACACCATGTTGCAAGCACATTAATTTACCCTCTCATTTGGTGCTTGTATTTCATTCCGGACAGACACCACAGGCAGACCTTTCCAAATTATAAATCACACACTTTAGGAATGAGCTCATAAAAAGTTGTTCTTGAGTGAGTACCCATAGCATAACCTTCAGAGCAGCTGGCCAATGTCTGAACCACTAGACCAACTGCTCAGCCAGCCATATTTGAACCCTAATTTGTTAAAGAAGAAAGCAATACTACAAACTTTTGGAAGATATCATTCTGTTGCAAGAATACCAAAATAGTACATACATATCAATGAACCTGACATATCACTGAACCTGACCTTGGATATGAAATATAACCTACATGTATGGAGTTATTCAATACCTTGATAGACAGTAGCTGAAGTGCATTATCATGTTGTAATCGAACAAAGCTATCATCTTCTGAAGCTTAGAATCAGTTCCTTTACATGACACATGTGGCAGCCCAATCAACATTCTACCAATGTATAGTGGTGCCCTCTTCTGCTAATTTTGATTGTCATGCTCAAGATAAAAGATGGCATACACGTATTCATATACATGTGTGCAGAAATTTGAAGCATACTTTTAAATGTATCACTTGTTTAAGCAATACATCAAATACCAAGATATTTTAAATGTCACATAATTAACAAATCTGCAAAAATGGAAGTTGATTATGAGATCCTCTTACAGCCAGCTTCGAAAGAATTGTTCAAATGAATCATGACTGCTTAACGGAAAAAACTGTCAAACTTTACCAATTTATAATCACATCTATGTGTTTCAGATTAAATGTGCATGTCATTCCATCAATTAAAATTTCAAATTATTTCCATAATATCAAATAGGTGCCCCTTCAGAAGCAGCACATTGTTATCATATCACCAATATAAGTCAAAACGCATCTCAGTTATTAAAATGTTGCAAAAGATCAATACACCTATTACGATAAAACCTGTAAGTCTGCTGAGGCTGCTTCGGTGGTAAATACGGACTGTATACCAATATACATTTTAAAATAAAATAATATATCTCATAATTATGATTGTGAGCATTCCAGGTTTTGCCCAGGCACCTAACGGTGACCTGCAAAGAATGCCAGATGGAAAGCCGTACACAATTCTGAATTACAACAACGGAGACAGTTTCATTGATCATCGGACAAACCGTGAAGATGGCAATGACTTCCCGCTGGTGTTTGACAGGGAGGTCACAGCAAGGAAGGACCTTGAACTTGACCCTGAGACAGGTATGTACCAAAGTATATATATATTATACGATTAAATACATCATGAGCGCGAACTATATGTCGTCCGGGATTCTAAATTCGCTGTAGTAGAGACATGGCTGCTAGAAGAAAGGTGTTACCTGATGTTGGACGCTGCTCCTGGAAATTGTGGAGTAAAAATTCTCTTTTGGATATTGAAAACAAAGAATGCCATGAAAATATTTCAGTTATATGGGATTTGATCAGAAATTCTCTTTTGGATATTAAAACATTAGGAATGCCATGAACATATTTCAGTTATATGGGATTTAATCAGAAATTATGTTTTGGATATTGAAACACAAAGAATGCTATGAACATATTTCAGTTATATGGATTTGATTAGAAATTATCTTTTGGATATTGAAACACAAAGAATGCCATGAACATATTTCAGTGATCTGGGATTTGATTGGTCGTTCTCTTTCATGTCTTTTATATTTTAGCTGCATTTTTGTACCTGTCAATTGACAGCACACTTGACTTTAGACATATTTATAAGGGTTTATTTAAATTTTTGCAATTAATGCTTGTATTAAAGCAAACCATAACTTATTGGAGAAACTAAATGTTGTTCTTGCAGGAACCAAAAACTTCAAATACGACTCATCGATGTTTTTTGAATCAGAAACACATGGAGGTGAAGACGTTGCAGTTTACGCCTCGGGTCCATTATCTCGTATGTTCACAGGAACATTTGAACAAAATTACATCGCCCATGCCATGATGTACGCTTTGTGTGTTGGCGACTATGTGGACAGATTGGGATGTGATACCAAGGCATAACTATGTGAATATTATACTTTGATTGCTGACGATTAATTTCAAATGGTTTGCAACAATGGCTATCCAATGGAGCTGCTGGTTTTGAGGCAGAAAAGTATTTAAATAGTGCTGTAGCTCATTGTAGTTTGAAAAAGATGATCCTTGACAACTGGCTGTGTTGTAAACTACAAAAGTAATACTTAAAGTAATATGATAATTGTATAAACTCCAACATATGATTAAATGTTGAAACATAATATAAGTGTCAGAGTCTTATTAAAATATTAAAACTATGCTCAGTGTTTAAGTCTAAATGTCATATCGACTATACACTTTGTGAGAGGCCATGTCTGTTTGAATCATTTAGAACAGTTCAACGACTTCACATGTCTCTTGCATTATGTTAGTGTGACATTACATTTTACTGATTACGAGACAATATCTCATGTGTCAACATAATGTATCCAGTGTACTATAAGTGGAACATGGCTATTAATATGACAATAATAATTGAAGCAAAACTTTGCCTAAATGGTCAAAATATATCAATAATCATAATTATGAGGGAATTATGAGGGCACTCAACAATGAAAATACAGGAAAGTCTGATATTGAATGGACTGTATTTTTAGTTTTCCCAACAACAAAAGACCATTAACATAATAAAGTCCTGCATTGAATTCTTTGACCCTCCTTTTAACCAGTGGGTTTCAAAAATCAATTTCGTTATCATATGCTCACCTATAAAAGATTGATAGTTACCTCATACATTTAGATAAGCTTATAATGTAAACTAGGTTCCATAAACTGCACTCAGTCAGTGTTTAAGAGATAGACCAACATGGCGTTGGAACCCATCTCATTTGAAGAGATTTTTGATGCATTGTCAGAGGAAGATCAAGAAGAAATCTCAAGAGCAGACTTCAAAGTTCCACTTCAACTCTTTCTAAAAGGTTTTAACAGATATCCTTTTTCACCAAAACAACAAGTCATAGAAAAATTCAGGTGAGTGAATTATTATTACATTGATCTTTGTTTATATTTCTTGAAGCTAGCATTCCAAATTGGGCCAGCGTCGTTTCTATAGCAGCCGTATTTGGTACAACATCGTTTTGACATTGCCGACATCCCACCAACCTCGATACAATTTGAATTCCGCACTGCCCTCTGTTGAAACTAGTGGGTTTGATTGCCAGCTCAGGCACTCCTCATAGACTCCATCTCAAATGGATGGCAACCACATTAGAAACCAAATCGAGTCTTTTTCACTGAGCAGCCCTGAATTCAGCAAGACATAAGTCTTTCCTCTCCTCTTATTACTCATTTTGCTTTTCAGACATAGCAGATAGTAACTAACCTAATCAATCAATACTATTTTCTCAGGGAAATAACAGAAATCAATTGATTGATAAGATGTCTAATATACATTAAAATGCACTACAAATATTGCTGTTAGGATGCACATTGCTTCAGCCAATCACAACCAAGGGTCAGAACTTTTTCAGCCAATAGAATTGGAGTATAGAGAACCTTCCGTGAAAATCCACTATGAGTGATACCTTGTAATACGCACTGAGACAAGGACATAGACATAGACACAACACACATTTGAGATGAATCAAAGGATTCAAGATTGAAGAAATATATCTTGACATATTGTAGCAAACAGTTTAAATACTGACAATGGAATTCTCTACAAGAGCCAGCCTCTGCATGCAATCATAATAATTATTTGTTGTTAAAGGGTGATGTGAGAAGTTGGGTAATCCAAACAGCAGCCTGTTTATATCATCCAAGGTCATAAAATCAAAATGTGTGCTGTATTCCAAATGCTTGAAAAACTAGATAGAACAGTATGCTGCAGAACCTATCACATTTGAAGAGATTTTTATGTCAACTTTTATGACGACAGGTCATGGGCTAAACGCAGAAGAGCAGTGAAAAATGAAGTTGCAAAAAATCCTGATGTGCGAGAGGTATGTCACCTAATTTATTAAACTTGGTTGCACATTTAACATTCAATTGATCAGTTACCTGAACAAAAGATGATTCACACTTTCAATCAAAATCTCAGTCTTACAACCAACCACTACATGGCCAAATGTTCCACGTATGTTTTCCATGAGAAGGATAAATGCATGGAAAACGTATGTATTGGTCAGATTTTGAGACTTGCAATATTAAATAGAATTATGTTGACATGAACCTTGAGGTAGCAATTGTAATATGACCATTATTTTCAGACAGAATTCAAGGACCCGATAATCATCATCGGCCTAGCAAGATCAGGAACTACCATGCTGCACAGACTGCTTCTCTCTGATCCTCAGTTCATCGGCCCAATGACCTGGGAAATGGTCCAACCTCTTCCACCTGGGAGGCCAGAAAATTGGGAGGAATGTGAAAGACTGAAGAAAGCCAAAGAGGATATAGGTTGGTGTCTAACCTGGTGCAAGACTTTTATCAGAATGATACATGTAATTAAGTACAGTTGACCCTGCTCCAACAGCCACCTGAATTGAACAAATCCCTCCAATACACCATTAGCTTATAACAAATTATTATGATATTTAGAGAAATTAATATGTATGATAATAATTTATACTGAGAGAGGAAAGAAGTGAAGAAAAAAAGAATATATATACATATAATTAATTTACAAATTTAGAAGAGAACAGAAGAATATAGGGGTAATCCTTTTTTTTCTTTTATTAAATCAAGTGTTTCAAATATTGGATCTGAATGGTCATGTAGTTATGTAATATCATGCAATGTATACGTAACATTACATTATTAGTAAAAACAATTATCAAAAATGCCAAGGTATGAGGTGCATTATCATCCATGTGTATTGTGTTTGTAGAGGGCAAACGTGATAACCTGCCCTCCCAAAAAACCAGCTACTGGTTGTGCCAACCCTCTATTTCAGAGTTTCACAACATCATTCTAAGACTTTCCCTTGTTAATTTCTACAAAGCATCAAAACCTTTTGTTTCTTTTAAAGAATTTTCAGGGTATTTGGATGGGGCTATTGACGACTGCCATTACTTCAGAATGGAATCTGCAGAAGAATGCTTCTTCATAACGAGACATCATTTTCTTGACTTCATTGATCCTCTACCAAATGAATATTTCACAGAATTGAGAGAGTTTATGTACAACTTCCCGGATGACCATGTTTACAACACTTACGAGTTCCTGAAGACGTGTCTGCAGTGTATGTTCTGTGGAAGTAAGTGTTATAACTTTGGTCTAGATGTTATGGGTAAACTGTCATCACTGCTATAAGCAAAGATAGACATACACAGGTACAATACAACTTCGTTTTTATATTTGTACCTAAGCCAGTGATATATCCTCTACTGTCAAAGTATCCAAACAGTTGGCACACATTACTGGCAGAGGGTAACCGGAAGTTGTAACATAATCAGTAATATTAGTTGGAGGAGGAGCCATTTATAAAATATCATAATCATTGCGAAATAGATATTGACAGAATTCAAATTAATTTTTGGTATGCTTCGCAGATATTTTTGTTTAAAAAAATAACTGAGTAATAACACCTAGATGGGTAAGTGCAATTGAAATGATGTCAGCATGTCCAGCGTTAGTTTTTCAATATATCAATCCAGAACATGATGTAGCAATGCAAATCAAACACAGTGATATCATAACAATCAGATTATGATGTCATTATTGACAAGAATAGGGGGGGGGGGAAGTTGGCCAAATCATCCCATATGTTTACTAAGTCTTAATCTGTGGCTGAACAGATCTGCAATTGACATTGGAAGAGGTTGACGGCAGTATTTTAGACGCCTTTTCATTGTAACTTATGATTGCCTGCGATGCTCCATCATACTAAGCTTTATCCAAAAACATTTTTGATATTTCAGATATGCAGCCTGGAAAAAGACTCCTATTGAAATCTCCAATACACTGCTTATATCCGGAGGTACTGCGAAAGTTCTTTCCCACTGCCAAATTCATTTTCTCATACCGCAATGCCAAGAGCATGGTTACTTCATACAGTTCATTTGTGAATAAGGTAAGTCTTATAAGTAATATATATAACTCCAAATTGTCAAACAGGGAGAACTGTGACGAGGTGGCAATTTTGGTGAAGTGTCTGATTCTATTGCAGTGATTATGGGTTCAAACTCCACTTTTTACAGAGAAGAAGAGAGAGATCTTTAGAGATATTTATTGACAATCAAATATCACAAATGGATACATTTGTTAATTACACTGTTGCAAGATGCACATCGCCCATATAACTTCTCTGAGGTTCAAAGCCATGGCGCTGATAAGGCGTGTGTATTTATAGGTTATCACATGGCAAGAGGCTGTATTTCCCTGGTATCATCACCCGAGACTCTGTATCATCCCGAGACCCGTAAATTTTTTACCAATGAGCAACAAATAAACAGGGATGATATCAATTTCAACCAATCAGCAACAATATCTGGGACACACCTCCAAATTGAAGCGACCAATGAAATCAAAGCATTCAGCATTGTTTTGGTTTCAAAACATTGACAAATTTGGATCTTCAGCAGTGTCATGAACGTCACCAGCTCAAACAGTATTTTGTGCACTCATGGATTCTGATGAATTTTCAGTGTCCTAAACTTACACAAATAAATTTTCTTTCAGTAATTCATAACTAAATAACATTACTTGGTGTGAAAATACCTTGTGATTTGTTGTTGAAGTGATTTCAAGGCTGCCCCATGTTGATCCACATCAAAATCACAGTGTAATATCTTGTGAATCTTACAAATAAGATTTCCTGCACCTCAGATCAGTAGGAAGTCATTAAACTTCCCAAAATATTCCCTAAAAGGCATCCTAAGGTATCCACAAAGCTTGAAAGTGCATAAAAGTGTCATTCTGGCTCTGACAGTTGCTTTTAGTAAACTAGAATGGTGACGTTTTTGTGACGTCATCAGTGACGTCATAGGCCTGCTGTACTAAATAAAGCCTCACCTACAGTTGCATTTATCTGAATTTGTAGGCTGCTCTTGACAGTTATTACCTGAGTCCGGTTCATCCAATATTTATGAAATTGTAGTGGAAAGTTATTTCAAGTAATGTGTTATCATCATATAAAGCATTAAGAAAATCATAAAAGCTACGTTATTATTGGTAAAATTTTTCCAATAATTTTCAATTTGTAGCTTTAAAAAAGAATTCATGGGATAAATAGGTTATCACAATGGCAAGAGGCTGTATCTCCCAGGTATCATCACCCTCGACCTGTATCATCCCTCGACTCTACAGGTCTCGGGATGATACAGAGTCTAGGGTGATGATACCAGGGAGATACAGCCTCTTGCCATGTGATAACCTATAAATACTTCCAAGGGAGCTGAGTTGGAGTCCACATAATAAATTGCTTAATGAAAGCAGCTCTTAAATATAGTTCACCATTAGGGCTGTACACCGGTTCTTGATATACTGTTTGTACTGGTACAAAGATAATGATGCGGGTATTGATAAACATTATGTAATAATAACGATACACTAAAACGGTCTGCAGATTGGCGTTATTGGCATACAAACACCTGCTACCCAGATGTTCCAGTGTTTTTCAAGAAAAATATCAGCCCAATTTAATTGCAATGATATTAAACAACAGACTGGAATTATTGCATACAGATTTGTTCATGATATTTCATTGTTAATTGTCTTTTACTTTAGGCTTTCTTTAATTCTCCAATTGATACAGCTTAGCGATACATATCATGATCATATCGTATCAGTTTTACTGTATTGTGATACGTATAGTATACGTATAGTATATTATTATTATTAAATTATTAAAATTATCTCTGACATTCAATTATATTAATAATATTCTTATTATTCAGGAATGGAAGTTAATCACTAACTCAGACGACAGCCATGGTGCTGGAAAACGTGTGATGGAACTTTTCAAACACAGCAGCGAGAGGATCGTCAAATTTTTGAAACAACTACCAGAAGTAAGCAATGTTTTATCTAATCTGTGCCATGAGATCAGTTCAGTAGTCTTATAATTCCACCATCTGAAATTCACATAATCAGCAGCTGGCAGCACTATAGCATGATACAACATACAGAGCCCTCTACTTCACTACTTTTTCAATAAGAAGTGATTGAATCAGCTTTATACTGGGCCAAATGTGCCACGTGCGTTTTCCATGAGAAGGATAAAGGCATGGAAAACACATGGTTTTTAGCTAATTTTAAGGAAAAAACAATGTGTTTATCCAAACGCATGGAAAACGCACGTAGCACAATTAGCCATGTGTACATGGAAATTTTAATGTTTGAGAATCTACAATTTTACATGTGATCTTATTTATATATGATATACATTTTGTATGCAAGTAGTTTTAGATAAGATATGCTTTGATAAATGAAAATTCATATTGTTTTCAGGAAGATTATATCACAATTCCCTACACTGAAATGGTTGAAAACACCATGGAAACGGTGAAACAAATCTATTCTCATCTTAACTTGAATCTGCCTCCAAAAACAGAGGTGCTACTGCAGAGCCATCTACAGGAAAACTACCAACACAAATATGGAAAAGTTCACTACAAACCCGAAGATTTTGGAATCACTGATGAGCTTATCAAAGAAAACATGAAGGAATATTTGGAGTATTTTGCAAATGGTCCCGAGAAGTTGTGGTAAAGTGACATTAAATTACAATGCGTTGTGTTACCAAGATTCTTACAGGTTTGCCATAGTTAGTTTGTAAAAGACCAAATCTACAATAATTAAATCAACAATGATTAAATCTACAATGATTAAGACTGATAAAGATTCAAGATTCTATTGACTATGCACTCATTATTACATGTACATAATCATTATTAATAAATACAGATCTATCTGGCAGCCTGATGGCAAAAGGCATAATTATGTGGCTTTTATCAATAAGAAAATAACAATTTTACATTTATCATCAAAATGTAACATTTTAATTCTCACATATTATGTATCACAGTACAATTCTCATTAGGTCATTGTCGAATTTTTGGTTATAAACAGTACACTATTGAAATAACAAATAAAATAAAATATAGGAAAAATAAAAAAGAAAGAGAAGAAAAAAGAATAACAATAAAATAATTATGATGGCTGGTTTCATATCTAAGATTTGACCATCATTATTAAGTGATAGAACAGCAATTATAATATGTGAATTTACAATAGTTTCTAATATCCTGCTGTGCAGCTGCATAACTCTTTTTTTTTAGTTAACAGATGTATGGAGCAAAAACATTCATTCTGAGTTATCTTAAGGGCCATTCACACTGGACGCAGACGTCACACAGCACGCAGTAATTGCTGCAGCAGCCAGGCAGCTACCGCTGCAGTTGAATAGACACTGCATGCGGTAAAATCAGAACAGATGACGTCATCACTGTTCTGACGTCACTCGCGCATTTTGAGTTTGCCCTGGGAAAGAGGGACTTAGACAAGTTTATTTTAGAGGTGCAAGGAAGACCATGCCTGTACAACTCTGAGGAGCCATCATATCGAGATGAGGAAAAAACTGCAAACATTTGGAAGGCAATTGGAGATACATTGTGAGCATCAGGTATTAATGATATAGTCAACTTTGCAGTTTATTACAACATAGCATATCATAGGCCTGTACTACCTGTAGGCTGTAATATAGATTGAGGCCTATGTATGGCACCAAATATTTTTTTAAGGCTAGGCTGTTCTTCTGTGCGTGAATTATTCAATCAATTAGCTATATGGACGAATTTGAATGACAATCTGGCGCCCAGGTCCTTGGAAGATTTGGAGGGGGGGGGGGCAAATGACCTGAGGGGGGGGGGGGGGGAGAGACGAGTGACACAGGCGATAAGCTATACTAGGGGGTTTCTGAGGCATGCACCCCAGGGAAATTTTTGAAAAAAAAATACATTATGAAACATTCTGGACTGTTGACTGAGCACATTATTTGGAACCCCCTGCACCCTATTATCAAAGACAAAGCAATAAAAACATCATGCATGTGAAGATATAAATTTGTAACCATGTTGAAATGTGTAAATAAATAAATCAAAATAGATGTTTCTTTATCTTATATATTTTCTGTTATTTACTGCATTCGTTGCATGCAGTTCATAGAAATTCACTTAAAATGGTCTATATTTACCCTGTCAATGGCAGGAAATGACATGCCTAACTTTAAAAAAATGGCCTATTTAATTTACTGAAGGCCTATTTCATTTGATTTATTTAATTTTTATTCATTGTTTCATCTTTGATTTGTTTTCAACTTTTTATTTTATCGCCTGGTTGGATCTATATTTTCCCATGTTGACTGTGCTGACATAATTGGCCGACAGAAAAAATGCTTCAATGTAAAGAGTTGTTGTGTACTAAATTAAAAAGCAGCGCTCTACCGACATCACAAACAAAGGGGCTCCCGATTAGCGACTGGCCCTCATTCTGGGGCTGGCCCCCGATCTGAGTCTTACATTATATAGAGCTGTAACATGTAATGCCAAAATGGCAGCTAACTTATGTACTGCAGCCTAGTTTTGCAGTCAGCTGTAGCCAATTTTTGCAGCTGTAGCCAGCATTTTGCTGCTAAATTCAGGTTTTTGCACTGTTCGTGCCTTTGTCTCTGCAGTTGCAGCCGTCTACTTGCAACTGCAGCCATTTCATTGACCCTCAATACAATAGAATACCTAATACCTCCAACACAAAACCCGCAGCGCATGACATAATATACCTCTCTAAATGTGCATTATGGATTACCAAGATTCAGGAACCAATCTACACTGCGTTACTTATAATATATATTAAAAAGAACTAGACAAAATGATATGCAACTTAACAGCAGGAAATTTTGAAATATACTAATTTTTATAGTAATACAAGCGAAGGCCTTCATTATTACTAATACTATAAATGGTCTAAAAGTAAATTTTATAGCAAGTTTGGCAATAAAGACAAAGATATAATTTCATATAAACTATATTAATGGATAATAATATTTTGACATGCTACCTTGTGGATATCTGTTACCCGCAACTTATACCCTTTAGTCTATACAAAATACATCATTGTGTCATCAATATATTTTTTATTTGATTTTTTTTGCATGTTTAGACTATTTCAACCAATTCTGATACAGGTCTCTTTTTTAAAGAGAGCTTTGCTTGTTATTTTATAGAGGGTAGTCCATTATTATATCTAAAATACATCTTCAGATGCGATGCACATGGAAATAGAATTTATACTCTACGATTGTTGATATAAACTGTGGATTTAATCACACAGATATTTTAAAATGAAATATGAATTGTATAAAATCGAAGAAGGTACACTGTATAAGTTCAAAATGTTATAAAATTTTATCAGCAAAAAGTCTAAATAAATCTAGAGTCTCTCTTACTGTAATAAACCAAAAAGACCTTAAGCTACTTTAGTACCAAATGTACTTTGTCCCACAGTATTTATTTGATAGTTCCTCCCTGCATGTTATATTCCGGAAACCACTGCTACACAACTTACACAGTATCTCACCAAACTGTTGATTTAAGGTAAGACATAAGTACTATTTAGGCCATGACATACAACATGTTGCTAATTGTAATTCTACCACTCAGATTCACACTTGGTCACATTGAGTATTAACTCATATTAAACATACACATGAATGCACATAAGAACCCCAACCAGACTAGCAACACAATACGAAAATTACACCATCTAACCTTTGAAAATACATGTACATTTATATTGACAACTGTCACACTTGTAACAGCTTATAAATATATATAGTGGAAATTTATTGACACAACTATCAATCATACAAAACCTATTGCTATGATAACAATAACTTGAATTTTGTGTAATCCATCCATGATTGTAATATTCATGACAACAATATGATATAAAACATGTCATTGCTACAAACAAGACTTATTTGAGGATAGCTCCCCCCACCCCCCCCCCCCCCCCCACTACACTACTTGTTTCTGGGAAACCGTATATGACCTACTTCACAGATATTTACCACAAACACAAATTGAATAGCATATCGCACTAGGTTTCAGGTAAGAAATTGTCATTTTGCATTAATTTTCTATTCAACCTATTGCTAATTGTCATTTCTAGAGATTCACAAAAATGTCATGGGTCACCGGTCACATGTGAATCTTAACTCCTTTATTTATATTAGGAAAATTTCACTGATACACCATGGAGTCACCCAGCAGCAGACTCCATGGACACACTTATAATATCCACAATACAAAGTGAAGCCTCAACTGTTAAAATAAATCATTTTCATGGCCAATTAATTGATTACTCAGTCGTCTTAAATCAGATTTAATTTTGGACAGTTCATTTTTGAGAAATTTAATGCGAATTTCGAGCAACAACCAGGAAATACTTATTGAATGTTCGTTTTGCAAAAAGTAGAGTTGATGCATTTTGTACTTTTAGCTATTTATAGCAATGTGACATCAAATATATGTCATTATTTCTGAATTTGAAGTGCACATATCATACACATAATTTTCTAACTCTTATTAGATACATTTATGACATATGCACTTAGAATATTGAACTCATTACCTTTTTCAGCTAATGGCAGGATGGCAGAACGTACAAAAGCAGTATCTCTAAGCATGGCTTGGGCAGATTTATTTGACAATCAGGAAGACTGTGATGTCATGTTAAGGGCGGATGGCAAAACAATTGGAGCCCACAAACTTGTGCTCAAGGCTATGAGGGGCAAATATGAGGAACTTTTGAAAATGAGTTCGGGATGGAACATGGGAGATGTGCCCATTGCAATTGATGATTTGGACTTTGTCTCATTTAAGGTTCTACTAAGGTGAGTTGAGTAATTTGTTATGGCCAATTATAAACACAACTTTTACATGACCTCTATCAACTGAAGATTTTACCGGTAATAGTTTCAGAATAAAAATGATTACGAAGAAAACAGGTGAAATCTAAGAAAATGGCACAACCTTTCCTGGAAATATATTCATTAATATCAATACTACAAACTAACTAAACTAAGCTTATTTTAAGATAATAACAAAGACTTCAGTTCTTTTTCTTTGAATTAGCCATCGGAAGTAGGAAAGCATCCTCACAAGCTTCTTTTATTATTGGCTTAAGAACAAGCTTTACAAACAAAGACTAGTGTTGATCATTTAACTCCATCATTTTATAGGGATTTTCTGTCACGGTCCCATGCATCATATCTGTGATGGTCTAATAAATTAACTTATATGTGACCACTTGTTTGCATTTTGTGAAATTAAAGAGATAGGTACTATTGATAATTATTGCATATTAAATATGAATAATAAATAATCGATAATTTTATTTATCAATTGATATTTAGCATAAACCATGCAGCCACTGGTACATAAACTATGAACAATATCACTAATTATATTTTAAATTGATAACTTTCATAATTACCTATTATGTATCAATTATAACAATATTGTAAAGTTTCCTCCTCTTGGATCAAGAGGCATAGACAGAATGAATCTGAAGTGCTAGTGAGACCTCAGACTTTCATAGTACAGGTTCCAAGTCTGTGTATTCTATCTGCAACCTTCAGCAGTAATTCATTCTAGTATGGAGTCCAGCGTTTTCAGTGAAATAAAGAACACAGTAAGATGTATAGTTTGGCTCCTCAGTAAGCGTTTCTGGTCAAGAGAAATCTGATGATATTTATTGCTCCAGAGCCTTATATTAACAATAAGACTCTTCAATCCACCACCCAGCATGCAATGGGTGGGGTTAATTTAAACCAATGGCAAGTGCTAAAACAATGCACTGCCCTTCAACAACCAATCCTAGAACAATGCTTCACTGCTCTCCCTGGAGCAGCAGAGCATGAATTACATAAGTGGGGGGGGGGGGGGGAGGGGTAGTTCCCCCCCCCCCCCACGTAACTGCAAGATCTGTCAAAATGCCACCTAAACTGGCAGGGATTAACCTGCCACTTTGACAATAGGGGGTTCTGGCCATGGTCTGCTGTAGTTGACACTGCTGGACAATGCATGATTTTGGGGTTTGCAGTTAAATGCAATTAAGGTGGCTGGGCTGCCCTCCTTAATTGCATGCCTGGACTTCATACAGAGGCAATGCTTAGTGGCCATTGCACTCTGTGAACATTAAAGGAGTTTAATTATTGGGGCATTCTGACAGAACCTTCATAATTACAATCTTCCTATCTCCTTTCAGTGTTATTCTACTTAAATGCACATGCAGCCATAAAACCTCAAGTGCACATTAATAATCATGCACTTGACTGGCCTAATATAAACATACAATCAATAAGACTATTCAATTTAGCATAAGAACAATTAAGTGACAGTAGTGTTCACTACACTGACAATACATGTGGCCATGCCAGGCCATAATTATACAATTGATAATGACATTGAATTCAAGTAAAGTAGCAATTGAGTGATTTCAGTGTTCAGTGCACTGATACAGTACATGCAGCCATGAAAACCCAAGTGCATGCAATTCATCATGCATTTGACTGGCCTAACATAATATACAATTAATAGGAACATTCATAATACAATATTTGATATCTATATTTTAGTTAAGTAAACTATATTTATGACATTTAGTTTAAAGTAAAGGGCAGTGGACTTTACAATATGATTATTATAAATATTTACTTATACATGGCAGTCGCTTGTGATCAGGTCCTCTTATGAGACCGACCCCCTTATGAGACCATCATGAGCCTGCTGGAGGGTAGGTCTCTCTAGAAGAGCAGTACTGTAATGGCTTAAGTAGGGCAGAAAGGGTTAGGTCCAGGTCAGTCTTCCATGGAATCATCTTAAGTCTAATAACCACTGTTTCACATCATGGATTATATTGAATACTGACCAGATAAGCACTGTCCTTTGTATCTGTTTGCCACACATTGCAACGCATACTCTCTGTGCCCTTAATTGCTTGATTCCTTTGCATACCATACTACTTTTGGTAGCCAGATTTTTTTTCTTGTCTCATCATTTGCAGATGGATAACCTCAATTCTTGGGAGATAATGGTCAGGCACTGCCTGACTATTCAGGAAGGGGCCCAAACCCTGATCAGAAACCAGACGGATAAAGGGAGAGACCTGGTGGTATGTATAGTTTCTGAAACTACTTCATTCAACAAATAAGCATAGTGCATTGCAATGAAATTACATGCATGCAGGTTGTTTAAGCAGTGATGAAGCACTGACACTATTTACATGTTTACAAAGGCCAAGGTACCCTTCAAAAAAGGTGATGTGGTCGCCTTGTATGGAGGCGACCTGATAACAGATGAACGAAGGAAGACCCTTGAAGAAATGTATCGACAAAACGGCATTGGGTCGTACATTTTTGAACATCCGAAAGGAACCATCGATGGAACCCTATCCAAACGAAGGGGTCGTTTGATGAACCATGTGGCCAAAGGGGCCACATGTAAACCGTATCCCAAGATAGTCAAGGTATTCTGCTTTATATCTATATTTTGTGACAAACACATATTGAGCAAATGTATGTTACTTTACAATAGTTCAATTGACATTTTTGTTTTTAAATTAATTTTGTACAGTGTAGTGCTTTATTCAGAATTAGAGGTTGTTAAATAAACAGAGTTTATGAGGAATGTCTCATATGATCATTTCTAGCAGCTTATATATCTTCATAATTTTAAGTTGGAAGCCAAAGAGTGGGCTGTGCCCATGATCGCCAAAAGGGACCTAGTAATTGGCGAGTCCCTCACTTGGGACTATGGTGTACGTGATAAGGACCTGCCCTGGCTGCAGGATTCAAAGCAGGTGCAGTCGTGTTTCATGTTTTAAGACAGTTACTTATTAGAAGGATACAGGTCATATCTATAATCACTTCATTGTCTTTCAGATCAAGATGGTGGAAAGAGGATCCTCCCCTATTAAGATTGGTAGGGAAAATTCTTAAGCAGTGTAAACGGCTAACATTCATGAAATGAATCTACGACGATAAAATTGTTTTTGTGACAGGTCCTACATCAGATTTAACAAAAGCTATAATTTCATCAAAATGTCATTTACTTAAAGACAATATGAGTTAAAAAATGATAATTCGACAAATAAAGTAGCTTGGGTGTCAATCCATATTTCTGAAACATGATATCATTGTACCACAAGCACTTCTTAGTGGAAACATTTAATGGGGTGAGTATTAGACTACATTAGAAATTTGCTAATTGCTTCACTTGATGGGCAATGTAAGTTTATTTTAGATTTTATCCTGCCTCCAGTTCCAAAAAGTATACTTTCACAAAATTTTTAAATAATAGTGACGTCATAAAAGTCATTGTGATGTTACATTTGTGACATCGCCCAGGTAGGGTGAAGGCAGATTCAAAATTGCACAACCTTCAGTCAGTACATCCCTGCAGTTGACAGTTAAAGGGAAAGTACTAATGATGATGACAATACAGTTTATGTGAGAATATAGATTGTTGAGTCTCCAGAACCAATATCATCTGATATCAATACTGTGTATAAGACTTACTTTTTTGATAACATGCTGATGCAATTGTGATAGCTGCAATTTGCTAAATACATACATTTTAATTTTTTTGTGGCAGATAAACCAGAAATGGAAGGTGAGTATCTGAGTTCGGATTATATAAATCTTAAATGAACTAAAACTTCATTGTATGAGCTGAGATATGGTTTGTGATAAGTGTTTGGGAGCATGCTTTTCCCTGTAACATGGTTATCATCATCATTCATTTCTCGCAACATTTGTCATTATGTTGTTCCATTCACTTGAGAGTTTCTTTCAAATTTGGTTTTGTTTTGAATTTCACGGTTAAAGTTTTTGCTGTCTGCATTTCAACAAAGTTTGTTTTGACAAACGATGTGTGTACCTTACTAAAGTGAGAGTCCTGGTAAAAGCATATTTTCATGAGCAGTATTTTGACGCCATCCCTGACTGTTAGCGTTGGGAAACAACTCTTTGAAAGTTTCTATTAAGTTTTCTGCCTGTATCCACTTTCACAAAATATGTTCTTAATATGATTCTGTGACAAGTGCAGGAGCATAGTTCTCCATTGCATGTGACAATGCAATTTTAGTAATTGTAATTATGCTGTACTACCTTATAAACTTTGTTGATTCTTTCAGAATCACATCAGGATGCTTTAATCGGTGAGTATCTGAGACCTCTGAACAATTTTTTTCATGACATTAATACTGACCTCAAGCCTGAGCTGAAATACATTGGCATGATTGAGTATGAGTAACTTCGCTTGACAATGTTTTATTTCTGAAACAAATACACATTCATATCTGTGTGACTGTATGAGCTATGATATGCTTGAATGATGAATATGAAGGGTTAGGATCATGCTTATCTTGATACCTGACAATGTGTAGTCATTATTGTAGTAGATGCTGTTTTACCTGCCAGTTTTAACGTAACAAGCATTACCAGCGATTATCTCAGTCTGCATAACAATGTTCTTCATGGCACTGATACTGACATCAAACATAAGCTGAGATACATTTGTGTGATTCTTTAATTAGTGTGGGGCAGCAACACAAATACATTTGTTTCTTCTAGAGAAACATACATTGGTGAGGAATGACTGGATAATGTCCTGCTATATTTAGACTATTGTGACATAAAAAAACTCATTGTGAAGTCACAATCAGCTTGTGACGTCACCAAGGCAGGGTGAAGGCAGATTCAAAATTGTACAACCTTCAGTCAGTACATCCCTGCAGTTGAGAGTTAAAGGGAAAGTACTAATGATGATGACAATACAGTTTATGTGAGAATATAGATTGTTGAGTCTCCAGAACCAATATCATCTGATATCAATACTGTGTATAAGACTTACTTTTTTGATAACATGCTGATGCAATTGTGATAGCTGCAATTTGCTAAATACATACATTTTAATTTTTTTGTGGCAGATAAACCAGAAATGGAAGGTGAGTATCTGAGTTCGGATTATATAAATCTTAAATGAACTAAAACTTCATTGTATGAGCTGAGATATGGTTTGTGATAAGTGTTTGGGAGCATGCTTTTCCCTGTAACATGGTTATCATCATCATTCATTTCTCGCAACATTTGTCATTATGTTGTTCCATTCACATGAGAGTCTCTTTCAAATTTGGTTTTGTTTTGAATTTCACGGTTAAAGTTTTTGCTGTCTGCATTTCAACAAAGTTTGTTTTGACAAACGATGTGTGTACCTTACCAAAGTGAGAGTCCTGGTAAAAGCATATTTTCATGAGCAGTATTTTGACGCCATCCCTGACTGTTAGCGTTGGGAAACAACTCTTTGAAAGTTTCTATTAAGTTTTCTGCCTGTATCCACTTTCACAAAATATGTTCTTAATATGATTCTGTGACAAGTGCAGGAGCATAGTTCTCCATTGCATGTGACAATGCAATTTTAGTAATTGTAATTATGCTGTACTACCTTATAAACTTTGTTGATTCTTTCAGAATCACAGCAGGATGCTTTAATCGGTGAGTATCTGAGACCTCTAAACAATTTTTTTCATGACATTAATACTGACCTCAAGCCTGAGCTGAAATACATTGGCATGATTGAGTATGAGTAACTTCGCTTGACAATGTTTTATTTCTGAAACAAATACACATTCATATCTGTGTGACTGTATGAGCTACGATATGCTTGAATGATGAATATGAAGGGTTAGGATCATGCTTATCTTGATACCTGACAATGTGTGGTCATTATTGTAGTAGATGCTGTTTTACCTGCCAACTTTGTCACAGAAAGCAAATGATTATCTCAGTCTACATAACAATGTTCTTCATGGCGCTGATACAGATATCAAACATAAGCTGAGATACATTTGTTATGCAATTTCTAAGTTATACATAGCACTTTGCTCTCATCAATGTCAATTACATTTTCTAAAAGTATTTTGTGTAAGAATTCTTGGTTATTTTCTATTATGCAATTGCTAAGTCAAAATATCATTTGACTTTCATCGAAATGAGCTTCATTTCCATAAACTATGCCTGAGGGATCCTTATTTCTAATATCATGAAAATGTTACGTTATGCAAGGCATTTGAATTTCATAAAATTTTGTTGCTTTCTTCAAAGTATGATGAATCCTAAATCTAATACATCAAACATTTTTATCTCATTCAAGTTAATATTAGTGATCACTATTTTTAATTTATTGAAATACTACACATATATTTTGATTGGCCTAAGACCATGATTATTTTGCTCATTATCCAGTAACCAATACCATAACAGATCCTTTTGATGAAAGTGACCCTTTCCTCTTTAAATTCTAACAAGCCCTGATTACATTTTCAGAGCCAGCCTCGGCCACTGTCACTTCTGGTGAGTATCTTACTTATTATGCTTGAATGTTTATTATTATACTTTCTATATTATGAAATGTCTACGTTATCTGTAGCACTTTACTTTCATAAAAAAGGTGTGACTCAGGTGTGTATCTCATTTAGGGTAATGATAGGGAATTTGATGGTTTAATTGTGTAATTATGACGATTATAGTATAACAGTAGTTTGATGTAGATCCTATAGTGAAGGTTTTATGTTGGTCTTTTCTGCAGAAGTTCCAGTGGAACCCGAAGTGCAACAAGGTGTGTATCTAATGGGGTGTAATAACAAGGCTTCTAATAGTCAAATTAATATTAATGATCAATATTATGCTTTTTATGATCCTATACTACTGGTATGGTAATTGCATAGCAGTCCTTGTCAAAGTTTATTTCTTGTCAATGATAACGTATGCTACAATGGAATGATTGCAGAGAGTGATCCATGCATTGTTGGGCTGAGTGAGTTACTTATTCACAATATTTTTCGTTTTCATACCATGTTTTTATGAAATAAGAATTCCAGTTTCATATTTCACACATTAACTATTTCCTCGTCTCAAGTTTTCACTAATTTTACTTTAGTTTGAGCAAATGTTGGGAATTTAAAAGTTTCATAATTATTATAATAACATATCTCATGCCAATGAGACCCTGATTCGGAATAAAGTCACAGTGTAAAAGTAAACTGTTCAAAAATAACATATGATACGATTTTGTTACCATGTCCTAATCAGGACATGCAAAAACTAAGGTATGCTATCAACATGGACATTTTGTCACTGAAATACTCTCATATTTCAGAAAAAATATGCCCATTTTGTTTTGTGCCGGTTGGGTCACAAAAACTTGCCCGCCACTTGAGAGTGCATGACTATGACAGCAAAAGGGCTGATATTCATGTGGTGGCCAAAGAAATTATAAAAAATGAGTGAGTTTTCATTAACATATTACTTTACAAAGTCATTTATCAAATACTAAGATTCTGAAAGTAACTGTAATCTGGTATTTCCAGCAAACATGGTTGGCCTGCAGATTGCCACCAATGTAAGGCGTTGGGAGTCAGGGCTGATAAGCATCCCTGTTTTCAGGGAAGCTCCCAGCGCCAAGACGGACAGAGGCTTTTCCGGTATCGGACTTTGTATAAGGTAAGCCAGTAGAGGTAAATATGCAACATATTAAGAAAAAATTACTGCAAATTGCACATTTATTGTCATATGTTTATTTTGTTAATTTACAGCCAAATCTAGACAAAATGGATGCTTAAAAAAAAATCGGTCATCAATTAAAGTTCACATTGAAGGGTAAGTAGAAAAATTTATCAATATTCCATCTAACCAAACTTGAGCTTCACAAAATTATATGATATTAAGAACATGATTTGCCTTGGTCAGTTATACATTTTAGTTACATTGAGTGCACACTAATTAAACATGACTGTGGAAAAATAATGATCTTATCTGCCTCTGTTTCAGAAACTGAAGCTCCTTCCATGATAACTACAGGTGAGTTTCTGACTCAGAACATAAAAGAGAAATTGTATTGTAAAATTAGTAATTGATGTCAAGAGTGCATTAAAATATGTCAGTCACTTGCATTATTATAATATATATCCATTTTTATTGTCTCATAATTAATAATAATTATGTTGAGCAATTGCTGTTCTCTTCAATTAATGACTGTGGAAAATAATGATCTTATCTGCCTCTGTTTCAGAAACTGAAGCTCCTTCCATGATGACTTCAGGTGAGTTTCTGACTCAGGACATAAAAGAGAAATTGTATTGTAAAATTAGTAATTGATGTCAAGAGTGCATTAAAATATGTCAGTCACTTGCATTATCATAATATATATCCATTTTTATTGTCTCATATTAATATTAATTACATTGGGCAATTGCTGTTCTCTTCAATTAATGACTGTGGAAAAACAATGATCTTATCTGCCTCTCTTTCAGAAACTGAAGCTCCTTCCATGATGACTTCAGGTGAGTTTCTGACTCAGGACATAAAAGAGAAATTGTATTGTAAAATTAGTAATTGCTATCAAGATTGCATTAAAATATGTCAGTCACTGCATTATCATAATATATATTAATTTTTATGGTCTCATGTTAATAATTATGACATTGAGCAGTTGCTGTTCTTGTCAATTAACAACTGCGGAAAAAGAATGATATTTTCTGCCTCTGTTTCAGAAACTGAAGTTCCTGCCATGTATGGCACAGGTGTGTATTTGATGATAATGTGGAATTTTGTTAAACTGATCAAAGTGATGAACTGTAGTTTGATGGTCTTGTGCATTAATGGAAAGCAAAGGTCAGTTAGATATCTCAAGAGAAATTGTATTGTAAAATTAGTAATTGATGTCAAGAGTGCATTAAAATATGTCATTCACTTGCATTATCATAATATATATCCATTTTTATTGTCTCATATTAATATTAATTACATTGAGCAATTGCTGTTCTCTTCAATTAATGACTGTGGAAAAACAATGATCTTATCTGCCTCTCTTTCAGAAACTGAAGCTCCTTCCATGATGACTTCAGGTGAGTTTCTGACTAAGGACATAAAAGAGAAATTGTATTGTAAAATTAGTAATTGCTATCAAGATTGCATTAAAATATGTCAGTCACTGCATTATCATAATATATATTAATTTTTATGGTCTCATGTTAATAATTATGACATTGAGCAGTTGCTGTTCTTGTCAATTAACAACTGTGGAAAAAGAATGATATTTTCTGCCTCTGTTTCAGAAACTGAAGTTCCTGCCATGTATGGCACAGGTGTGTATTTGATGATAATGTGGAATTTTGTTAAACTGATCAAAGTGATGAACTGTAGTTTGATGGTCTTGTGCATTAATGGAAAGCAAAGGTCAGTTAGATATCTCAAGAGAAATTGTATTGTAAAATTAGTAATTGCTATCAAGATTGCATTAAAATATGTCAGTCACTGCATTATCATAATATATATTAATTTTTATGGTCTCATGTTAATAATTATGACATTGAGCAGTTGCTGTTCTTGTCAATTAACAACTGTGGAAAAAGAATGATATTTTCTGCCTCTGTTTCAGAAACTGAAGTTCCTGCCATGTATGGCACAGGTGTGTATTTGATGATAATGTGGAATTTTGTTAAACTGATCAAAGTGATGAACTGTAGTTTGATGGTCTTGTGCATTAATGGAAAGCAAAGGTCAGTTAGATATCTCAAGAGAAATTGTATTGTAAAATTAGTAATTGATGTCAAGAGTGCATTAAAATATGTCATTCACTTGCATTATCATAATATATATCCATTTTTATTGTCTCATATTAATATTAATTACATTGAGCAATTGCTGTTCTCTTCAATTAATGACTGTGAAAAAACAATGATCTTATCTGCCTCTCTTTCAGAAACTGAAGCTCCTTCCATGATGACTTCAGGTGAGTTTCTGACTCAGGACATAAAAGAGAAATTGTATTGTAAAATTAGTAATTGCCATCAAGATTGCATTAAAATATGTCAGTCACTGCATTATCATAATATATATTAATTTTTATGGTCTCATGTTAATAATTATGACATTGAGCAGTTGCTGTTCTTGTCAATTAACAACTGCGGAAAAAGAATGATATTTTCTGCCTCTGTTTCAGAAACTGAAGTTCCTGCCATGTATGGCACAGGTGTGTATTTGATGATAATGTGGAATTTTGTTAAACTGATCAAAGTGATGAACTGTAGTTTGATGGTCTTGTGCATTAATGGAAAGCAAAGGTCAGTTAGATATCTCTGAATCTGAATCTGATTGTGCTTTATCTGCTCTGGTGACAGTGGTGCCCTCTAGTAGTTTTTCTCCTCGCTGTAATAGTCAATGTGACAGTTAAGGAGGAATGATAATGACATTGATTGATGTCATGTTTCCTAGTATTTAATTTTGACAACGATGCATTTGTTTAATAGTGATCTTATCTGCTGTGTTTCAGGTGCTTTTCCAGCAGCTATAACCATTGGTAAGTGTGGCTTTGAGAATTATTATAGGTGTTATTAAAGGAATGGTGAAATTCCTTATGTAAAGGTTGCAAGTGTGCTCTAAGATATAATAAATGAGGAAATGGATTTGTTTAGTTCCCACCCATATGACACACAAGAGTTATTGTCTCATAAAAACAACAGTAAGTCTTCGAGTTAAACTCATCAACTAGGGTGACACCAGGAAATAAATGATGATTCAATTCATTTGGTAAAGCTAATATATTTGCCCTCTTGGTGAAGTGTTATTCATGTAAGTTGAGAAGTGTGTATGTGAGTTTTCTTCTTTTTTTTAATTATTCTTATTTGTTAATAGATGACTTAAGTTAATGTTACCAGATGTATAATTCCTGATTATTCTTGTATATGTAAATGTATTAACTTTGATTATTAATTCATACTGGATATATTTCATATATTATTATTATTATCTTATACATATGCATCATACTGATATGTCAATGTGAATAATATATATTTAGTTATTTCATATTATCAGTTCAGACATAGCCCTAATCATTTGTCTTATGTATTTATTTAATCATGTATTTGTGTTCATATTAGTTCATTATTAATAAAGGGCCATTACAAACTTCCATTAGCATGTCATCTATGAAATACGTGAAATAACTTTTTGGATACTTTGATATTGTTTAATCTTGTTATTACAGCACTTCCTGCTCTAAGAGCATACGACTCATCCACAGAACGTAAGAAATTTACGTTATTGCTTGTACATTGTTTTTGTTATTAAAAAAGAACTTTATGCATACTGACTTGAAATATTTTCTTGATATCAGCAAATATATACTGGCCATTGTGGAACAAGGTATATTTCTATAGTTGTTGTTTGGCCTTTGTGTTATGTATATATTTTTAATTTTTTAATTGTTTTATGGATGCAAAATGGTTACACTTCAGAATTATTTGTATCATTTTATTTTTTTTACTGGAGTTAACATAAATTACCTGTTTTTAATAGTTTTATATTTGATACATGGACAGCATTGTATAATTCTCCAACATAAAGTCACAGATTGGCATTTTCCAAATAGCAATACCAGCATATATTTGAGGTTTCCTGACATATATATTTGTATTTTTCCATTTAAACTTTAAAATTCTTCTTTTTTCTTTTTTAAATAGACTCTTCCAGAACAAGCAAAGCGCCTGCTGCAAAGGAGAAGTATGGTGAACAATGCGAATTACAGGGAAAGAAAGGGGGCGGTCCTCTTAGACAGTTTCCCCCGAAATGATCCCGCAATTGAAGAGCTTGCCACATTTTTTATTACTGTAAGTAAACTATTTCTTTAGTCAATCAGCAGGATTCAGCTACATCAAGCCTATGCAATTTCTTCATTCAATCTTGTTCCAGAATCAAGAAAATTCACTAAGAACCATTGAGGAGGACATCGTATACATCAGAAGATTTTTATTTTATGCAAACCCCACAGAGTGCAATCTCCTGCATTGCTTAAATGGAAGGGCTATAAATGCTTACATCACAGCCAAAGAGTACTTTGAAGATACAGGGCCTGCTGCTCTGATTAAGCATCTACACGCAATTCGTAAGTAACATAGTTATCAGAAACTTGTCATTCTGTTGTCAAACTAGTAGGTTTTAGTATTTAGTTACACAAATTTTGATACTGGGAGACCAAATCATGCATGGAATTTCCACAGGGCAGTCCTGTCATATGGTAAATAACTCTTTTATTTTGACTAGCTAAATCGCACAAGTACTGTCTTTAGACACGATTTTTATTCATAGATATATCTAGGGCTGAAAATGTTAGAAAAAGTTTCTAACTGGTTACCAGACACCCTTTAACCGACCCTTAACCGGTTAACCAAGGGTGTTGTTGGGGCAGGAAAATGTTGCCAATTTAGTATATATGATGGTGACAAGCAGCAGGTGTCTCAGGGTCAACAAGGTCATCAAGCATAAACACATAAAGATTTAACATATGTGGTGGTTATTCAGTTACATATATTGTATCCGTATAATGGCATACCGGTTAACCGGGTAATCGTTTCACCCCAAATACATCTATGTTTGATTGCCTTTTGACCAATTACCTTTATGGCTAGTTGATATGACTACACTTATCGGAATATATTGACCAATAAGTCTATTATTAGGTAGTATTCTACTGATGTAATCAGAAAATTTTGACTAGACATTTCACATTGGAAAATATTTCCATTTTAGGAAGGCTGATGAACTACCTAATTCGCAAGCCCCGAAGTAACGTTGATGCATTCACCATATCGGCCTTGCGGACGCATGCGGAGGAGTCATTTTTCAAGCCCCTACTAAGAAGGCTTGGGAAGGCCAAAGCAAGGAGGGCAAATGTGGCCATACCAAAGCAATTAAGGCAGCCTGGTAGGCTGCCAGATGTAGATGGTAAACACAGTTTCAATAATATGAATGCATTGACCATAGTTCATATCAACTATTGGCGATCACATTGGAGCCTTGTTCATGGGACTGGAAGTTAAGCACTCCACTAGAACACAATAGATTCACCTGCAGGCCCCATAATTTCGTCAACTCAGACTAATCCCGCAACTCCCAAAAATTCCTTAGAGTCCCTGATAATTCCTCGTATGTCCCAATAAGTCCTAATATTTCCCATCTGTCCCAATAAGTTATAATAATTCCCATATGTTCCAAGATGTCCTAATAATTTTTATATACCCCAGTGAGTCCTGTTATTTTTCAATTGTCACCTTTAATATTAACAATACCCATAATTCCAATAAATCCCTACCATCGCAGCTTAACTCCTGTTCCCATTTTATAATTCCCAATAAATCCTATCAATTTCATTATGCCCCAGCTAATACTTATTACAACCATATTTATAAATACAATCCTAAAATTCCTGTACTTCCAAAAAAAATCCTTCTAAGTTCTATAATAAGCTAATAATCATTCCATTGTCAGTATTATTATAAGGCTTCACCCATCCTATGGGTGAAGACATATTTTTCAGTTGATCCCCTCCCCCTTCTGAGCTCAGGTGCGAAACTGTTTGAGGATTCACCTAGGGGTAGTCCAGGGTATTAGCAACACCGGCCTCTTTTAAAATTTAAAGGTAACACATCCTGAAAAGTAGACCGAAATATTGCTTCAATTTGCAAGCATGCCGATAGGCCATGCTTAACGACTCTCGTCATCAGGCAGTTTGTCAAACTACCTGAAATGGCCAAGAAATGACACAATTATTTATGATAATTATATACACCGTTGGTTAGTCAGAGACCGAAGTACTGCTACCCTGTTCAATAAAATCAGACTGCAGGTTTTGGGGATAAAGGGAAGTTCTCACATGGCCAGTTATCCCAGTACAGCCTTATTGCGGTCGTAGAATTTAATATTGCGCAAAATTGGGCATCTGTACTGCAACCGTGAACACATTTGAACAACTGCCAAAACAGATGGATGTTTTTCTCATGTTCAAAACTTCCATGGAAAGCACGCGGGTGATTGTTTATAGTTAGCAACTGTAGTGAAGCCATCGTTGCCGTAGGGGCACTCATGGAATACGCCAAGTCACACGTGAGACACTCATAGAAGCCGTCGGGTTTACCGTCCCACACATATGACACCCAGCGGGAGAAGTACATGAGCGACGATTAAACCATCGGCTTCTATGCATGCACTCACGTGTACCACAGATAAGTCACCGGTCTCCACGTATAGAAAAAATCAATACCTACGTACACTACGTGTGACTCACATGTACCACAAGAAAGTCACTGGCTGCTACGTTAATAATGGGTGCAGGACATTGTAGGGCCGGTTGGCTTATCACGTGACCTCGGCCAGCAGTATATAATCATTCGCAGTGAGGCAAACTTCATTCACACCTCTGCCTTTGAAACAAGCTGATCGATCTCGCAGTGCTCTTCTCTGCTGCTGCTGTGGTTCCAGTTTGCTGTTTCAACTTTACCTTTTCACCATGGGACCCAAGAAGAGACGCAATCTTGGAAAGAAAAAGTCACAGAAGAAAAGCCTTCTGCACTTGCCTCTGGGGAAGAATTTTGAGTCTGAAGAATCCAATGTTCCTGCAGCTCCTTCTTGTCCTGCCAGTTCTACTTATTATGCTCCTACCAAGACTCCTACCCTACCAAGTCTCCTACAAGGTCTCCTGCCAACCTCCTGACAGGTCTCCTGCCAGGTCTTCTTTCAAGTTTCTGCCAAGCAAAGTCTTCTGCCAAGTCTCCTGCCAAATCTTCTGCTAAGTCTTCTGCCAAGTCTTCTGATGTTGACATGGATGACAGCGACAGATATCCAGACTTCGATGTAGAGAAGGAGAAGAAAGACAACCAAGAAGAAGATGATGATAGTGATGCAAGTGAATTTCCTGCCACCCAGGCCTCCTGCCTCCTCCACCACTGTTCCTGCTGTCTCAGAAGAAGCCAAGAAGAAAGACTGAGAAGCTTTTCTACCTCTCAATGATGAGCAAGACATCACTGACTGGTACCGGGAGAATGACATATTCTCTACAACAGGACCAGACGTGACTACAAGGATCATCAGAGATGGAGAAGTGGATTATCGCCAACTTTTGGTTCCTTGAGCAACACATTTCCAGGGTGCCGTCTCATCAAGCTGTCAACCTAAAGAAGATTGCGAAGAGCAACAAGCAACTGCCCAACTTTGATGACAGCTCCAGTGCAGGGCAGCTAGATTCATGGCTTGAAGAACTGGAAGAAGTTGAAGAAGTTGACGTCAAGCCAAGTCCAGTCTTCCCAGTGACAACCAAGTGTGGTTCCTTCAAGAAGAGGAAGAATACTGGTAATCATTCTTCTGCAACAAGCTCCAAATTTGCTGAAATAGTCCAGACTGCTGGGCAGACAGCTGCAATAATTGACCAGCACTTGAAAGCCATCGCACAGCCTCCTCCTCCTTCAGATCCAAAGACCCTGTGAATCTGCTCAATGACTGACTACATATATTCTGAGCATCTTCAGTTGGACTTGAACACGTATGACGATGTCGAAGCCAAGCTGATGTCAGTTTTCCTGCAGCTGAAGGCGCAAGTCGGAAGGAACAAGCAGCAGCAGCAACAGCAGCAGTTGATTATTCAGCAGCAGTAGCTCCATCAGCAACAGCAGGCCCAGATGTTTCAGCCGACGTCAGCCAGATCCAGCCAGTTCTACCCTGACTCCTGAAAAGCAATGGGCTACCTTACAATTTCTGCACAGCCATGTCTTTCAGCTTCTTTACAGCCTGCAGGAGCTTCTTCAGCTGCCACGTTCCAGCCTGCAGGTACCTACCAGTCTTCTGGACCTGGACCTTATCTTCATTGGGTGTATTGGGTGTCTTCCCTGCTGCACCTTCTCAAGTGGTGCCTGGTTCTTCTTCCTTGAACCTCCTTGCTGTCTGCTGTGTACACTTCAGCTGTTTTATTTCACTTTTTAATATTTGAAAAAAAATAGAATAAATATAAATATAAATGCATTTGTTTTGCTTTACTTGATACAGTGATGACCTTTGCTTGTGACACATTATAAAATTAATCAGTGGCATGTACTTCAATACTGTTTATATACTTGCACTGCTTAGTGACTGAGTGGATCAAAGCAATTGAAAAATGTTCTCTGCTCTAGCATGAGGATTGCATTTAACTGAATTACTTGCAGTCATTGAGTGGATTGAAGAGATGGAAGGTCTGTAGTGTGTGATTGTCAACTAATATAATTGTTTCATATTGCATGGCATTTGCACTGAAGCATAGAATGAACACAGGCAAATGATACCACAAAGTGCAGCACCTCGAGGCGATGCATCTGGTGAGGATATTCTTGCAAAAGCGCTAAATTTGCAGACCAGTATGGACCTAAATAATGACAAGGGCCTCCTGTGAAGAGAATTGGTTCCATTGAGTGGCTAAGGCTCTTTTTTTGCCATGAATTCAGGACAGTCAGTGGTCATGTTAAACAACAATGAAACTTTTGGTATCTTAAAACTATGTGCACCTTAATGGGATTGGAAGCCACCTAGAATTGGGAATCATAATTATTGGATTTTGCAGACAAATTGGTGGATCTAGTATCCACTGGGACTTTGCAGCCAAATAAATTGGATTTGTTGGCTATATTGGATTTGGCACCCTAATCGGAACCCATATTCTAGATGACTCATCTTAATTGACTTAGCATTGGTGGCCATTTGAGGTTTCACAACCGAACTGGATTTAGTTGCCACATTGGATTTTGGTGGCATATTGCATTTGGGAGCCATATTGAACCTGGCAGCCATATTTAATATAGCCAAGACAGCATTTTGTGTCCAATGATGGTCATGCGGTATTTTGCAGTTTAGTTAAATTTAGTCATCATATTAAATGTGGCAGCCATATTGGATTCCACAGCCACATTCCATTTGATGATTATATTGAATTTTGGTGGCCATATTGGATTTTGGTGGCAATATTGGATTTTGGTGGCATAGTAAATATAGCCTAGTCAGAATTCCAGGATTTTACAACAATTGTGACCATGCAGAAATTAGAATACATATAGGATTAGGTGGCCATATTTGATATGGTGGCCATATTAGATTTGGCAGCCATGTTGGATTTGGTAGTCATATTGGATTTGGCAGCCATGTTGGATTTTGGTGGCCATATTGGATTTTGGTGGCCATATTACCAAGCAAAATATGGTGGCCATATTTAACATGGCGGCAATGGTGGATTGAGCAGCCGTATTGGATTTGGCAGCCATATTGGATTTGGTGGCCATCTTGGATTTTAATGGCCATCTTGGATTTTTGGTGGTCATATCTGATATGGTAGAAATGTTTCATTTGGCAGCCATATTGGTTTGGACAACTTTAGTGAATTTTGGATTTGTTGGTCTTATTAGATTCACTGAAATATTTGATTTGTCAGCCATATTGGCCTTGGCGGCCATCTTGGATATGGCAGCCATATTGGAATTGCTTGCCATGGTAACATATTTAATTTGAATTAACTTTATGAAATTTTTCAAGTCAACATATTTTTGAATTCTTCAGATATTGTCTCATCTGAACTCCACAGTGAGTACATCTGTGGGGGAGAGGCTCTTCTTGGGGAGACCAGGGCTCTACAGGGGAGATAAAGGCTGCCAGGGGAGATGAAGGCTCTTATGAGGGAGAAAGGGGCTTCAGGTCCTAACCCTAAATTTGGCAGCCATGTTGGATTTGGTAGCCATATTGGATTTGGCAGCCATGTTGGATTTTGGTGGCCATATTGGATTTTGGTGGCCATATTACCAAGCAAAATTTGGTGGCCATATTTAACATGGCGGCAATGGTGGATTGAGCAGCCGTATTGGATTTGGTGGCCATCTTGGATTTTGATGGCCATCTTGGATTTTTGGTGGTCATATCTGATATGGTGGAAATGTTTCATTTGGCAGCCATATTGGTTTGGACAACTTTAGTGAATTTTGGATTTGTTGGTCATATTAGATTCACTGAAATATTTGATTTGTCAGCCATATTGGCCTTGGCGGCCCTCTTGGATATGGCAGCCATATTGGAATTGCTTGCCATGGTAATATATTTAATTTGAATTAACTTTATGAAATTTTTCAAGTCAACATATTTTTGAATTCTTCAGATATTGTCTCATCTGAACTCCACAGTGAGTACATCTGTGGGGGAGAGGCTCTTCTTGGGGAGACCAGGGCTCTACAGGGGAGATAAAGGCTGCCAGGGGAGATGAAGGCTCTCATGAGGGAGAAAGGGGCTTCAGGTCCTAACCCTAAATTTGGCAGCCATGTTGGATTTGGTAGCCATATTGGATTTGGCAGCCATGTTGGATTTTGGTGGCCATATTGGATTTTGGTGGCCATATTACCAAGCAAAATTTGGTGGCCATATTTAACATGGCGGCAATGGTGGATTGAGCAGCCGTATTGGATTTGGCAGCCATATTGGATTTGGTGGCCATCTTGGGTTTTGATGGCCATCTTGGATTTTTGGTGGTCATATCTGATATGGTGCAAATGTTTCATTTGGCAGCCATATTGGTTTGGACAACTTTAGTGAATTTTGGATTTGTTGGTCATATTAGATTCACTGAAATATTTGATTTGTCAGCCATATTGGCCTTGGTGGCCATCTTGGATATGGCAGCCATATTGGAATTGCTTGCCATGGTAACATATTTAATTTGAATTAACTTTATGAAATTTTTCAAGTCAACATATTTTTGAATTCTTCAGATATTGTCTCATCTGAACTCCACAGTGAGTACATCTGTGGGGGAGAGGCTCTTCTTGGGGAGACCAGGGCTCTACGGGGGAGATATAGGCTGCCAGGGGAGATGAAGGCTCTTATGAGGGAGAAAGGGGCTTCAGGTCCTAACCCTAACCCTAACCCTAACCCTGAATGAAGTTAGAAGTCCAAAATATTCGCATGAATTTAGAAAGCAAATAAAGTAAACAAACTAAAGAGGACATCACTCAGTTATTATTACTTTGATACAAATTGCAATACATCCAATCAAAAGGCAAAACTTCTGGCAAGTGGTCAAACCCTTCATGACAAACAAAACAAAATCAAACGATCACACAATCACTCTATCTGAAAATGACACACTAGTCACCCACCCGGTAGAAGTAACTAACATATTTAATGAATACTTCATAAGTGTAGCGCAAGATCAGGAAGAACCTGACAGAGTAAACAACATGTCAGCTGATGAGGTCATTGACCACTATAAACATCACCCAAGCATTAAGTTGATCAACGACCAAGTAAACAATAATCAACAGTTTAATTTCACACCTGTAAATGACACAACAGCCAAAAGCTAAAGTCTCTACAAACAAACCAGGCTAATAGTTTTGACAACATTTCTCAAAAGTTTCTCAAGATGTGCAAATTACTTAAGTCAAAGTCTAACCCCCATCTTAAACAATAGCATAAGCACAATGATTTTCCCTGATAATAGCTGAAGTGCCCCCACTGTACAAAAAATCAGATCAACTTTCAAAAGAAAAGAAAACACAATTACGTTTGATCAGATCAGTGAATTTGTGTCCTCTTCGTTATCCAAAAATCTTTCAGCATATAGGAAGACTTACAGTTGTAACAATGTATGGGTTAATGTGTAGAAAACTGGAGAAAGGCCCTTGACAATAACTGTCATGTTGGCTACATACCAATCAACTTATCTAAATCTTTTGACAGCCTGCCTCATGGCCTATTAATTGCGAAGTTAAACGCATAAGGTTGATCATGTGAAGCCTGTTCATTCATACTGAACTATTTAAAAAATAGAAAACAAATTGTAAAACTAGGTAACATTTAAAGGGAATGATTAAATTTGAAAACTGATGTTCCCCAAGGTTCTATCTTGGGTCCTCTTTTATTTAACATTAACATAAATGATTTCTTTTTGAATTAAGCAGTTCTTGCAGTGTTTACAATTTTGCTGATGATAGCACCCTATGCTATGCACACAGAGACCCGATGGTCATAAAGGACAAACTTTTGCTTCAGCAATTGCATGGTTCAAAAATAATTTTATGAAAGCAAATGCATCTAAATTCCAATATGTCTAAGTAGGGAAAATGTTTCCATAGATTTTGAGATTGACAATCATATAATACAGTCTGTCTGTTGTTAAGCTGTTAGGTATCAATGTCGATAACAAACTGAATTTTGATTACTATGCATCAATAATGAGTAGAAAAGCAGCAAAACAAATTAATGCACTCCAAAGACTATGTAAACACATTGATTACACAAGTAAACTCAGAATATATGAATAATTTATCTCATCTAATTTTGTCTATTGCACACTTGTGTATAATACTTTCACAATAGGACAAAACAAGAACCTTGAGAAACTAAATAAGAGAGCAATACGATTAGTTTGCAATGATTATGATAGCCCACACAACCAACTGAAGAACATGTAAAAAAAATAGGCTGCCCTGCAGCTAAACCCTCAGCGAATCCCACATTGCACACAGGCATCATTAAAATTGTTATTTGTTCGTCCGAAAGGCAGGAGGGCAGACATTACACTTTCATTTCCAGAGCAGAACTCTAATACACTTTTGTTTCTAGAGCTAAACTCCAACACTAATGCACTTACCCTAATGAAATTTTATCAACACTGACATATATTGGCTATGTTTAAAAAAGACAAATCTCTCGAGTGTTTATATAGTGTGTGCGATGAACCAAAACAATTGCCACTTGGCCTACATAGCCTGTTATGCAATGCTAATTAGAGTCCAAGATGACCTTTTTTTTTAACTCTTGAATTTCTTCATTTTTTTCATTATATTCTGTCAAGTGTTCAAATAATACAGTGTTCCCATGGGTTATAAAAAAACACTGAAAATGTCTTACTTTATTTTTGTAAAAATTAAGGCCCGTATTAAGTCGTTCTTTTTTCCACTAAGTCTTACATTGTCCTATTTTGCTGCAAATATACTTGGATATTAACATCTACATTGTAATATTCAGACGATTTGGTAATGAATAGAAATTATGAACATTCTATTGCTTAATAGCCAACACCCTGATTGATTTGTTGACGATGAAATTAAATATATTGGTGTATATTACTATATGAAGAAATCAATAATAAGTATTGGAGTCACGTGAAAGTAATATATTTTTTATAAAATTGCTAATTATAAACAAAAACTATTGACTGGGACTCAGGCTTGGGGTCAAGTACAACACAATGTACTTAAATACAAGTACAAGTACATGAGAATATATCCAAGTACAGCAATTTATCTGAATGTATGCTGAACACTGGTTTAACAAGAAAAGCTGTCTTAAAAAAAAGACACCTGTACCAGACTTGTTTGAGATTATTGTAGATTGTGCGGAATAAAGATTTATTGGTTGCTTTTGTTTTTTTTTTTGTAAATGGAAAAATTACTTCAAATGAATGAAATGTAAACATATTTATTACAAAAAAAGGACTTTCCCTTGGTTGGATTGGTACCCAGGTCCTTCAGCCCCCATCTTCAATCATACCAGTGCCTCTGACAATTTGGTCACTGCAGCAGGCTATTTATAGCACAACTTTCCTTGGACTAAATCACAGTCATGATGTGTAGCTTAATTTATTGCAGTAAAATACCATGTTAATTTATGCATTTTGCATACATTTGGTAACCAATATTTGGTTAAAATCGGCTGAAACTGGACATAGAGCAACACAGCTACAGAACTACCTTACATGGGTATGCACAGAAAGTGATGATGAAACTTAACCAATCTTCCAATATATTTGTAAACCTGATCACAGAAGTACCTCTTAAGCAGTAAGATATCTTAGTTAGAGGTGTTCTATAGATTTAGATCTGGTACAAAAACCTCTTCGTTCAGATCACTACAGCTCACACAAAAAAATATGATATTGATATATAAATAAAGTTTGAATTTTTTGTCAAAATCAACGAACGTAATATAGTATATTGTACATTCTATTGATCAGTATTTGGGCACATATTCTGTAGAATCCTGCAATTAAAACCACCATTACCTGATTTGGTGCAAACTCCAGTGGTCATAATGGCAAGGTGGTTTTACAAGTGAGGTTGCCTCAGTTATCCCAAATACTAGATTAATTTTAAAAAGTCTTTCATGAGAGTCAGACAGCAATCTGGATACGCTTGATGGCTTTGATTTTGATGCAGACTCTTGGCTTTACATTATTATATTATTGCTATCAATATTTGCAAGTCAAGTGTGTAACTAATATGCACATGCATTAAACTGGGGAATCCCCATTAATTCTAACAGGTTGTAAAAGTCCATCCATTAAAGACTCCAGTTTAATGGCATTGCAGTCCAAAAGTCAAAGTGACTGTCCAATGTAGACTTTCATCTGAGTCTCATCTCAGCTTGAAGCAAGTCAAGTTCTTCCAGTTCCAAAGTGGGTAGAGTCCAAAGTGCAGTAAGCACAATATATGCAGAGTCCAATGTGTACAAGTAATATATATATATAGATTTTATTGACATGTAAAATATCATAAATGATACATATGTCATTCAGTTAAAAGATAACATGAAAGAGACATTAATGTAAGTACAGAAAGCAATAAAATTTCAATAATCAAGGTTCCAGCCACCAAGTTAACTTATAATACGTGTTTAAAATCCACATACACAATAGAAAAAAATACAAGCCGCTAATAAAAACATTTCACTCTCAAAGTCCAAAACATGACAAGCACATCATAACTAATAAACTAATAAACTAAATTAATAACTGTGTGGATACAGGAGATGGTTTTCTCTACACATCAGCTTGAAGGAGAAACTTTCCTAAACTAATTAATAACTCAGGTTCCTTGTTTGTCATTATTGCTGTAAACTTAGTTATATCATCTAGAGACAAGAAGTTGTTAATAAATTTAGTTGCATTCAAAAAAAGGTTAACACGGTGTTGCTCATTACCAGGACAGACAATCAAACAGTGAATTTCGTCTTCTACAAAGTTTAACGTACACTTTTCACATATTCTATTTGGAGCAGGAATTATTGGTTTATGGTGTCGACCTGTTTCAATCTTCAGGCTATGTGAACTTGTCCTAAATCTAGCTATTTTAGTTAACACTTTGCGAATTTGTTGCAATTCAAGATAAGGTTCTATTCTACAATCAGTTTTAAATAGTTTATATGTCCTAAGTTTTGGTTGTTGTGAACTGTCATTTATTGCATTTATAAGTCGCTCATGTTCGGCTTCATAGAGTCTTAGTTTCACTGTGTTAGAGATATTATCAATGTCAAAGTTTCTGAGGTTACTAATATCATATTCAATGTTGCAGTTATTTAATACATGACACACTTTACTGAACCAGTTATTTCCATTTACTGCATTCACATAAATTTCCTTCTGAAAATTTAAACATTTCTTAAGTAAACTGTCATCAGGTGCTCTTTCCAATCTTATCCAGTAATTCACCATTCTAATTTTCTGTCTGACATGCAATGGGAATCTACCTGTTTCACCATAGACTGCTAAAGATGGTGTTTGTTTTCTAACTCCTAATATGTTTTTAAGATATGCAAGTTGCAAATTTTCTAATTCAGGCATAGATTTTTCACTTGTCCATATTTCACTATTGTACTCCAGGATAGGTAAAATATAGGTATCAAACATTCGAAGAGATAGCATGGGATCGATTTTTCCTAATGCTTGTTTTGAATCACCTTGCAGTGCAAAGAGCGCTTTATGAGCTTGTGTTGAGAGGTATTCCGTCATCTTGCTATGTATTCTACGCTTATTAGTAAGCATATGGCCAAGATATTTGAAGCTGTCAACATTTACTAGTTTTTCCCCATTACAGAAGAAGGTGCTTATTGCTTTGTTACCAATCTGCATCACTTTGGTTTTACTAACATTTACAATAAGGTGCCATTTTTTACAGTAATTATGAAGTGAATTTATACTATTTTGCATGCAATTAGGAGAATCAGCTACAAGTGCGATGTCATCGGCATACAATATATGTGTAAGAGTAAAATCACCTAATGTTATTCCATCTGATTTTTCAAGATGATCGGGTAGATCTGACATAAATTCATTGAATAATTTTGGGCTGAGGATTCCACCTTGTAATACCCCACATTTGCTGTCAATAGAACCACCGGTATTACCACCTTGGTTTACTCTTGCTTTTGCCTTATCATACATACTAATGATAACCTTGAGCATTTTGTCACCAATATTCTGCTGCATCAATTTGTAGTACAAAGCATTTCTATTAATGTAATCGAATGTAATAACACAAGTAATAACACAAGAGTAGTTTTGCTTCCTCAGCTGGCAAGATGAAACTGATATTTTTATTGTGTACAGACTATATGTATTAAACCATATTTTGTGAAGTTTTCCCCCCAGCAGAGCTGACAGGGAATTATCAACCAATCACAACACAGTAAACTCCACATTCCATGGGGTGATACTTCCCCCAAACAGGGTTGCTACCAGCATCTTTCTCCCAATTCTGCCAGGGATTAGGGCAGCTAAGACAATGGAGCAAAAGTGGACCCCCTGCAGTGCTCTGCATTGTGCTGAGGCTATTTATAGCTCAAGTCACAATGGGCTATTGTGCTGAGTGTCAACTTTGGCTTGGTCAGCAGTTTTGGAGGGAAAGTTTTTGAGGGAAAGTTAGTTAGCTCCTCCCACAATTTAGGACTCAACAGTGAGGCTTCCTAACAGGGCAATGCACTCACACAATACTGACAATAAATCAATATGAAAACAAAAGGAATAATAAAATCTATCAATTGACAATTGGACATAAACAATCAATCAATTAATGACTTAATCAATCAATTAATTATGTAATCAATACTAATAATATAATCAATATTAATAATATAATCAACATTCCTTGCAGCAGGCTAAACTAGCTAAGACTAAGTATAATTAACAAGCAACTACTGACACATGTGAGTAGAGCAGTGACTAGCAAAAAGTGTAGTGATGAGCACACACTACTACTGCATAGAGTCACACATGAGCAGAGGGCAAGTGTAATGATGTGTACATATAATAACTTGTACCTAATGCATCCATTCAATCTGACAGGTATTTGCTTAAGGCAAGTGTAATGAAGAGTATAACACAATCTGACATGCCTGTACAACCTTGCTTAAGGCAAGTGTAATGAAGAGTGTAATACAATCAATGCACCTAACATATAATCCTGCTTGACATGTATGTACCTCCTTTGCCTGGGGCAAGTGTAATGAGGAGTGTAATACAATCAATGCAATCCTACTCGACATGTCTGTACATCCTTTGCCTAGGGCAAGTGTAACGAGGAGTGTACAATCAATGCACCTGTCATACAATTCTAACTGACATACATGTACATACTTTGCCTAGGGCAAGTGTAACGAGGAGTGCACAATCAATCAATGCACCTGTCATATAATTCTAACTGACATATAATAAGTGGCTGCCAGGGGCTGCACTTTACAAGGTGATGAAGGGGGATTAAGACAATTGGAATAACCCCCACTGATTTCCTGTCCAATGGGGGTAAATAGCAGCTACCACTATGTCTGCTTTGTCTATTGTTCTACACAAAAGCAACTGGACAAATTGGGGTCAACTGATTCACTATACCCATATGTTAGATGAACAAAAAGTTGAAATTCATAAAATACTTGCTAGAATTAGATTTTTTCACACAATCAGTATGTACAATTGAAATAATTATTAAACAGGCAAACTTGACTTCTTGCTGAAATTATCTGTGTAAATTAATACTTCTAGATGTAATAGATCTATAATCTATATGACATATGGTGTTTCTATCAAAGCCTGCCTCCATCCAAGAGTGTGCAATATGTATTGCAACCAGTGAATTATTCAACAATGAGCAGCTGCCAAGTTACTACTCAGTCTGTTGAAACCTAATTCTACTTAGTCTAACTAGTAATATTAGCCAAGACATACATGTCACTTGTGCAAAAAATACAAAATTATTTTCATGATAGATTATCTATGTTGCAATAGTTATTAATGAACTGCCTTAAATCTGCATCTTAAAATAATAAGTACTTGAAGTATTTGAAAGGTACTTGCAAGTATTTTGGCTTCAAAATACACAGCTAAGCTATATAGAGCAATGACATATATAATTTTGTTAGGGTAAGTGCAGAGTTATGCTCCGAAAATAAAATTTAACACTATTTTTTAGCATTTTTTTCAGATTTTCCTTTATTTTGTAATTAGCATGAAATGAATATCAGAATGAAGTTTAAAAGTGAAAATACTATAATTTAGATATGTTATTGATACAATTTCAGTCATGTAAGGTAAATATTGTCTTTTATATGGAGGTTTGAAAAAGTAGGATTTTCCTTATTTTGCCCTAATTTTGAAAATTATATAGTATTTACAGCAATGAGACCCCAAAAGGCACCGCTAACAGTATTTTAGACATTATGACAAAGTTTTAAGCATGTTGGTGCAGAAGTGTCAGAGTTCTGTTCCGGAAACAAACAAAAAAATTTCGTAAGGGTAAGTGAATTAGTGTTAGAGTTATGCTCCGAAAACGAAAGTGTTACACCCGCCCGCCCGACCGCCCATCCGTTCGCCTGTCGGACAGACATTGATGATAATGGTTTCAGGCTATGATTTGGAATTATTGACTTGTTGCATTTAAAGAAGTAGATGAATTAGTTAAGTTTGAAGATTTGTTAGGACTAATCATCTGTATATATATTTTCATTTTGTTATTGTTATTTTATCAGTCGGCTAAAAGCTTTATAGCTTATGTTCTACTGTTTGTTTTACGCTTCCGACTATAAATAAAGTTTTATCTTGTCTTATCTTATCTTATCTTATACTAGGATTTTAGATTATAAATTTAATCTGAATTTCCTGGGAGAATTGCATTCAGTTTCTGAGAACATGATTCAGTTAGGAAGGAAACTGGTGCATTTGATGTTCAACACAAGGGAAAAATGGAATCAAAATCATTTAAAGAGATTTGCCTACCAAGGGAATATGAATATGGAATATTTGTTTTATACAACTGGATATATTCCTTGACTCTTTCAAACTTCCTCCTCCGAAAATAAGTCGAGACTTGAATGGATGCTGTTATGCACAGTTTGCACATATGTGCAATGTGCATTGCTGGGGACTGTAATGTTCCAATTCTTTTGTTTTCTTTGTTCACAGTTACTGTTTTAACACCTCTATTTCCTCTTAATACTTCAAATTACTTTCTGTTGTTCATATATTGTAAGACTCAGAGAGAGAGAAGCAACAGACTATGATAGTATTATTTAAGAATTATAGGAACACCAAAAAAGGTAATTTCTTAGATATGTACATTTCTACATTTCAATATATTAAATACATTCATTTTTTTTTATACAAACTGTAATACTGTAATATTCCTTTATTTGCAGTATCACGGCTCATAAGAGACCTAATGTGTTTATGGAAATAAAGCCAGTGATAACTCAAAGGGATGTTCTTATTTTAAGTTCAACAGCGGCTAATGTTACAGGTGCACTTTGCATTTGGCAAACTTGCACCGCAAAGAACAAGCAATTCAATTCCTATTATGTTTAAGGAATAATAAAAATGCCACAGAAGGATTTGGATTTGCCCCAGAAGATCTTGGAAGCTGCATTAGAATTACAGATTATTACGATGTGAGCGGATTCATTAAAAGAACCCCACACGGACGTGAGACATACAGAACTGCGTGGCAGAGTAATAGAAGCAAATGAAGGACATCTTGAGAAAATTAAATCGATGCTATTCTTATCAGAAAAAGAAGCAAGATTTAAGTGATGAACTGAAATGACTAAATTCAAGGAAAATGCTACAATACAAATTGGAGGGAGCGTGAGGGAGAAATTGAAGAGCGGTCAGCTGGATGAAGTGGACATGGATATTACAATGGACTTGGAACTGTATATATTGCAGAAGTGGAGTGGGATGAAGATTAATTCCGGTCTGAACTGAATTTTCGACTGAGGCTCTGGGCAAGATCAGCTAGGATGACATTGGCCTCAGACCGGTTTGTGTCAAAGGTGCTTGGAAGTCAATCAGGAAATGGTTCTTGTAAAGGAATGGAAGTCACTCTCGATGTAGTTGCTGTCCTTTTTGATCAGCAAGAAGAGAGAGAATATAGTTCTCTGATAAAGGAAATAACCCCATTGAAAAAAAGCAGAGAGATTGCTGAGAGGGTTATTTTCTTCCTCTGCTCAAAGCCATGGAAAACTCAACACTGGAAACTTGGAATAAACACAAAGGATTTAAGTTGACTTATTTTGGATTTGAGTGGGACATGATCGACTGCCTCCCTCCAAGCTACCGATTGGCCATTGTTATAAGGCCTTGGTGGAGGTGAGTCATTTACTTTTTTTATTTCATTAAAATTATGCGGATATAATCCAAAATGGCTACCAAAATCCAAGATGGCTACCAGACACGATTTTTGACAGTTGCTATGATGTAACAGCCCCTGAAATTACATGCACAACTGCTGTGGTGTTATGAAACCTAATAATATTTATGGGATAAGGTTCAAAGTATTGATTTTAGTTCATTAAGTTACCAAACAATTTCTGTAGGACCCCAATTGCCAGCTCCTCTGAAAGTCCTAGGTTTGAATTCTAACCAAGCTACATCCCAGCTGGATATCAATCACATGAGATGTTAAAATTGGACGTGCCTTTCACTCATTGTCTATGCTGGGGCAAGTGAAAGACCCAACTAATGGCATATACGTGGAACATGGTGCTGCTTCCAAGCCTTATCTTATCATTAAATTTGCCTGTGGCATATAAAATTGAGTAACACTTGACTTTGAAAACTAAAAATGTCTAGGGGGGAAGGGACTGCACCCTCCCCCCACCCCAAGCCTTGCTATCATGTGCTATGTTGTAGGTGGCTAAAATTAATTTAAGGAATTATATTTGTGCATTAAACCTGCAGTTTGAAGCTAAACAGACACAGATAAATGTATGTGACATTTATTAATCAACAAACACGAATAACAGAAACCAAGATGTAAAACATACCTGTTTTAAATAGATCGACTACTGAAAGACAACCATAGTGAAATATTAAGTAAAATCCATTTGCTAATGTTAATTAAATGACAACTTTCTACGTGTGACATCACGATGTCATATCTCATCTCTTTCAGCGTCGTGCTCCTTGAAAGTTTTCATGAATTTATTGAACTTTTCCATCCTAGGCAGATTGCCCTTGAGCACTATTACAGTTGCCTTTAATTCTCTTATCGTCATGGACTCCTTGCTAAACTTCATGCATTCGTTGTACTTATCCACCATGGCATCAAACTCATGTAAGTACTCCATGTTAGTCTTGAATTCGGCTACAGCAGATTGCTCTTGAATGGAATTCTGTATGATAGTTCGAAAATCTGTGTCTTCTTGTATTCCAGAAGATTGATCTGTCCCGGTGTCCAAACGCAAAGAGGCTAATTGGCCAAAAACACAACAAAACAAAAAAAGTGGAAAAATTAAGAAAAAGAAAACAAAGTAAGGGAATGCCTCTCAAACTAACTGTCAGGTCAAGTGCAATTTTATACAATGATATGATATATAAATAAAGCACAGTTTACCGTTTTATTTGCCCATATCATCATATCATTTAACAATTAGGTAACGCCATTTCTTTAAAATGCATCCATTCATTCTCATCACTTTTGTAATTTATTCTATCTATCGAAATATTAATATATTATTTGTTAAATTGTGGTAATCTATTCTAATTATCATAATATTTATATATACTTTTGTATAATTTTCTTATCTTTCCATTCTGTAAAGGGGCACAAAATTTTAATTTTTTGTCAAATTTCTCATGTGTCCTCCAAATATCAATAGGGTTTAATAACTATTTTTTTCTGTAACTTTTTTGTTTTTATAGTTTGAAATTGTATTTTGGATATAAAATCAATGTCAAGAGCAAAATAAACCAGAATTTCCTTCAAATCAAAGAGGATATCAACGAGGTGAGAGACAGCTGTATTTTGGTTCATTTGTGATTTTCGGGTATAGTTTAGGACTTCCTTGTGCCAGGACAGTTGAAATTATTGGTTGTTATGCATTATTTAATGAGTTATCCACCTTTCTTCTGACCAACCCCAATCCTTACTATGGCGCTCAACCCGGCTTTTATGCCAGACGTAGCCCTTTTAGCTCACCAACGCTGAAGATAGATAGATAGATATGGGAAGTGCAGTCCTTTAAGGCAAGTAATTCCTGCTATCGAGGCTTGATTGATGAGGCGAGAGAGAGGAGGAGTCCACCCATGTTACACATTTACCCAATGGGTGGGATCTTTTACTTGCCTCCGCATAGACACTGCTTCCGCGTGCAGGCCCTATTGCATCATTCACAGGAATAGTAAGCTATATTTTTAACAACATGGGGTCTAGTGTGTTTAATAAAAAATGAACTGTATTTTGCTTGTACATCAAGTAATAGGTTATTAATTGCATATTCTGAGGCCTAGATTAAATCAAATATAAATTATGTTGACTCATAGCATCAGAAATTGGTAGAAATAATTAATATAATTCAGAATGCAAGTTAATAGGTATGTTAGATATTATTATTGTACAGCTTTAAACTATTTGTATAGTTTTCTTTATAAGAGGTTTATAAGCCATGAGGCTTCCTGTCTTTTGTTTATAATACATCTATGGTTTCAAATGTATTTATATAAAAAAAAGATGAAAAGTCATACCATAAAGATCTTCTTGCTGATATTGCTCTGGAAGAAAAAATATATAAAAATTAAAGTATGGTGCCCTATTATGGACAGTTACAATAAATACTCCCTTATTTCATGTGTTGAGCAGTTGCATCACTGAATCAGTAGCATTTTGAGACTTCCTATGTGTATATTCACTTTGCAAGGTCATTCAAGGACACATCGTTCCAATTTTTATACAAAATAGGCCAAGATATAGAGTGTGCCTAAAAACCATGTTGGTCGTAAGGGTTTCTCTTCAAACTTGCATGTTTGAAGCCTCAACTTTTTGATATGCACTAGAAGTCTCACGAGGTAAATTTACAAAAAATTGCCTTAATTAATTTTCAGAATTTAATTCATCTATTTTAGAAAGACAGTTTTGCCAGAAAGTAGTCATTTGTTACAACGAACATCATGCATGAAACAAGAGGCCATGATATGACCATGGTGTTCTTATATCGTCAATATGAGGTTCCTTGTTTAGACAGTCTGTATTTTTGTAAAGAACATAGAACTCTAATAATCAATAGGAGAAGAACAACATGAATTCCTCTAATAATCAATTGGAGAAGAACAACATGAATTCCTCTAATAATCAATAGGAGAAGAACAACATGAATTCATCTAATAATCAATAGGAGAAGAACAACATGAATTCCTCTAATAATCAATAGAAAAAGAACAACATGAATTCCTCTAATAATCAATTGGAGAAGAACAACATGAATTCCTCTAATAATCAATAGGAGAAGAACAACATGAATTCCTCTAATAATCAATAGGAGAAGAACAACATGAATTCCTCTCATAATCAATAGGAGAAGAACAACATGAATTCCTCTAATAATCAATTGGAGAAGAAAAACATGAATTCCTCTAATAATCAATAGGAGAAGAACAACATGAATTCCTCTAATAATCAATTGGAGAAGAACAACATGAATTCCTCTAATAATCAATTGGAGAAGAACAACATGAATTCCTCTAATAATCAATAGGAGAAGAACAACATGAATTCCTCTCATAATCAATAGGAGAAGAACAACATGAATTCTTCTAATAATCAATTGGAGAAGAACAACATGAATTCCTCTAATAATCAATTGGAGAAGAACAACATGAATTCCTCTAATAATCAATTGGAGAAGAACAACATGAATTCCTCTAATAATCAATAGGAGAAGAACAACATGAATTCCTCTAATAATCAATAGAAGAACAACATGAATTCCTCTAATAATCAATAGGAGAAGAACAACATGAATTCCTCTAATAATCAATTGGAGAAGAACAACATGAATTCCTCTAATAATCAATTGGAGAAGAACAACATGAATTCCTCTAATAATCAATAGGAGAAGAACAACATGAATTCCTCTAATAATCAATAGGAGAAGAACAACATGAATTCCTCTAATAATCAATAGGAGAAGAACAACATGAATTCCTCTAATAATCAATTGGAGAAGAACAACATGAATTCCTCTAATAATCAATAGGAGAAGAACAACATGAATTCCTCTAATAATCAATAGGAGAAGAACAACATGAATTCCTCTAATAATCAATTGGAGAAGAACAACATGAATTCCTCTAATAATAAATAGGAGCAGAACAACATGAATTCCTCTAATAATCAATAGGAGAAGAACAACATGAATTCCTCTAATAATCATTAGGAGAAGAACAACATGAATTCCTCTAATAATCAATAGGAGAAAAATCAACATGAATTCCTCTAATAATCAATAGGAGAAGAACAACATGAATTCCTCTAATAATCAATAGGAGAAAAATCAACATGAATTCCTCTAATAATCAATTGGAGAAGAACAACATGAATTCCTCTAATAATCAATAGGAGAAGAACAACATAGAATTCCTCTAATAATCAATTGGAGAAGAACAACATGAATTCCTCTAATAATCAATTGGAGAAAAATCAACATAGAATTCCTGTAGGAGAATAACATATAATTCATTCCTGTAATAATCAATAGGAGAAAAATCAACAAAGAATTCCTCTAATAATCAACAGGAGAAGAATTCCGATTGACTAACCTGGTGCATCTTCCCCAGGAAACAGAAGTTCTTCTATCAACCGCAATGTTGTATAGGGGCTTTCCTCAGCTTCATCTTCTACAGACAGAAATGAAGGGAAACAATATTCATTAAAAAAAAAGCCATTGAATATACGGTCTGAATGATAATCATTAATCATGACATTACTAAATAAGTGTTTTTGTGTGTCACTTTAACTAAAGTGTACTTTTTATTTTGAGTAGATGCATGACCCCATCACATGGGTGCAGTGCTAACTATTACACACAAGACTAATAAGTAATAAGTATTGCAACTGAGTCTTACTCCTTTTAAATCTTTTCTTTACAGCATCTTTGAATTTCTTCAACTGTCCCTTTTTCTGCCGTTTTCCCAATACATCGTCTCAAATGAAATGGACAAACAATAAATCACAATGCTTAACAATATCATGCGCTGTTTTCTGGAAATCATTAAGGTTCAATAAATTACTGGTGCTGTGGATTTTACTTTACGGATTCATCTGATTTCAATGTTCATATTAGCCACAATTGCAATCACAGAAATAAAAAAGAAATGAAAAAAAAAGTATTTATTTACAAATATCTGTGTACGCAGCGAAACGGGAACTGAGAGAATCACTCTGCATTGGTGCATATTCATATTCAGCTTCGGATGATGGGTATGCTGAATTTCTTTCCTCAGATATTTCTGACAATGCATCTGTCAGATTTGAACATACTGATGTAGGTGTTGTCTTTCCATAAATGTTTTTCAGATCCTTTTCTTCGCTGGCTGTGATTCGTAAATGAGAACATTAATAAATCTCAGGTTTAGATTGACATAGTAATTGCAACACATTTACATTCCATAAATTTTAATTGATTGGAATCCTAGTACCCACCAAGAGCTAACTGCTGGCAGGGTTCTACCTCCCAAAAACAGGTTATTTCTCAAATGCCACTCTTTAGGTATGAAATATGTAGATGCCTGTCCTTCTGCTAAATAAGGCACAGATTGGCTGGTGTTTTAATTAGCACGTCCAGAAATTTTGGGGTTCAAATTACTTTGAAGGATTTAATAACATAATTATCTATCTTGAATGAAATGAAAAAAATCTTGATATACATGCACTGTAGTTCAGCAAATGATATATTTTGTAACAGGGATTTTATCCTGTTTGTGAACCTTAAATGAGCCCTGTTACCAGTGCTCCGTTATTTATTCAGTCAGTTTAAAACATGTTATACTCAAATTGAACTACTTAGTTTGCAAATGACAAATTTAATGTTTGCTACACATAAATCAGCTGATCAATAAATAATCATTTTGAATTAGCCTAATAAATGCTGAACAGTGCTAAAATGTTGGTGGCTTTTTATATTCAAACCATGTTTTCATGGGATCATTTACATTATAGAAATTAATTGTGCAAAATAATCAAACAGCTTCAATTACTTCGTTTGTAAAATACACCATTATAAAACAAGTAATTTGAGACCATCAGCTTTCAAATTAACTCTGTCTCATGTCATGTAATTGCATTCTCAACTCACAGAGATTGAAATTTTCTGTGAAGTAAATGTTTTCAAGGGATTGTGCTGTATCCAAGTGCTGGTCATTATCTGCAATGGCAAATTTTACTTAATTGTATCAATCAATTAAAACTACCAGTAAGTACATCACATTTTCAGCTTGTGCAACGCTTATTTTACTCTCGGCAAATTTGCAAAGGGTGTGTTGCTACTGCAGATAATACTTCATTGTTAAGTGATGCATACTTCGTGTTTCAACAACTATTTAATTGGATCACCCCATAGTTTTCTTGTTGGCTCATGGTGGCTCATGGTATAATCTTAAAAGTAACACATTAACCTTTTGGACAAAATTAATGAACTTTAATATCGTACCATTTGACAAGATTTTGCTCTCCATGGTGGCTATCATATCCTCATCTACAACTCCTCCACTTTCCATGTGATTTTTCAAGGCATCAATAAATCGTTCACTCCAATTAATCTTCTTCCGCCAAATGTGATTTAAAATCTCTAGAATTGCCATTTCATTTCCCTCGTGCTTTAAGGTTTTCATCACCAAACCACTGCAAGATCAATAAAATGTTACTCAAAATTTATCAATATTGATAATAAATGGATACCATGGAAAAAAATTACAATAAAAGTTCTTTATTCTGTTTGATGGATATGAAGGCTCCTGGATTACATACTACTCTGGTGTCCCAACGTCAATCAGGTCAGCAGAGATCAGTTCGATGATAAATTCATTCACATTTATCTTTGACAACTGTGGCAGGTACACCTCAAACAACTGCAGGTGTTCTTTCCAACCAGTGATTTCTTCAGGTTGTCTGAGAAATCGGTTTACAACTTCATAACCTCTTTCTGACAAAATGTCTACTAAAGCAGTGAAGATGGGTCTGTCCTGATTTTGTCCTATGTCTTCATAGTAGGTCCGCGCCTTCTTTTGTAAACAGCGAACCATCATCCTGGCGGCATTGGCTGTGCCATTTTTTCTTTCTAATTTGATGATTCGCTTGATGTCATCTTGAATAAAAAGAAAATAGATATCAAAACATTGTACCTTTTGGATAATAATTTAAACATAGAACTAATTTTGGTAGTATGTTTATCACTGTTTCACGTTTTATGTAAAATCAACATATTGAAAAAAAACTTTAAATGTTCTATAATTCTTTCTAATCCAAATACGATAGCCATTTCAAAATCCAATGGGCAAATATATCCTAACTGTGTAGTAACATCAGCACAATATTATGTTGAATCAGCTTTCATCATTATGTACTAAAGGAACGTATGTGTTATTGTACATGGACAAAAGTATTCATACAGCATGGTGCATGGCCAAATGCAACCTACAACACCCTAGTGGATAATACCATTTATTCAGAAACGTTCTGACAAGTACATCGTTTTGTCAAAATACTACATATATTTTATTTATGAAACATGTATATTGAACTGACCAAGTTGATAGTGAATTTCCAATTTAAAATTTGCATTTTATTTTATTTCAAAATTGAACTTATGAATAAATAAGATAATAATAATGATTCTTATTTGAGTGTATTCATCAAATTCATTTGCGCTTTAATTTATAAGTGTTACCCCTTCGGCAGTTATTTGTGGTGACTGCCAGTTTTCGTCATGAAGCGATCGGAACAGATCAACTTACTTCTAAGGCCTACACACAACAGGAAGCTCGAGAGAAATCGGTGACCATCACAGAAATTTTATGAACTGTTTCTTACAATAACAGTGTGTTTTTGAATGTAATGAAGATTTTCAATTAAAAATTATAGCCATTTGGTTATGTTTTTTAATGAATAAATCACATAATAGTTTGCAAATTCAATATTTGCAAAAATAAGTTCAGTTTATTTGTTTCAAGAGCTCATTTATGTATTTTGTTTGTTAACATTTCGTAGATTTGCTACAAAGTCCTATAGCTCTTTTAGGTTGGGAATTGATGTTTTTAAAAATAAAAAGATGAAATTTATATATTTATTTTATTCATCCAAAAGTTACTAAACGAAGCTAAATGGTCATTTGATCTAATTGAAATTGTGCACTGAGCAATTTTTGTTTGTTTTTAGTTATGGTGATGTCACAAGCTGCCACTCACTGTTAACCAGTGATATGATGTCATGAAACACTGGTGGATTACATCTCCAGCTACCAAATTCACGGAATGTATTTTTCAAGGAGTTTGGCATAAATTGATTAGGGCTGTTCCATTTAAAAAAGAATTTCTTTTATGAGATGCTGGATGTCGTTCGATGTCTATGCTGAGACAAGTACAAGACTCCCTTAACCCCCCCCCCCCCCCATGAGATAAATATGTAACATGGACTCCAAGACTTATTTCATCAATTTGTCTGCGTCTGACAGCTAGTCATTTAAGCTGACTAAGTGTCACACCAAGTATCATTGAGGCATAGACAGTGTTCAGTTGATTTCATTACATACATTTTAATTTTTTTGGAAAAGTTTTTGACCTTCATTGTGGCATTGACATTCAGTTATATGGAATATGAAGTCTTGGTCACTAAAGATTGCCATATAACAATATGTAATTGATTTTGATATTAGATGGAAATGAATTGATTTGGTATTGAAACATATTTCCATGCAGCAGAAATATTAATTTTACATTAATAAGTGTCAATTCATCTGCAGGAGCAACTCATAAACTGATCAGGCCAACATTGCGTATACATCATTCGCATTACAGCCCATGAAAGGAAACTGTTGTGAGAAATTGGTATGTATTCTTGTTTTACTCCGAAATTTGTCGGATTCAAATATTTGAGTTTCTAATGTCAATGATAGTCATTGGGTTATATAGTCCTTTTTTTAATTTACACAAATTATATCACTGTATTTAGTATTTATAGTCAATTACTGTAGTATCCAAGAAAAAGCAATTATTCAATTTTTTTTTCATTGTAAATTATGTTTATTGTGTGCCAGGCATATGTGTTGATTTTATTTATGTAAATATAATCTTTAAAAGTATCATATGCATTTGCGTTATTTTTTGAACGCAAGAGAGTATGCAATATGTGTAGGCCTCATCATAAACTATAAAAACTATATATGACATTCATGTATAGAAAAACTAATGGTTTCCATATGTAACACATGAAATCAATGCGTTTTCTGCATGGATTTCATGCGAACCAGAAATGCATGGTTTACGCATGGCTCGTTTTCTGCCTGTAAACGTACGGTAATTCAAGGAAAGGAAAACACATGGAAAATGTGGCACAATTGCCCATGTAGATGTTGCTTTCTTCAGATTTACAGATTTCTTGCCTTTTTTTTTTAGTGCAATCAGGTTCTGTATTCAATAAACATGACTTCATGATTCAAGCTGTACATTGACAGCCCTCTTTCACCTATTTTGTATGATGTTAAACTTGAAAGATGGAAATACAAGAGGATGAAATTAAATAGAAAGTTAATCATCACAGGCTTTATAGCTAAAGGAAACCTAGAACAAAGTACCGTAAATGCTCAGGTGCATCCAAAAATCGTCCTGAAACATATCGTTAGGTGCATGGAATAGGTGAACTTTTTTAATTTGGGTCATTTTAAGATGATTTCATATTCATAATTTCAGATAATAATGAACACCCTGGTAAAGTTATATTTTGGAAATTTGTGGTTTCTGCGGTGTGAGAGAGTCTTGGAATTTTAATGATTTCCATGAATTCCAGTTTTAACAAATACCCCTTTGAAACCCATGAGAAACTAACTCCATGCTATTTAATACAGCTGCAAGTTAATTTAGGTCCATAGTGAATCGATATAATTCCATTTTGTTTACTTCCTCATGACGCAACGTCGTGGTAGCACGTGCGCGAATGTTAGAGATTATTTGAGTTTCATTTGATAGAAAGTAATATGGCAGTAAAATAATTTCTATTGTGGTGGATACATCAGTTTATTGAAAGAACAGAAAAACTACCTTGGCCTAAGTGCGACGTGAGGTGGAGAGCAATGTTTGAAGGCACAACAAATTCCTGTAAGATTGGTGACACTGCTTCTAGGTACTCCTCGTCCATGCAAATCTCACCCATGGCTGCAGCATACTTTTCCTCTTAAAATACAGATATGCAGTAAATAACATAAATAACAAAATAGGGACTTATGCTGCTTGCTAAAGGGGCGTTCACTGTCACATATAAGACCTACGTATGACCATGGATGAAAAAATATATTTACTCTTGCTCATCCTTGGCCATCCGTAGTTCATTTTACTAGCGATTCAAGGATACTCTTGCTCCTGATAGAGCTAAATCATCCATGACCATGCATTTTACATATGTTGTACATACATTATACGTACGTCCATGGCCATCCTTGGCCATATGTACTTAATGGAGATCTACGAGCGATGTTGGAGCGATGTACGAGAAATGTACGAGCGATGTACGAGCGATTTACGAGCGCTTTACGACCTACCTCATGTACGCTTGTGGAAACAATTTATCCGTGATTAACAGAGGCACGAGTGAGGACGCATAGCCCATTTTTGCACGTCCGTCGTCATACGTAGGTCATATCTGGGACAGTGTGCACACCCCTTCAGAAACAGAGGTCCAACTAATCATTGAAATGCTTGTTATACAGTCAAAATACCATATCAAACCACTAAGTATTCCAAAACCAGCCTAGCTTATAATCATTGTGTAGGTGGAATACATATTTCAATATTTCAGTGGTTTTGCCTTTTAAGGGTAATACCCACTCTCGTTAATGCCAATACTTCCTTTTTAGAGAATATAAAATATTATACAATGTATATGAATACATTTTTCCCTGCAATTTTGCTCATATTAACTGAGATAAACAGATACAATGACCAAATAGTTAGCCCTATGAAGGAGGTACTTACCTGACTGCTTCAGTTGGCCTTGATGACTTCTTATTTCAGTCTTACAGTGAACTTACAAAATTATGTTTTGATGCTATAGGAAGAACATATCTAGCATGACTTCTATTTTGTGCTTCACTGAAGCATGGAACAAAAAATAAACTGCATGTGAGCTGGTCTGCGAGAAACTTTTACAGGCGTAAGAACATATGTTAACATAATATGACATAATGACATGACAAACTATATCAAAGTAAATTTCTAGACACATAAACTGAACGTTTTGCTGTTTGACACATGAAGTGAAAATTAACAGAAAATTTCATTTTAATGATGGTGTCACAACATTTTCAGATGGCCAAAATGGAAGGAAAAGCGACACTTTGACCCTGTAAAGGTGAATTTCTGAGGATTGCAAGTGCTGCCATCTACACGTTGGTCCTGGGTTAGAAAAGGCATTGTCTCAGTGTAAAAATTAATTTTTAAAATTCCTTACCACAGGTTAACCTTCCGCACACCTTTTATCTAACACCGGCAACACGATGTAAAGTGCAGCCCCTTGCAGCCACTTATTATATTATTAATTGACCATGCTGTACACTCCTCGTTACACTTGCCTTAGGCAAAGGATGTACATGCATGTCAGTTAGAGTTATATGTCAGGTGCATTGATTGTGTACTCCTCGTTACACTTGCCTTAAGCAAAGGATGTATACACTGGTCAGGCACAATTATTAGATTTCAGATTCAGATTCAGATCACATTTATTTGCTCTATTTTCTTTTTTTTTTACATCATTTCCACATTAAAACAGTGTAGAGCTGGGGGACTCCTCCAAGATGATCTGGTCATCGCTGCTGAGGGGCCCCCCCATTACATTATAATTATTTAAATTATTTATAAACAGATTGTGCTCATGGTGCCGCATGAATCCACACTCTCAGTGATAAATGTTATTTAATGAGATTTAATAGAACTTAAATTCAATAAGAAAAAGTCACTAATTTGAGGAATTAAATGATAAAAAGATAAATAAAAAAAAAATAATAATAATAATAAAAATAATTATAACAATAATAATTTTAAAAAGAAGATATATATAATAAATAAATAAATCAAGTATTACATACATAGCAGTCTGATCTAGTGCATATTGATGAATAACTATTTACGAATTTAATTTTAATAAAGGTTTTAAAGGAATTGAGAGAATGTGTGAAAATTTTGCTTTTGATATCATCAGGCATGCTATTGAAGGAATATGGAAATTTATAACTAATAGCCTGCCTGGCAAACTCATGACTCACAGCAGGTAGACGACGATTCCCTCTTGCTCTGGTAAAATGCTCATGTTGGTAATCATCTGATAAATTAGTTAAAAAGTAATCAGGCAGTAAATGATTTATAAATTTGTAGCAGAAGATATAGTCAAGCAGTGCACAGAGGTCTTTTATCTTTAAAAAGAATAAATCCTTGAACAATATATCAGTATGTGCTCTGTATCCTGTTTTCATAATAACCCTGATAGCCTTTTTTTGTAATGTAATCAACTTACTAGATTGCTTTCCCCAAACTGTAATACCGTAATTCATGTGTGGTAATATTAAAGCATTATATATATTCTTTAGAGCAAATGTTGGTAAAAAATTCTTTAATTTATTTATAATTCCTATGGTTTTGGACAGTTTTTTTTATATTAAATTTAGATGCTCTCGCCAGCTGATATTTTCATCCAGAACAACACCGAGAAGGTTAAAATGCTTCACAAATTCAATCTGTGTATTTTGCATATATAATTTTGGATAACTTATATTTCTTTGGCTAGTATGAAAGATCATTCCTTTAGTTTTGGATGCATTTAAAGACAATTTATTAAGTTTTAACCAATCATGTACATTATGTAACTCTTTGTTTATAGCCTCCTCAGAAATAAGGTCACCAGTGGACTGTAGAGTGGTTGTAAGAGTAGAATCATCCGCATAGATGATTGGATGACAGATATTAGTGGCTAAGTGCAAGTCATTCATATAGATGATAAATAATAATGGGCCAAGGATTGACCCTTGTGGAACTCCACAGTTTATAGTCAGGAATTTGGATTGACAGTTATTGTATTCAATATACTGGCACCTTGTATCTAGATAACTTTTAAGTAAATGTAAAGTATTATCTTTCAGGCCATAGTATTCTAATTTATGTAGCAAAATTTTGTGATCCAGTGTATCAAAGGCCTTAGAAAGATCAAGATATATATTAATTGGAAATCTATTTTGGTCCATTTCCTTAATAACTCGGTCCATTACTTCTAAAATTGCATACTCAGTTGAATGAAGTTTACAAAATCCATATTGACTGCAAAACAGCATTTTATTTTTTGAAAAATAGTCATAGATTTGAGCATATAATACCCTCTCAAAGACCTTTGATACACTGGGTAAAACTGACACGGGTCTGTAATTTTCAAATAACTGTTTATCTCCCTTTTTGTATATAGGTGTAACTTTGGCGATTTTCAATAAATCAGGAAAAATACCAGATGCTATGCTTTGATTAATTATAATTACTAGAGCATCTGCCAGTTCATATTTAACAAATTTTAGTAGCTTATTTGAAATACTATCACATCCATAACTGGTCTTGGGCTTAAGACTATCTATATGTTTCCACACAGATTCCCTATTTATTGCTTTAAATTGTAAAACCTGTGTAATAGGCTGATATAAATAATCAGTATATGACCGATTCACAGGCATTTGAATATTGTTAGCTAACCTTGAACCAATTTCAACATAGTACTTGTTAAATTCATTCACGATTGTTTGATTATCAGACAAATATGTTCCATTTACTAAGAATTTACAGGTTCGGTCACTTTTGATTTTGGTCTTATTTATGATATGGTTTATAGTTGCCCACGTTTTTTTCATATCAATCTTATATTTGTCAAATAGCTTTTCAAAATATTTCTTTTTTGCTATCCTTATGCTATTTCTTAATATTCTATTGTAAACTTTTAATATAGTTTTTTGTCTATCATATTCTATACTGTCAATTTGAATGGTTTTCAGTTTAGTATATAGTTTATCACGGTATGCTATTGACTTTAGAATACCAGTTGTGATCCACCTAGACCTCTTGTGTTTATATTTATTAAACTTTCTATATTTGATAGGGAAATGTTTACAAGTTAGATTATTTAAAATGCTATTGGAATTTTCATAACTTTTATTTACATTATCAGAGATGGAATTGTCTAATCTAGTTTTAATTTCAGCTGTCTGAAGATCATTCTTAAAGCTTTCATAAGCTTGAGAAGAGGTTGTGAGAACTCTAAGAGGCTGATGAACTTTTTTGTTTTGAGATAAATAATCTAACATTACGAAGTATGGTAAATGATCAGAAATTTGATTTAGTAATATTCCAGAAGTTGTACTGGAGAAATTATTCGATATTTTGACAAACATATTATCTATCAATGTACTGCTAAAATTACCAAGCCTTGTTGGGAGTGTTATCTTAGGTATACAGCCACTGGCAATCATCATTTCCAAGAAGGCATCGATATGTATGTTCTCTTGATACTTTAAAAGATCAAGATTAAAGTCTCCAGCCAGTATAACATCATTAATATTATTTAAATCATTCAGTATCCTATAAATCTCATTTTTAAAGTGATCTATATTTTCAACCAAGGATCGAGGAGGCCTGTATATATTTCCTAGTACAACTTTTTTATTATTAGCCCCATGATTATCCAAATATATTTCTATAAATTGTCCATCCCAAATATGATTATCTCCATGAATAGGTAATATATCATAATCAAAATCTTCATGTAAATAGATAGCTACACCTCCATGTGCACTGCATGACTTACCAGATGAAATTAAAGTGTATCCAGGAAGTTGCAAGAGGGAAAGGTCGGCATCAGCTGAGAGCCACGTTTCCTGCAGGCATAAAACAGATATTTTAGAATCAGCACTATTGTAAATTTCCATATAGGTTTTGATCACTTCAAATTTTGCATTCAATGACTGACAATTTAGGCTCATTATTTTAAAAATGTTGGGTTTATCACATAACAATTGCTGAAAACCAGACTGATCATAGTAAGGTGATAACTGATAAATACTAGGTTCATTATTTGTATTTTCTAAATCCATGTTATTACTCTCAAGCAAATCTATAAGTGACTGATTGTTATTTAAAAATAATTCAGATTCCACAGACATCTATTTATAAAAAAAAGGTAGAAATAAATATTGTATCGCGGAGCAAAATTACCGCACTGATGTTTTATCACTGAGCATGTGGATCCATATGTAGGCTTCAATTTGAAGAAAGAATTCTGCTGTTTACAATCGTAACTGGCACAAGCAGATAGGAAACATTGTGAACTGAAATAACAAAGATTAATGTTAATCATTTACAACGAAAGTTAACATGGCATGAACAAACATGCAGCAAGAGTACCACCATAAATTAGTATTTCGTTGTCAGTCTAAAGGGTTACCTAAAATGATATATGATTTAAAATATATAATTTAGCTCTAATATGGTCATATCATTATCAGCACAAAAAAAGAATCTTAAGATTTTTAAGAAATCTGTATATCTACCAATTATACAAACATATATCAACTATTTTGCCAATACAAATTTAAAGGTATCCTCTGGAACTAGTGTATTGCCCTAAATAAACCTCAGTATTAATGTAATGTCTTACATGGTCAATCACAGTACAAAGTATTTGCAAGACAACTGTCCAAAATTAAAGAATGTTTACAAACATGGATATTGACAGAAATTATCAATTTAAACTTTTAAACTTACAAACTTAAACAAACTTCACTTAAGTTCCATTTCAAGCAGCGATATCCAACATTAATGCTATCCTCATTTCATAATCAAGTGTTACATATCTATGTCAAAAGCATAAAGTAAACATGAATTTCAAATAGAAGTGTGGTAAAAAATTCCATTTTCAAAGATAAATGAATAACCATTTTATATCAATATCAAGTACAGACACATGTTCATTTCCATTTAGGGCATTATGACACATACACATACATCTTGAAGCAAAGCATATGTATTGCCTATTTCAATGTTCAATTTCATGGTTCAGAAAAACAGAATCAGTCAATATAATCATTAGGACACAGGACTATCATCAATAATGATTATTGTCTTAGTTCATTTCTGATTCCTTTTAAAATTTCACCAAGGCGATTTTCACCTTTTCATTCAGTTTTATTGTGAACTTGGGGATTGTCAAGCCTTAGCCCAACACCCCATGTTTTATTGGGGCCTGCTTCGGCTAATTCATTATCCCCAGTTTTCAGAAGGAACTGTTTTGCAGTGGGATTTTGGGTGAATTTTGCCAAGCATGCCGTTCTCATCACTCTCATTGCTTCAACAAGCCATCTACGTTCGTCTACATTGACTTGTTCACCAAGCTTCTTACATCTTGCTGGGTCCAGTGCAGCACGGATTTCAGTTGCAGCTTCAGGACTGCCACCAAAAATGGCTCTTTGCTCTTGGAAATGTTGTTCAACACTGGAGTAAATACGTCCTCCAATGTTCAGGTCACATTGAGAGAAGTTTGACAGAGGTGAGGCTTTGGAGAAAAAGGCAGTCACGTTATTTTTCGTAATAGTTGCAATATTTGCTGGATTATACCTTTCCGGAAGCGTGTGTAAGGTCTTCACAGAGAGAACTTTGCCTTCAATTTCTAGTTTATCCCCAATAAGCCTACAACGTTTATTGTCGTTCTTTGCCGATTTCATTATTGGGTAGAGAATTCTTCTTCTGGAGTTTATCTCAGAAGGAAAGTCTTCACTCAATAGGCCCCATTTAACCCCATAATTCCCGCAACTCCAATTATTCCCATAACTCCCAACAATTTCTACCAATTCCTGGAAGTCCCTGATAATTCCCATATTTCCTAATAATTCTCAATAAGTCCTCGTGGTTCCCATAATTACCAATAAGTCCTCGTGGTTCCCATAATTCCCAATAAGTCCTAGTGGTTCCGATAATTCCCAATAAGTCCTTGTGGTCCCCATGATTCCCAATAAGTCCTTGTGGTTCCCATAATTTCCAATAAGTCCTCTTGGTTCCCAATATTCCCAATAAGTCCTCTTGGTTCCCATATTTCCCAATAAGTCCTCGTGGTTCCCATTATTCCCAATAAGTCCTCGTGGTTCCCATAATTCCCAATAAGTCCTCGTGGTTCTCATATTTCCCAATAAGTCCTCATGGTTAGGACTGGTTCCTATAGGTACCTGTTAATACTGATGATGCCCATAATACCTAATAAATCTAGACCATTCATTAACTCCATCCAAGTACCATAATCATTGCATAATTCCTAATACAATCAGAGCATCGTTGTAACTCCTCACAAGTTTAATAGTCCTGTCAATTTCCATTTACATATATATAGTAATTAGGCAGATTCACTAAAATATATATTGCAGCAGTTATTTAAGTATTTGAAGAAGGAAAATATGGTGTAACAAGTTAATTAAATTAAACATAGGTTAGATATGAAATAACTTTTATCTCTTAATTTCGAGTAGTATTGACATAGAGATCTTTCAGAGACTGGAAAGGACATCCAGCTGGGGAAATACAGACTCAAAGGCTTTATGAATTCTGCCAGCTCATGATCACTTTTATGAGTCTTCCAGCTAATGATCACTTTTAATTTTTGTGACTGCTTTTGACTGCAATAACTTCATAAACTATGCCTTTAACCAATAGCAATCATAATAGCTCAAGCTGGCAGTACTTATAACCAAACTCTTGCAAGATATCTTGAAAAAGCGCACCATAATGTTATCAATGAGGTAGAAACCTTTGTATTACTGGAGTGTGCGTCCACCAAGCTGGGTTGTCAACCTTGCCACAAAGAATAGATAGATAGGATACTTAAAGTTAATTTGGCTGAATGAAAAAAATATTGTTAGGTTTCTGATTATAATTTGGTGGCATTAAATAACATTTTTTATGTGCTGGACCATTGGGGGTTTTGATCCAGTTTTCCTGTAACACTTGATGGTTCTGCATAGAGTTTCCTACTTCATGGTATGTTAGGCATTCATCTGTGAGTAGCGATGTCATAGGTGAACGCCAAAAACTTGGTACTTATTGGGGCTCCTGATGCCACTGGCACTTCATTCAGAATAAGTCACTCCACCCACTACTACGCCACGGCGTTACAAAGCCTATGGTTAGTTGTATAGTGACATGTTTTACATAGAGTTGTTTCCGGTTCCTGTCCATGGCAGTGTGTTGTTTTGGATTAAAGTTCTGACATCCGATCGCTTTGTTGTTCATCTTATTGGCGTGGTGGCAGCGGAGAAACGATATCCACGTCTACAACAAGGAGAACTTTCCATAAACAAAGCGAGGCGCAAGAAGTAGCGTCGCCCGCCGGCATCGTACAGCTTGGGACCAGCCAAAACAACCACGTGCTTGCAATGGCAACAAGCAACCGGGCTCCCAAACAATGGGCTCTTACAAAGCAAGAGACTGTTACCAGCTTCGAGGCATGGAAACAAAACTTACTCTATTGCCTAGCTCTCGACTCCCACTTTGTACCATTCATGGCCCCTGGATTTACATGGAAAAAGACAACAGAGGACGCCGTCAGAGGCCTCCAATCAGATGGTGAAGCAGTACCAGAAGCAAAAAGACTAACCGCTGAGCAAAAATGTAAGTTTCTGGATCTTTTTCTGGGACAGATAGCAAATTACTGCCCAGTCATCGCACGCAACACCATCACTAAGAAAGCGACATCACTGGACATCATTTGGCAGGCTATACGAACACACTATGGTTTCCAATCATCAGGGGCTCACTTCCTAGACTTAGTTGACATTAAACTAGAAGATGGAGAACGTTACGAAGATCTATACCAAAGGTTAGCTGCATTCTTCGAAGACAATTTGTTATTAAAAGATGGTGGCATTACACATTGTGGTGAGAGACCTACCACAGACGAAGAACTCTCCCCCACTGTGGAAAATACCATAGTGTTTATGTGGCTGTGCCTAATCCATCGAGATCTCCCAAAGGTTGTGAAACAAAAGTATGGGACAGAGCTACGTTTCAGGACATTGGCGCCGATCAAACCAGAAATTTCACAGGCACTACAGTCCCTAATCGAAGAAATTCAGACCACAGGGGAAGTCAGAGCAATGAGATCTGAAACAACAAAAGGTAAACAGACCCCATTTCGCAGACCCAGCCATCCTATGCCCCAGCGTAAGCCGAAGTCATGCCCCTTATGCAAAAGCACCAACCGACCAGACAATCATTTCCTGAGCGAGTGCACATACCTACCCGATCAAGATCGACGATTCATGACTCGAGCACGCCTCATCGCTGAGGTGCTAGATGATACGAACAGTGAAGACTTCGAACAAGACGATGAAATAACAACAACATTCACATTCCCCACCCCCAAAGACACATCCATTCGTCGTGTCCTTGTGCGCCAGTCCCCATATCTTGACACCTACTTTGAACACAAAACACCACGTATCGTCATCGACAATGGTGCCACGGCCAACCTTATCAGCAAAGCAGCCGCTGATTGGTTAGGTGTCAAACTCACTTCCAGTAGCCAATCTGCCGGTCAGGCAGACAGAGTGTCCAAGTTGAACGTTGTTGGCGAAAAAAAGTTTACGGTCACCGTGACCATCACAACCTTATGTTTCATGCTCTGGTGGTCCAACATCTAGATGTCCCACTACTGGCAGGCACCCCATTCATGGAGTGCAATGATGTGTATGCCCGCCCATCGACAAGAGAAGTTCGCATCGGAAGCTCCACATATCCGTATGGCTCCACCACCAACACAAGTCCCACTGCTCGCCGTGCATGTGTAATACGAGCCCCAGACACTCGCACAATATGGCAAGGCGACTATGTCGAGATCCCTGTACCGCCAGACTACTGTAATGGAGATGAAATGTTCGCCCTCGAACCCCGTATTGACAGCCCCAGTAATCGTGACGCCCATCCGTCCCACACTTGGCCTCGCCCCTCCATTGTGTCAAGTGTCTCCCGCAACATCCGCATACCCAACAATGGCAATTACCCCAGGATCCTGCATCGTCATGACCACTTCTGCCAAATTCTCCCTGTGTATAGCCCCCCTTCCCCAACCCAACCCCGGGACCATCCCCCATCAACCGCTCGTACCGCCAACGCATCCAGGGTATCCCTAGTCTCCATTGATCCCGCCAACATCCTCCACCCCTCTACGAGGCAAAGTTTCGGATCTATGCTTGACCAATTCTCAGATGTGTTCGATTCCTACGGCCCTTACCAAGCTGTTGTAAACATGGGCCCAGTCCTGCCCCCACAAAGAAAAGGCCGACTTCCCCAATACAACACGTCCAGACTGAACGAACTACAGACTAAGTTCGACGAGCTTGAACAAGCTGCGATACTCATCAAACCAGAATCTGCTGACATTACCGTGGAATACGTCAACCCCTCCTTCCTCATTAACAAACCTAATGGTGGAACGCGCCTAGTCACTGCATTTGGCGAAGTGGGCCAGTATAGCAAACCCCAACCATCCCTGATGCCCGACGTAGAGTCCACACTTTGTCAGATTTCACAGTGGTCGTATATAGTAGCTACTGACCTCACAAGCGCCTTCTATCAGATTCCCTTGTCCAAGGCATCCCTCAAGTTTTGTGGTGTTGCCACTCCATACCGAGGCATACGCACATACGCAAGATGTGCCATGGGCATGCCAGGTTCTGAAACGGCACTTGAGGAGCTCATGTGCCGAGTCCTCGGTGATCTCCTCCAAGAAGGCATCGTTGCTAAATTAGCTGACGATCTCTATTGTGGCGTTGATACACCCGAACAATTACTCATAAATTGGACAAAATTGCTCACTTGCATCCAGAAAGCAGGCCTTAAACTCTCACCTGCCAAAACTGTGGTTTGCCCAAAGTCCACATCTATGCTGGGCTGGATATGGCAACAAGGCACACTTAGCGCAAGCCCACACCGGGTCACCACGTTATCTACATGCGATCCCCCGAAAACTGTCAAAGGCCTACGATCCTTCATAGGTGCCTTTAAGGCACTATCAAAGGTAATTCCTGGTGGTGCTCGTGTGCTTTCTCCGCTCGATTCCTTGGTTGCCGGTGCCCAATCCTCCGATCGCATCACATGGTCTGACGAAAACATTGCCCATTTCAAGAATGCCCAAGTGTCTCTCCAGTCCTATCAGACCATCACCCTCCCCCGTGCATCTGATCAACTCTGGATAATCACAGATGGTGCCGTCCGTGACCCAGGCATAGGCGCCACCATGTACGTCGTGCGCAACTCAAAAGTCTGTCTGTCTGGATTCTTCAGTGCTAAACTACGGCCCAACCAAGAAAAATGGCTGCCGTGTGAAGTAGAGGCATTAGCCATTTCGTCGGCCACTAAACAATTTAGCCCATACATCGTGCAGTCCGACCACCCTGTTCAAATACTGACAGAGAGCAAACCTTGTGCCCAAGCATATGACCGCCTACTCCGAGGAGAGTTCTCTGCCAGTCCTCGCATAACCACATTCTTGTCCACGGTTGCCCGATACCATGTTGCCGTCCGCCATCTTGCTGGCACATCAAATCTCCCCTCTGATTTTGCCAGTCGCAATGCCCTGTCCTGTCAGGGCCCCCAGTGCCAAATCTGTTCCTTCATCAAGATGACCTCAAATGCGACAGTCCTCCGCATTTCCCCAGAGGATGTCTTATCAGGGGTCGCGAAAGCACCATTCACCACCCGTTCAACATGGCTGTCCCTACAGTCTGAATGCCGCGACTTACGAAGTACATGTGCCCATCTCAAGCAAGGCACAAGGCCTTCACGCAAGGCTACTGATATCATAATTTCATCCGTGTTGCTCCGTGTAGACTCCCAGTAGACTCCGCCGATCTCCGGGAATCCCCATATTGACTCCAGAATACTTTGTTTGATCTCTCCGCTTAAGTCCGGCGTCAACCGCGTGTAAAAATTCCACGCCGGAGAGTACAAGGAGCAACGCGGTTCCACACGGGTGAACACGTGGCAACACGGAGTCAACAAGGAGAGAGGGTTACGGGTCAATTGCTTGACCCCGGTAACCCTGTTAGGTACACGGTGTCACACTAAGTCAATACGGAGAGGCCGGAGTGAACAAGGTGTCAACACGGTGTCAAATAGACTGACACAGAGTGAGTACGGATGTCTTCGTATATATAGCACCGCCATCTTGGGGGAAGCATCATTCTGGCGCATGCTGTTCATCGTTGATCATCGAATTAATTGCATTATCGCTCACTTCTTCTGGATTGCTGAACTCTACCAAAGCCTTGGTACTACTGCCGTTGCTTTGAATAACCACCATGCCACCTAGGAGAGGAAAAGGGAGGGCTACCAAGAAGACTGTCGTGCAAGAGGAAGCTGGACCTGCTGTTGGAGAAGATGCAGGAAGTAATACCTCTACAGTTTCAAGACCGCAAAGTCCACAAGGCATGCCTGATTTACCTGGGCCAGTTGTACCTGCTGCTGCTGAGGTACCTGCTACAACTGCAGCTGCTGCAGCTCCACCACCACCTACAGCAAAAGCGAAAAGGCACAAAAAAGAACCCTTGAACCTGACAGAAGACCAGGAACAAGATGTGGCTGACTGGTACCGTGCCCAGGAGATGCTCTACAACCGGCGGCTTGCACAATACAAGCGGATAGACATTAAATCGCGAATAATCGACCAGAAGGCGAAAGAGCTGTCGTGCACATCCCAGCAGCTGAAGACGTGGACGACTCCATGCGGACATCAGTGGGGAAGCTTACTGATCCAAGCAAGAAGCCTTCTGGTGGGGCCGCCAGAATCCTCACAGACTGGGACAACTGGATAATGGAAAATTTAGGGTATCTGGAGAGGCACATCAAGAGGGTTGACGCTGGGAAATGGAAGAGAAAGTGGGCAGCTTTCCCAGTTTATCGGCAAAAAGCGCATCAACCAGAGGTACCACTGAGGATGATGACACTTCTGATGCGGAGGTCATTGTGGATACTTCGGATGATGGTGGCAGAGATTCGAATACTAGCAGATCCAAGGGTGGGCCTTACAAGGGCAGCAGCAGGAAGGGGGCCCCTCCTCCAACCAAGAAGACGTCAAGACGCCATCACGAGCCTCGTCATCATCATGACTGTGATGCATTCAGCCTTGCAGGTAGTGGAGGTGGATGCTACACAAGCTGTCACTCAAGTAAGTATACTGCTGCAGTTGTCGTGATAATCAGGAGAATGTAATCGTAATCTTGTAGTGTAAATTTGTAATTGTAATCTTGCAGTTAAAAGTTGTAGCTTTTCCATAGTAGCAAGTGGTAGCTTTGTTTCTTGGCACTTCCAGTGTTCACCGTATGGTGATGTGTCTTTTTCATTACATTGTCAATAATGCACATGCTGCTGCAGTTGTCATGTGACTTACTCTAATGTTCTGTTCTTTCCTATTTCCCGCTGATCGAAAAGGCCACCGATCTCCAGCGGGATATCCAGACCAAGATGAGTCAGCCGACTGACTCAGCCAGCTTGTCGAACAGGGTTTTCACAGACATGATATACCACGAGGTCATGCAAATGGACACGGACACTTGGTCGAATTACCAGGCCCAAGCATTGCAGCACCTCATGCAATTCAAGCAGGAGTATCGTCGAAAGCGCCAGTTGCAGCAGCAACAGCAACTGCAACAGCAACAGCAGTATCATCCCTATGTGCCTCATGTCCCTCATGTCCCTCAGCAGCAGCAGTTCGTCCCTACTACAGGCACTTCGACCGCCCCTGTTCGGCAGATGTTCCCTCGTCATTCTTTCAGCCCTGCTGCCCAGATGTTCGCGCATTCTTCCAGCCCTGCTGCCCAGATGTTCGCTACTGCATCCGGCCCTTCGCCCCAAGCGCACATGTCGTCTGCCCCTTCGTCTGTGCCTGCACCGACCCCCACTCCTGAGATATCTTCGACGATCATCAGTCAGGCATGGTTGACTGCATGTCCTTCGCACGGTCGTCCTTCCATGTCACCCCTTGATTGCAGCACGCCTCAGGATGCTTCTCTCACCAGCTACTTGCTGAACACTAGTGTGGGGGTATTGTATACATTTGCATGACAATAACTAAATGCTGTGTCATTAAATGCTGTGTACTTTTTTGCACTTGTGTGCTGCAGATGTCTGAGGTTTCGTAATAATTAAATGTTCAAACTTACATCATTCGTGTTGTTTTCAAATCTTGTCTTGTTGCCATGGTACACTCCCAGCTTCTGAGTTGACGTAGTTGACCAAGTATTGCCGCATTTCCTTGCCTGCTCTGTTGGTGTTGCCTCTGTACACATCTCCCATGTCTGGTAGATTGACATTCTCCCTCCATGCACCTGGGATGATCGCATGGATGTCTGCATTTTCCTGGTCCACAGCATTCACTTGAGCAGTTGGATACTTCAGCCTCAGTAGGTTGTGCAGCACACAGCAAGCAAGAGTTATGGTGCACACTCTGTCAGGACTTTGAGGCATTGTTGTGAGGAGACACCTGAACCTGGCAGCCAAAAGTCCAAAGGCATTCTCTACCACCCGTCTAGCTCTAGAAAGTCTGTAGTTGAAGATTCGGTCTTCCATCGTCATGTTCCTGTGAGGCAGAGGCTTCATCATCCAAGTCTGCAGTCCAAAGGCATCATCCCCAACTATGAAGTAAGGCACTGGCTGGTCATCATTTGGCAGTTTGTCTGGTTCAGGTAATCCAATGTTCCCACTTTCTAGCGCTTCCTTCAATTCTGTCTGACTAAACACTCCAGCATCTGAGCCTGATCCACTGGCACCAATGTCAACATAGAGGAACTTGTATTCAGCATCAACTACAGCCAGTAGGACAATAGAGAAAAATCCCTTGTAGTTGTAGAACAGGGATCCAGACTTCCTGGGACATCTGATGGCAACGTGCTTGCCATCAATGGCGCCGATGCCGTGGGGGAAGTTCCATCTGTTGTAGAATCCATTGGCAACTTCTTTCCAGGCTTCTGGGGTTACAGGACAACGCATTACTTCTGCTGAGTACTCTTCTATGATGGCCTGGCAGACTTCGATGACAAGGATAGAAATGGTATTGAAGGCTACCCTGAATCCATACTGCAGAGACATGTAGCTGTTGCCCGTACCCAGGTAGCACAAGGTAATAGCCAGTTTCAGTCCAGGTTCAAGGGCCCTCCTCCGAAAAGTATCCTGCTTTGTAATCCTAGGTCCCACTCTTGCCAGAACTTCATGAAATAAGTCAGGCTCCATCCTCATGAAATTCTAGAAGCCACCCACATCTTCTGCAGTCAATTCAGCCATCAGCTTTTCATACTGCCCATAAAGAGGTCTTCTTAGAAGCCAAGGTCGCACCCACATTCACCTTCTTCTTCGGGCAGCACCAGCATTTTGTAAGAAGTCATCTTCATCAGTTGTTGATGCGGCCCTCTCTGCAGCGTTCTGCTGTTTCTGTTCTTCTTGCAGAAGTATATCATTTGCAGCAGTAAGTAGCTGGACTTGCATGTCCAGGTACTTCACATCCAATTCCACCTTGTCGTAGTGTGATAAAGACATAATAATTATCTATTCTTGTGTAGTAGCAGCAACACCTTTGCAGTATGGTAGTCCGAAGTGGAATGATGGCCAGTGGAACGCATCCACCTTAAATACCAATTTTAGCGCGTTCCGGGAGAAGACAGGTTAACTCAGCAATACGATCGTGTACAGATCGTGTATATCCGTGAAGGCCCCATGTAACATCCGGTTCACTCCGCACTCATCCGGGACATCCGTGTTACTTCCGGCAACAACCATGGCTCGTTCTTTGGTGCACCGGACACCTCTGTGTACCGCCATGTTTCAACCGTACATATCCGTGTAGCGACCGTATACATCCGTGTAATAGCCGTGTTGCTCCTTGTCGCCAACGTCTTGCCATCGTGTCCACACAGCCAAATTTTTCGTTAGTTGACATTTCCAACTTTTTCGCCTGGACCACCCTGGATTGAAGAAATTTCATTCCGGGACGCTCCGGTGTCTAATCCGGCTATGTGTGAAGGGGCCTTTAGCCAATGCCATTGGCTTGTATGAAGCCTGGCAACTTAACGTCTCGGGATCAATACCCTACATGCATTACACTTTATGAGAAAGTCTATATCACGAGGTTAGTGACCCCTGTGTACTAACTAGTAATTGGGTGTTCATGCCAGGCTTGCTAAATCTGAGCCAACAATTGATTTTTTGTATTAAACGTGTGAGCTATATTATTGGCAAATTCACGTTATTGTGTTGAAGATGTATCTGGAATAGAATTAGCTAATTCCCATAAAAGCCACGAGTCCGACTATTCCAAGCTCTAGCTCCTTCGAGGTCCCATAGTGGTTTATATTTCCCTTATATCCTTACAAGTTCCGAAAAATTCTACATAATCACCTTAAATCCCATAAGTCCCCGTGGTGTACCACAATTCCCAATAAGCCACTGTAAGTCCCATAATTCCCATAAGTCCTGAATAATTCCGCAATTCCTGATAAGCCCTTCTGAGTCCCCATAATTCCCGTAAGTCCTGAATAATTCTGCTATTCCCTAGAAGCCCTTCTGGGTCCCCATAATTCCCGTAAGTCCTGAATAATTCCGCAATTCCTGATAAGCCCTTCTGGGTCCCCATAATTCCCGTAAGTCCTGAATAATTCTGCAATTCCCTAGAAGCCCTTCTGAGTCCCCATAATTCCCGTATGTCCTCAATAATTCCACCAAGTCCTAAATAATCTCTGTTAGATCAATAAGTCCCTGTGATGCCCAATAAGTCCTGCAATTCCTTTACATCCTTAATAACTCCCCTATCTCCATATGGGTCCCATGAGATCCTTCAATTCCTATCTAATTCCAGCATTTCCTGTAAGTCCTCTAAGTCCTGCAATTCCCAAATGGGAGTCCCGCATGGGAATTATGGGGTTAAATGGGGCCTCTCAATGAAAATGAAGAATTCTTCAATTTGAAACGAGCTGACCAAACAGTCATTCTATCTGGGAAGAGTAAGAATCGAATGATGATAGGCTGTGGATTAATTTTTGCATTCAGCCTATGACACCTCTGTAGTTTCATGCCATTTACATCTGTGCCGGGAATACCTAGTTGGGTTTGCATGAAGTTTTTAATTTTCTCAACACAGCTTTCTTCATTATGTTGCTGAATGCCATAGACTAGTAAATTCTCTCTCCGACTGTAAGATTCATTGGCAATTTGTCTCTCAAGGAGTTCATCAAATTTAGCTGTCAGTGTAGCCGCCCGCATTTTACTTTCAGCTAATTCAGCAGTCAATGTATTAACTTTGCGCCCAAGGTCTTGTTTTTCTTCAGAAAGTTCATCAATTTTTTTGTGGGCATCAGTTAAACTTTTAGTTATATGATGAAGCTGATCAGACATGGAACTCATAGACTGCTTAATTTCATTTTTCATTGTAAACAGAATGTCATCTTTTAACTCACCCATCATGGACTTTAGAGTTTCTTGTAATGATGTATTAGCATCTTCCTTAGATGCTGCAGCTGCTACTGTTTGTGTAACTGCAGTGTCACCTTTTGCATTCTTTTTACCTTTCGTCATGCTGAGAGTGGTAAATATAAACACTTCAACACTGTGTATAGAATAGTCTCAGACTGACATAGTTATGTATAATAGCAAAATTTGTTGTGTTTGTTGTGTTTTCTCACCTACATGCTGTTCAAAACCATGTTGTGTGATATTAGCATTCCATTGCCGGATTATATATGGTTCAGGATGAGTGAATTCTTTGCTTGAATGATTTCCACAGTAAAAATCGCAGAAAAACCATTTTTCTGTATCTTCTTCAAAGTTAAGCATTCATTCAAATGGTCCAATTATATCCTGACAATGTTAGCCGATACGTGGCCAAGATTCAATGAAATATTCCAGCTGTAGAATACTCAAAATTAACATAATCTTCAGAGCCCATGCACATGTGTGTCACCACCTGAAGCACCTGCAAAACTACTTTTTGTGTCACTACTTATGCTTACTGCACTATGGAACTTTGGAACTCTACACTTATTGGAACTGGAAGAACTTGTCTTACCTTATGCTGAGAAGGACTCAGTTGAAAGTCTGCATTTTCAAGTCACTCTGACTTTACGCTGTTTACTTGGAATTAAGCAGCTTGGACTTGGAAATGTCATTATATTGGATTCTTTAATGACATGGACTTTTACAACCTGATGAAGTTGAGTCTGTTATATCTAAATTAAAACCAAAGACAATCTTAAGTTATGATGATATTTCACCTAAATTTGTAAAAAAAATACCATAAATTCATCACAAAACCATTATCAATAATTTTCCACTTATCATTTGCTTCAGGCATCTTTCCTGAGGAAAGGAAAATTGCCAAAGTCACAAAAATCTACAAAAGCGAGAATAAAACAAATTTTAAAAACTATCGTTCAATCACTTGGTTGCCAACCTTTTCAAAATACTGGAGATTAGTCTTTAACCGTATCTAAAAATATTCCAAATCTGATTATATTCTAAAAAAAAGTTTTAATATGGTTATCCACAGCAATCTCTCCACAGAAATGGCGATATTGGAACTGAAAATAGGATCATTGAATACTAGACCAACAGAAAATACTCCATGGGAATATCCCTTGACCTATCAACAGCATTTGATACATTAATTATGAAACTTTGCTTCATAAAATGTGTCATTATGGATTAGAGGCCTGAGTTATCAATGGTTATTAAGTAATCTTATGTATGGAGAACAAACTACATTTTTGAAAAAAAAAAATCATCTCCTCGCAATATCAGTTGTTGAGTGCCTCAAGGAATAATTCTAGGCCCATTACTCTTGTTGATTTACTTAAATGAAATTGTTACTGTTTGTAAATCAAATACCATCTTCTTTGCTGATGATATCACTTTACTTAATCTAGAACAAAATGTCCAAAAGTTAACTGAAAAGGTAAACAGTGAATTAAAAACAGTGTGCCAGTGGTTTGTGTACAAAACAGACTTTCACTCGATATAGAAATGACCAGTTGCATATATTTTGCAACAAACAAACAAGTATTAATAACAGTTCCAAGATAACCATCAACAAACAAATAATAAATAGATTTCAAAAGACTAAATGTCTTGGAATCATTTTAATGAAAACTTACACTGGAATATAACCACATCACTTACAAGTAAAACCAAATTTTAAAAACAATAGCTATAATTCATAAGATAAAGGCATGTCTACAAACACTAAAGATATTATACTGAAAAGACTGAATATTCTAAATAAAAGAGCTCTTAGGCTGATCAGCAATTCAAATTACAATGCTCATACAGAGCCACTATTCAAATTGCCAAATGTACTGAGTACTACTGACATTTTATGATGTTTATTAACTTAATGTTGAAAGATATATTTAAAAAAATGAATATAATGAGACATCATTTTATCTCAAAGAAAAATTGTCAATTGAAAAAGATTGTCATAATAATTACAACTTAAGGAAAAAGGGTACAGTTAAAGTGCCGCTCATTAAAACTAAATTGCCAAAAAAATACGATCAGCTATAAAGTATGGAACAAAATGCCAATTGCACTGGAAGAAGATGAAACAGTTAAGAATTTGAAAAATAACTTTAAAACATTCAAATTATTAAATTACGATGAAGCTTGTCGTTTGGATCACTGTTGTGTAGTATGAAAATGTAATCATTTAAATTCATGACATCAATTTCAAAATTTTCTGTACTACAGACATGCACTGATTGTACAGCATTTTAATTTTCTGGTGCATGACCCTCAGGTGATGAAATGCTTCTTTGTACTTTCTGTAATTAGGCTGTGCCAATCAAATTGGCATAGAATATTGTTTTTGTAAATATTATTATTATCATTCCCTATTCTCCGCACCTCACTTTCTCTGATTGGCTCAAAAAAAAATTCAGCAGGTAGGCCCCATTTAACCCCATAATTTCCAAATGGGACTCCCATTTGGGAATTGCAGGACTTGGAGGAGTGCTGGAATTAGATAGGACTTGAAGGACCTCATGGGACCCATATGGAGATAGTGGAGTTAGTGGAGTTATTAAGGAGGTATAGGAATTGCAGAACATTATGTGGCTTATTGGGAATTGCATGCTATCATAGGGACTGATGGGATTTACAGCAATTATGTAGGACTTTACAGAATTTTTCTGGATATAAGGGACTTATGGGACTTAGCAGGGGCTTATTTGGCGTCGTGGGACACCAAAGGGAAATATGAGACTTGCGGAAATTACGTAGGATTTTGTGGGACTTGTTTAGGATGTAAGGGAAATGCAGAACGCTACAGGACTTAGTTCGAAGGAGTTATTGGGAACTGCCGGACTTGTGGGATTTAAGGGAATTATGCAGAATTGCTCACCATCATCTATACTATTATATAATTTTCCTAAGCATGATGCTGTTTACGCAACCCCCCTTAACCAAAGCCTGCAGCCTTGATCACTAAAACTTCCTTAGCTCATTGTGTACTTAAAAAATTTGGCTGGAACACATACAATTGTGAGTCACGCAAAATACTTTTGCCGAAAGGTATTGTAGTTACTTTGGTCAAAAGGTGTCCGTCAGCTGGGCAGGCGGGGCTGATGGGCCAGCGGCACACTTTGTTCTGGAGCATAACACTAACACCGCATAATGATCAAAGTAACTCAAAATGCATTGCACACAGCTGTTAGAAATACATCTGACTTTGTCCTGTGTGCTTCCTAGTGATTTTGAATTTGTTTAGAATTATCATATTTTAATCAATAGATGCGACAGTGCAAAATCTACTAGGAGTTCAACTACATTAGTTCCAGAGTTTTTTGAACAATGTTGATGATGCTTGTTTACTACATGGGCATTCCCCAATTTTTACTGCTGCGCTGCAGATGTTTTTAAATATAGAATTGTCTTTGACCTTTGAGCCAAGGTTATTTTTGAAAATATACAAACTCACCTTGTCAAACTCAAATATGTTTCAATTGTGATGAGCCAATTCAGACTTATAAAATATTGAAATCTTATGTAAAATGTTTAATTCCCCATATCTCAGTTACCATTGGTCAAATCATCACCAAGTGTCTTACTGAACTGGATTAGACATAGAAGTATAAAATCACTGCTTTCAACATGCATCTATGCAACAAATTGTTGCATAAAATATAAAACATCAATAGAGTATTTTCACTGAACAGCCCTGAATTCAGCAGGACATAAGTCCTTCCTCTCCTCTTATTACTCATTTTGCTTTTCAGACACAGTAGGTAATAACTAACTGATTCCATAAATATAACTTTCTCAGAAAAATAACAAAAATAAACTAAATGATGAAGTGTCAAATATACATTAAAATGCACTAAAAATACTGCTGCTTGGATGCACTTTGCTTCAGCCAATCACAGTCAAGGGCGGGAACATTTTCAGCCAATAGAATTGCAGTATTTTGTTTTAGCCACCTGGTGGAAATACAGAGAACCTTCAGTGAAAATCTACTATTACCACTATTTTACATGTGGCCTTGACATTTGACCTCATTTACCTTGCAGGGAAACTTGACATAATTGTTTTAAAGAACATTAAGCCATGCAATAAGTTTGTTAAAAAATTTAGCCATGAAATTTAACCAAGATATGAATTTTCAAAATTTGAAACTTCCATGTCACCTGGGACCCTGACCTTTGGCCCAATATCACTCATATTGCACAACTTTATTGCTCTACCCTGAAACTATATACTTTTGCTGAAATTGATCCATTCAATCAAAAGTTGTCAATGTTTTCAGTGTAATAAGGAATTTTTTAGGTGCCATATTTTCCTTTCATACTTCCACACCATGGTCTAGTGTGTGTGTGTGTGTGTGTGGAAGTTGTGGTTCTTTACATTTTGGATCATGATTGGTTTCTAAGTAAAATCAACATGCAGACATTGGGCAAAAGTTGGAAGACAACATTGGGCCAATGTCATTTTGCACATTGGTGAGGTGTTGGTCCGACATCTTTGCCAAACGGCAGTGTTGGTATCACATGCTGCCCAACATTGGCATGTTGGTATAACATGTGCATACAGTGGCAGTGTTGGGCACAGCATGGTACGAATGTTGGAGTCTGATATTGGGCTAACCCCTCGCCAATGTGCATAATGGCATTGGCCAGTGTTGTCTGCCTAACATTGGCCCGACGTTGGCATGTTATCTGGGAAGGGGTAATTGCAGTATGATTTTAAGATGCAGTACTTCGGTCACTGAATAAACAACGGCATATATAATTATTGTCATTTCTTGGCCATTTCAGGTAGTCCGACAAACTGCCTCACGACAAGCGTCGTCAAGCATGGCCTATCGGCATGCTTGCAAATGACAGCAATATTTCTGTCTACTTTTCAGGATGTCTTACGTTAAAATTTTTAAAGAGGCTGGGGTTGCTAACACCGTGGCTTATCCCTAGGTGAATTCTCAAACAGTTTCGCACCTGAGCTCAGAAAGGGGGGGATCGACTGACAAATATGTCTTCACCCATAGGATGGGTGAAGCCTTATAATGATACTGACGATGGAAATATTATAACCCGGGTTAGGGTTAGGGTTAGGGTTAGGCTCTTTTGATTTCATGATGGTCTTAAATCTATCTTCACTGTTTAGTTGCTCAAAATTATCTATGTAATCATTAGCTACTTTAAGGAGTTCCTCACGACTAACTTTATTATGCGAACATACTATGAGACAATGTTTTTCATCTTAAATTTTTTGGCTGTAACGTGGAATCATTTATTTCAGCATAAACCTTTTTTAAGTATATTATTAGCTGGCAGTTTTTCCAGTTTAATCCAGTACTTGATTATTCTGAACTGTTGCCGCACTTGTAATGGGCATCTGCCTGTCTCATTATACACTGCTTGTGATGAGGTCTGTCTCCTAACTCCCAGCATATTTTTCAGATATCCTAATTGTACCTTTTCTAGGTTATTAACAGGTTTGTGACAGGTTATTAATAGGTCTATATACATAATGATGACCAGCGGTGGATCCAGAAATTCTTAGTGTGGGGTGGAGGGGGGGGGGGGGTCTGATTCGTCGGGATCGAGACCTTTCATCGTAAATTAGTCAACCAAGGGTTTTGCTCCGAAAACAAAGAAAGCAGGTTAGGGTGACAAGAAAATGTTATTATCATTTTGTAGAAAAAGCTGAGATATGGCAATGTATTATCAAAAGGCACAACTAGGCCATGATAGGGTAAGTGCATTAGTGTTCGAGTTCTGCTCCTGAATCAAAGGCGCCCACGGCACCCACAGTGGCCCACCCATTTTGTAACTTTGTTTACTTAGCTTTAAAAATTATTTCTCACATCACCATGTTAGATATGACAATTTTGATAAATATAGACTTACTTTCAAACATTTGTTTTTTTAATTGATTTATTTTCTGACTCCCTTTTTTTATTACTTTTTTACTTTTATGGGGGGCTTGTTGAAGAGGATGCAGCCACCCTATTAATATTTGAATATGGTACTTTTTTTTCTTTGACCCACCTGGAGTGGCGGCAACAATAGACTAGCCTATGTCTACAGTCTACAAGTATTATGCCATAATTTGACAGCCATCATAAATTGCTAATCTCCATAGATCAGTGAAGTTGGCTACCCGAACCTAGCTACCTGACAGCTACCCAGCAGCTACCCAAAGATGTAAAGTTAGCTTCCCGAACCCAGCTACCTGGCAGCTACCCGAAGATGTAAAGTTAGCTTCCGAACCCAGCTACCTGGCAGCTACCTGAAGATGTAAAGTTAGCTTCCTGAGCCCAGCTACCTGACAGCTACCTGACAGATACCTGAACTTTCCATGTATATTACTCAAAAACAGTCAAGCGTAATGTTTTCGTTTTTGCGCCAGAAGATACTTAGGGCGAAGGTTTACGTGCTCAAATTTTTTTGGGGATTTTCCGAGTAAGTCTAGGATGTGATAAATCAAAAAAATGAGGTTTTTTCACGTAACTGAAATAGTAATTTTTTTGAAGTGTCCCTATTGTCTCCTAATTCCATTATTTGGGCTACAAATATGAGCATTTTATTTTTATTGCTGTCAGTGGACATTTTAAAAATAAAGATGGCGGCCATTCTTGCTGTATATTATTAGTGAAAAGAGCATGTTCAAAAGTACCCATGTGCCAAATTGCAAGTATCTAGTAGGATTTTACGGTGTGTTATGAGATTTTTCCTTGGAACACTGTGATGTCATAGAAGTCCATTTTAAAATAAAGATGGCGGGCATCTCGATAATAATTCAGTGTGGCACCCCTTCTGAGATGAAAGAGCATGTCAAAAAGTACCTTTGTGCCAAGTTTCATGCTTTGTACCAGCATGTAATGATCCAAACCCTAATAGACTTCACTACTCCTTCACAATAAGATTTGGTATTCTGTATTATTTAATCAAGCAACAGTTACCCACACGACACGTGATTTCAGGTGTGCCAACTCAGCTTATGTTGTGTCCTCTGCCTAAGATAAGATAAGATAAGATGAGATAAAAATGTATTTATAGTCAGAGGTGTTGACTGGTAAAAATAACAATAACAATGAAAGAAGATTTGTATGATTAGAATGAGATTATGACTTAACTACACAATGATGATCCACAATTACACCTCTAAAGAATTAGAACGTCTTAATAATTCTTTGAGCTTAGCTAATTCATCTATTTAGTTCAACAGGTAAGGAATTCCAAATCAAAGCACCTTGATATATAATAGATCTGAAACCATATTGCATAGTGTTGTAAACAGGCTTGAGTAGCTTAAGATTATCTCTCATCTCATATGGCATAATCTGCCTAGTGAAGAATGAACTTGTGATGGGTTTTGCCATGTCATGGAGTACTTTGTAAACAAATTATAAAGCTTTTTTTTTGCATGTTCTTTCTAGCAGGTGGTTGTATCGGCTATCATAATCATTGCAAACTAATTTTATTGCTCTTTCATTTAGTTTCTCAAGTTTCTTGTTTTGTCCTATTGTGAAAGTATTATATACAACTGTACAATAGACAAAATTAAACGAGATAAATGATTCATATATTCTGAGTTTACTTGTGTAATCAATGTGTTTGCATAATCTTTGGAGTGCATTAATTTGTTTTGCTGCCTTTCTGCTGATAATTGATACATGGCAGTCAAAATTTAGATTGCTGTCAATGTTGATACCTAACAGCTTAACAACAAATTCAGACTGTATTTTATGATTGTCAATCGCCAAATCTAGGGAAACATTTTCTCTACTCAGACATATCGCTTGGAATTTAGATGCATTTGCTTTCATAAAAATATTTTTGAACCAAGAAATTGCTGGAGTGAAAGCCACTTCTAGTTTGTCCTTTTTGACTATTGTGTCATGTAGTGACGTTTATGTGCCAGGTTATTTTATGATCAATTGTTTTAAACAGTTGTTTTCAAGATTCTTCTGAAATATTGTTTATTCTAAATTCATTTAAACTTGTGAGTGAGTTCAGTATGTTCTGTTGATTTTGTTAAGTCTCTAACAAAATCCAGAGATGTTTGGCTTCTAAATTTAGGAGTGATTCCTACACTGCTCCCTAGGTGGAGAAATCCAGTATTTGGTAGAAGTTTTGATAAGTTCTAAAAGTTATCACTAGGATCGTTTCCTCAGGGCCCACAAGGGTACTAGGGTAAAAAGGGGCTGCAGCCAGCTCTAGAGAGAGATTAACACCTTACACACAGCAGCCAGCTGGAGACACACAGTAGACTGAGATACACAGAGAGAAGTCAGAGAAAGCTATCTCTGATCCTAGACTCAAAATTCACTGTAGGAATCAGCCAGGACTTCTGATCACTGACTGAATTGTCGTGATGGATTCACTGATATCAAGTCGGATTTAATGACTATCTAAACTGCCATATGAACTCACACTCATGAGATAAGATAATCTGTAGGGACTAATATGTCTTGAAGAACTCAAGCAGTATCAATACCAATTTTTGACATGGATTTTTGACAAATACATTTTGGAATCTTATCTTTGGACTTTGTCTACTTCATTCCTTGTTTACCTGAGATCTAATGAGCATGGTATTGTTCAGCCGTCTCTTAGGTATTACATCCTGAGAGGGGGTCTGTTCGGTTCTGGACAATAAGCCTCTCGCCAAGCAAGTGAAGCTCAGTTTTCCCCAAATGACTAAGAAGAAACCGCACTCTACCACATGGTGGAGAATCCGGGTAACGAGCCATGTTCCATCTCAGGGAATTTGGAAGTATTTTTGGACTCCACTGTTAATTGAGCCTTTTGATGATGACTTTCTCGTGCTTTGAAGCGATACTGCAGCATTTATTGAAGTGATGACAAGAACTTCGCAAAAAAAAAAAAAATTAGAATTTCGAAATGGTAACCGACCTTGGGTGACAACTCTCATAACAGGCCCGAAATTACCATAGGAAAAAACAAGATCGTCATGCAGTATTGAAAATCCATTCAGTGACCAGTGGACCAATTATTTTCTTCAAGTTTTATCACCGCTTCGTCTTTTGTTGATAACTTTTAATCCGAAAGTAATGAACAATATACGGTTGATAAAATCATTACTTTCGAACTAATAACCTATGCAATGGCTGGAGACAATATCTTTCCGGAGGATTCGTCACATCTCGTTCGTCAATTCGTGACCAACATATTGACCAATGACCAATCTGGTCCGTCAGAACAATTGCTTTACTGGCCACAAACGTTTGAACCTAAAATGCCAGAAGCATTTCAGAAACAGAAAAAGACAATCATTTTTCAAGACTCTTCCTGTGCCTGCGTTTGGACGAACAATGTTTGCATGCTTTGTGCATTAGATTGATCATCACCTTTAACATGTCAGACACCATTAAGTTGTGAAACATCATCCATGAAAAGACCTTCTAAAATACGTAAGTAGCGATTTACTGTTACCAATGGAGTCTAATAACCTTATAAATGTCTTTACTAAGGTATCAAAATTGGTTGGATAAATTACAAAGTGAGATTAAGGAAGCAGAGGTTTATGGTATATTGCCAGATCGTACCAAAAGATTAATTAGTAGGTCTGAATCTTCATTATTTGAGTCATGGGTTTTATTACAAGATTCTGAAAATAAGAAATGGCAAGATAATAAGTCTCTTCTCGTTGAATTAGGTTTTCTTCAGTCTAAGGATTGTTTAACTGAGGTAATACGATGTGAAGAAAATTTACATAATTTGTTGACCCATTCTTATAGAGAGGATATAAAAAAGGGTATTTATGAAGCTGATACATTATTTTCGGGAGTTTGGTCTGATCGTTTGTATTCTGCTCCTGGAGTTGGTGCCACTATGAGTTCTAAAGAAACTGATAATACTGAAAGTACTGAGAAAGATAAAGATAATTCGAGGCCTGCTGATAAGGACCGAGAAAGTGATTCCGATATAGATCTCACAGGGCGAACGTCTCCTGATTTAGGAGATCCAAATATAGATCAAGAATTGAGAGTTTCAGGAGCTTCTACTGGTTTAGGTGATTCACAATTTACTAGCACGACAAGTCGTTCAGATAACAGGTCCGAGCGTTACGGAGTAAGTTCTTCAATTGGTCGTAGTATTCACTCAATAAGTCGAGGAAGTCCCTTTCTTAGTCGTGGTGTTGGTAGTCGAGTTCATTTTTCGGTGCCAGACGAACCTAGATTTAGCACGATGGAAGGCTATAGGGAACGAGATCGTAGGGCTCAGTCTTTAAAGTTTTCAGAGATGATGCCAAAGACTTTTTCAGGAGAGGACAAGCTACAAGATCCCTCTTCGTGGTTTATTAAGTTTAAAGATTATATCGCTTTGCATCAGTTGACAGAAAAGGAAGTATGGGAAAGATTATGTCTGTGTACAGAAGGAGTTGCCAGATCGTGGGTGGCGAATTTAAAAGCCATGTCAGTCGAAGAGTTGGAAAAATCCTTTTTGCAAAGATTTGGGTTGCTACATTCGAGAGAAGCTGTTTTTGCATCTTTGTCGCAGAAGAAGTTAGTACCAGGTGTGTCGGTCTCCAAGTACTTAGCAGACATACAAGATCTTGTGTGTAGACTGGGATTAGCGCCCGAAGTCGTGCGTGATTATTTCGTCCAAGGATTGCCTAGTTCAATTAAAGCAAGTATACAAATTGTTCGTGGTGTTAGTTTGGATGAATTAATTCCCATTGTGGAAGGTCTCTTGGAATGTCAACAATTTGCACCTGAGACGCAGACGTCGGATACTGGAGGCACATCTAATCGTAATTTCACTCTTAGTATGTCAGCTTTGGTTGATTCGGTTAGTCGTATTGAACGCGAAATGCAAAAGAGGCCTGTTCAAGCAGTCGAGAAGGAAGTAGTTTCAAATCATGATGATAAACGTGATACTCGGAGAATTGCTAATGCCAGTCCTTCTAGGGATGCCCGAGGTGTTGCTGAGGTTAATCCTTCTGGAAATTCATTTCGAGGCAGAGGTCGTCAACCTGGATATTATGGCAGAGGTGCTAGGGGTAATTATGTAAGCGGATTTAGTGGCAATTGCTTTTATTGCGGTAATGTTGGTCATTTCATGCGGAACTGTCCATTATACCAGAGTGATGGATTTGTTCCAAATGTGCCAAGCGTCACTCATGACTATCCGGTAAATGAGTGCAATTATGCTCCCAGTAATTATCCTACAGGTAGGTCATATGATTATCAGACGGGCTATGACCCTAATTCTCAATATCAATATCCTGCTGGCGGATATAATACTTCAAGAGGGAGAGGTTATTATGGCGAGTATGCCCCGTATTTTCCGCAAAATGTGAGAGGAAGAAGCTCTTATGGTCCTAATTATAGAGGTCGAAACCAGCCGTCCTTCAGAGGTCGTGATTCCAATATACAGGGAGGTTCGTCTCGGCAGAATGCTGCTGGGATCTCAAATAATCGAGCCTGACAAATGGCATCCGCTGAGGGTGTTGCATCAGCCGTAAAAGCTCCCTATGTTTCTCGGATGCAAAAGAGGAATGAACAAAAGGCTGGATCTCTGTCTTCTGACAATGTATTGTCTGATTCTGAGAGTAGTAATGTAGTTGTGGCTTGTGTTAGTGGTGTTAATGTTGCTAAGGATTGTCAGGGTGCATTGGATTCAGTTATGGCGTTTACAGTTAAATTAGGTGAACAGAATTTAATTGCTTCTAGGTTGCCTGATGGCACTCGATTTATGTCTTTGTTTGATAGTGGTAGTTCTAAAACGCTTGTCTCAGTATTTTTAGTAAAGAAGAGTCCATTTTTGCAGTCTTTGCCTGTTGTGAAGATTGATAAGGTTATTGAAATGGTAGTCGGAAATGGTAAATCTGTTTTTGTGAATTCGTTTCTTGAATTTGTTGTGACATTTGGACAGGCTAAGGTTCCTTTGAGGGCGTATATATTGCCTACCCCGGGACCTATAGATCTTGTTCTTGGCATGGATGTACAGGCTTAATATAAAGCTGTGTTTGATGCTGCGAAATGTACTTTGCAATTGACACTTAAGGATGTACTCGTAGTTGTGGAACATGCAGTAATCTGCCCTCCCGAAAAGACGACTAGCGTCCCAGTTAAAATCAATGAATATACGACTTGCTTCTATGGTTCGTTTGAAGTTAAGTTCGGTAGTTTCTTTGCGGAATATGCTTGCCCCAGAGCTATCTTGGAATTTGAAGCGGGAAAATCTACTATTAAAATCGTGAATGAGTCTGAACATTCGGTCGAATTTCCTGACGCGTATGTTGTCGGTGAAATTGTGATGGATTACTCTGAATATCCTATGTGTAATCTTGAAGTTGATGAACCGGAAAAGGCGTTGTCAATTATTCAGAGACAGTCACAAAGTAGTGTAGAGACTAACTTAGTCATTGTGGATAAAGGGATTGATGTTTTTAGGGAACAGGAACTGGCTATTAATCTTAATGAATTAGAACCAGAGGAAAGAAGAATTAAACGCCTTGCTATGTATCCATGGCTTACGGCAGAAGATAGTCGACTGACTTTGACTGATAAAGAAGTCATTTTGAGTCTTGTTAATTTAACCAACACGAAATTTGATAAAGAGTTGCAGAGTGAACTTATTGATATTCTGAGCCGAAATGCTCGTGCATTTAGCCTATATGATGAAATTGGCTTAGTTAAGAGATATGAAGTAGACTTGACGACTGATGTTATCGGAGATCTATCTTTTGTTAGTAAACCTTATATTGTTAATAGTGCTGATATTCAGTTTGTTAAGGAAGAACTAGATAAATTGCTTTCTTTAGGTATCTTTGAGAAAGGTTTAGCTACTTGTAGTAGTTCGTTATTCTTAGTCCGGCGAACTCCGACTTCACGTCCGCGTATAGTTTGTGATTTAAGAAAATTAAATAATGCTTTAAAATTAGTAAATCGACCTGGTACGACGATTAAGTCGTTTTGTCAAGCGTTTGGTAGAGGGAGGTATCTGTATGTGACTTGTGTTGATATAAAGTCTGCCTATCATTCGATTAGAGTTACCGAAGAATCTCGGAGATTATTAGGTGTTGTTAGTTATCCTAATTGCTCGTCTCTAAGGTATGCTTCCCTTCCCATGGGAATGCTCAGCTCTTGCAGTTATTTTCAGCAGTCTTTAAGTTACGTCCTTGACGAGCTCCCGGACGAGTTCAGGTCAAATGTCATTTTTTACTTCGACGACGTATTGTTATTTTCTGAAAGACCGGGCGATCATCTTCGACTCCTTGATGCTGTTTTCTCGCTCTTCCAACTGCATGGTTTAGTCCTGTCTCTTGAAAAGTGTCAGTTTGCTTTGAAGGATACAATTGCGTTTTTGGGGTTCGAAATTGACGTTTCGGGTCCTCGAGCTCCGGTATTAGCAGTAAAGAAAAGCCGTGTTGAAGCTTTGCTATCCCTGCAGAGGCCTGAGACCAAGAAGCAAATAAAATCGTTTTTAGGGTCCTGTCAATTTATTGCAATGTTTTTGAAAAATTATCAATTGATCGTTCAGCCTTTAACAGCTTTGTTGCGTAAAAATGTTGAATTTGTGTGGTCAGAGGAGCAAGAACAAGCTTGGGATGCAATTCGAGCATTGCTGTCAACGCCGCCTATAATAGGATTTCCTGCAGAGGAAGGTACTTTCATTCTAGCTAGTGATGCCAGTAGAGTAGCTTGTGGAGGAGCTCTTTTTTAATTACAAAAGAATGAGAAAGGAGAAACGGAAAGAGTTTTGTTAGGATATTCTAGTCGAGTTTTTAGTCGAATTTCAGCTACATCATTAAGTATCACTGAATTGGAACTGCAGGCTTTATATGTTGCTTGTTTGCAATTTAAGCATTTATTGGGACAGCAACATTTTTACGTCGTGACTGATCACTTGCCTTTGCAGCAGATTTATAATTCCTCTGCGGAATTTGCTACTCAGAGAATAGCTAAAATGTATTGGAGGTTGCAACAGTTTGTTTTTACAATAGTCTACCGTAAGCCAGACACTGATGAAATTTTATTAGTTGATTTATTGAGTCGACATCCTAATAAATTGTGGCAGGTCCCAGATCCTTTGGTTATTCCTTTGGGAGTCGATGAGAAAGACATTTCTGAAAATGATATTTTATGTAAAGAATTGTGCTCTGTTATCACTGAAATGAATATTGCTCCAATTATCGAAGGGGATGATGCGCAAGAGTGCGAGGACAGTGCTTTTGGAAATGACTGTAATCTTTCTTTCAGTGACTCTCAGGGTCATTTCTTATTTCCAGTCGTGACTAGATCAATGGCTAAAACAATAAGTAAAGAGACAGCTGCAGATGGTGGCTCAGTTGACTCTAAATCCTCGGATGTGCTTACATATGATGAAATTCAAACGGCAAAGTCTTTGCTCAGACAGGAAAGTAATGCAAAAAGCAATGATAATAAAATAGCAAAAAGGGTGCGTTTTAATATTCCAAATGACCAGGATGCATCCTCAGATAAGGTCCTGGGTTCCAAACTAGTTCCTACTAGCAATCATGTTTGTTTATCTGATGGATTAGGTGAACCGAAGGTTGGCATAATGGTTAAGGAGTCTGGTCCTCTTGTACAATTACCTAAATTGAGTCCCAGAGACTTGCTGGTTTCTGAGGCCAACGAAACTAAGATTTTGTCCAGAATGCCTCACCAAGGTGAGCTGGATAAAGTCATACGAAAATATGTTGAGGAAGTGCTTGTGAATGTTAAAGTTCCTAATACCCCAGCTGAGATTAAGCTTGCTCAACAGGAAGATTCTTTTCTGGGTCCTTTAGTAATCTATTTGCAGAATGGCAAGTTAAGTGGGACTAAAAATCAAAAGAAGACTACTCTATCTTTAGCTGACAATTTTGCTTTGATTGATGATATGCTTTTTCGAGTGTCCTATAATAGAAGACTTGATGATGTTATAGTGCAACTTGCATTGGCTGAGAAACATGTGTTTGATTTATTGGAATTTTATCATTGTGGTTTGGGTGTTCATGTTCGCATTAATAAATTGTATGATTCAGTCCGACGTCATTTCTATGTAAGAAATTTGTATAAATATGTATTGGATTATGTTAGAAGTTGCTTAGTGTGCCAGAGGGCTATTGGGCCTAAGGAAAATGAGCAAAATAGAGAATTTGTTCCTAGAATTATTGTGGATGCTAGGCCCTTTTCAGTGGTTCATTTTGACCTTAAGGCTTTTCCTGGTCAACATGCACAATATGAATATTGTATGGTTATGCAGTGTGAGCTTACTAGATTTGTGGTCGTATCTCCTGTGAAAAATCGTCAAGCGACTACCTTGGCTAATTGTTTTATTGAAGAGTTGTGCTTGAAGTATTTTATTCCTGATAAGATTGTGTGCGATCTGGAACCAGCATTTGCAAGTGAATTAATGAATAAAGTGTTTGAGGTTCTTGGTGTTAAACCTCATTTTGTTAAGCCAGGAGGACATGGTTCTTTAATTGCTGAAAGAGCCATTCAGTCTGTCACTAACCTATTAATTAGTTTTATGGAATACAGGTATTCGCATTGGCCCTTGTTAATTAAAATGGCAGCTAAAGTATTCAATGACTTGCCTGGTTCTCAAATGCAATATTCTCCGAATTTCCTTTGTTTTCTGAGAGAAGAAAAACCTCTTGGAAATTTGAAGGTAGAGGCATTATCTTTGCTAGCCAGAGACTATGGCCAATATGTGTCTTTATTGAAAGAACGTATGGATTTCGTTAGACGAAATGCAATTCGCATGCACAATGAAATTAAAATAAAGCAGAGTCAAGCGCAATTATTTGGTGCTAAGAAGATTGAAAAATATAATGATGGACAATTAGTTTTATTGAACAGTCCTATTCATAGTGGACTGCATGCTAGTCGAAAGATACAAATGAAATATATTGGTCCTTTATATATAAGTCATCAGGCTGATTGCAATTCTTATGTGTTGTCGACCATAGATGGATATAAATTGCCTAAGTACTTTCATGTTAATAGGCTTAAGAAGTGTTGTATCAAAGGAATCAATGGAGTTATTCTTAATAATATTGAGGAAGTTCGAACTGAGGTTAAAATGAAGAAATTGAGCGTTGCCCAATTTGAGAAGGCACAAGTTAGGGAAAGTGAAGGTCAAATAGAATTGCAACTGTCATATGTGGAGAATACTCCATGTATGCTATGTGAGAAGACTACTGAGTATAAAGAATTTGATGAGAATGTTTTGAATTATGTGCCTACTGATATATATAGTAATTATAGGGATGCTGAGAGAGGATTTATTTCTATTTATGAATCAGATGATGAGTCTGAAGGTCATATTATGAAAGGTCGATGGCGTGAAGGTCATCTTGAAGTTTATGTTGAGTTTGAAGGTCCATTGAAGGCTTTGAGTATGTGGCATCTTATGATGTCTAGTCCGTTCATGCTGGATGCGGTTGCTCCAGATGATACTAGATTTAAATTAACAGGCAGAATTTTAAGTTAAAAAAAAAAAAGGGAGTTAAAATGGCAAAAAATAATCATATGGCATAATTGGCAGGATAGATGATGATTGTGTTCCTTGAGGTACTGGTGTCTCTGAACATTTGTAAATGAAACCTTGGTAGGTGCCTCTATTGTAATATTTTAAAATAATGGAGTGTCTGTCCGTTTTCTGTGTTTTATCTGTGTGTTTCAAAGATTTGGTATAGTGATATCCATTCGTTATTATGAGTTCAGTGCACACTAGGAGGGAATTAAGCATGATTTGCGTTGTTTATTGCACATGACATTTTGTGTGTGGTTGGTTTTGTTATTACTTGAAATATCTTTATGCTTGCTTGCTTTGTCTATGCATTTTATATATATATATTACTATTATTATAGCCTAAAAATGATAATTGAAGACTTTTATAGAAACTGGTCAGATGTAACAATTATATTAAATGTAAAATTATTTTTGTGAATCGCCTGAAAGGTCTGCGTTTCGTATTTTGGGCTTTGCTCACTGTGAAATTGGAAGGGTTTCACTTTCCTGGTTTGAAGGGCATATTTGGAAGTGTTTAGGTTGAAGGCCATGTGTTTTTCTCTGGGTGAATAAGGGTTTCGTTTTTATATTAAAATGGTAAGGAATAAAGTTGCAATTTGCAGCTCTGTGCACTTGAAGGTGGAATGTGTTTATATTTGCCTGAATTGTCCATTGATTCCTTCAGGATTGATATACATTCCCATGACTATTAAGTAAACCCATAAGATGTCTGTTTCCTGCAGATGATAAATAGTTTATCCTACAGAAGTTCCCTTAGATTCTCTTGTGTAAATAACCACTTAAAATCGATTAAACTGTTTACCATAAAAATCTCTTGGGTTTGAATCTGATCTTCTACTTGTGAAGTGTTTATGTCTTCTGAGGTCTGCGTGCCTATCTCTTCCTAAGTCTGTTTAGATTAAAATTCTGTGCGTGTCATTTTCTGATGCGGAATTTGAGGCTTGGTCTTGATTGCTGATTGCTTAACTGACACATCTGTTTTGCATTTAGGGACATTTGTTGATTTGGCATGTAATTATTTTAAGTCCGTTATTGCGTAAGGTAGACAATTCTTAAGTGTTATCTGATGTGTCTGAAGTTCCTGTAATGAAGTCTTTCGACATTATGTCGCAAAGGTTATTTTGCAATTAATACATACATGTTAGTTTGGGTACGTTTGCACCTTTATTATTTATTAGCTAAAACCAGAAATAAATTGACCCGGATAGATAACTAACGATACAGAGACCTATGAAATGCAAAAACATATGTATACCGCTTGTGTTTGTAGATAGTCTGAGGCAATTAGTGTTATTGCATAATATTCATAATTAATAATTAGAAGAAAATATTTAAAAGATAACTAATGAGAGTTCAGTGGATTTGACTGTAAGTATGAAAGAGTAGATATCAGCTGTCTGTCTGAACTTGACCAGATGGTCTCCGCCCCCTTTGACTATCAATGAGGAGGCGTGTCCAAGACAGTGTCCACTTGATTTATAGCCATCCGCCACCCTGGTGACACTTCACACTGTCTTCTTGACCAGTACAATTGTATACGTTATTTTTGGAAATTCGGAAGTTAATTATTATCAGAATAATGAGTGCTGCTCCCTCTGACGTCCGCGCCACTCCATCTTTGAGTTTAGGCCGAGGGCAGAGATTAATGTCAATGCTGTTGAAATCGCAAAAACCATTCGGGCTCGCTAAAGGTCGGACTGACCTCTCTCTTCAGTCGGAAGTGGATCAGCCCCCTCAAAGACCTTGTTTTGTCGTTCGGTTTGATGGTCTTGGAACTTTTCAGGATTTGAATGACGAAGGATCTCTCGTGGATGCTACGCGAGTAGTTCTACATACTAATTGGATTCCGAAAATGAAATTGAACGAGCGGTTTACCAAGGTCGACCAGTTTATCGTCAGGGTTTATGGAGAGTCTCTTTGTGAGAGGAGTGTGCCTATGTCGAAGGCCACTCAAGCGTGTCCAAGAGACATTGAGTCTTCATTGACGAGGCCCATTCGTCGCAAGGTGATTCTGCCTAGCACTAAAGTTCTCCGGGCCATCGCTGAGATGAAAATTGAAGGAGAGCTCAGTTCCTGAGATTTTCGTCGAATGAATAATTCAGGACATTCATTTTGAATTTTGAACTTTAATCTGTTTAAATTTGACAATATTAACGTGAAAAGACGTCTGTATGTTATACTTCAGTTTATTAAAATGATTTCATGATTTCCTTTATTCAAAGTACCTTTGGAGTTATTTAAACATTCCTGTGGGGTTTCAAGTCATGTTTAGGTATTGCTAGATCTAGCTCGGTCTTGGCGCTTATCTGCGCATGCTCTTTGCTTGCTTAATTTTTTTTATTGCTTGAGCGCTGTCTTAACTACGTCGAATTGTGGGCTATGTCTATTTCATCTCTTGCCATAGTGCTCGAGTTGCCTTTCATGGAAGATTACCGATTGTTGATTGTTCGGATTGATTATCCAGTTAGAGTGTGAGGACGCTCATTTCTGGTGGATATTTCTTCTGAATACTGATTTCACTTGAATTAGTTTGGTAGGTATATTAGTTTTGTTGTGCACTGTTCTATCTAAAGTACTAGCAGTAATTGTACGATGCTCCACGTTTACTGATTTCCGAAGCTAGCCTGGAATCACTAAAGCGATTTAAGTTAATATGATGGAGGTTACTTATAATAGGGTGTAATTTGCGAATTTGAATGAGGATGACTTTAAATGTAGAGTATTGAGAATTGTATGTTGTCGATAGTTACAACATATCATGTAAAAGTTGCAATTACTTTAAGTAATTTAGTGTTAATTATGGAAAGACAGACTCGTTCATATATTTTGTGATTAAAGGAATTTGAGAAACGAGAATCTGCACTAATGAAGAATGATGAAGGTCAAGTACAGAGAGGACTTGAATTCACATTGAATTAAAGGTAAGGAGTTCAAATATCCGCTAGGGAGGATTTGAATCCGACTAGTAAGGTCAAGTACAGAGAGGACTTGAATTACTATAGAATAGATGAAAAGTAAGGTCAAGTACAGAGAGGACTTGAATTACTTTAGGCGTAAGGTCAAGTACAGAGAGGACTTGAATTACGGTAAATAAGATTTAAGGAAAGTAGATTAAAAGAATGGGAAAAATGAAGGGGAAGGTGTATCTTTATGAAGTCATTAGTAGTTCAAAAATGAATATTGTACCAGTGCCAGGAACTTGAATTGATCTATCTTGACATCATCGTTTGCTTTCTGTTTTAATTAGTTCTTACTATGTCCATTGTAATTTCAGTGGAATTTGCCTGCCATTTTGGGGAGTGTCAGAAATCCATCTTGATTTTAAGATCGAGTTCACATCCTATTGTTTATTCATCATATGAAACAATCGATTTCCTGAGCATAAGAATCAGCCAAATTGTTCGGAACTCCTCCAGACATCTGTATCCTCCAGAGCTTTCTCAATCTTCAAAAAGGAGCTATGTTCTTCCTTTTGTCCATCATAAGGAATGAACCCGGTTTATAAATGGTTTTTGCCTGATTACTGGATTATTCTTGGTTCTTTGATTGCTGCGATCCTGATTATTGTATTGATTGTATGTTGTTGTAAACGTCGATGATTCATTTATTGCCTTGCTATAGATTTAATTGATTAGTATAATTCTTGCCAAAGATCTGCGTTGGGAATATGTGTTATGAGTGTCATTTAATATATCTGTCTTGTGTTTGTGCATACATATCCATATATATGTGTATATTACTCTTAAGCAAAGTTTGGGAGGAGCTTTAGAATATTATTCTGAGAAACTATGTTCCAGTGTCACCTATATGAACGCTGAAGATAGTGAAGAATCGGAAGATTCAGTAACTAATAGACTAGAACGTTGTATTGATATTTGCTTTACGACTGGTATAATGTCGCTCATGACATTAGTTGGATTTTGTCTTTTTCATGTAGTAATTGGAGTTACTCATAGTCCTCCAAGATATGTAATTCCTGGTCAGAATGACACATGGGCTTCCTGCAGTGAAGGCACCATGAGAAGTATTGCTAGGCCTTTGCCTAATACTTTTAATAATTCTTGGGAACTTCATCCTAGAAATGCTTTACCAGCACTGAATTGCTTTGTAGATGGACCATCAGTTATTAAGACGATATTTGTTGAAGGGATGTATGGGCATGCTTCTGCTTTTCGTCCATACAGTTCTTTGCCTAATTTGGAAAGATTAATCATTCGAAATTGGAAAAACATTATTTCTTTTAGATCTTTATTAGAAATGTATCCGCATTTGAAATCGTTACAACTTAGAGACACGGCAATGTATGATTTTCGACGTATCCATACGAAATCTTCATTGAATGAATTGACGGGATTATTAGCTGACATTAATACTCCTGTTCTTACGTCCATTAATTTACCTTATTTGACTAATTTATCGGTTACTATTAAAGGTTCTGTTAGTCGTAATTTGTTGACAGGTCTGGATTTAGTCAAACTTAATTATGTGGATCCTGATATTCCATATTTCTCCTGGGACGCTTTGAACTCTAATGTCTCTACTATGCGTGAATTGTCCTTACATGTCCCTAATTCTCGAGTTATTCCTAATGCCGGATGTCCCTATCCATATTTAACGAAATTAGCAATGACTTCGAAATATGCAGAGTTCAGCATGGCGATTTTTGCTCATACAGATCGGCTGGCTTTTGAGGATTTGCGTGAATTGTGGTTAAGATATTTCCGCTTGGCTCAATACATACCTATGTTTAAATTAACATCTTTAGAAAAGTTAGTCTTGGAAGCTCCGTCTGGTTCATTGTCTAGTATTAAATTTGTTCCTAAGACTATGAAAGAATTTTATGTAACGAAAGGTAATTATCCTTTATTATTGCCAGATTCTTTTGGTACTACCATGATGGTTAAAAAATTAACGCTTAGATCTTGTCATATTAAAGTTATTTCTGCTAATGCTTTCAGAAAATTTCCTAATTTGCGTGTACTCGATCTTGTGCAAAATGAATTATCTTCATTCATAGTATCTCCTAATACGATGCACAATCTTGAAGAATTGAATTTAGCGGGAAATCAACTAGTCGTTTTTCCTATGGAAACTCTGTCATTTCCTAAATTAGTTACACTTAATGTGATTTGGAATCAGATTGAAACGGTGGATACTACTAAAATTACTAATGAGAGGAGTGTAAGTCCTACTCTTAAACTTGTGGCTGCATTTACTAACCCAGCTATTTGTGACTGTAATTGGGTAATACTCGATACTATATTGCCTGAAAATGCTACGTTGTCTGGAAGATGTGATAATCATACTTTAAGGTTTTCTGATTTGAATGTCACATTGTGTGGTCCTGAACAAGTTTCTCGTCTCAGTAGATCTCTAACTTCGGACCAATTACCTGATGTAATAAAAGAACCTGAATTATTCGATGTTTCAGATGTTAAGCTTGATTTATCTGAGCAGCGCAAGCAGTTACTGTCTTTGGCTGCTTCCTCCATCAATGATGCTAAAGAGAATTTTGTCAGACCAGAATTAGGAGTTGGTTTTGATAGATTTCAATATTTATATCCTGGAGTTGAGAATTATTTCATTCATATGCATGTTAGTTGGCCTGAAATTAATTTGCCTGACGCGAATTTTATGGATGACGCATTAGGTCAAATTTGTACTTCTCAGGACAGTTTGATTAAGGCTATTTGTTCAGATTTTCAGCCTTTGATTGCTTATGCTAAGGCTCATTCGTTAAAGTTGAGAGCTAAAGTTCAGTCACAAATTTCGGAAGTTACTAACGCTTTTCGTAAGTTGTTTTTACCTCCTCGAGAAGAGAGTAGACAGAAAAGAGAATATACAAGATCGACAACTCCGTCTCCCCAGACTACGACTAATGATATTACATCTTTGCTTAATGATTCGTCTTGGGATTCTCATCATAAGAAAGCTTTTTGGCTTGGTATCTTTATTCCTCCTGCTGGTGTTGCTGTTCATGCTACCTTGACTAGGAAACGATCTAGAGCTTTTAAGTATGCGTTACAGATATTGTCTGGAAGACAAAATATTATGAAAGAAAGTCATTTGGATCTTCGTAATGATCTTACTAAGGCTTTTAATTTATTGGCCAATCAGTTTGATAACACGACTTCGAATATTCGCACCTTATTTCAATTACTGAATGATACAAATCGAGAAATGTCAGTTATCTTTGGAGATATACAGAAAAGTTTTAATATGTTACAACAGAAAATTCAAGCAGTTCGAGTGTTGAGTGTCCTTACTTCTAGATATTTGCAATTGTGGAATTCTCATGCAGGTCAGTATGATAAATTAATAGGTGAGTTAGATCAATTGTTACAGTCCATTCATGAGCTACAGCATGGACGAATTTCTCCTAAATTGGTTCCTCCATCTAGCATGCTGAAAGCCATAGCTTCATGTGAAAAGTCTTTGTCTAGTTGGCATCGTGACTATAAACTGATTTTTACTTCTCTTGCTGAATATTATAGTTCATCTCAAGTGGTGTTTGTTCCTATGGAAAGAGGTTTGTTACTTCAGTTAATTTGGCCTATCACTCCACGTAATAGTCCTAAATATAGTTTGTTTCATGTACAGTCGGTTCATGTTCCTGTCAATACTAATCCCACTTTTGTTTCTCCTGATTCTAATCATGATTATACTAAAGTTACTCTTCCTCATCCATATTTGAGCGTAGCGAAAAATGAGCATTTTATTGAAATGAATACTGAAATGTTGGAAAAATGTGCATTGATCGGTGATACATATTATTGCTATGAATCTTTTCTGGAATTGGATAAGATCGAATTAACGTGTTTAACAGCCTTATATTTGAATGCTTCAGCTAGTATAATTGCTGATAAGTGTGATATCACCTATTTCTTTGAACCTTTCAAGCCCGAGCCATCTATTCTTGATTTGGATTCACAATTGCTTGTCAGTGGACTTAATCAACCTTGGAGATATCAATGTCAGGAAGATAGAATTCCTAAAGATTTGACCGGTTCACCATACGCACTCATTGAGCGTTCTGCTCTGTGCCAATGTAGCATAACTTCAACGAATGGACACATAGCTCGTCGAATAACTAATTGTGCTTTGAATCCACAACCTACGTTGCAGTTGACTTATGTTGCTAATTCGCTGATTTCTACAACCTTTCCTAATATTACGATGACTCCTATTGACCCTAATGAAGTCTTAGCTACTGATAAACCTATCGAATTACCCAAATTAAAGGTTTTACAGAAACTTAGGGAAGTTCGTTTAAAGAACACCACTACTGGGTCTATTCAACTACGTCGTTTGGCTCAATTAATTGATGATAAAGGAAAGAAATTTGAAGATGAATGGGACAGGATTGCCGCTGATATTGCTTTTGAAGCTTGGTTCACTCGAAATCAATGGCCTAAAGCTTTAGCTTTTATAGGAGGAATTTTAGGTCTTGTTTCCCTCTTGATGTCTTGTTATTTTTGCTGTTTTGGTCAGTTTACCAATGGTATGGTTCGATCTATGATGTTTGTGTCAGCTCCTCACGTTGCTCAAGCGGCTACACTTCAAAGTGGGAACATTGTTGAGTTAAGCAAAATGTCTTATTTTTATTTAACTTTATCTCACATGGCCGTTGCAATAATCGTTGTGATGCTTTTGTATAGTGGTAAACAATTGATTTCGTATTGTTTTCGAGAGGCTCGTGTTCTTATGGCCCATCCAGAATTAAGAAAACACCCTAGAGTTGAGATATTTCTTGAAATCCATAGTGGATGTGACCGAGTTCTAATGTATGTGATGACTGTTCAAGCTCCCATTGCTCAGTTACATTTTACTGGTAATTTGAAAGTTTCTGATCTGATTGTTGATAATCATCGTTTGTATAGTGTTCTACGACCTAATTGGAACGCCGGAAGTTGTGCTTTAAGAGTAAGGCATTTATCGTTAGAATTACCATCATTGGTTCCCATTGCTTTTTATAAGAGAAAGAAGTTTCAGGAAATAGTAAAGAAAGAATGTATGTGTGAGATAATTGCTACGGATGGCCTATATCTCTATCGTTTGGCGAATGATACTCATGAAGTTATTTCCGATGAGAAAATTATGTCTCCTTATTCAGCCCTTATTGAGGAATTACGTCAGAAAGAAATTGAATGCCAGGCATCTGGATTCAAAGTTAATTATCTTGGTCCTCCTATTAGGAAACCTAATGCTCCTGAAAGTGAGCCTATTGAAGTATAAAGAACTGGATTGTGCATTCTGACTTGGCAAATAACATGATTCTTGTGACTAATTAGGTTTATTTAGATGTATTTCATGAATAATCATATATAGATATATAAGTATACGTAATTGGCATATCTTGCTATATTGTCTTTTGCATGTGTTACATGCATAATTGCTGATTGGGATAGTCGAGCTACGCTTTTGCTAAAATGTATCAGTTAGGAGTGCATGTTAGTATACTGACTCCATTGATAACTTAGAGACGTAAATCGTTGCTAAAGGTATTGATAATTATTATATATGAATTAAATGTTTTTGAAATATTATACAAGAAAATCAATTCATTTTGTATTGATGTAATCATTAATTCGTAATTGATATGTTGTTTATGTATGTACATTTGTTTTTGTAAGATTGTTTCAGTGACCAAGAATTATCTTGATGAATTTCCGGATTACGAATGGATTTATTACAAACATTATGTCTGTGAACAATGTGAAAAATGACTTCGATTTTCACTCAGACTTTGTGAAAGAACACTTTCAAACTGAAGTGACACGTTCATTCGAGTTCATCGAAATGACTTTCAAACTTGACTTTGGTCCTGTGACATTTAATTGCTTTATGGCACATATTTTTTATGTTAGCATGGCTTATTTGCTAAGATATGACTTCACTTGTTCTTTACGGGTCTGACAAGACTTGCACTTCATCCCTCATCAACCTTGTTATCTTCAAGGAATGTCTGCGTCTTGCATTGATTCATATCTAAGTATTACATCTATACATGTACCTCTTATATTTAACCATGCATTGCTATGGGATTGTACCCAGGTTCATATAGATATATATATGAACAGAGTGATTAACTCAAGTGTATTATGCATGTTTTATGATTCTTTGTATTTGTATGATTTACCTGTATTATCGATTTTATTGTACTTTGTATCTGTATCTTTGGTATTGCTTGAGTGGCGCGCTTCTTATGACAAAATTTAAGGTTCTACATTCGGAAATTTTTCGATAAAAAGAAATTGAAGAATCAAAAATCTTGTAAAACGAACTGTTTTCTGACAGGGCGGCATGTCATGTAGTGACGTTTATGTGCCAGGTTATTTTATGATCAATTGTTTTAAACAGTTGTTTTCAAGATTCTTCTGAAATATTGTTTATTCTAAATTCATTTAAACTTGTGAGTGAGTTCAGTATGTTCTGTTGATTTTGTTAAGTCTCTAACAAAATCCAGAGATGTTTGGCTTCTAAATTTAGGAGTGATTCCTACACTGCTCCCTAGGTGGAGAAATCCAGTATTTGGTAGAAGTTTTGATAAGTTCTAAAAGTTATCACTAGGATCGTTTCCTCAGGGCCCACAAGGGTACTAGGGTAAAAAGGGGCTGCAGCCAGCTCTAGAGAGAGATTAACACCTTACACACAGCAGCCAGCTGGAGACACACAGTAGACTGAGATACACAGAGAGAAGTCAGAGAAAGCTATCTCTGATCCTAGACTCAAAATTCACTGTAGGAATCAGCCAGGACTTCTGATCACTGACTGAATTGTCGTGATGGATTCACTGATATCAAGTCGGATTTAATGACTATCTAAACTGCCATATGAACTCACACTCATGAGATAAGATAATCTGTAGGGACTAATATGTCTTGAAGAACTCAAGCAGTATCAATACCAATTTTTGACATGGATTTTTGACAAATACATTTTGGAATCTTATCTTTGGACTTTGTCTACTTCATTCCTTGTTTACCTGAGATCTAATGAGCATGGTATTGTTCAGCCGTCTCTTAGGTATTACATCCTGAGAGGGGGTCTGTTCGGTTCTGGACAATAAGCCTCTCGCCAAGCAAGTGAAGCTCAGTTTTCCCCAAATGACTAAGAAGAAACCGCACTCTACCACAATTGGGTCTCTGTGTGCATAGCATAAGGTGTCATCATCAGCATAATTGTAAACGCTGCAAGAACTACTTAATTAAAAAAGAAATCATTTATGAAAATGTTAAATAAGAGAGGACCTAAGAGAAAATCTGCGGGAACACCAGTTTTCACTTTTAATATTACCTAGTTTTACTATTTGATTTCTATTTTTTAAGTAGTCCAATATGAATGAACAGGCTTCATGTGATAAACCATATGCATGTAACTTTGCAATTAGTAGGCCATGAGGCAGGCTATCAAAATTTTTACAAAGTCAATAAGTATGCAGCCAACATGGCAGTTATTGTCAAGGGCCTTCCTCCAGTTTTCTTTAGTTTGTTTACTTTGTTTCTTTGCTTTCTGTATTTATGCCAATTTTCTTGACTTTTAACTTGGTTAAATTTCCTTCTAAGGGCTGCCTTTACCTTTATAGCTTTTCTAAGATTGTCATTCATGTATGGTAATTGATTACTTTTAATTACTCTTTGTTTCCTTGAAGCATTTTTGTTTATAATTTCTGAAAGTAAAGTTCTGTGACCATAATTGATCGTCAACATCGTCGAATACTTGAGAAATGTGGAAAGGTGCTGTGGCCAGATCATTTAGGAAATCAATTTCACTGAAATTTTTAAAAGAGCTATCCGTTGCATCTGAGACATGACTCGATACATTGTTACTAGTAGTGGGAACAACATATTCATTATATGTGTCTCTCACAATGCTATGTAAAACTGTTGCATCTGAACATGATTCATGACTAGCATCATTAGATACATGAATATTAACATCAACATAAGATTCATTAACAATAAACCCTCATGATTATTCATATCGTCATAAAATTCAACATTAAAACATTCATCAGAGTTATTTACAATCCTGTTATGCCCGGCCACAAGTACATGGCCTGTTACTTAATGGGCTTGAAGACAAAACTTTTTATTGTGGCAAAGGCTGTTGCAGGAGTAGCAGCAAAGGGCCTGGTGTCTACAGGTGTGCTTGTTGTGGGACACTTTGTCGCAGTTATAACACCATAGCTAATGATGTCTTGATCTAGGTTCTGTGTGTTCGAGACAGTTTCTGGGAGGGGTCACAGCGGGTCGAGGGGTGAAGTTGTGCACGGCTGTTGATGATGTTGCGAGTTCCGTGCGGAGCATCATGAGGAGCTTACCTAACATATTCAGTCGCTTGTCTTGGTGGCCTCTGCACCAGTATGGATGTGTAGTGTCTTTTATTAACGGGCGATTCTGTGACTGGGTGAGAGACTGCTGCTTGCTTTATGTCGTTCCATCGATCGTTTGTTGGAAGGACATTGGTAGCTGCTGTGCTGTTGCCTTGAGTGGCACATTTGTAGTACTGGTAAGCGTGCTCTGAGCTTCTGAAGTTCATGTTCCATGGAAAGAGGAGTCTGGAAAAAGTTACTCAGAGCAGAGTTGCCACCGCCAAAGTACAGGAGAGTAGAGTGAGTCGGGATCTGTGGAACGGCTGTGAGGGTCATGGTCGGGGTCAGCGACATAAGGGGTGGTGGAGCTGGGATGCTTGTTGGTGTGGGCCAGGGTTTGTCAGTTGGTCTGCTGGGCTGTTTGCTGTGAACTCTGGGTTTGGTTTTATTTATCAAACTGAGGTTGGCGATTAACTTTGTGACACCATTTGCGGAGAGGTGAAGCAGGTCAGGGAGCAAGAGGCTTGTATCAATGGTGTCAACTTCAGCAGCTAATGTTCTACATGATGGACAGGGCCAGGAGGAAATAATATCAGTTGGCAAGTTTACACAATCTTTATGGTACCAATGAAAACAAATAGAACATGACACATGACCTGCTGTTCTGGCTGCTGCTGTAGTTTTTCCATCAAACATGCAGTTGATGACACAGACTTTTGAAGGATCAAGGTTCTTCCTGGGTTCGAGTTTATTGCGGGTGTGGTTTGGGTATTTATGTCTTTTCTTTCCATTTTTCTGTAATGTAACAGAGATATAATAGTTTGTCAGTATTTTGGAATTAACATTTGATACTTGTTTATACTTTGCTTAGTGGTGCTTAGCTTTGCTCTCTTTGAAATCTAGTCAAATCAGTATTAATCACAGAATTAATCAAATCAAGGAAATTTAAGTCTAATTGGTTATTCTAAATAAATCAATCAAGTAAATTAAATGTTCAATCAACAGCACAAGCTTTAGCCAGATGTTGACACTTGACAGTCAAAGGAGTCATCCTGAGGTAGGGATCTACAAAATTAGAAAAAACTGCAGTACTGCGTTCTATAAAGCTTCTATATTTAGAGAGTGAGTTGATTTTGCAAAATGTTGAAGGGAACTGGGGTATATTTGATGCTGAAGTCGGGTGTTTAAGGGCGATTTTGAGTGGAAATCTATATGGCGGTGATTCAAAACATTGACAACAGCACTTGAACAGTGCAAAATTCAGACGTATTGTGCACTCAAAACTAGTTGTCAGGCAAAACTTACTTTCCCAGTGTGAAACACAACTAATAAATGTCTATAAGAAAGAAACTATTAGATACTACTTAGCTTTTTCACGGAGCTGTATGTAAACACGTCTTTCAGGGTCGGCGCTCAGTAATCATTATCAAATAATGATAATAAAGTAATAAAGATAATAATAAAGTAATAATTACTGTATTCTAGGGACAGTGAGTAGGCCACCGCCTGTGCGAAATCCTCAAGTGGTGAAAGTTTTTTGTCACCCTGTACTCTTCTTCAGCCTGGATGATTTAGTCAACCTGGGCTTCTTCAACCAGTCTTCACGCTTTGTCTTTTAACAGTCTGAGGCAGGGTCATCAATAGTGGGGGGAGGGGGGATATATCTCCCCCCTCCCACTTTTTGGAAAAGGGGGGGTATAATTAATTTAATCATCCCCCCCCCCCTGATATTCACAATTAAACTGCTATTTTTTAAAGCATTTTCATAAAAATGTACTAGGTTTTCTAATAATAAGCGTGATAATTCAATGGATATAGGATCAGATGTACGTTGCTCCCAAAAAGGAGAAATCCCACCAGCCATAGGTACTAGATGTGTCTCCGCTGGGACAAGTAAAATACCTGAGCCGTTGGGAAAATGTGTAACAGGGTGTGGACTGCAAGCCTTACCATCCCCTCATTACTTCTGCATTTGGCAGCTGGTTGTACTGGGACGAAGACTCAAGACGACGAAAACAAAGAATGCCAGTTTGATACTTTTTATTCATAAGTAGAAATAACACATCAAACTGATAAGAGAATAATCAGCTTTTATTTTCGTAGCTTATTTGGTCCTGTAACAGAGATATTCCAATGAAGAGATAAATTTGGTAAAGTTCACAGCATTGTATAACTTTAAGCTAAGCACAAAATCAACACACAACAGAATACATTTAATCAAATAGTCACTTAACATTCTAATGAAAAATATGCACTTTACGTATCAAAACTCATATCAAACTGTTACACCATCACTGGGAAATGATATGAGAATGGATACTTGATAAGAACTTATTAGTAACAAGCTGAATTTTCAGGAAATGTTCAGGAAAATGTTGGGAATAACATAGTAAAAGTCCCCGAAAATCCCCATGGTGGCAAAGTGAGGAATTCAAGATGGCATCCGAAATGTCTGCCATTTTAATTTTTCGTCATATCTCAGGCTTGAGACATGATAAAATATGTACAACTTATCTGTCGGTTTACAAATCCCTGGTGGATTTATGTTTGTCTGTTTATCAACTCCAACATAAAATGAATCACAAAGGTGTCTGTTTTCTTACCCCTAGCATATTCTTCAAGTACCACAATTGTAACTTTTATAATTCATTATTCACATGACCATATTTCACTATTGCATTCTATTATCGGCAAAGTATATGTGTCGAACATTTTCAGATTACTATTCACAGATGTTGATAATGGTAACAGTTGCAGTTCATGAACATTTAAAGTTAACAATTGTGACTGGAACCAGTTTATAGAAAAAATCTTCTTAACAGTACAGGATACATTTAAACAGTTTGTTCCTGGATGAGACAGGTGAATGCTGTCATGGAGTTTGGCTTGCACATTGCAGACAAACTCAAACAGTCTCTTGTCTTGGGCAACGGTCTCAAGGTAGCTGTTCACCTTACGTAAAGTGTTCTGGTGGAAGTTGTGTCCAGTCTGTAGGAGGCCAGAGAGTATGATTTGCGACCAGGGAAATGTGCGTCGAGTTTCTTTCAAGAGGTACCTGTAACGTGTGCAGATGGTTTCAACAGGGAGACCGTCAGCAGCCTCAACGTCCCCTGCCATGAGAAGCACACAGTTCTGATCCTGTGTGGGCTTGACGTGTCGAATTCTAGAGGTGATATGGGAAATGGTTCCACCAGGCAGGGTAAAACTGCAAGCATCCAGACCCCTGTCGGTAAGGCCTTGGGAAACTCCTCTGGCATTGGAGTTCCAAGCACAAGAACCTTTGGATGTTCAGGAGGTGCAACTGGCATTGCTTTGCGAGATGTTCTGTGTTTTCTTTGTAGTCAAAGGTCTGTGAGATGTGCGGCGAGGTAGATGAACATCTGCGAATGGTTGTGGTAGTTCTTTGTCGGAGAGCTGCCGAGCTGGTTTGACCCTGAAAATCTTCACCACAACCCCAGAAGCTGTGTGTCTGTTTCTGTATAGTGGATCAGCCACTTGCACCTAGTAAGGGCTTTATGAAACACAACACACTGCTTAGCTTTTACAGTTAGGATCTCAAACATAATGTCTGCTTTGCATTCATGCCATGCTTTACACTGGATGATGGTCTTCGCAATTAGCTTGGTCAGGTGTGGTGCTCTAGAGTGCATAATACGTGCAGCAATGTCTTTTCTGTCATGGAACAATGCTTTTCGCTATTGGTAGGCATGTTCCACGCTATTAAACATCACACCCTTTATTGGCAATGGGCTAGGGTGACAGTTCGATAGAATCTGGAAACGACCACTGGATCGAAAGAGCAACATTTCCCTTTCTTTGTCACTGATGACAGTTCTCTGTCTCAAGTAGTTCTGTACTGTTTGTTTTCAGGTCAGATATTTCTTTGAGCAACATTTCAATCCTCTTGTTTTCTTATATCAGGTCACTGACAGTTCTTGCATGATCAGCATTGGCATCGTCAGGGGGTAGGTAGCATGGCTGATGGTACAAGGACGGACGAGACATCAACCACATTACAGTCAGTCCCCATTGGTAACAGTAATAGGGAAGGGGTAACTGAGGTCAACAACATAGTTGATGCTGATGTAAAAATCCCAATGCATGTATGGATGGTATTCTTGTAACAACAGTAGCAAAGTACATACATGTAACATGGTATGAATGACTCAATGCAATTAGAACATAATAATTTCATTAACTCAACAAATATGTATATGGCTTTGTTTGACGATGGTTGTAAAATTACTTTGTATGTCTTTAATACAATTGACTCCACAAGCATTTTAAAAGGAATTGCACTTGCCCTCAAATGATAAGGTATTTAAGAGAATAACACAAGCTAGAACAAAAATGCTCACAAACGGAATTGCTTACGGGTCGACTAGTAGTGTAAATAATGAAATCAGTATATACTTTGACAAAACATTATATTATAATTGAGGATTTCTACAGATATATTGGGTGAATATCGGTTCGGCTGAGGGAGTTCCTGCATGTGGGACATCTTTGTTGGCTTTCCAGAACACCATTGATGCAAGTTTCGCAGAAAATGTGGCCACATGTGGTGGACATTAACTTCCTCCTGTCATTCTGAATCTGAAAGATGTAAAGGAAACAATGGATTAACAATAATGACATAATTCCCTGGTTATATAGAACATCTGGAAATAATTTGAATGGTCATACACTACTAACGACTAGTAACGAGTGAGTCAAAATGTAATGGCCTGCTGAAAAAGGCTTTGAGCAAAACCCACCAGACTATCATAAGGACTTGGAAGTAATTCAATGAATTTCTTATAATCGAAATCATTATCAGTACCAGGTAATTCACCTCATATTTCATCTGCTAATATTCCACCTTTTCATCTTGTTTTTGTTGCTTTTATTGTCGGTCAAAAGCTTCATAGCTTGTGTTATTTATTTTATATGTCATCTCCGACTGTAAATAAAATCTTATCTTTTAATTTATTATCTCTATACTTCTGGCAAGTCTTTATTTCTACTATTGCAATTAACTTTGAGCTGACAGAATTAACTTATGTGGTGGGCCAAAGTTTATCTTAATTGAAAGATTATGATATTTTCTAAATAATTACCTGTTTATCATCCTCAAAACAAATGGGACAAGTAAATCTTCCCATTGGTGAAGTTACAGATGATGAGGATGGTTCAGCTCGTGATTCTCCTTCAGGATTACTGCAGCAAACATTTACATAACAGATTGAAGATTTCATAACACATATATATACTTTGTTACAAGGTTTTTATCATTTAAACTAGACCTTCATTTAACAATACCTGGTTATGACTAATTTTTTGACAGCCCCACGTCAGCGAGTCTTGCTGTACTAGCTACTGTTAACATTGATTTTCTGCATAGCAGAGTATGGTTTTTATTCACCACCAACTTCAAATAAAATATTATTGTATCTTATCTTATCTTATTATCATAACCTGCATGGAGCTGAGATAGGGCTTGATACAGCAGTTGTACTTGATGGAACAGGAGGTGTTCTTGCAGCAGAAGGTGCTCTCTGTGTGCTAAGCCGTTTAAGCTGTAATCCTTCTTCCAGCGATTGGATAACACTTCGAATTGATTCAGATTGGCCGCTGCTGGTGACGGCACGGGGTGGAGGGGCGCTTTGTACCTCCACTTGTGAGTTGACTACAGGCAAACGTTGTTCTGTGAAATTAATGTCATCAAATAATTTAATGCATGAAATATATTTACTGCTTTTGTGACTTCCAAAGAGTTCACAATATAATTTCAAATTTTCTTGGAAATATTTGGGTGCAGCAAAAGCTCAGTGCTATATTTATAAACTTGGATATAATTATGGTTCCTTAGGTTTTGAACTGTGCTGTTGTTTTTTCTTCTTTTTTTTTCATTATCATGCTACCATCCATAATAGTTGTCATAGCATACCTCCTAACAGTTGCCATAGCACAACAGTACCATCATAACAGTTACCATAGCACAACAGTACCATCATAACAGTTACCATAGCACAACAGTACCATCATAACAGTTACCATAGCACAACAGTACCATCATAACAGTTACCATAGCACAACAGTACCATCATAACAGTTACCATAGCACAACAGTACTATCACAACAGTTGCCATAGCACAACAGTACCATCATAACAGTTACCATAGCACAACAGTACCTTCATAACAGTATCATCAAATCAGACTCCTACCTGAAGGTCCTGCCTGATAAGGTTCACCTGCCAAAGCCACATAGACATCTGGAGAATAGTTGTAACGGACAAGTTCGATTGAGTAGTGATGGTCGTAGACTTCACCGTATATGGATTTCAGGTCTTGATTGTTGTATGGCAAAAGGTATTGGCAAATGTGAGTGTATGTATCACTTCCTTTTCCTGGTTCATTTGCATAAATAGCAAGTCCATATTCACCACGATCTGGCAGATTGCATTTAATCGTAACCTGGCTGTCCTGTTCTTCGACAGTTACTGCCTTCTCCAACACCTGATCAGACAACGCCTCATTTCGCAAGCGAACAAGGAATTTTACTGGACGGGATTTTTTTAGAACAACTGAAAAGCTGCTACTAGAAACCTTCAATATGCCTTTATCCTGAGAAGAAGTTAGACCATACTGTTTAAGGCATACACCTGGACCATAGCTGCTGTTTGCACACTCCGGAAATGGCTTGACACCAGGCACTGCGTTGTCACAGATGATCTGAATGCATTAAACAATTATTCTTTAGAAATTGTTGTAAGTTTGACATTGTACGGTCAGAGAGCTCCTTTATAATTGACACAGCACTATGTCAGCAGATTTAGTTTTTGTGGCCACTTTGTTTTATCTCCAGAAGATTATTATTATTAAAAAGTACTTTATACCTTGTATGTGCACATGTCGTCATACAACTGTTTCAGTTTCAGACTCCTTGGAATATGCTGGGCATAGATGGTCAGGTAGTAAGTGCCATTCTGCGGGGCGCGAACATAAAAACTCACTCTTTGCTCAGTGGTCTCCTGTGCTACAAACCTGTATAGTGTATACAATTGGTGAACTGTACACTTGCATATTTATGTTAATCAATTGAATTGAATTAAAATACGAGATTCGATGGGTGGGCCGTAAATTCAGTAACTGAAATTACCAAATGGTTGAATCTTTTAGTACTGTAAGCCATTTTATTTTTCCTACCTCTTCAGTGACATTCCCTGCATAGTTTCTTGGCCATGGTCTCCATATTTCACTTTGAATATTAAGGCTGTGGGTTGAGTCAACCCAAGTGTTAAGACCAGGATGCCATTGTGAGTGAAGATGATGCCTTGGTTCTGTTGGAGGAACTTCATGCCTATGTTGAAGAAGCCAGATTCAGCTACGGGGTACTCGTCAAATCTGGAGGAACAAAAAAAGGTCCTGCATGGTAATATGAAAATTTAAAAGGGACATCCCCTTGAGTGTTCGAGGTTTCAAATTCGTGCAAATTGCATGCTGATTTTCCTGAAATGCCGGCAATTTGCGCACAATTCACTCGGAAGTTCATTCATTCTTCGCATGCCATGCTTTCGTATGGTTTAACAATGCTTAAATATGGTTTAATGCTTTCATATGATTTAACAGTTTAGGTCCTGTCTAACCACACAGGTGTCCGTTTAGACTTGTAATTCTCTTGGACAAAAACTGCTTATGGATGCAAAAATTATTTCAGTCTGCTTTGTATATTTTTCATCTACATAACGTTGATTAGTATGTCAAAGTCTTAAATTTATTCTTTTTTGCAATGTTTTCCTTCTTGTGGCCTTGTCCGAGCTTCTTCTGTTCCTTCAGGCACTCTTGTCTACTGTCGGGCATTTGTTATGAGCGCTGGCAATTGCAACCAATGGTGACTCACTATAAACATCATAATATGCCCAACAGTCAAACAGCAGTGTCGTCAGGAAGAGTGTCTTGGGCTACATGTAGCAATAGAATACATTGATGTTTAAAGTCGATTTAGAATGTTCTTACTCTGCCTTGCTCCTAACAGGACTGCAGAGTTGCCAAGCAGAGTCCTCAGGAAAATGGCTGTAGATGAACTGGTCTGGATCAGGGATGAAGTAGAAGTCTTCATATTCAGCATTAGACCTGAAACAAGTATGGAAAACAGCTTATCAACAGTTGTTAGTTTCACAGTTTACAGCCAAATTCATTGACTTGGAAACAAATCTTATAGTCTTGGAAGAAGCTAAGATGTCATGTGACCCAGGACTCAAATTGGTTAAGGCAGTCACTCAACCAATAAGAGTCCTGAACTCACATGGCATCCTCTGACATTTAGTTTCCAAGATTATACGATTTTTTTCCAATTCATTAAATTTTGGCTGTAATGTTCCACACCTAAACTCAAATTCTGGAATACAACGCAACTTCTGGAATCTATCCAGTTTAATTTCACCAACAGTGCATCAACTAAGATGTGCACTTACACTTACCAATCAAGTTGTTAACTGACCAATCAACTAACATTGTTAAACCATACGAAAGCATGGCATGCGAAGAAAGCATAGCATGCGAAGAATGAATGAACTTCCAAGTGAATTGTGCGCTAGCACTCCGGCCCAAAAAGCTTTGATAAAATTCAGAAATGTGCTTCTGATGCCTTACAAAAACTGCAAAATGAACATTAAATTATCTATGGACATCTAAATGTTGTTGTCACTGAGAACTGTAATACAGCAATAGTTTGCAAGCTGTTGTCCTCTGAAACTGTATTACTGCAGCTGTAAACTCAAGCTCACTATCATATTGATATGAATTCCAATACCATTGCACTTATATCAATACTTTTATAGCAATTATCACTCTTGATCATGCAAAGTACTCATTGTTCATTCTCCTTATGTCTGACGTACCCCTACTCATTCAAATATCCCCTGACCTAGACATATTGTGGGTGTCTCACCTGCAAATATGTTAAAAACCACCTGAATGATGTCATACATACTCTTCTTTCACTCAAATGACTTGTCCCCAACCATGTTTAGATATAAAGACTCATTTTCTGTCCATTTGCTATTGGTCTCCAAATCTAGTTATGCTTCCAACAGTTATACCTACAAATAGCACTATGACTCTAAAAGACATAATTTACGACAATCCAACAAATGACTATGATATGCCTTTAATAGAAAATTTATGCTACTGTGATCTTGCCTCCCTTGAGATATGGTTGAGTTCACTAAATAGCAATAATTTATCTGTATTTAAATGCAAATGCTCGAAGACTGGTCAAAAACAAGTCAAACTTTGACTTATTCTTGCAAAATATTAAAGAATCAACCAACTACTCATGTGACATCCTAACTTTTACTGAAACTTGGGCAAATGGTCAATTAGAAGAATTGCTACATTTTGAACACTAGGATAGAACGAGGAGGCATAGCGATTTATGTGAAAGAAGATCTATCATTTGCAGCAAAACCAGACTTGTCATTTCCTAGTGAAACAAATGGTGAATATGATTGTCTTTTCATTGAAGTGATATCACAATCAAATAGCAAAAAGAATACTATAATTGGTACTGTATATCGCTCTCCGAGTAACAATAACATTTCTGTATTTGAATGTCATATGAAATCCCTCCTTGAAACTTTTAGCAGAGAAAACAAGGATATTTATAGTTGGAGACTTTAATATTGACCTGCTAAAAACTAATGATACACGCTGGTACAATAACAACGATGTAAGTGATCACTTCCCAAACATTTGTGTGCTAAAAAAAGAAACAAAACTTAATATACAATCACGTTACATAAAATATAGAAAAATAAACAATCAATCTATGCAGAACTTCAACATGGCACTTGAATCTACTGACTTTTCTAATGTATATGCGTGCAATGACCCATCCTTGGCTTATGAAATATTCCTAAATAAAAAAATCGTTATGCTTAGAAACATACACATGCCATTAATAAAAAAGAGATTCGACAAATACATAAAAGAAACACTTGGATAAGAATAGGGATCCTTACTTCACTAAAAACCAAAGATAAATTGCATGCCAAATTTAGAAAAGAAAAAAATTAACATAACTACAAAAACGCCCATGCACAATATACCACATACAAAAAAATCTATGAAGCTGTAATTAGAAATGCAAAGAAACTTCACTGGCACAAGAAATTCGATGAATGTAAAAAGAATGTAAAAGAAACCTGGAAAAATATCAACAAATTACTCAATCAAAAACGATATAAGTCTGACTTCCAAAAATTACTTCAAATATAATGATGAACACTAGCTGAACAAATTCCACTAACCAAAGCATCAATCACGGATTTCCTTCCTCACAATAATATAGTTAATAGCTTTTGCTTACAACCAACAACACCTGAGGAAATAGTTACAATTATTAAGCTTCTAAAAGCAAAATCCAGTAGTGGATACAATGACATAAGTCCAACATTTCTAAAATCCTGCTCACTGAATGCAATAGCACAGTCACTAACACACATCACATCTGTCTTTTGAAAAGGGAGTTTTTCCAACTGAAATGTAATTATCTAAAGTACTTCCCATTTATAAATCAAATTATCCTACTTTGTTCAAAAACTACAGGCCCATATCACTTCTTCCGACTTTCTCCAAAATCCTTGAAAAACGTGTGCATGGAAGACTCTATAAATTCATAGTTCAACACAACATACTCTCGCCCTTATAATTTGGTTTCCGTGAAAACTGATCTATTGAGTTAGCAAGATTAGAAATGCAAGACAAAATAGTAAAAGCACTGACAAACAATAAACACTGTTTAGGCATCTTTCTCGACTTAGCAAAAGCTTTCAATACAATAAATCATAACATCCTACTACAGAAACTTAATTATTACGGCATTAGAGGTATTACATTACAATGGTTTTCTAGTTATCTTCACAATAGAATACAGTTCGTAAACTACAACAATACATGTTCAAATAGAGAAACAGTTACTTGTGGCGTCCCGCAGGGGTCTATTTTAGGACCCCTGCTATTCCTAATATATTTAAATTACCTAAATAAAGCAAATAGCAACCATCATATGATACTCTTTGTAGACGACACAAATTTTTTATTCACAGGTGAAAATATGGACCTTCTCATACCTGAAATTAATCTAAATTTAAATGACATAAATACCTGGTTTCAAACAAATAAATTATCATTAAATAAAGAAAAAAAACAATTACATTATCTTTAAACGTCCAAAGCAGTTAGCAGCACAAACCAACATAAACATAGAAATGAATAATGAGAAAATAGCAGAAGTAAGATCAGTGAAATTCTTAGGTGTAAACTAAGATTCCAAAATGACCTGGAAAACACATTTATCACAAAAAGCAAGCCAAATTGCGAAGTTAAATGGTGTGTTGTGCAAGCTTAAACACAAGCTGCCTAACTATACTCTAAAAACAATATATGTATCCCTGATTTTACCACATATTCAATAAGCCATCACAGCCTGGGGAAATTTAAGAATTCCTGAAATAAAACGAATCAAGACTCTCCAAAAGAAATCAATACGCTTAACTTGTTAAGCGAAGTATAACAGTCATTCTGGTACATTATTGAAAATGAAAATGAAATCACTTACAATTGATGACATATACCAAACGTCCTGCTGCAAACTTTACCATAAAAAAATAAAAAATATTCTCCCAACATATTTTAGTGATCAAGTTCGAACAACAGGCAACAGACATGACCACCATACGCGACAGCAAAACAATATTTATATCCAAACCATAAATCATGAACCATCCAAACGATCAATAAATTACAACTACCTCCTGGAACCAACTACCCGTTTCACTGCTTGAGCATATCCACTATCATCGAAAAAATTCTCCAAATAATTAAAGAACCATTTCCTGTCGCAATAACCATTAATATGCTATGCAAAAACTTGCTCTGCATGTAGCCAAGAAACAAACCAATAGCCTTCTTAAATCATGACAATACAAGTCCACAGTCCATCATCATTCATCAGCCATTATTATTTATTCAATGTAAATATTTGTATTTGTCTTATTATTTTTCTTATAATAGAAATTTGATCTCTACTGTTAAATCGTTTGTCATATATTATTATCATTATTATTTATATTATTATTATTACTCTCTCCTTTCTATTTTTTTTTTAACTTATACTATTATTATTATTAAATTTTTCATTTATTTTTTTCTATTATTATAATATTAATATTGCATCAATTTAAGGTGGCCCCTAACAAAACCCACTGAGGTTCTTTGGGTCTCCTGGCAAATTTAACACATATATAGAACATGTAATAATTTTAAATTTATCATGCCAAAAAAAATACAAAATATCATGCTGTATTCTTGTTTAATTGCCAAAATTAGTTATTTTCAATTCTATTAACCAAAAGATAAAAACTAGCCATACCTTGCTGCCCAATTGCCCTCCATGAACCTCCAGTTGCCACTGATGTGGACTGCATTCCAGCTGTGGTTGGCCAATCCACCTGTGATGGATGACCCAGCCTTGTAGGCCGCTGCTTTGGCCCAGCCATTCAAGACAATGCAGTGCAGGCCAGCATGTCTGCAGAAAAAAACATTTAAACTAGAAATTGTTTTATTGTCTTGTCTAGAAAATTTCTGACAATCAGAATTAGATGATTTGGGGGATATACATCGGGAAGATGATGCACGTATATTTTCCCTATTTTCTTTCCATTATGCATGAAACATTGCCACTTCATTATTTTTACGAGGAGAGTTTGCAATAACAAATAATACTGATTGTAATCTGACAAATCACAATTAGGCACCGTAACAAATTAGGTGTTATCTTTTGTAAATTATTTTATTCAATATTAATTGGTGTTGCATCTGAGCAGCATTTATTTTCTAATATCTCAATCCCTCTTTGTGCTTTGTTTATTGGATGTAACGTGACTGTGTTGTTGATCACATCAATAAAATACAGCTTCCGATCAGCATCAGCTAAGTACCATAGGGTAAATAACTTTCAAAGCACTCACAATGCCAAGCATTCCAAAGCACGAGAATGGACTGTGACGCCATTCCTGAAACCCTGCATCACAGCATCAGGGGAGTTTGCCTTCATCCCATCAAATGAATACACGTGGCTTTTTTTCATGGTCATCCATCGAAAGATTGCTCTGCAAAGGAATAAAATGGTTGTTAGTTGGAGGTTATTCTCATCAATGGATGAGAGTTTGTAACTTGCCGTCATACTATTTTGTTTACGTCAACCTCATATTAGCCTAGATAACTACCAATACCACCAACAAAATGGAAGCCAAAAAAATACTCTAAAACGATCGCATCTTCTATAAACATTATTATAAACATAATATATACACGCCAAAAGAAAACTCTAGCTTAGTGTTAAAGGAGGACTGTTTTACTCCCTTTTTTTTTTTTTTTTGGAGAACAATCAGAGCATTACACTTCCCAGCAGCCATGTTGACTATTTTTAGCCAATATCGAATTCTCACCTGGCTTTTTGTAACTCATTGTAGTCTTTCTTGAACACAAGGTTCCATATTAAGTCCCTGAAGGTCCTATAGCCCACCTTGGCAACCTGACAGAGAATATTCAACCAAGTGAATGCTGTAGGGCTTTTCTTCACTAAAATGAATATTCTTTTTAGCACTATCGTAAATTCAATGAACAAAGCTAAACACAGAATACAAAATGGAGAAGATATTCATATAATCTTATATTTGCAAACAATTGCAGGACTCTCACGATTAAATGACATTCATAACATAACAGACAATATAGCAAATCAGGTCAGATAAACTGGGTACTACTCTGTAGATTATCCAAATAAAACTTTTTTCACATAAACACCTCAAACTTTGACACTCCATACGTCTCTGTTCGGTTGCCATTACTCATTTTGCTTTCCCTAATGATTCAATAAACATAACTTTCCATATAAAATCAACACAATTCATTAAACTATGAGATGTGAAATATTCATTAAAATACATAAGAAATACTGCAGCTCGGAGTCACTTTGCTTCAGCCAGTCATAAACAAGGACGCCTACCTCTGCAACCAATAGGAGTGCAGCATTCTGCTGTAGCCACCTAGTGGGATTATCTAGAAGCATTCTGGATTTACATTTACGAAAACTTACAGCAATAGCATGGTCATCAACTTCTTCGAAGAAACTAGGATCGGTATATATCTGACGCTTGGACACCCTAGGTGGTGCTGGGGGTGGTCGACCTGAATCTGACTTCTTTTGAGGGGTGAAGTATGATGGTGTCGCCATCTTGCATAATATCTAGGTCAAAGTCAAAATCTTAATTGAGCCCTGAGAATATTCATGCAGCAGATTTCTGAAAAAATATCAAGTGATTTTTATAGTATAAGTGTATGACAGTTATTTGAACAATATGTTTATTGAGAAACATTATGGAAAATTACTGTAAATTTTACAATATCTTATATATATAGTATGTTGTTATTTGGCGTCTATCAGTAAAATCAGTTGGATACTTTCAACGTTCTCAGGCAACATTTTAGGAAATGGTTTTAGTTTTATCTACGAAGAAATCTGTTGCATAGTTTATCTGAAAACACATATATTAGTGATTTTCACAATTTAATAGTAGTTCTGAGACTACATAAACCTGCCCCAAAAACGAAAAAGTGTCAGCAAGAAAGTGTAGTCAGAATTGTCAAAAATTGATGTCTAACAGGCATATGAAGTGATGCATTAACACCTATTATATAAGGTTTCTAGGCATTCTATATTGTTAACACCCATTTTGTGACATATGAATTTGCCGATATGCTGCCAAACCAGCTAAAGTGAAGCTTGTATTCACATTGTAATGATTTAACAAGCATCTAGTCAGCACAAATGCATATTTAAATAATAAGAACTCATAAGAAATACTCCAATGTATAAATGCATTATGTTCCATGGTGCTTAGCCTACCTCAATATCTTCAATATACTATAATGTGCTATGCATGCTTCAGTGAATCAATAGGTATCCCAGTCAGACAGTATAATGTCCTTCATGCTAACATGGTTTTGTGGTCTGTTGAATCGATGGCTTAATTTTTTAATGATCTGCATGATGCATAAATCTTTTGCATACTGCCTACTCTTGTATAAGCAGACGCTTTCTAAGAGGTCAATTTGTGCCACAAACTAAATAGCTTCCTGAGTGACTATATGTTTGTGTTCTGTTGCTTACTTAGATTGAGACTATAACATGGCTCTGTACTGTGGAAATACAACCATCTTAAAAGTCTTGTTGAAATTAGAATAGCTTACAATTAGACCCAAAACCTAATTATGTATGTAATAGTCATAACTTAAAAATTAATTGATATCAACAGGTAAATAAAATCTTGTTCACACAATGTAACAAAACAAGAGCACTGTAGTGTGCATTATTGGTTAATGGTTTATTGGGGGCAATATGTAAAAATGCAAAATTAAAGCAGAGTATTCATCATTATTGATCAATAATTTGATGCTACAAAATCCAAAAGGTCTCGATCTCATTTTAACTGTTCTGTGAATAATTAGATAAGTGAAGCAATTAGGAATCAAAGTACTTACAATAGCAAAACCTTGGCATCTGACAGACTGTAGTGAAAGTACTGCAAGAGTACTTCCTTTTTATGATCATAAGAGTGCCACTTCAGTTGCTTACTTTGACCTGTTTGGTTGTGGTCCATATCAAGCAGTGGAAATCTCGCCCTGCCTTAAATTAGATTGATAGTCTGAGAAAAACCACCAAAGCATGACAAAGCGACAATACACTAAAGAACCACTGTGGAAAGATCTTACAGTGGATTGCAATGAAGTGTGATCATTCACTTGACAAAGTGTTCTAGTGATGTCACAGTTTACCATGCTCTAGTCAAGCCCATCGACATGAATGGACTTAATTTCTTTGGTCTCAACTACAGCCAGTCAATTAATAGTGTTATGACAAGTGAACGCTATATTAAGGTCACTATTTTACAAATTGAATCATCTGCAACATCAAATCCAGCATCTGGTAATCATAGATAGATAGTTAGATTGTTAGATAGATAGATAGATAGATAGATAGATAGATAGAATAGATAAATAGACAGATAGATAGACAGATAGACAGATGGACAGATAGATAGGTAGTTATCTGTCTGTCGACCTGTCTACCTATCAGCTAGGCTCCGAAGATACATGTTTTTTTGTTTTTTTTTACATTTTAATTTGTTACATGTAGATTAAGTCAAGTGTGTGTGTGGGGGGGGGGGGGGGGTGGGGTAATATAGGCCTTGGGGATGAACGAAAAAAGGGCCTCATTATATAAAATGAAAAATAAAAGACTGTCTTAAATATTATAGGTGATGGATATGCCCTCCAATCCGGAATCCTGGATCCACCACAACATAATAAGACGACCAGATTAAGATAGCTCAACCAGGTACAATTAATAGGCACTCATGTGTGCAAAACTGTGATGTGGCTGGCACATTTGCAATTGGCCTGTTGACTACATTTCGATGCAATCAGCTTTAATAACCATGTGTAGTCCTGCAGAAATTGTATTAATAGTTTCCTATTTGTTTTTTGTTTTTGTTTTTTTCTGAAGTTCCGGGACAAGATATTGCATATAAAAGTTATAAGGTTGGATTGCATTGTATTGTGTTTTTAATTGTTTTGTCTCAGCTTTTGGGATGAAGTCCAGTCAGTTTTCATCAAAAGGCAGATGTGATGATGAAGTATTTTCACATTAACCTCAAACCTCATGTTTTCATTTGACTCATAATTACATTGGACGTCCTAGTCAGATTTAGCCCATTGTGTGGACACTACCCAGGCTGGGAATCAAACCGACCCAGTCTTAGAAGATTTCAAGCTCCACAACCAGTAACCAGTTTTTGCCTTCTACCAAAACAAATAGAGAAAGGTCACTTCCAAGGTAATGATTTAAATGTGGATGAATGAATTAAACTTTACAGTTAACAAAGCTGTTTTAAACCTGGACTAGTTTCGATACAGACCAGATATTGATAAGTCCAGTTTCTGTTATTTAAAGTTTTGATCGCGCGGCTTAATCTTTATTATGACAGTATTTGCTTCTTTTTTTTTTTAAAGTTTATCTATAAAGAAAACCACACGGTGGCACTGCAGTAAGCACTTGCAGACTCATGCGCCCTCTGCAGGAATGAAGCAAAGCAAGATTATGGCGCCGAGATGGCTCACTGCTTGTCTTTCTTCACATGGGCAAAGTAACTACACCTTTTTACTAGGCTACCCCAGGGTGATGTTGTATGGTTAAATTTCTAATTGTTGGAGATCCGAAAAAAATGGCGCTCAGGTTAGGATCGAATCTCGAACTATTATATGCAGAGCAACCATTAACCAAGCACTTGGTCAAGTTGAATAAAGAGCTATGTTCTTGGGCGCAAATCCTAGGGGAATGGCGGGGCACACACCACCCCCCCCCCCTCCCTCTACACATTTATATTTTCCATATATATACTAATGTTAATGTTTTTAAAGATTTTGATGTTCTGAAAGTATACATCCCCCCTCCCCCCCCCCTAGGAAAATTGCAAATCTTCGCCACTGGCTATATTCACATCTTCTATAGAAGTCCATCTCAATTGCGCAAACTTTTGGAATGGACGGTTATCTATTCTGGTTAGGTTACCAAACACACTTGCAGTATCTATCAAAATGATCATAATCACCTTGGTTGTGTATGCTGAAATACCACAATTAAAAAGAAAGACAAAATGATAATACAGTCATGCACTTATTACGTGTGGCTTTCCTCTTGACGTCAACTCGATGTTATGATGTCACTGATCACTGAAAGTGGCTCTTGACAGGATTGCATTGGACAGGGCTATATTAGGGGAGAACCTGGATGACCATAAAAGGGCAAGGGGGTTCAGAATGGCCATATTGCAGAGGGCTCCACACCTTTCTTGGGCCTGGTGTCTTCCTTCCACCATAAAAGTGACCCCTGCAGACAGACATGGCCATAAAAGGAGGACATTTGTGCCTCTTTCCTACATTAATTGGACAAAAGGTTTTAAGAGAGGCTTCTTTCTCAGTAATTCTCACCGAAAAAAGGAAATATGTTTCAGTTTTATGGCATTCCTCAAGGTGCAACAAAAGCCAATACAAAAGAAGAAAGCACTCCAAGCAGGAAATACAGACCACCTGCTCTCGATACAAGCATTGATATGCATCAAACTTGGCCATGGATAGAAGCCATGAATGGTAAATCATAAGAAGCCAAAGTATTCAATGTGTAAACTTAGAGAGTAGCAGTACATATGGTAAACTTAAAGCATCATGCGATGAAGTAAATGTTCAACAACATGTGGATGGCCAGCCTTGTCATCTCATCACTACATCTGCAGCTAGTTGCTAGTAATAGATGAGTATGAATCTCCAGACCGGATATAACTGAGAACAAAATACAATATCAAAGTGAGTTGCGGTTTTCATCATAAGTCACTAACACCGCCATGCTGATCTGTTTGTCATTTTGTCGAGTTAAGAGACCATCATTAAAGTTAATGTAGTGCGATGTCTAAGAAACGATCCAATACTTTACAATGCCAAGATATTCTGTCTAATGCTTCCCCTACTCGCTACACATAGCCATTATGCTGAGAGAAGACCTCAGTTCTCTGAGGGAATATTAACATGCACATCTTGTCTCACTGTTGCAGACAAAATGTGTTGTAAGGCAGCTGTTTGTTGTGAACAAAGTCTTCAGTACATAAAAAGGGGAGAGTATGGTAAAAGAATGAAAGCAAAGCTTACACAGGGAAAGGTAAAGGAAAACTGAGAAGGAAGAGTCATAATAAAAGAATTGTGAAAGGCCATGTTTCCATAAGTACAAATATTATTCAATCACTACAAAATTAATCACATCAGTTTGGATAGAGATATAACTTATTATAATGAATAATACCCATTCGAAGAGAAGCATCTATTGTAACTGTGTAAGTGGTGTGGACTCCTAGTGTTATGTTATCGTTACATATGAATCTCAACTTATCTCACGCGATTGGTGATCTTTTGGAATAGGGCAAGTAGCACTGAAGCAACAAAATGCAGTACAAGTAATGAAGTAAGTAATCAAGTAAGTAATCAAGTAAGTAATCAAGTAAGTATAAACTATTATTTCCAATGATCCACTTGAGTAGATGATGAACAGTAAAATGAACTTCATGTAAAATTACCATGTTATGAAACACAATGCAGTGAAATTCAATACAGAGCACCCCCCCCCCCCTCTTTTTTCTGCATTCCTTATTCCTTAGTTACAAGATAGGGTTAAATACGAGGGTGACGCTCAACAGGCATGCCACGACCCTTCCCATCTGGCAAGAGGTTTGTCATTGGTCAGGTCGTTGCGTCTGGCGTCATGACGTTGTGTTGTCGTTATCCTGGACGCAGCGCACATAACGTTGTGACAGGAGGACGTTTTTAAGACGAATAACGGGGACATGTTGGAAGCAGCCCTCAAGGAGCCCTGGGGCAGGACATGAAAGGATGGATGCTGAGCTCAACAGCCAAATGACCCCGGGACATAAGGGACAGGGCTAAGAGCAACTGGGGGGGGGGGGGGGCACAAGCTAAATTTTAAAACGCAAAAATTCTATTCGGCCAACATTTAATTCAAGATCATGATTATGGGCTATTGGTTAATGACAGGCAGTGTTACAGTATACCGTATCATTTGTTTTCGCCATTTTACCATAACGAATTCCAATGTTGCAGTGATTAATAACGATATATGAACTAAGATAGAATTATCTGACAAGCTTAGTCTGCTATTTTTATGAGTGTGCTCTTTATAACACAGAAAATCAAGCCACGGTAACAATGACTGGTAGCTTGGCCTAAAACAAAGTATTCTGGTTGAATTCCATATCAACACTGACGTATAAACATAACATACAACGCATGAGTGTGAGAATGGTAAAATTTTAATTGAATTTTGTGGGAGTGACCTCCTGATAAAAGTCCACCTCCCCCCACCGTTGTCCATCAAGTGCCCCCCCCCCCCCCTTTGATCTTGAAATACGATCATCCTGTGCGGGATTCATTAATGTCACCAAACGCCCAGGACAGACACAAAACAAGTCCGCCATCACACACGAAATATTTCTTCAAGGTCTGTCTTAATCCATGCAGCCCATTCTGATGCAACAGGCTTTGAACGGTGTTTGATCTTTTGGGTGGAACCAGAATGTCTGACAAAACGAATGACTCGAATTTGTAACTGAACTTCTATAACGTTCATTGATTCAGTCAATTTCAGAAGCTGGACTTGAATAAGACAGACTGAAGATTTTTGAAGACAGACTAACAAACAACAATGCAATAACACAGGATTATTTTGTCCCAACCATTGTTTTTGTCTGCATCATGAATGTACAGCTAAAAGTAGATGTAATAATTATCTGGCACATTAACCCCATGGGTGACACACTCATTGTCTACGAAGTGCCCTGGACTCAGGGTGGAACGTTTCATCTACTACCTGGGGTGTACATTGTAGGTCTATGTAACTCTGAAAGATGAACAGATGCAAACTCATAAGTACAACATCTTCAAACCTTGAATTGCTCTAGTACAACAAGCCTTGGCTACCCATCATTTTTCACCCTCCATTTACCAATACTGTTAGGACACGTCCAATGGAATCAGTAGATGTCATTATATAATTGATAAGGGTGTATCAGGGCAATGGAACTCGCTGACCCTAATCCATTTATAGAAAGCACCCCAAAAGAGGTCAGTGGAAGAGATGACCTCTAGGTTGACCTCTAGGGGGACCAGTCAAATACAGGTCATGGGGAACATTTTGACGGGTCACCCTACACAAGGTTAGCTATTAGAAGGATTTATGTGAACATGTTATGCCCGCCATTTTGCGACAGTAAGTGACGTCACATGATGGAGGGCTATCTAAAAGGCAGTTCGGGATTTCGGGCCGTGGACTCTTGATTAAGCGGACCAAGAGACGGGCTGATGGCTGCGGACAGCAAAGCTCCTCATTGGGAGAGGCTTGGGGGGATCTGGTGACCAGCTGCACAGCCTCTGTTGATAACAAAATATCAGGCCCGTTTCAGTGCTCCGCAATTTATAGCCAACGACTAATACTGAGGAGGCAGTAACTGTGTTAGAACTTTGTTGAAGTCATGGACACTTCATAGCTTTTTCAACAGACCACTTACAGAACGTCTTTCTGAAAATGGCGTCCGTCAGGATCTTCCTTAGCTACCCCCCCCCCCCCTCCCCCTATTGATATTTTCCTTTGTCAGCAGCTAAACTTATCTAAATCGATTTCCTGGAATCCAGAAATTTAAATTCTTAATTACAGCAAAAAAATGGTCTCTCTGTGTAATGTGTTTATATATCCCTCTTCCTAATGGTCTTGGTATGAAAAAGCTAAGCCATCCAAAAGATATTGGCTAGCTATGGCTTCAATGCCGCTTCATATGGCAGCTGGGTGGCCTAGTGGCAAGTGCTTGCCTGTTTCTGTGAGGGACCCAGACTCAATCCCGGGCCCAGACACCCTTCATGCAGATGAAATGTTAAATTGGGGATCGTTTGTACTCGATGTCTAGATATATGCTGAGGAGTGTAAAAGGTCCCACCCATTGGGTAAATGTGTAACATGGGTGGACTCCTCCTCTCTTCCTCGCCTCATCAAACAACCCTCACGAGCGGCAAGAACTTACCTTAGAGGGCTTTTCATATAGATCAGTTTGAGCCCACTAACTAGAGTCGGCGTCAATCAGCCATTTCCAAAATTTTGTATATCAGCCAAGGTTGGGTCGATTAAGGTACTTCGTTTAATTGATTACATTAAATTAAACAGGAGCAAGGTATGATTGCATTAAATTAAATTAAAGTTTTATATATTATCAACCGTATATCGAGCAGATTAATAATAAATCTGTGGCGTCATTAACCGCCTGATTTAGTCCAAATATTTATACCAACTTCACCTGCGCTGTCTATATTCTCAGTTCTTTTGAATCCCGTTTTTATAGATGTTAATTTTTCCATACCAATGAGTTTCATGCCTTTACATTTGTACATTTGTGAAATGTATGTTTTTTTTTTTTCAAGGAAAGCCGGTTTAATCTTTTAACAAAGGACGCATTCACTGCTTTTAGTTCTGTCTTTCATACAGCGAGTATCGTGACACCTGGTGCACAAAAAGCGAACGAAACAAATATGGCGACGTCTGGTGGACAAAAAAGTAAGTAGCTGTGGTTGTGTGAATAGGATAAATGGCAACACTGAGTCTTATTTCAAAGGTGACTCCATATACTGTGCGTGTGCAGCTATGTGATAGGCACTCTTTGTTCCTTTCAAAGGTTTCTGCATCTCACACACATATGTAATATGCATAGAACTGTTGAGGGCAAAACTATGCTATTTCAAAGTGCTACTGATTCTGCATAATGACAGCGTTCTTTCATTCATAAATTGATTTGGAGCAAAAAATAAAAAGCAGATTAATGATGCCGAATGCATATGGATAGCTTGTGATATTGGTGGGTAGTTACAAAATTAAAACCTCCTTTGCAATTTAGAGCATTTAGCTTCTGTGGTTGCGCCTTTAACAGATTACTTTCAATAATTTATGAGGTAATATAGAACTGTCACTTCAGTAAACTAATAATTAATTATTTTCCTTGATTTAATTCATTTTAGAGACACTGATTTAAACGTCTGTTGCCGATGAATTCCATCACAGACATCAAATAGACGCACCTAGTAACTGTTGATGCTGTCACGAATGTCTTAATGCACTCTAGCAAAGTTTCTGCTGCAGTTCAGTTCCATATCCTGCTTTGATTAACATTGCAAAGATGCTTTCTTGTTTATTGAGTTATGTTGCTTGCCCGCTTTTTTGGTTCCTTTCTTGTGTTGTATTGTAACATAATTACCCCGGGAGACATAATAGTGCTAGCATAATAGTGGTTACATAGTGAGTTGGGCAAGTGCTGTAAATCAGTTCTGCCGGTGTCCTTATGACCAACAGAGAGATTATCCAATTTTTTGATAACTGTGTTTTATAAACGTTCAGGGTTGGCTGGAGATACTCTCTGGATTTCCCAGCATACATCTTCAAACAATAACAATCAATATGACACGGCAGTGGCACTTTAAAAGACTGAGAAAAATCACATCGTTTGCCAGTGTAATGACTTTCCTGCTATGTACTAGAAGTGAGATATTCCCTTCCACCGATGGCAAGACTTTTTCTTATTATTATTTTCCTTCTTCTCTTTATTTTCTTATTCATCTTCTTTCTCTTCTTCCAATTCCTTCTTACTCCTTCTCCTTCTCTTTGTTCTTCTTCTTCTTCTGCCGAATCTCATTACGACATTCCCTGTACTCTGTAATAGATCAATAAGATATAAGGGTAAGACATTATTAAATCGTTTATGACATAATTACGGGTGCACAAATATCATGAAATTTCAGAAGGTTTAGTTATTATATTTATATAATGGAATAGAGTCTCTCTATATGTGGCCCCAAGATAGCAAAAACTCAAGTTTTCTTAATGGAGTCTCCCGCCATAATGTACAATTGCTTTTTTATAATGTCCAATTTCCTGTAAACATTGAAAATAAATGTATCTGAATCTGAATCATTGGCCATCATGAAATTCAAGGTCTGCAGCCAGACACATTAAAGCTGCTACGAACTGTAACATGCCTCAGTTGCAGTAATGTTTCGTGTCATATTGTAAGAACTGTTAAGATGGAAAAAAGATAAAATATATTCACTGTAACCTATAACATATCACTTTGTGTTCTATGTATATTGATCAACAGGCACGTATTACAAGGTCACGTTTGTCCTTTATAGGTGAACAGGTTAACCCTCAGAGGTCACGGAATGGTCCTGGGGAGGTCATCCTTGCCCCATTAACACTTAAGCGCCCTCTCTTAACACCTGCATCCCTGTTGCTAAGGAGAGAAGCGCCCTCTAATGGTAAAGATCTCCCCAGAGGGCGCCACCTCCCTCCAGCCAATTGCCTGATCTACTTGACTCTGCGTAACGATCACTTTGGAGTTCCCCAGAGATCACTCCGCCTCTCAGCTCCGACATGCAGCCAGACCCCGCTCAGTGGACACGTGGCAACAGATGGCCACTGTCATAAATAAAATAAGATAAGATAATATAACATTTATACATGTTACAAAACGGTGTCATCCGCAAGGAAATGGAGAGGATCATAAATATCGTGTGTGACGCTGGGCAGAAATAATGATGAGCTGCCAGTTCTTGCATCCTATATGGCTTCTCGTGTTGCATTGTTATTAGTTTTCCTTACTGTCCATAGATTCTGTCCTTCCTCTTTTGCTGCTTGCTTCCTTTCTATTCTTTTTCCTCCTTTTGCCTTTTGCCTTCTTTCTTCTCCTTCTTTCTTCTGGCTTCTTCTTCATCTTATTTTTCGTCTTCTTCCTCCTCCTCCTCTTTTTCTTCTTCCTCTTCTTCATCTTCTCCTTCTTCTTTTTTTCTTTTCTTTTTTCTTCTTTTTCTTCTTCTTCTTTTCTTTCTTCTTTCTTCTTCTTCCTTCACCTTCATCATCATCATCTTCATCATCTGCCTTCTGCATTCTTCCACCATACTAAATGTCTTGCTAACCAAGTTCTGCCGCATCTTTTTCCTCATGGAAGTCATGCAGTCTTCTCCCAAGTCATTTACAAGCAGACCCCAGAAATACCAAGTAAGCCAGGCCCACCAAAAAGCAACAAGTTCTCGTTTTGTTTGTCTTATAAAAAGTCCACAAAGTCCCTCAAAGTTCCCTGAAGAGTAAGGAATAACGATACAAAGTGTCTGCTTCCAAGTAACTTGGCTTGTACTCAGCAGTGGGAGAAATATAATTAGAGTGTATGTATTCAGGGCACGCTCAAGTTGATGTTGTCAAGTTGTAAAGAAGTCAAAAGTTTATTTCCATCATGTCTGTGTGATTCTTAATTAAATTTAATTAAGACTTATTTCTGACTTTTTGTTAGTGGTCAGCTTCACTGAAAAGAAGGTCGCTCTGATTAATTTAGCCAATTAAGTAGAAAGCTCACAGCTCTTACTAATGAAAAGTAAATTACAGCAATTTCCAGTGGTCAGTTTGGGGATAAAGGCCTCGTTACTATTGGTCACTCCTGGTCAATTTGGATTTGCCGAATGACCAGGGGGAAGGGGATGTTTGTGGGGTGCTGCCTCGTTCTGCTTTGGGGTCAGAGGTCATCCTCATTAGCATACTGACCCAGGCCTTCCCCTTATTACCACAAAGCATGGCTGACCACCATGAATGGACACTGAGTGGACACTGCTACATGAATATCTCATTTTTCCTCCAAGACAAATAAGACTGTTTCCACAGATTGAAATATTCCACAAAAATGCAAGGACACTCTGGGACTACAATGCGGACCTTGTAACAATATACGGGTCTGCAAATACATCTTGGGGTTGCCTTGTTTCATGATTTTGGCAAATAAAACTGGAAACTCTGCAGTGAGGGAAAGTATGCATGGACACACTCAGGACTGGTAACCTGTCATGTTTATACAAATGGCCAAAATAAGAATGCATTGAAACCTTTAGAAACTAGAAACAACGGGGAGGTTTTGTGTTTCAAGCAGTACAATGTCTACAGATTGCACCCTCTCAGAACTGCTGTACCCTGCCCCAGCATCTGCAAGGGGTAATTACCCTCTTTTCCTGCTGATGAATACATCGCAAATCATGCAGAACAACAGGACCCAATGTACATCCATCGTCATATTTCAATGGGTTTTCAAAAGAGGGCTAAAAGAGGACAAACCTTCAACTATGTACACGTTTTCTCCCGCATTTGGCTCTTCGCATAGCTTCCTTGATAATTAGGTACTTAATAAAAGCGCCTGAAGCAAACAAGTGCTCAAAATGCAGACTTCAGCCTCTTTCTAAGTTTATTTTATTCTAAATTTCAGGGGTACTTGGGGAAGTATTCCTGAAATTCTGATAAAGACCAGAAAGAATGGCAAATTCCCCATGGCCTATTAATCCCTTCACCCCTGCTAAAATCTAAAAGGACTTTAGGGGACTCTAAGGGAAAGGTCAGGCCCTCGAGGTCCTGTCCAGGGCCTAGTCATCGTCCAATGATGAGGTCACATAGGGGGCGCTTAGAACAACAGACCAGAGGTCAGAACAAATGGACACTAAGCCCTTCCCAAATCCCCCTAGCGGTGAATCATAGAAACGTCATTAAGAGCTCAAGACACTGAAATATTGTCCCCAACTCATCTCCCTGTAGTAGTAGTAGTAGTAGTAGTAGTAGTAGTAGTAGTAGTAGTAGTAGTAGTAGTATTATTATTATTATTAGTAGTAGTAGTAGTAGTAGTAGTAGTAGTAGTAGTAGTTAGTAGTATTATTATTATTATTAGTAGTAGTAGTAGTAGTAGTAGTAGTAGTAGTTAGTAGTAGTAGTAGTAGTAGTAGTAGTAGTAGTAGTAGTAGTAGTAGTAGTAGTAGTAGATGTAGTAGTTGTAGTAGCTGTAGTAGTTGTAGTAGTAGTAGTAGTAGTAGTAGTAGTAGTTGTAGAAGTTGTAGTAGTAGTAGTAGTAGTAGTTGTAGTAGTTGTAGTAGTAGTAGTAGTAGTAGTAGTAGTAGTAGTAGTAGTAGTAGTAGTAGTAGTTGTAGTAGTAGTAGTAGTAGTAGTAGTAGTAGTAGTAGTAGTAGTAGTTGTAGTAGTAGTAGTAGTAGTAGTAGTAGTAGTAGTTGTAGTAGTTGTAGTAGTTGTAGTAGTAGTAGTAGTAGTAGCTGTAGTAGTTGTAGTAGTAGTTGTAGTAGTAGTAGTAGTAGTAGTAGTAGTAGTAGTAGTAGTAGTAGTAGTAGTAGTAGTAGTTGTAGTTGTAGTAGTTGTAGTAGTTGTAGTAGTAGTAGTAGTAGTAGCTGTAGTAGTTGTAGTAGTAGTAGTAGTTGTAGTAGTAGTAGTAGTAGTAGTAGTAGTAGTAGTAGTAGTAGTAGTAGTTGTAGTAGTTGTAGTAGTTGTAGTAGTAGTAGTAGTAGTAGTAGTAGTAGTAGTAGTAGTTGTAGTAGTTGTAGTAGTTGTAGTAGTAGTAGTAGTAGTAGCTGTAGTAGTTGTAGTAGTAGTTGTAGTAGTAGTAGTAGTAGTAGTAGTAGTAGTAGTAGTAGTAGTAGTAGTAGTAGTAGTTGTAGTAGTTGTAGTAGTTGTAGTAGTAGTTGTAGTAGTAGTAGATGTCCTAATCTAACAATTCCATTGGCCAGTTCTGCTGAAGGTTTTGGGTTTAATTCCTGGCTTGAGCTCCCTTCATGAGCTCTGTAATTACTGTATGTCGATGACATGAGACATAAAATTGTAGGTGCCTTGTACTTTGTGTCTACGCTAAGGCAAGTAAAAGACCCTGCCCATGGGGTAAATGTGTAACATGGCGTGGACTCCAAGCCTTAACAGCTGGCCATACAATGTACAGTTAGTTTTATAAAATGTGTTTGACTCTAGACAGCTGAGGCGACCTGTTCCTGGCTGTAGCTGTAACTGGCTAAAGCCAGCTGATTCTGTCTACTTCCAGCTTATATTCGGCTTACACCCATCACCAATGAAAAAATATAAACCTCGGTAAATGCAAGAAAATTATCTAATATATCATAAATACGTTTGTAGAATAGAAATCTTTTCAACAAAATGTACTTTTTGAGTAGCTAGCTATAGCCAGACAGTTCTGTTGGTGGTAAGTAGCATCGTGAAGCCATTTGATAGGCCGTTTTTTAATTTAAAAAAAATAACTGTATAAACTGACATTGACGTTGTAGTTGTAGTTGTAGTAGCCAGCAGGCAATGGTGTGTTGTTTTCAGTCGTAGAAATATCATTGAAATACTAACACCCCCCTCAGTGAAAATGAACAGTAGACCAATTGACTTAGTCTTGTAGCCATTTTCCAATACCCAGGAGAAAGTTGATTAGAGTTGACTTTTGGGAAGGCCTGACAAATTAGCTGCAGTGATTACGCGGGGATCAGCCAGGCCTGTCCGTTCTGCTTGACTGCCTCCCAATGCTGATATGGATTATTCACGGCCCCCCTGCCCAGTCATGCGTGACTAGATCAGTCTGTGTGGATCCCTGTTGGATCTCCCGCCAAAACCCTTCTCTAGTCAGATTAAAACGTCAACAAGACCCCTAATGACCGTCACGCCATCTCTCGCCAAACTATAACCATTTCTCGCTCTCTTGCGAGAATTGCCTGATATTATGGGATGGGAGTGACGTCAGATGTTTTCTAATAACGTAATCTATGATAATTTTTCAATTTAACAAATTGCAAGAAATACAAAATTTATAAAAACTCATTATATGGATAGCAGTCCTGCGATCTGATTGGTTGAGAGCCGTGTATGCCAATTTTATTGAATTGGAAACCAATCTCGCATAAACTCCGGAGGATGTCATTAGAGTCTAGAACTCTTGTTGGTTGAGGGATTGCCTTATCAAATGGGAGTCCTGGATCTACATGACGCCCTCTGGAGTTCAGTTCCCAAGCTATAAGATTAGTTTCTGTAAAACACCAAATTCAACATCGGTATTGGCAGTAATTCCAGGTGGGAAAATTATTGAACAAATGATGAATCGATCCCTACACAGTGCTTTGTGCAATATTATTGAAACCAATATTGCACAAGGCAAACATTGTGTTGGTTTCATAAAAAAGTGATATTGCACTCAATACTGTGCATATCCATATGATATTTGCCAATGAAATGAACCCAAACAAATTGAATATGAAGACCAAGTAAAAAGCAAACTTTTCTCAGTCTCTCCTTGTCTATTTTCTTTTCTTTTTTTCTTTTGGCAATACTATTTTCATTCTGTGGTCTTGTTCTTTTTAGAGGAAAACCTTTCTTTTCAAAATGCACAAGTTGTCATTGAGAGCTTTTAGGATAATCGCTTTTCTATTCAGAGTAATGGATTAGCCTGCAGGGATTTGCACTCTGAGCGAGAAAAAGTTTTGCATTGTGTCTGTCATTTTATCATACAAAGAGTTTCAATCGATAAAAACTGTTACTATAATCTACATCAATTCCAAATTGAATGCATCGATTTTATGCTGATATTAATCATATCATTAAGTATTGATTGTTTTTAAAAGATGCAAGCATAAACATTAGCTGCTAAATTTGGACTCTTATAAAAAATTCCTACTGGTCTGAAGCTTTGCCAGCTTTATATGGCCAGAAAGCAGGCAGACGTAGTGATGAGATGGTAAGGCGTGCATATATTAAGAATTCAATGTAACATTCCTATTAGGACAACTGTGTACGGTCATTTAGAATGCAAAGAACACAGACGAAGCAAAATAAACACCACGCCTTTTCATTGAAGCAGTTTTACGACCACATAAAAGTGTATTTACTGGATCATGTGTTCAATATTTAGCAATGGTGAAAGTCCTGTATATTGGAACACTTTTAGTGCTATACCACGCACAAGCAAGTCAGCACAACCCAGTACACTAATGGCTACGCCTTTATAACAACATCAAAATGCCAACACTTCAGTCTGACTGTCCCTATGCATATCTGTCCCAATGCGAAGCTGTCCCTATGTGTAGCTGTCCCTATGTGTAGCTGTCCCTATGTGTGTAGCTGTCCCAATGCATAGCTCTCCCAATGCGAAGCTGTCCCTGTCCCTATGTGTAGCTGCACCTATGTGTAGCTTTCCCCTTGTGTAGCTGTCCCTATGTGTAGCTGTCCCTATGTGTAGCTGTCCCTATGTGTGTAGCTGTCCCAATGCATAGCTCTCCCAATGCGAAGCTGTCCCTGTCCCTATGTGTAGCTGCACCTATGTGTAGCTGTACCCATGTGTAGTTGTCCCTATGTGTAGCTGTCCCTATGTGTAGCTGTCCCTATGTGTAGTTGTCCCTATGTGTAGCTGTCCCTATGTGTAGCTGTCCCTATGTGTAGTTGTCCCTATGTGTAGTTGTCCCTATGTGTAGTTGTCCCTATGTGTAGCTGTCCCTATGTGTAGCTGTCCCTATGTGTAGCTGTCCCTATGTGTGTAGCTGTCCCAATGCATAGCTCTCCCAATGCGAAGCTGTCCCTGTCCCTATGTGTAGCTGCACCTATGTGTAGCTGTACCCATGTGTAGTTGTCCCTATGTGTAGCTGTCCCTATGTGTAGCTGTCCCTATGTGTAGTTGTCCCTATGTGTAGTTGTCCCTATGTGTAGTTGTCCCTATGTGTAGCTGTCCCTATGTGTAGCTGTCCCTATGTGTAGCTGTCCCTATGTGTAGCTGTACCTGTGTGTAGCTGTCCCAATGTGTAGCTGTACCTATGTGTAGCTGTCCCAATGTGTAGCTATCCCTATATGTAGCTGTACCTATGTGTAGCTGTGCCTATGTGTGTAGCTGTCCCAATGCATAGCTCTCCCAATGCGAAGCTGTCCCTGTCCCTATGTGTAGCTGCACCTATGTGTAGCTGTACCCATGTGTAGTTGTCCCTATGTGTAGCTGTCCCTATGTGTAGCTGTCCCTATGTGTAGTTGTCCCTATGTGTAGTTGTCCCTATGTGTAGTTGTCCCTATGTGTAGCTGTCCCTATGTGTAGCTGTCCCTATGTGTAGCTGTCCCTATGTGTAGCTGTACCTGTGTGTAGCTGTCCCAATGTGTAGCTGTACCTATGTGTAGCTGTCCCAATGTGTAGCTATCCCTATGTGTAGTTGTCCCTATGTGTAGCTGTCCCTATGTGTAGCTGTCCCTATGTGTAGTTGTCCCTATGTGTAGTTGTCCCTATGTGTAGCTGTACCTGTGTGTAGCTGTACCTATGTGTAGCTGTGCCTATGTGTAGCTGTCCCTATGTGTCTGCCACATGCTGTGAGGCTTTGATGGTCGATATCATTGGCGCTATGTTCCATATCTCTTCATTACTCTCCACTGTGATGTCCTAACATGGAATTTGCTGCAATTTTCTACCCCTGATTCACATGAATAACATCCGTCCCCAGATTTCATTAAGAGACCCGACATTTTGGCGACAAGTTTTAAACCACAAATATGACTCAATACCGAAAGCATTGATTCATGGCTGTGTCAGAAAAAAATAAGCATTTCAAGAATTGGATGCTACAAAGCATGATGGCAGCCCACAGACAGACAGACAGACCGACAGCTAGACAGCGTGACAGACAGACAGATAGACAGCTAGACAAACAGACGGACAGACAGACAGACAGCTAGACAAATGATGTTTTTTTATTTAAGCCAAATCACATATACATATTGTATTCAAAAACATAACTATATATGAATGTTGGTGGCTAGGGAGACCCTCACTAAGTCACGCTATCATGAGGGCCCTCCTTTACAGATCTATAATTGCATAATTTCTGGTTTGCATTTATAAAATAAGTTACTTATTAAACTCAATATTTGGTTTTAAAAAAAGAAAGAAATAAAGTTTTAGATCGTGGTAGTTTTAGTATTAATGATAATTTCAGAAAATAGGGGAAACAGAGAAAAAAAAAGAAAAAAAAAAAAAAAGGGAAAATAAAGCATACAACATGTGATATGATTTAGAAGTGATTAATGAGATGATCTGCCGCACACATAGCAACCGAATATTTCGCACTCTTCACTATAGTTGTTGATGAAGTAATTCTTTACATAAAGTGAGAATCCAAATTCTGAATGGGCATGGACTTTATCAGTTATTTGTGATATATTGCAATTTAATGTGTGGTAACTGGTATCTAAGCGATGGGTTATGAGTGGTATTTGCCATAACTCATTCCTTGACCCATACGCATGTTCGAGTCTTTGCACAAATGAGCTACTGATGAAATATGATGGAAGTAAATTCTGTATATATCTATAATAAAATTTAAATATTTTCCTAGTTAATATATCATCATGCCTAAGAATACGACGTTTTTTTAATAGAGGTTTTGTGTGTGCATTATACTTACTAACAGTTATGACTAGCGCTGCTTTTTTCTGTAAGGTGATTAATTGGTTGTTATTATAACCCCGGCATAAAACACCATAGTTAATATAGGAATTAATTAAACTGTCATATAAAACATTTAATATATGTTTTGGCAGGGTATTTTTCAGTTTATTAATTATGCCAATTGACTTCGATATTTTGTTGCACATATAATTAGTGTGGTCTTTCCAACTTAGGTTTTTAGCGAGTATGATTCCCAGGAAGTTAAACTGTTGAACATATTCTATAGCCTTATTGCATATGGATATTTTTGGATAAGTTGCTGTCTTTTTAGGTTTATGAAAGGCCATACTTTTACTTTTGTCTGCATTTAAGGACAATTTATTGAGTATCAGCCATTCACTTTGTTTAGCTGTGTATTTATGTACTCAGCAGAAATGTTGGAGTTGTAGTCTTTGGTATTTAGAGAGACAAACGGAGTTGTATCATAATCATAACTATTGATAAATCATTTATATAGATAGTAAACAATAGGGGACCTAAGACTGAGCCTTAAGGCACTCCTGTTTTAACTATTGATTCATGAGATGTGTTGCCATTAAATTCAACGTATTGTGATCTGTCATGTAGGTAACTGCTAAGAAGAGATAGAGCCTGTCCTCTGACTCCATAGTGTTTGAGTTTCTGTAATAATATATTGTGGTCTGTAGTATCAAATGCTTTTGAAAGGTCGATAAAAATACTAAATGGTAAATTGCCTTTATCCATTTCAAAAAATAATTTTGTCAATTAGTTCAAGGATGCTATTTCAGACAAAGATGTTTATGCACTCAGACTTTCAGTAAGCTGACTTACATCATTTAGTCATACAGATTTGCAATATGATATTGCTCAAGGGATATTCCTACACCATTGTCCACTTTTTATCAATTGCAGGTGCTCCATAGATTCATTGCCATCATTTAACCGGAGCTAGAAGGGGTGTCTCCCTAGCCCTGCTCCCTGCTGGGGTAATTAAATGATAGGATAATTAAGGGGCAAATTGGACATGGGGTGAAATAGACTGTGATGCTGGAACACCCTCTAACGGGCATCCATAGAACTGCTTGATCCCTGGGGGGATAGGTCATTAATTAAACCCAGGAGGGTGCTTAAATGGGGTGGCTAGGAGCACAACAGGCTCCCCAATGATCATGACTATTCAGTCTATCAGGGGGGACATCGTAGTGCTGTGCTGAGTCAAGTGAAAGAACCCAGCAAGGATAATGTTCATATGTAACATAATGTAAAGTATTACAATCTCATTATCACTGAAAACGAGATTTTGAAAAACTACCACCAGATTTACTACTTTACTGTACTACCACCACTACTACTGCTACTACTACTTCTACTACTACTGCTGCTGCTGTTGTTGTTATTCCTTTGATACTCTCTTTTATTTCTGTTATTAATTTTTTTTTTTTTTTTTTTTTTCACTTCTTCTACTCCCTTTACTTCTTCTTTTCTGATGCCACTGCTCAGTTACTCCTGTCTTCTCCTTTTCTTCTGCTTTTTCTTTTTCTTCCCCTTCTACTTCTACTTCAATTCTAATTATTCTTCTATTTTTCTTATTTCTTTTACTTATTCTACTTCTACTTCTTCTTCTTCATTTTCTTCTTTTCTGCATCATGGTTTTACTTCTTTCATCATCTTATTCTTCCAATCATTTTGAGGAAATACATCTCTGTCTCACGCATCTGAATTGTTTTGCACTTATTGCGCACTCCGGGGACACATACATTGATTCTCAAAAAGCATTATGGAGCAGATTTGTATTGGGTGTACCTCAGGGAGACATATCTCTTAAAGTTGATGCAACTTTTTATGGAAGTACTCTGTACTGGTCTATTGACTGCCCACTGTCCATTCTACAACAATGACCACTATTGTCCGAGGGTTGACCACGCTCGAGGTCATTGACCCGGAAGTGGCTTGACCACTTGAGCATGGCGTCATGGTCATGTGATTGATCACGTGGTTAATCACGTGGATGACTGTCTCAGAACGAGGCACAAGTGAAATATTAGCATCGGAGGGCACGTGTCTTCATTCTATTAGCACTTAAAGAACTTCAACTGATTTTAGTACTTTTTAAAATTATATTTGATTAATTTATTTTTGACACTTACATATTTCTGAAGGTCCTGTGCACGATTCCCTGCACGGAAATTCTTCATGAGCTACATCCCAGCTGGATGTCGATCGCATGAGACGTAAAATTGTGCCTTGTACCTGGTGTCTATGCTAAGGAAAGTAATAGGCCCGACCCCACAGTATTCATCTGGTAAAAGCCTTATCATCCCGTAATTACGCCAGTATTTACACAACATCTATATGATTATTACTACCAGTGCCTAAGTGGTTAAATAGTGAAAATGACTCAAATATCTATGAAGCCTTTGTTAAAATGATATTTGTTGTTGGAAGAATTGAGCCATAAATATGAGTTAGACTGCATAGTATAGTAGCTTTAAGGCATGGATGTCTACTTTCATTCTCTTCAGTCTATAGATTACATTAATTTGTGAGAGATATTCCATTTAGAGAACTTTAATGACGTCACTTCGACTTCTAACAGTTATAAATGGCAGGCCTTTAACAAGTTCACAGAGGGGATGGCATCACACAGTGACTTCCTTTACAAAACTCCCGACCCGCTCCTAGTCCTGCCATGCATTTCGGGACAGAGGTAGGGTCATAGCGACATAGCAGTGATGTCCTTTCCATGCCCTTATTGCTTTACTGACTGACTGATGCTCCCATGGGGCCTAGGGGCCACTCTCACAGACCTATAGCTCAGCAAAAGCAGACACACTGGCTCCAACACAATCTGCAGCCTCCCCTATCTGCCCCTGCCCGTCTGCCCAGCCACAACAGCCTATTTGTTGTCACAGTTCAGGGCAAGGCTTACTTGGGAGGTCTTCTATCTATCTATCTATCTATCGGAGAAGGTGCGGCAATAACAATGTGCAAATAAGACCAATGGGTGTCAGCATTGTAACTCCTACATATTTATATGAATACTATGTTTTTGGCTCCATGCAGTCCCCTAGGCGGCGCTTAACATTCATTAGACCACCAGAGGGTTTTTTTGTTGCTGTGCCCATCATGTCATGGCAGGACCATGCCCTCTAATGTAACAACCATCTTATCGTATTTGATGCCCTATCTGGTGTATCTCTGCTCACTTCATCACACTGGTCATGTCCCCATGCTAGCCATGGGCTATTAAAGGCCCTGACTCACTGACCACTGACCAGTGTCCACTCTGCACACTGTGGTGTCCATCCTGTTGGGCTTGTTGTGACCACACTGTTGTTTCAATGACTAACATGCTGATTGCGATCTGACACTTTAATTTGGTGTCACCAGAAAGGTCTATTAAGGAGTACCACAAGGCCACTGTATACCATTTACGCTTATTATTAACAAACGATGCTAATTTAAGTTTTGAATCAAAGTTTGATTATCAGAAACCATAGTCTGTACCGCTCAACCACAAAAGAAAACTGGCAGCCTAATAATATCATAAATATCATTTTTTTAAAGAACTGAGACCTCACAATAAATATATTGCAAAATATAACATATATAAATACAAGGGGAAAAAAATACAAAGATAAACATACTGTACTGAAAAATATATAAATAAAAATCAGACATTTTTACTTATCAAATGAACTATTGATACGTTTTACTTTGCTGAGGGAGATCCCTTGGGGCCAAAGGCCGCTATCAAAGGGCCATCCAATCACATATTTACGGCTGGAATCCCCTGCGTCAATATTAACGAGTTAGTTTCCTTTTTTTTTTTCTTTTTTTTTTTCATGATTAGATATAAATAAATAAAACTTGGAATTGGAATAAGAATGCGTCCTTATTACAACTTTTCAAATGATGAATATATATATGAGTGATGAAGTGAGCCATGAATGATATACATCTAGTGCTTGGTACCAAAGAGGCACGTGACCAGAAATTATTTTCCTTTTCATATGACTAAAAAGATTATCAATTTCACATGGTTCTTATGTATATTTCATGTTTTTATACTAGCAGTGTGCTATTCTCGGATGTGCCTGAAAAAGACTTTAGGTGTACAGAAACAGGTCATCCGGCGTGGAAGTGCAGTGGCAATAAGTTCATGTTGTAGCTCAGTGTTCTGTTTCATTCGATTCTGTTTATAGTATTTTATGCTATTCTATACTTTTCCTTTTAATTTCGTATTATGTTGTATTATATTTGGGTTCTTTTATCGGGGGTCATTATTTTCTATATAATTCAAATAATTTCTATTCTATTCTAATCTATTCTATTTGGGTATTTCTATTCTATTCCATTATATTCTATTCCATTTGGGGTCATTCTGTTATATCATGCGTCATTATTTTCTTTTGTAAATTCAAAATAAATCCTATTTCTACTGTGGGTTATTTTATTCTATTACATTATATTCTATTAAATGTTATTCTATTCTGTTCCAGCCACATGTCAATCCCAATTCAGTTAATTCTACTCAATTCTCAATTCAGCCCGGGTGACTTGGATCCAAGTTATTCTGTTGAGTTTATCTAACGCCCATAACATTGGCCTTCTAAAACCAACCCGGTGCAATCACATTGTTCTTGGGGAAATATGTGAGAATCATTTCACATGGACAATTTACCCCATATCACAAATTCCTAACACTAATGTTTATCGTTTTAAGCCGGAATAACTCTCGTGTTGTAAATGAATTACATTACAAAAGCCAGGCAGGGGCAATCCACTTTAATTGCATTAGCAAAAAACATTTGACGTGCAAACAAATAATGAAGCATGTCACAGAGTTCTCTTTTTTCTGGTGTGGTTTAAATTGCTTTGAAATAGACCTGGAAAATATCCGAGAGTTCTGGGCAACATTGCATTTGGTTAATCTGTCCAAAATGTTGTCTGTCTTAATTTCTGTAATCTATGGCTAATATGTCATTCTCTGCCTGTCTGTCCGTATGTGGACATCTTGCAGATTGTATGTCTCTGTACCTCAGTATTATATGGCTCCTCTGATATATTCCAACATCATATTATACTTTAATAAGATGTAATGATTGCACTCACATGTGTTTGGCTGTCATAGAAGTTTGAAATACACGTTTGTGGCATTGTAATGTAAGAAAAAGTCGAAACGGCCCTGTAACTTTTTACATAAAGAAGAAGAAACCTCATGCAAAAATGCATCAATTTCTAAAAAAGCGAAGTAATTTTGGATTAAAAGGATGCTTTTGTGCCTGGTCCAAATGCAATTTAGAGATTGAATGTCCATTTAATGACAAATGTGGAAGCTTTGCGAGGCTTTTAAAGTCTTTTATCTCAGTGACTGCAAGCGCCACATTTACTTTTGGTTTCAAGTTCGAAACTACGCGAAGCGATATATGTCTGATGCAAAAACAAATCCCGCTAGCTCCGCACGAGTCGGTGGTAATTTCCCCGCACGTGACAATGAAGAAAGCAGGCGACTCAATTAAACTCCAAATAATTTCCTTTGTCAAATACTCACAATAGATAATGGAAATGAGGCCCCAAATATTTGCATGGCATACATAAGAGATGTGGTTTTGGCGCTGTAAGTGCAAAGCTGAAATTGATTCAACAAGAACGGAGGTTGCTTCTGCGCTCCGACATGTTTGTTCATCAAACTAAGACAAGAATCGGAGAATAGTTGGTGAAATAGCTTCAGAATCCCTCACAGCATGGATTGCCATCATTTCTGTGCTCAGGGAGGAGCCAGTATTCTCCCTTGTCAAACATGGGTGGGGCACATGCCTTGCTTCAGCACAAATTACCAGCTCAAAGGGTTATTAAGGATCAGATCCTAATCTCCTACATTTCAGGCACGCCTTACATGGGCACACAGAGTGTCACAGATCCTCGATGTGGCCTGGAGGCTTGTTTGCAGGCTTGCATGATTGTCTCGTTTTGTACTCGCCCTTCTTGCGTGTTTGGCTTGTTACTATTTATGGTTCATTTGTTAGATATGTTAGTGACAGGATGTTAGAGACAAATCTACAATATACCTAGACAAAACTATTGGTGCATGTGTGCACCATGTCAGTGTGGAGATGAGGTTTTGGCTGATTTGATTGCCCTAAATGTCTTAGAAATAATAAATTATGAAAATTATGAAGTATATGAGCACAGTATATTGTTGTCATATTTTATGCTTCTCTATTTCCAAGTATTTCCTTGTTTCTACAAATGAATTTCTACCGACTTTTTGTTATAGCTGATTTGATTAGAGTCCATTTGTATTGCATACTGTTACTCTATTATGTACACCGTCCCTAATAAGTAGCGTAATATTTTTGGCGGGCTGTGTATACATGACTTCTTTTTAGTCTCTACCCCAACTTACTGATTCTAGCAGCAAAAATGAGAGTGTGCATAGCATCTCTCTACATAACACCCATATTGTCAATTTTTTACAACACTAAAGCTCAACTATTATCAAGAGTAAGCAATACGAGATCATTGTCACCTCTGCACAACCAATAACAAACCAAAAACAACCATTGAGTGTCCCAACCAAACAAGCTTACTCCCCAGAATTTGCCTGGAAACGCCAAATGCTGACACAAATCCAATTAAGCTCCAAATTTCAATCCAGTTTTGTTGATAACACCAATCCATCATGATCCATAACAGGAAGAACAAATGAATCCTCCTCATCCAGATCTCATTGTAAGACCAATCTGGGGCCGACATTTTCAGTGCACAGAGCTCTATAGAACAGCCCACTGAAAACAATTGACTACAATTGACAGACATTCGACAGACAATCCACAGACAATCCACAGACAATTGACAGGCATCTGATCAAGGTGGTATTGTCTTTGACAAAAGACAATTTATTGCTGTATCTACATTGAACAGTGGTAAACATGGAAATCATGAAGTTCTGATGACTACTTCGTCATAAGCCACAAATACGATTGCTTTCATTACAACTAATTAAATAAATGTTTCGTGACTGTTTGCTTTCTTAATTATTTGTTATCTTTTATTGCTTTGTCGGAGATCACAAACACATTCTGCTGTGGAATCTGAAGGAATCACTTGCTGACATATAAATTAAATACATTGCACCATGGAGAAAGCTCTTGTATAAAATAATAATAAGAATGCATGTAACTTCAAGGATCTTACAACCAGAATGCAGTGCAACGTCATCAGTGAGTATTTTCTGTCTTTGTTATATCCAAATGTAGTATTTTTGCATGTTATGCAATAGCTCATAGTTCACAGTCCATAGTATGGGACATTTATGTGTCAATGTTCAGGTTAAATGTATGATATACACTGGTACCCACTACCCAAGTAAGAGCTCCTAATTTCTGCTCCTAACTTCTGCTCATAACTTCTGTAAGTACTGGCAGATCACCCATTCCGTTATATATTGCCTGAAAATGACTTCATCATTTATCTGATTGTTTTCCCATCTAAATACCCCATCTATAACTAATGTCATTTTGCCATTTATGTAGGATAAGCATGAGGCAGGGTAAATGCCCCACCTTTGTCATTGAGGTCAGGGGTCAAATGAAATCCAATCACAGAATGTCATCCATCTTGTACTTGGTGAGTCACACTTGTAATTGTAGGGCAACCAGTACAATGCACTGGGAATACAATGCCTGTGTTTATGTCTAATATCATTAACCACCAAAATGAAGAAATGAGAAGTCAGATTATGTTGTGTTTTGTAATTGTTTGTTAGTCTGGATGTTTTATTGCGAACAAGTGATTGACATTGCAGAGGACCTTAAGTCTTAAACGATGTCATAGAATAGTAGTTTCCTTCATGGGTTTAGTAAAAAAGGCTTCAACATAGTTCTACACTTTAGAAGAAAAATCATTTATAACCAACATAAAGGTAATTCATCTACATCATTGACACCTGCTCCAATCACAGAAAGACAATTTCTTTTCCCAGTGTTTTGTAATCGTTTTTCTCCCGTTCAAAAACAATGGATAAGAAGATTAGAAAGAATCCTCACAACTGCTCGGCCTGATATATGTGTGGCCAAATGAGCGAGCAGATTTTGCCAGATCGAGCTATTGCTTTTATCTAATCTCCCTTAATCCCATAAGGCGCAGCATCTGGTGTCTTCGGATGCCTTGCTGATGCTACTGATGCTGCTGCTGCTGCTGCTGCTGCAGACTGACCATTTTCATCCTCAGCATCAATTAAAGCCAGATCTGTCTCAGCAGCTGACACTCAGTCACTTGGCATTTCTTCACAAGGAACATCTCGATTCATCTTGGCTGAAAGAGAGAAGCAACCTTTTGTCTTCTTGCTGTCTCTGCAAATAATCAAATTAGAAAGACGCACAAGAATAACAAAGATTGTCTGCAGCTTCTCACAGTTTCAGCTTTGGTGTTTGGAACTGTCAAACATTTCTATGATCCAGTGGTTATGACAGACATCACTTCGATCCACTGCTAGCCATGGGTTTTATTTCCAATGTGGGGGACTCTTTCAGTTCAGCAACAAATGTCACTGGGGATCTGTTATGTATTCATTTCATCTGGACTTCGTTTGTTTGGGGGACTCCACATTGGCGGTATACACTCACTCATTTATAAAAAGCATTTACTCATTTTCCAGCAACGGATTTTTGCTTTATATCCTTAAACACACCCATGAATTGAATGATAACCAGTTACAGAGACTTATGACAGTCCCAAATAGCGTATGACAGTCCCAAATAGCGTATGACATTCCCAAATAGCATATGACAGTCCCAAATAGCTTAATATTACAGTCCCAAATAGCATATGACAGTCCCAAATAGCTTAATATTACAGTCCCAAATAGTGTATGACAGTCCCAAATAGCATATGACAGTCCCAAACAGCATATGACAGTCCCAAATAGCTTAATATTACAGTCCCAAATAGCGTATGACAGTCCCAAATAGCAAATGACAGTCCCAAATAGCGTATGACATTCCCAAATAGCATATGACAGTCCCAAATAGTGTATGACAGTCCCAAATAGCATATGACAGTCCCAAACAGCATATGACAGTCCCAAATAGCGTATGACATTCCCAAATAGCATATGACAGTCCCAAATAGCTTAATATTACAGTCCCAAATAGCGTATGACAGTCCCAAATAGCATATGACAGTCCCAAATAGCAAATGACAGTCCCAAATAGCGTATGACATTCCCAAATAGCATATGACAGTCCCAAATAGCGTATGACAGTCCCAAATAGCATATGACAGTCCCAAACAGCATATGACAGTCCCAAATAGCTTAATATTACAGTCCCAAATAGCGTATGACAGTCCCAAATAGCATATGACAGTCCCAAATAGCGTATGACATTCCCAAATAGCATATGACATTCCCACATAGCATATGACAGTCCCAAATAGCATATGACAGTCCCAAATAGCATATGACAGTCCCAAACAGCATATGACAGTCCCAAATAGTGTATGACAGTCCCAAATAGCTTTATTATCGTGTCCAACTATTTGTATACCTGGGACTCACCTCACCTCCAATGAGGATTCATATAAGTGCATGTAAAATTTTTATAGGAAACCACTCATTGTTTGTCACACTATAGTATCTTTATCACAATCACGCATATATATATTTGTTGGTTAGCCATTTAATTGCTGCAGACCATAAACCAATACAATACAATACAATAGAGCCAATGGTCACAATTATCATACTACTATGCAATGCCAATATTGCTGTAACCCAGGCTTGATCGTACCCTGCACCCCATTCTGTTTCTTTGGCTTAGAGAAGATTCACCTTTGAGGAACAATTAGATTAATCCGAAAGATGGCTCCTTACACACTTGTGTGATACAACACAGCCTCCCAGATCCCTTCATCTCATGACTCACCCAAAAACTTGGCTCAGCTCAGAGTCTGTCTACAATCAGATGGCTTTATTGGGGCTTTATTGTCATTGCCCAGACTTGGCTAAATCACTCAGCTGAAGGAGTAAAATCACCCAAGTAAATCACAGGGCTAAATCAGAACAATTTCACCTTTTCTGATCAGATTTGTGCAGATTAATGATCGCTTGATGCTCCAGGGTATTGTGAAAACATTTCTCTAATCTAGATTGGGAGAATTATATCAGCTTAGTGAGGGTTCTGTCGTATCTTCACTACCAAAGTTTAAAGCAACAATTACTGCTTTTTGTCTTCTATATTATCAACACACTGACTTTTCATGTTAAAGGTTTGTGAAAAATCGCGTTTATTTAGTTGCAATAATATATAATTTAAAAGTTCTTGCAAAGAGTACATTTATATAGTAGTTCTCAGCAATGGTATTGTTTGCTCGATGTGTTGTACTGTCTCAGTGTTACTGGCCTAAAGCTTAGTGAGCCATAACCAGCTGCCAGAGGCAAATAGAGCAAGTAGATACTAAGACTTTGAGCCCAGTCCAAGATAAACATTTACCCTACAGGTGGGGTCTGTTGCTTACCCCAGCAAGCATAGCCTTCGAAAATAAACTCTAAGGCATTGGTCGTATCTATGAGAATGAATCTAGCAATATATGATTAATAGAAACATGGGTAATGTTACGATTATTGCTACCACATCTCATGCCATTTGGGGTGGTACAAGGAGGACTACTATCACCAACACTACACAATGCCTCTCTTGACAAGACTAATAAAATATGTGTAAACCCAATGTGTTAACCTACATACATAGCACTTCAGTCACTCAACTTTTGTACTTTGTCTGTGTGTATGTAGGGATTGTTGGTAATTAATAATTTTTTTAATTATTGCTCTCAACAAACTGAATTACTGTGCTGTCTTGGTGACTGCTTCGTATCCTCGCTGTAAAGGCAAAATAGACCGTTGTAAATCTCAATAGTACAGAAGAGCCTGGTAATGAGGTGTCCATGGGTACAAGTTTTACTGCACCATTAGCCCTAGCTCCATTGTGGCTTTTGACAGGGGAGCCATTTCTGAAGTCACTTTGTCTTTGACTTCGGCTTATTGGGGTAAGATGAGAAATCTCACTGACAAACGGAATAAGAAATCAAACAGGTTGCTCATGGTAATTATTTATGACTTGTAAATTATGCATCCTACTAAAATCACCTGTGCCCAGGCAGATAACTGGCTCCCCCATCACAATTAATCAAAGCATAAGAAGACAGACGATGTTTGTGATGTCATCGCTTGTGGATTGTTTGTCCTTTTAACCACATGTTAAGGATCCAACACAAGGACAATACAATGATATAATAACACAGTACAACCTGGCTGCTAAGATGATACCTCGTGCTATTTGATGGTAGTCTTAAGAGCTAAAGACTGAAAATGATATTGACAAAGTTCGGTTCAAATTTCTATGTAATACATTGTCATTATTTCGAAATAGTCTTAATATTGATGTGATCATGAAATGGGGGCCCACTGTGATCCTTGCTATCTTCTGTCGAGTTCAGATTATGTCTTCGTGATTTTGTTTGTACTATTTTTGCCCTTGTTCATTGAAAAACGTGTCGTTACGGAAACTACACGGATTATAGACAAACAATTCGTAGATCACGCAAATTATCCTGTTTTGGTGACATAATAACAGGAATTAGTCAACATCACTCGCCCTGTCCAATGTACTTCTGCTGGGCAGCAATCCGTGCAGTAGCTTTGCAACCGGATCTTGGGCAAATCTGCAGAGTAACGTTACAGATTGGCAACCATCACAACTGCAGATTAGCCCAGCGCATTTCCTTATACAACCGAGTCTTTCCGCATATTGATATTGAAGTCTCGTGCGAGGGTCTCGTTAGGCTGCGAGAATTGGCGAGACCTTGTGGTGAGACAGTCGTGAAGATCTCGTTGAGATCTCGTTGAGCAGATAACGAGTCTCGCGAGATGAATTCCGTCTTCACACGAACTGCAGTTGAATCATCGCAACCCTCATGTCAAAAGTTATAAACACGCACGCCATCTTCATTCTTAGCCTTTTATTAACTGCTCATGGACCATCTTAAGCTTCTATTTCCCTTTGATGTGACTATTTGGCAGCCAATATTACATCCGCATGATTCACAAAATGGAAACAAATGCCTCAGGCTGACACCTGCAATTTGAGCTTCAATTCAAATGTCCATTTTAGTTACTGATGTGTGTCACCTTCTTTGCACTGAATTCATGCAGAGACAATTACTGGATAGTACTTTTGTAGCATCATTTGGTAAGGGGAAAAGACAGTCAGTGGACATATTTACATAATGTAATATAGTGTTCTTAGATAGACAATGAAAATACATGACAATGAGATTACTGGCAGATATAGACAAATAACCACGAACAAGCAGAAAATAAATTATTATGTTAAGTAACAGACAGACAGACAGACAGACAGACACTTTTATTTAGATCATACATAAACAATCAAGGATGCCCCCTTTTAAGATATCGATACATGGCTAACAAAGAGGCCACCACATCTTCATAATCATTTAACGTCATATAATGCCTGATGAGTTGGAAGACATTCTTATTTATCTGAAATTTCGCCAAATGCAATGATCTCACGATATATAAATCAAGCTGTGTTACTCTTGACATGTATATTATCGGTATTTGTTACATTAAGTCGTATTTCTATGACACACATAGCAAGTCTGTTCGACGCACACACTGATATAAGCACGGTTATAGAAATAGAGTAATTTGTATAGGGCTACAAAGTGTTTATTAAATCGTACACTTCACATGGGGTAGAAGTAAGATTTTTTTTAATGTGTGATATGTCAATTATATTCAAAGGGAATTTGTCAAATGAAGCAGAGGGCTGACCATGCATAAAATGCTGCATCGAAGCATAGTTACATATCAGTGCATTATTTTGGTCATAATGTCGTTCTGAAAACATGACAAAATGCTGACAACTGCCAGGAAAAAAGAAAGCAAAAAATCTGCACATGCACCCTGAACAGTGTTGTTAAAAAGCCTGTCCTAAGTGAGATGCTTGTTGACAAGCTAGTCACAGACTCCCCGCATCATTTGCTGCTGAAGCTGGGCTCCCTGATGGAGCTAGTCCAGCATTTGCATACATCTGCATCCCTAGCACATCCTTATTGCAGCATCAGTAGCATTGCATCACATCATACTGCTCTACACGAAGTGATAGACTTCTGTGCTTGACTGGGTCCACACACTTAATCACTCAATGCATTGTAAACCTGAATTCTGTTGAATTAGGTCCTGTCTGATTTGTATTTCACCACTACCCCCTTTCATTTTTGACAAGCTGACACAAATTGGCCTGCTCTACTGAAGGTCCTAGGTTTGATTCTTGGTTCGATTCGTAGCCCAGGCACTCTTCATGACCTACATCTGAAATGTTAACTTGAGATGTGCCTTGTACCCGGTGTCTATGCTGAGACAGGTAAAAGACCCCATCCATGGGTTAAATGTGTAACATGGTGTGAACTCCAAGCCTCATAATTTCTTATGTCTGCTTGCAGCGTATCATATGAGCTGACTAAGCTTCAGGTCAGTTCAGATAGGGTAGGGTTGTAGTAGGTATACCATTGAGACCACGCAGTACAGTGAATTTCTTGTTGTCTGGGCTGTGCGTATCTCCATTGCCATGATGTTCTCGTCTGTCTGTCTGTCTGTCTGTCTGTCTGTCTGTCTGTCTGTCTGTCTGTCTAGCTGTCTGTCTGTCTGTCTGTCTGTCTGTCTGTCTGTCTGTCTGTCTGTCTGTACTGAGGCAGGTGAATGACCCCTATAGGGTAATTGTCTAAAACTGCATTAATTCCGAACCTTATCACCACATAATCATAAAAGAACAACCCCTGAACTTTACTCCGTTGCTTATCTATAGTGGTTAGTCTTTCTACCTTATTCATTGTCAGTCTGTCTGTCCTTCTCCTCACAAGAGTCACAACTCTATGTCCTGATTGAGAGAATGCAAAAGAGTTTCCATAGCAATCGGAGTGTGAACATCCAGGCTGCCTGCTTTGCTTGGTGGACCAGTGCATCAGACCACCCGGCGCCTGGCGTCCTGTTTAATGCATAAGGCTCACAGAGTGAAGACCCAACTAGAACCAGACAGGACTTCACAAATTACGTGGGCATAAAACAGGACTGCTCCTGTCTTCATTTTCTCCTTTTCTGGAAGTAGAAAAAGTAGATTGGTAGGTGACTCCTGTACAGCACAATATAAGTTTAAAACACGGTCCAACGCAGTTCGATACAATGATACAATGCCCTGCATCATCACAATCCAATACTACACAATAGTTAACGTCTCAGGAAGGCTAGGATCTAGCCACGAAACTGTGGCATAGAATCCGGGACCTTCAGAGAAGCTTGGCAGTACAGACCAACGCAATAGAATAGAATAGAATAGAATAGAATAGAATAGAATAGAATAGAATAGAATAGAATAGAATAGAATCCTGGTTGAACAGTAACAATAGGGCAGCATGCAAACAGAAGGAACAATAAGAAAGGACAATAATGGGTTTAGCAAAAAAAAATGGAGTAGCAGTTTATCTTGCCTTAGGCAAACCCTTTTCTGATGATGTTTTGTTGACAACTATGACATTGGTTCTTGTGGTGACTCTCAGTCTATTGTTCGGGGTTCGGCTGATGTATTTACAGATGACATTTTACCATATCAACAAGGTCCGCCTGCTCCAGTCCGCATTTTGGGTCCGGGGAGTCCACTGGGTCCGCGATTTAGTCAATCCCGGAGGACGAGATGACTATCATGGGTGAAGGGGGGGGGGGGGCAATATCCTCTAGTGATGATTTCATCTCTGGGGCTGGGGATGCTGCTCGACTATATGCTCTGTCTCATTTCAGCCTGTCTCATCTGTACCCCTTTACCCCCTAGCCCCTGTTTATCAGCTTTCCACTGCGTTGCCCCCTATACCCCACCCTCCCCATCTCCCCCCTTCATTTATTAACAGCCTGAGCTTCAGTCAAGTCGTCTTTTCAACCACCCTACTTCCGTTTGAAGCCCCCATTCATCAGATACCAGTGTCGCCATCTATATTCCCCTCAGACCCCACACACATGGATTTCGCGTCATCCTTTGCCAATACAGGGACAATTGTTTCCTCTGTTTTGTTGTGGCTTCTTGCACTCTATTGTCTGACTGCAAGTGAGCAGATTCTTAACACGAACTTCAAGGGATGGATATTCTGTATTCTATATGTACAGTGTACCATGTTTTGCCAAATTATCTGTCGAACTTTAATGTATTGATGTTTGCGACAAATATGTCATATTTGACTTTATACTGTCAATAAAAATTATATATATGCTATAATTGCAACTCTGCAAAATCCCACAAATTCCTGTGACATAACTGTTATTAACTGCAAATATGATGAACATTACAAAATTCGTTGAAATGCAATTTTAATAGTGACCTCCAAACCTCAGCTTCCAGCTCTTCTGGGGGAAAAGATGAATACACTAAATTGGCCCAATATCCATTTGGCAAAATTACTTGACAGTATATTTTTTTAATTGAAAATGAGATATTTAGATACAAATATATTTATAGCATTTTGTGGCCGGAGGTAATGTGTCTCACATTAAAAAGGCAATTACATTTAACCGGGCTATCGAATAGCAAATATTACAACTGATGTATACTAACTCAAAATACTCTAATATTATGACCGCACCTACTAATACGTTGCTGCGGAAAAATCCTTGGTGATCACGTGTATTTCAGTTTGTTGTATAAGTGTCGATCTGCCTGTTACTGTATTTGTGTCTACTGTGTTTTCCAGGAAATGATAAGTACCAGGGGCAGGCAACGTTCAACGTCAACTTGGCCTGCTTGGAATAACTGAGACCATAGAAAATGCATGGACGAATCTGTATTGTCCTTTGGTATTTTACAAATTATATTAAATCCCTTCACTTAGCCCACAAAGGCCAAGGCAACACTCACCCATGCAGTCCATACAACGATTTGGAACTCAGTTTAGAAGTCTGTTAATAGCAACATTATTTGTCAATTTTGGAGGTCCACTCCACCAGTGTATTAGATATCTTTAGTACAGTATAATTCTGTATTTATCACAAGGTGACAAATGGGTATAAATGTCACGAAGGTAAAACAGTTGCCATTGAACAGATAATTTTATGAAGCTAACAGCAAATTTTGACAGAGATGCGCTCACTGCATGTATTAGTCAGAAAATTGGGGTTGAATCTTACTCTTGTATTATCATTGTATTATCATTGTATAGTCATTGTATAGTCATTGTATAGTCATTGTATAGTCATTGTATAGTCATTGTATTGTCATTGTATAGTCATTGTATAGTCATTGTATTGTCAGAAGCCGACTCCATTTATTCCCATGTCTCTGTCTGCCTCATGCCAAGTGAATGACTGCTTACTGCTTTGAAGTTTGTTTTGACTTCATCCACCAAAGTTGCTTCCTCCATGAGCTGTCTGGTTATATTTTTCTGTCTGAGATATAGTCATTCAACCACTGTGTATACTGACTGACTGTGTATACTGACTGACTGTGTATACTGACTGACTGTGTATACTGACTGACTGTGCCTTTCTCTTAAAAAGTGCTGAAACGTGCCTACTTCTCCAGACTACATGTACTTTTCATGACCCAGAAATCGTTCTACTTTTCTCTAGACTTTAAACAAAGTTATGTCTGATATCAGGTAGCCAGCCTGCTTATATTCCCACCTACCTCAACAGCCAATCTGTTTTAGCCAGCCACCATTTTAGCCAACCAGCCAGCCAGCAGCCTCTTTAGCCAGTCATTTGAGTTGTAAGGACAAACAATTCAACAATCCAACAATTGGCCCCCACGCTCCTTTGTTTAACCTCATCGATCCGTCAGGTGGCGCGGACGTCCTTCAAGGTCACCTGGGGGTCACGTGCAGGTCAAGGAAGTCAGCAGAATCAGGTGTTCAAGGTCACTGCTAAGTGCACAATCTGACCTCTGCTTTAAATGCACTTGTATGGTGTATATTCACCATGTACGTATTCTTACAGACACCCGAGTTCTTGGAATTGCAAGTACAGTGTATGCTATTGCAAGTAATGTTTTTTTCTTTCAATAAAAATTAATGTAATATTTTTTTTTTTAGTTGTATTGTGTTTTATTTCATGTCATTTCAGAATACGGACTTCCTTCTTGATGAAGCAAGGTCAGTGCTCATCAGTTCCATGACATTTTTTTAATCTCAAAATAATTACCTTGTGCTTCTTACAAGGCTGTGAATGACGTTTTCTATTTTTTAATAAACTAAAAATGTTGGCATTTGTGTTGCAAATGCCTTATTCAAAAGGATAATTCCTCTTATGCTTCATTTTTGTATAACTGGGCTAAGCTATATGGCCTCATTTTAATTAGGCAAAAACCATGCGTTTTCCATGCGTTTATCCTTCTCGTGGAAAACGCCATGTACAGTCTAGAATGCTGCTATATTTATTGTGTATTTCAAAATGTAATCATTTCTAAATGCTGATATATACATTTATTGGCTGAAATAAAAGTGGTCAAAAATTTCTTGCGCGATTTCGAGTTCGTACATTCTATAGTTTACGCACATTTGGACTAGAGGGAGCATCGCGCTTCACCATTGATCAACCCGGTGACAAATGCGTGTCCATGCGGCTTTAATAACTGTCAAATGCTGAAACGTGTTCGAGTGTGAAATATCATCAAAGTGGGGTTCTCTCCTGTCAATAGCATTAGTCAGCTAATTCTCTGAGTCTCGTGTTGAAGGAAAACCTCATCCACCTGGCCTCTCACCTTTCAAACGACTGGCCTCTGGGAATTCAACATGGAAACCTCTGCAAATACAAACCACACGAAATGTATGGCATACTGTCAATTTTCTTGCACAAAATCTTGAACTTCCTGGCGTACACAAGAACAACAGCATTTATGACACCAATTATGACAGCGGTTATGACAACAGTTATGGCAGCAGTTATTATAGCAGTTATGGCAGCAGTTATTATAGCAGTTATGGCAGCAGTTATAGCAACAGTTATGACAGCAGTTATAGCATTCCGATGCTGGCAATTGATTGATTGTCACTTTACACCAAGCCTCTAATTGCAAAGCGTCTTCTTACAGCGGCTTGTTCGATAAAATCTTTTCCGCATTTTTCTGACGCTGTTTTGTCATTGATTGTCTTCTGTCTGCTTTTTAACCTCCACCAGTAGCAATTGTTATTCCGACAATGGCTTGCCACCCATTATGCTTCCTAGAACTATTCAGTCCTTCATATCTCGGTACAACGTCGTTTCAACATCGCCGACATCGCCGACATCGCGCCGATGTTGATACGATTTGGCATGTTATCTAAGGAGGACACTGTATACATATATATAGTTAGGCACGTGCCTTTTACATGTCTTATAGCGCATACCCATGACAATTACAGATTGGATCAACTATATAGGTCAATAGGGACGACGTTTGGTCGAGGTCGAGCCAACGTTGTACCGACGTTGTGCCGACATTTAGCAACCATTCAGCCGATATGGCATATCATCAGGGTACCAAAATGTCTCAACAGAGACATTCACGTCACCACGCCAGAACAATTTCGTATTTGTGCGTAATATTTTGATAGTAAATCAACATATTTGATTGACCTTGACAAATCGAAGGTCACAGACAGAAAAAAAGATCAAAAGGTCACAGAACAGTGGCACTCTCTGGGGGGAAGAAATGATGCATCCTGGGATTTGTGCGCATCCCTCACGTGACCAGTGACCTATTTACCGTCATAAATCACGTGACTACTCAACCGGAAGTCACGTGGTTATCCAGCCATGAGAGCAACTTCCATAAATATAGATATGACACAGATCAAAGCTCCTGTGGAATCTTTGATATCATTCCATACTGAAAGCTCCAAGGGTTTGTTATTTGAGTTTAGCAGTTTTTGTGAGTTGCCGGAAAAGTTGTTGCCATGGTTTCTGCGTGTCAAATGCACCTTCAAAAGAACAATGTTAGCCAAATATGGCGAATTAGAGACATCAGAAGTAGGTGTAACCATTAATGTGTTTAGGGTTAACCATAAGATATCTGGCTCATGATGTGATATATTTCATAAACCTTCATTCGGTTTGATAAGATATCTTACTGGTTTACAATATCAAAAAGACTCATCTTAAAGATGATTATCGTTGCTTCTAATATGCTAAATTCCCAGGCTTTTGATGGGGTAAATTTACCATAAATCACCCAAGTAGCAGTTCTGACACTTTCATAGAATAGAATTCGACCACATTAACTTAAATTGCAGACATAGTGTGGTTTACATATGAAATCTAAATGACATCTATTAATAAACAAATATTTCCAAAATTTGGCAACAGAAGCCCTACCAGACTTACTTTGGCACTCGACTTCGTTTGATGGCGGTCAGCAAGAACGTTCTCTTTTGAAGGCAGACATCTTGGATGTCCACAAAGACCTTCCTGTCGTCTGCTGTCTGTTAATGACGTCATAAAGCCATAATATGTGTCATGTGACATCTTTTCTTTCATCACCGAACTGCACAAGACACATCCGGATTTTTGTTGGTTTCATTTAGTAGTTTGCAGCAGAATAAGAGCATTGTACTATGACGTGCTTACACGTACAGTGTGTGAAATTAAATATATAACAAAAGGCCACTGCATTTCTTTTTCTCAATTTCTCATTTTAACAAATAATTATATAGGCCTGTAATTGACCGATTTTTCAGATTAGTATAGTTTAACTTTGCTTGAGACCAGCAACTTTCTCCAGTTATTGCATAGTCCTAGAAAAGATGTCTCCCAACAATGCCAAGCTGTTTGTAAGTTATGTCTTTATTGCACTTTGTAAACAAAATAATAGGATTGTGATATTCCGTTTTCTTGCGCCACCTAGGAGGTCACACTTGAACTACACATTCCTGGTGACTTACGATCTCAAAGAAAAGTATTATTTCCCCAACCATTAGGGCAGAGAAACACAGGTCTGCATTTGTGAAAGACGATACCTCTGTCACAATGTATGCGCGCTCATTTCCCAAAACAATGGTCTATTGTTCCAAAGAGAGGCTAATCCGGGTTCTTACAGTAGCTTGCCTTTCAGTGGCAGGACAGTCATCATGTGCTAGAAATCTCGACCCTCTCAACAACGATTATTCTATAACTTGTTCTTATATAAATGTGTTAGTTTGATTAGTTTGTGTTAGTTTGTTAGTTCATGGACGTATAATACGTCCATGGTTAGTTAGTTAGTTAGTTAGTTAGTAGCTAGTTAGTTAGTTAGTTAGTTAGTTAGCTAGTTAGCTAGTTAGTTAGTGAGTTAGTTAGCTAGTTAGCTAGTTAGTTAGTTATTTAGTTAGTTAGCTAGTTAGTTAGTTTGTCTGTTAGTTAGTTTGTTTGTTTGTTTGTCTTCTCTCTTTCTTGTTTATTTGTATGGACAAGATTATATGTAAAAACTAATATGACCCATATTTCTTGCAACATGAAGTTTATTCTCAAATAAATGGATCAAAATGCTTTGAAATATTCAAAGACACATCTCAATGCAATTGTATAAACATTTGATGTCACTTTTGACCTCTGCCTGATCAGAAAAACATCAATACCCACACTTTAGGGCAGTACTTCCGGTAGGTCATCAACCTATGCATGCGCATACGCCCCCTACTTCCGGTGGGGCCCTTGAGGTCCTCGTGTCCGTGGGAGATAGCCCTAGATGTGCCCTGGGTGTTCTCTGATTGTCCTTGTGTGTCTAAGGTCATCTGGGATGGTGCTCTTCCATGTTGACTTTTCGTGGCAAAGCATCAATGTCTGACAAGTGGCCCATCTTCTGTAGATATGTGCGTTACATGGATTGTCAACAATAAGATTCCTCCAAGCTGTGATCTCACATAAGTAAAGCAACTACACAGACCCAATACACTCTTGTCCTGTATGTTGATTTTATTTATATATTCTAAATATTTGTTTAAAATTTGTTGCAAATGGAACTATTGTTTTGAATTGTTGATTTTTCTGTTGATATCTCACCAACTTGCCTAAAAGAAAAACTTAGTTTTTATTTAATGAAATGTATTCCTGATTGTTCAAAATTTGCTGAATGAAGCATTCGATGCTAAATAAAACACTTTTTAACTTGAAATTTAATTCCAATCCATCAAATAATATTATTAATGTAATGTATTTTTCTTTATGTAGCTGGGTGGTCCATCCATCTCTATGTAATGATGACAATACTTTTATGATACAAGAGCATGGGTGGTCTGTGAAATATCACCACAACTATCACCAATAACATTATAATCGATAATAATAATACATCCCATTGGAGAGCTGTCTCTGCATGCATCTGGACTGTGTGCAATCCTTGGCTATTAGCAGAGCATCCCTGCCCAGCTGCAGCAGCCGAAGATGCGGGAAAGATAAGATGCAATCCCAAGAGAGATGGAGACCCTTCTAACAGCATCTCAAGGCACTTGAAACACTGACTCATGACTGTTCGTCTACTTGTTATTATTTGATCACTTCTGTCATGTTCAACAGCTCAATACTGAATGCAATATGCACTGTCAAGTCAGACTAAGTCAGACTTCTATTCGTTTGTATTGCAATGTCAATGCTACAAGTTGTAAGCTCAGCAGTAGACGTAATGATGAGATAACACGATTTCCTGACCAAAAGATGTGACACTTTTACCCATGGGGTGAGACATTTCACTTGCCCAAAGTCAAACGTTAATGTAATCATTCAAAGTGATCAGTTTATACTTAGAGCCAAGAGTTACTATATTGGCTCTCTGGGTTTATTAAAGAGACAGCGTAACAAATCTTGTTAAAAAATGTAATAAAAAAAATTAAAGAGAAGGAAAAAGGATTAATAAGTTTTCATTTTAAAGTGGTTAAAAGCAGTATTATTTAAATCTTCTGTAATTAATATTTCAGCATTTTGCTTTGTGGTATAATGATTCCATGAATAGCTGATGCTTTAGAAACGCTGAAACGGTGGAACAAATTCTCGGAAAATCTTCAGTATTTAGCATGGCTTTTACGTCCATGGTATTTAGTAAGTATTTTCGTCAAGTAGGCACTTCTCTCTGCACTTCATACTTTATTGTGGGAAAACAATTTGCACAAAAAATGAAGTTTAACCTTTGGTTAGGAGAAAGATCTGTGAGCCACATGGCATCTTTATGCTTAACACACTGCACAGAATTTGGCAGGAAATGTGCTGGCCAAATGGGCCTCTAAAAAACGGCAAAAGCACATACTGGTCTTAAACATGTGTTGAGGTTTGCTGTCGACAGTCACCGTATATCACGAATTGATTCAATCAACTGACACATTTTGGGATAGAGCGTCATGTGTGGTTTGTCAGTTGGCACTCGTGAAATTCACTCGTTTCATTTGAGGTTTTTAATAAGATCTGTGTAATGGAGCATTTTACTTTGGTAGAATATAATAGGCCTTAGTGGCTATTACCAAGATAGCATTCCAAATGGTATCAACGTCGGCGCGATGACGGCGATGTCCAAACGATGTTGTACCACCGGCGGCCGATATAGCAACGACGCTGGCCCGATTTGTAATGCTATTGGGTATGTTGAAATACTATTTGGAATGTACAGGCCATGTACCACTAGTTATTTTGCTAGATTTCTTTTTTTTTCTTTTTTTATTGAGCGTTTGCGGGGCCAAAATGGCAACGAACAATATAAATCATGAACAAAATCTAGTGAGATTGTTTCCCAAAATATAGACACCATTTTAATAACATCCTGTCACTATCCAACAATAGATTGCTTCCCTGAAAGTATCTCAGCTGTTACCCGGATGTCATCACCAGTTCACCAAAAACGAAAGAACTTCAACCTCTGTATGAGATTTTCTGAACTTCTTCCATTGTTCAGTAGTTTCTGTGAATATCTTTCATTGTGTGAGGAAAAATTCAATACATTCTTTCTCCAAAGAAATCGTGACCCCTTGGGTGTTACTTAAATGTCAAATTTTCTTTTTATGGAGTTCTTATTCTCTTCTCGTTATTGTAAGACCAATTGGACATGTCAGACAGAGGTGGATTTAGTGAGAAAAGATATTGATCTTATGACTCGGAATTCTCCACTATTCCCAGGGGTGTTTTTCTTACAATTCATATGATTAGTCTTTGAGGCCCCTCATCTGAGCTGCTTTCTCCCATCAATGAGATGCTGAAGTGGCCAGAAATGAACCAAGGATGTGTAAATGAATGATCAGAATACTATATTGTAATCCGGTGAAGATTTAGGCTGGGTGGGTGATAATAGTTGTATGAACACTCCCAGATCCATTGGATAAAAGTGTTAAACTAATCTTTAAATTGTTATAAAATACTTTTTATAACATTTCAAGCCCTTTTTTGCAAAATGAAAAATCATTTGGACAAGAGAAGCGGTTATTGGTAGGCTGTCTCATAGATGTCACATTTTTGAATATTCCATCCTTCTCTTTTATTTTTTGACCATCTCATATTATGACCTTTATGGCTTTGTGTATATTGGCAATCTTAGGCAACAAACAGAACTGGTGTAGATGATCTAATGCTCCCATCATAAAACTACAATAGATAGTACCATTGACCTTTATTGTACACACATAGTGGAGTACTGAATGGAACAATAAATCATGAAATAACCTAACAGTGCAATATTTTACAGCAGAGGAGACAGAAGACCACAATGTGTCATAAATAATGTCATGATCAAACAAGAAAAAGCAGTCGTTAATTCCATGATACAAGGAAGCATGGATTTTTTGCTTTGTTTTCATTGGGAGCAAATGACTCCCTTGCAACATTTTATCACAGTTATGTCAGTTATGCACATAATGGAGCGCCCCCTGCCTCCAGAGATCACAACCTCGTCTCTTCAATTCTCCCGGCGATATAGAACATTAACATCATTTCACGGACCAATTCTCGGCCATTCTCCTTCGTGGCGAGATTTCATTAAGTTGCTAGACTGGGCGTCGCCAAAAGAGCACCCAGACCCTCCCAGAACAAAACCAAAAGAGAGCAAAAGCAATGCCAAAGCAACGCAGATTGCAAAAGCAACGCAGAGGCAATGGCAAAAGCCTAGCGGGTTCCATTCATGTCCTTAACATCGTGTTGGCCCCAGATGGCCAGATACCGTTTATCGCCCACCAGAAAGATGTCTCTTGGATGTCCCCACAACAAGAACACCAGCATCAACCACAACAACAACAACAATACTGGCAGCAACAACAGCAGAATAAGACCATGGCAACATCAACCACAATGACAACAACAACAGCAACAGCACAACAACAACATCTGTAACAAGAGCATCAACAACAACAGCAGCAGCAGCAGCAACTACATCAACAGAAACAACAACGACTGCAACAACTACAACAGCAAAAAAACACAGCAGCAACACAGCAAAATCACTACAGCAGAAATAATTCCATAAACTGTCTTTGGTAGAACCTAGCCAGTAAGACTCTTGGTTCGAATGTACTTTATTGTGGAAAGCACTATTCACTAGCTCCTAATAAAATGGGCAAAGTAGGTGATCAAATCTTAATGATGACATAAGTTTGTGATAGAGAAATGGTCTTAATATTTGGTGGTCTTCAGGCCCGTACGCAAGGGGGGTGCGACAGGTGCGAACGCACCCACCCCCCCCCCCTTCTACCCCCATGAATCAAAAAGGTCCTCTTGGGTCCACAGCTGAGAGGTAAATGCCCTCTAGAATAGCTGAAAATGCACCATTTTACATTATTTTCCAAAAAAATTTACCAGGGGGGGGCATGCCCCCGGACCCCCTAGATTGGCTTCGCACCTTCGTAAGTCCAATACGTTGCCAAAAAGCACCCTCCCTTATGAAATCCTGCGCACAGGCCTGGTCTTAATAGTGAAATTTCTGTTTCCATAGAGATGCCACACTGTTTACAACAATACTAGATCTCTTATCTAACTGATAATTCCTTTGTTTCGTGTCATATTTGGTCGTAATCCCATGTGATATGTTTGTCACTGGTCTAAGAAGTAGGTCACATAGCTGTCCGTTTGCTTAATATTATCCGAGCTTAATATTATCCGACTTCCTCATGAATATGACCACTTGGTTTCAATATCGATGTGACGTAGCTTTCCACATCTATCTCCAGATATATCTTTGGGTGGCTTAGTTAATACCAATGTGTACTCTGGGTGTACACTGTACACTGTTGGTTTTTGGTTTTTTTAAATGTACCTTACCAATAATTTTCACAACTGGATTACCCATAGTGCTCCAGCTCCTAACTGAAGTGGGCGCCATGAGCCGTTTTTTACTTAAAATTTCCACTTTGGAGCATGAAGTGATTCTTACTATAGTTTAACATCCTGAGTATTTGACTTGAATTGTAATATTTGTAAGAGAGGGAAATCCTGTCTTTAAAAAATGTGGTCAAGTGGCTCATGGTGTCCCTATCATGGGGTACCTTGAGCCAGACATGAGGCACCTTGAGCCAACCTAAAAAAACACCTGGAATTTGCTCTAAGAGGCTTTTAGTTAGCTTCAGTCGTGGCACAAACACGAATTGCCAAAGACTTAGAGCAATCATCGATTAACTATAAACCATTAAAAGCCCATTCAGGGAATAATAGGTTAAAAATAATATCATTTATCACAAGGTGCATGTTTTCTTGACAGTTATGGTAAGACGTACTGATAAAATACATTTAAAAAATCTACATAAATGCTGGTTCCAACCACAGTGATTGTCTGACTGTCCTGGGCAAGTTAAGTGAGCCTTTGGTAAAATTAAATGTACAATAAATTTTTTGTTTTTGCTTGAAAATTACGAAGCCGAAATGAAATAATGTCATTGAAGCCCTGAAATGTAGAAACATGCCTACATTTGTTATGTCAAGTGTATTTCTATGAATGCTTATCATATAATTAAAGAGTAATAATTTAAATGTCCAAGGCAATTAAAGTGTATCTTGGGTTAATGATAATTGGAGGAAAATTACATATTTATATTATAATTAAAGGTTTATAAAATGTAACAGTATGCTTTTTACTAGTTTAATTGCTTGATGGCCAGGCACAAGGTGTTCCTGGTAAGCTTGTTCAAGGTACCCCACATGGAAATTCCACATAAAAAACATGTGGTGTGATGCAGGTAAATCTCAACTTACCTGCAATGGGGTCAATCTGAGGCATGTATTTCCTAGTTCACTCTGACAAATTGGTGGCTGGATTCTACAAGTTATAAAGATATTAGAAGAATAAAAATCCTAACTTGTTTTATTTCTCTGTTTGGTGAAAGTGTAAATTCTGAATTAACACATTTTCCTGATAGGAAACTTGAAATATTATCAGTGACCTAATTCTTTATCTCTTAGGGGACAAAATCATTGCCATTGACAATGTTAATGACAAACCGACTGGCTGGCATGCAGAGCCAATGGCTCAAGGTGCCTTGCTCTCCCCTGCTCTCCCCTACCACTTTCATAAAGTCCTACTGTAGTTCAGCACTCATACTTTTATCTTCCTTCTCTTTTCTCACTATTCCCTCTCATTTTCCTACTAACTATTGCACTTAATTCTCCCTGATTCATCATGGGTTATCTCACAGTTTCTTTGATCACTTCTACCATACATCATTGGATCCCTTATTCCTGGCACTGGGACTGATACCACTCTGTCTGTTGGGTGAATTAGCTGCCTTGCTATCAGTATGTGGATAATAGCATTAGATAGCACTTGCTAGTTTCTTCTGCAAATGCTATTAACTAATACAAGCCCCCTGTATGATAAATGTTGCAGTTGTGAGCTAGTTGCAGTTCTTTTCAGTAATGTTTATATATCTGAGTTGGCTCATTTCGTTAACTGGTTATTATCTTTGGTAGTATAATTAAATTTGATAAAAAAAAACTATTTTATGAATGATAAAGTGATGTGTTCATCTTTTTTTTTTTTGGATTAAGAGACCTTAAGTCTACCAGAGTTTTAATAATACAGGATCTTTTTTTTTTAAACCGTTTTTAGTGAAATTGTTCATGTATGGATATATTTTAACAAATAATTCAAAAGTAATAGGTAAAATAAATAATACGTCAAATTTTTATTTTTCTGCTAGAAACCATGCAGTTGCACAGGAGAAGTGGCAGTATGACAATTTTATCTTTAGACAACTATAAGAACACTCACTGCTCTTTCCAGTTTGTGTATAAAGCACCACAGAATTAATATTGCCTCATCCTGGGTTAAATAATGACCTGGAGTACCTTAAAAACAGCTATCAGATGGCCATGGCATGAATACAGGTGTGTATCTCATCTGAGAAGTAAATTAACCGAGGATGATATAATCTCCTGCATCACTTAGATAGGAATTCCTTCCCCTCTGCCACTTACACCTGCACAAGCGAGCAAGCCCATGCTGAGAGTCTGATTGCTTTCTCAAAGATGTATCTCAGCAGAATCCCTGCCTCCTGTTTCTGTACCTAAGACTACAGCGTCATACTTACAGGGTTGGTTGCTTGGTTGCTTAGATGCTTCGTTGCTTGCTTGCTTGTTTGCTTGCTTGGCTGCTTACTTGCTTATAGCTGCAGTCCATTGACCTGTTGGATACCTACGTCCCTACCTGTAATATCTTCTTAATTGACACCAAATATTACTGGTAATATTACCCTGCTATTATTTAATTGGAGGACACCATATATATCTTCAGAATAACAATGTATGATTAAATTGTCGTCAGCCACAATACAGTTCGAGGAACAATTAAGGATATTGTCTGCAAGCCATTGTGCATTGTTCTTGCCATAATGCATTTGATGTGATTGTTATGCTTGTCTTTTCTCATTCGTATTTGTTAGGCCAAAAAATTATTGCATTTTTTGTGTCTCGGTTTCCTGGATGTGTGGATTATTCCCAGATTTTTTTCACGTATCACTTTCAGGCAAAGCATCAGGTCCCTAGGGCCAGGAATGGAGAGTGGTTGGCCCGAAATACGACAGGGGGCAGTACTAATGTCACTCAGGACGATAATGAGGTATCTTGGGTAATTAGGATATCATTTGAACTTAGCTAGGCGTGTTTGACTCTAAAATATTTCTGCTAATTCGATTTCCTGGTGGTGTAATTCATCAATTTTGCGTTGGGTTTTCTGAGGATATTCAGTTACACGTTTGACAGTTCATTTAGTCATGAATATGTTCTATTAGATCGGTTTTGTTATATGGCAAATGAATGCAGAAACATTGGAATATTCCAGCATTCGTCCGCTTGTTACCCTCAGAGAGCTGTAGCTTTTTACCAGATGAAAGTCGCCAGATTGTGAAATTTGCGCAGTGGCCGATTTAATTGGAGCCGGGTGTGCATTACACCTAGGGTGACATGTCTTGCATTTAAATGTCATAACGCAGGGATCTCCTCTTTCTCACATGTTTATTCCCCTTTGATGCTAATCCATTTCATATGTGGGCCAGCTATGAATTAGCCCAGCCCAGCCACGGATTAGCCCCAGCCAGCTGTTGGGCAATATCACTAGTCATGGAGCTGTATTCAATTTGGGTTCAACCAATCCAAGGTGCCAACCCCATTCAGATACACTGTCAAGACGTGTGTTAAGATATTACAGTGATACTTGTATGCTGTCATCTGCAAATAACCTATGAAAGAGTGGGAAAACATGCCAAGTACCTTGTAGTAACAGGTTTATAGGAATGCATGTGGGCCACCCTGAAAACAATTTATATGGTTGTGGACTTATTTATAATACCAGGTATCAGACAATATTTAAATTCTTGAGTCAAAACTTATAAATATTGCAAAAACCATCCGGAGGTGCTCTAGAAGTTCATGTAAAAGTACCAATATGCAGCTCTCCGTGAGACAAAATCTTCAGATATCTCCTGGTTTCTTAATTAGGCCTAAACAACGTCATTAGTAAGGTATTTCTGTCTTATTAATGACATAGGTTTATTGTGTCTTATTGCCATTTCCTTTATTCCATATCTAATCAATGCACTTTTAACCAACTTTCAAATTGCATATACAAAGTGTCTTATCTCAAATGGTTTTTTGTTATATTAAAACTTTTTTATGGGCAAAAATCACTGAAGTAAATTGCATACTCTGACCGTATTTCTTCGAGTCTATCTTTTGGACCTTAAAATGCAAGTACATCATCATCATCATCATCATCCACAGCAGTAGCGGCAGTAGCAGCAGTAGCAGCAACCTAAGAGATGCTGTGAGCAGTTGCAGCAGTCGTGTGAGATGTTGGCAGTTCTCAGTTTGCTCGCCCAGCTGAACAGCTCGCTTTTCTCAGACTTCAAACATCGTCTACTGTACAAGACAGCCTGCCTGCTTGGGGCTGTCTGTGTCTGTGAAAAGCAGGTGTTGTATGTCTGTCTGTCCAGAGCCACGGGTCTTGTCAGGCCAGACTGTAATTTCACACCTTCATGTAATCAACGACCCACGTTGACCACACCAACTGACCGCGAGTGACTGGTCAGCGAGCACTGACCACAAGAGGCTCTTGAAAACTGATCCAGAAGTAGCTTCAAATGGCGTTGATCAACGATGTGCTTGCTTGCCCAGAGATGTAATTAACAGCTCCTCTATTCGCACCATTGTCTTCAAATCAGTGTCTCAATGAGTCTAAAGCTTATATGACCCCCTGCCAGAGACCAGAGGCACACGTTATGATGAGATGATGAGACTGGAAGTCCACATCTTATCACACATTTACCCCCATGGGTGAAGTATTTTACTTGCCTTAGCATAGACACCGAGTACAGGGTACCTCCAATTTAATTCTTGTTCAAATTCTGCATTCTCGTAATAATAGTTTTTTTCTTTCTTAAACGCATGGAAAACGCGGCACATTTGGCCATGTACAATTGTACATGGACTGCTTCCACCACAGGTAACCACCAGCACCACAATTAATTTGAAATCACAATTGGTGGTATGATTATACAGTCAAACCTGCACTAACGGCGACATGCTTCATTTAAACGGCCTGCATACAATGCATCTTCCCCTGGACTTAAATTTCATTGTTTTACCCCTATTAAGCAACCACCCATCTTAAACTGCCAAAAATTATGATAATAATTCTGTTCGGTGGTAGTTTAACAAGAGTTTGGCTGTTCTAAGTGTGAATGTTAAAGCTCACCATTGCCAGAATTCAATCAGTTCGAACCCGATACTCAGACGTTAAAGATGCGAACCACTAGGCTACTTATCCATACATTCTCTTGCACGTTGGTAGTTCATTTGCTCGCTCGCTTGCTTGCATTCTCATCTGCAATGCCTGGGTACACCTCACGTTCACTTTAAAGGCACACTCAATGCACAATATTGAATATTTCCAGGAAAATGCTTTTATGTGGAATACACTTGGACGTTGGAGTGTGACAATCCCGTTCATTTCAAGGAAGCAAAACAACACAGTTATCTCTCATGTATGCACCACTGGTTTTATGCCTGCAACGTCCATAAAATGTGCATTGAAATAAAACAGGCAAGCTGAAATGCGTTTTAGTGTTTTTGAAGTATGTTTTCCACCCTCCAACATACAAATATTTTGTAATATATAAACTCGTTTATAGATGATTTATGACAATGGCAAAAACCAACAATTATAGCATATTTCATAAATCAAATATACTCATCCATTCTAATTCATAAAGCAAATTATTTCTAGAAATGTTGAAAGAATATAATCCTTTTTTAATTTATGATTTAGTTATCAGAGAAGTTCCCCCAAAACTTTACTATGACTGACAAAACACACGCCATGTATGAATCAGGTTATTTGATTTGGAAGGCAGATAATTTGAGGATTTGAAGGATGAACTTGTGGATTGAATTGGAGATTGGTTTTGGGATTGAATTGAATGCATGAACAGAATGTAATCACAGCATTTGCAATTTGTCAGATTGCTCCCAACTATTACTGATGCAACCCAACAGGGCAATTAATGAGATGGGTGCACTGACCTGGTGCAGTCAGCCTTCTATTTGATGGCATAGATAGATAGATAGATAGATAGATAGAGAGATAGAGAGATAGAGAGATAGAGAGATTGATACATAGATACATAGATAGATACATAGATAGATAGTTAAATAGTTAGATAGATAGATAGTTAGATATTTAGATAGATAGATAGATAGATAGTTAGATAGTTAGATAGTTAGATAGATAGATAGTTAGATAGTTAGATAGTTAGATATATATAGATAAATATAGATAGATAGATAGATAGATAGATAGATAGATAGATAGATAGACTCTATTTAACAACACCAAAAAGGCGTATAGCTCGAAAACTTAACAATAGAGTAACAGTCTCGTTTAGACGCCGGGTCAGTTGGAATAATACAAGTGGGTGCCGAGTTCGAACTTCGTGTTGGGCTAATTCAAAGTACACATGCATTGAAGTATTACAGGAAATTTTACTTGAAAAAAAAAAACTCCTGAGGATGTCATGGGAATCCAGGACTTAGTATAGGTAGTCCCCAGCCAATGGGCGTCCTAGATTCACGTGACGTCCTCTGGAGATTTGTATCCGTGTCTATGGTATCAGCCCACGTACACATCCACAGGTATAGGATAAGTTGTATAAGATAAGGTTTTTATTAGCTACCTAAAAGTCATCATGGTGTAGTAAAAGTTGCACATAAGATTTAATAGGAATTGTAAATCGAGAAATCACATTTTCTCATAAAATGAAATCATAATTATCTTTCGTTAAATACCGCTGGGACTTGATATTGCCATTTTGCTGCCCACAAGTATAAGGTCAATTGGAGGAAAATCTTGCCCCAATGTGTCCACCTCAATGACGCCAACTGTACATGACTGATTGCAACTTTGATGAAGCACATTTTATTGCAGCAAATTCATTGGCATTGCGTAACCTCATTGTCTGTTGTTTTTCAGGCGTTTCCAAGGGAGATAAAACTTTAATGGCGCACCTGTCATTATCTATTTAATTGGGCTGTCAGTATTTTGTCAATTAAGGGGCTGAGTGCTTAAGACCTGGGACTGCAGAATACCCGAATGAGACATTGGATCCCCTGCAGGGGCATCAGCGCCCACTGGGTCTGCTGGGATCAGGCTAAGGTTTCTAACTTAATTTCCTCCAAACAATTAGGGTTAATACGATGGGAAATCAGGGTGTCCCTCTCCCTAGAACAATGGGGGACAGGAATAATAGAATAATAGACACCCCCTCAAGATCCAGAAGATCCAATAGCCCATCTTTGTACCCCTTGTATTGTTGTTACCCCGAAGACCTTAATGACATAAACACCATTGAAATGACCTACAGACAATGGTCAGATGTCCTGCTAATCGCCATTGTGGATTGGGTGACCTCTAGGGAGTTATGGGCAAATGTTTAACACGTCCTCAAAGGGCTTCAATTAAACATGGACGTTCAGGACAGCCCTCTAGAGACAGCAGGTCTCTGGCTGTCTTTCGTGTTTTTATATGCACAAGGAATTGGTTCACAATATGAAGACATTTATGCTTACGTATTTTTCTGACAGTTTTTATGTTCTATTCCATATTGTCCTTCAGTAAAATATATATGAAAATCCTGATCATGAAGAAAACAGAGCGGAAGATTTTGGCAACTGTCAGCTGCATCTCAGTAACTGTGAATGAACTAATAAATAGTTTTTCTCACTCTTTCTCAACTTCATGGTTGCCTGCGGGATGTCTTTCTGTTAGACCGAAACATTGCTGTCATTTGCAAGCACGCCGAAGACTCTCGTCGTGAGGCAGTTTGTCGGACTATCTTTCTGTATGCATGGTCCAGATATATTTGCATAAATTTTCTTTATCATTAATTAAAATCAGCTTTGTTGTTTATAATAAAAGGTCATTGAATAGATGTGGAGTCTGTGAACTGGTAACTATAGCATCTCATCACTACGCTTGCCTTTGTTGAACAGTCATGTGAGTCAATGTGGCTGCAGACTAGCATCTAAACAGGTAAGGTAAAGGTAAAGGCGGTGTTTACTAGATCTTGGCACCTCATTTAAGCTAGATTCTTAAACTGCATCCGCCGGCGGATCTGTTCAAGCATGAACCTTTCTCATCTTTTAAGGGAGTATACAGCCCGTTACACAGAATTACCTGCAGAGGCTAAGCATACAATTGCCATTTCTTTCCATAGCCAGCTCCCCACATGGTGGAATGGGGCAAGGACAAGTAAAAGAGATTTTCAGTGATGCACACCTGAATGCATTCAATGTAAACCCATGGAGTCAGTCAGTCAGTCTGTCACTATACAGAGTGACTCCATGGTAAAGTAAAACACTGCGTGGCTCGTGCTTTCCTTGTGCCTGTAGCAGTGATATACCAAATGTCTGCTTCATTAACTTTTGGTATCGACTAGATCCAGATAAAAGTGACATGATATCCATTGCACTTACCCGGGGGCAGGGTGGGTATTCTGGGGTCGTTACCTGGCAGCTGGCAAGTTGTTTGTCGTTTTCCAGATTAATGGAGCATTTGGCAAATTAGCAAAAGTTCCTTCAGCCGCCTGGCTAGATTATCCGGCGATTAGCAAAGGTTGGAAAGTGCCTTGTCGAATGTAAACTGGCATTCCTGAGGTTGTGGTGGCATGACAGATGAGGGGGGAGAGGTGGAGGGGCGGAGCATTGGTTGATCCAAGGATCCAAAGAAACGAAGCATAATGTATGGTCATATGTTCAATTGAAACTTTGAATTCGACCATAATGGCAGAGCACCTGGGTGGCCCAGCGGCTAAGGTGAAGGACAGCTCATTGGACCCAAGCTAAATTCCGCATAATTATCTATCGCTGGTTATATGTATTTCAGCATTTTATTGTCTCAATTATATTGATCCGAAGCTTCGTCAACTTATGACCAGTTGTCAGACATAATGATGAGATGATAAGCCTTCCACACCATATTGTATATTTACCAAGGTTACTTGTTCCAGGATAGACACCAAGTATAAGGTACCACCAATTTAGCATCTCATGTGAGCAGCGGAATGCTCATAGAGGCCGGAATTGATTCATTCGAACCCAGGAAGGTAAGCGGATCTTGTCATGTACCTGAACCTAACCAAGCTTCTAGCTTTCCCCTGTCGGTATACCATAGTTGTACGCCCCTGATAGTTTTTTTTTTTTTTGGCCCATCAGTCAAAGAGACTCCCAGGAACACGTGTGGAGTCTGTTGGATCAATCAGTGGACCAAGTTGGAAAGTGAGACACTTCACACTCACGAAACAGGCCACGAAACAGGGACAACAGAGGATGATAACAGAGAAAACCTACTCCTTCTTGGTAGAATATTAACAGAGACAAATCCTACGCAGATAATCTGTACTGTACAGATGCACGACTGCGGAGTGCCAGATTATGTTGTCCTGTAACATGTTATTGTCTCGATGCCACTGGCCTGAACTTGCCCTGAAGCTATAATACCTCCATGGATCGGAGAGCTTAGTCAGCTTATATAACCAGCTGCATCATGACGTAATTATGAAGTGATAAACCTGCTTTGAGTCCACACCAAGTTATACATTACCCCATGGGACTTTACATATTTCATATATATAAAGTTTAGGACATCATGAACACACTGGTCATTTCACTGTAATGAAAGCTTTTCTTAGGCAAGCAAAACTTGTCTACAGCCAAATGCATTGACTTGGAAACAAATCTTACAGTCTTGGAAGCCAAACTCCAGATGATGTCATGTGAATCCAGGACTCTTATTGGTTAAGGCAGTCACTCAACCAACAGTAGTCCTGAATTCACATGACGTCATATGGCATTTAGTTTCCACTCACTTTCCAAGATTATAAGATTTGTTTCCAAGTCAATGAAATTGGCTGTGAAGAACTCTATACCTCTTGGTCCTTTAATTCCAACAAGTTGGAAAATGTAGGTTCTTTGTTTACATCATTTATGGGACAGAATGAAATCCTTGAATAACTGGAGGAAGAACATGATGAATAATTTCTTAAGTTTTATTATGTGTTAAAATATTGCCAGGAAATACTTGCCACACTATTTCTTGTAAATCTTGGAGTACAATAAAACGTGTCAACGCCTATGATAAGTCTGGCTGCCTGGAAGAATGTGTCCAAGTTTGTGGAAACGCGTGGAATGAATGGCCAAGATTCTGGAGAGGTGTAAAGCTCGATTGATGGCAATGGTCTACCCCGGCGGCGTCTAAATGATACCGGCGTTTATTTAAGATTAAATGTAAATGTAATTTTTCATAATTCATATTTTTATCATATGATGTTAAAGGAAATGAGACTGGCTCACCCGGCTCGCAAATGAGAAAGTATGATAAAAAGAGATGCAAATAAACGTGTACAATAATTTGTGTCTGGTTAAAATACAAGATTAATTGCCACAACGTAGATCGATCTTGTTAATCGATTACAAAATTGGAAGTTGATTAATCTCTCGCGACGTTTTATGTTGGGTTCCATGATGTCTAATTGCGATTGATTATTTTGCTTGTTGTGTTGGAATGATCAAGTATGAAATCAAGGGCTTATTGTTGAGGGGAAATTGTACCTGTGTATCACGTGTGTATGGCTCTATCTTTCCTTTATGCCGCTCTAAGGTATTCCAGCTAGGTAAACGGAAGGCTCTGCAACATGATAGATTCATCATTAAAATGCGGTCTTCTGGAATGACCGTAACCTGGCATATGTCATATGATGTCAGATTTGGAATTAGTGGCCTAAAATCTCCTTTTAAAAACTTCTTTAGAAAAAAGTGGACACGCTGCTGCCCGCCACATGCATGATACTACACTTAACGTCATTAAACTTTTTGTCGACATACTTCTTTCAATTAATGAACACATTCAGTGTCAATTCAACGAGTATCAAAACTGTCTTCCTTGATAGGACCTTGAATGATCCTTCTCATCACAGCTTCATTTCTTTGCATCACCAACACTTCTGTGCCTCAGCAGCCAAGTGCGCAGTAGCAGCAGCAGGAGAGATGGGGATGCGGGGGTTGGTGCACAAGTGATGTTTACTAAGACCTTAATCGAAAAAGGGCAAAAAGGAGTTAGGGTCAAGTATGGTCAAGGGGTTTTAAAGGACTTGCACCCTCCAACTCTACAAACTTACTCAAAATACATCAGGGCAAACTACAAGAGGGTGGAAGGGCAAAATCAACCCCCCTTCAGAAGTCTAGAGCCCTACTAGGGTACACTGGGGTAAAAAGAATGAGATCAAGAGGTTTATATACAACAAGGCAAGGTGTGAAGTGCTGCTGAAACAGGCCTCTCCATCCTATGTTTGTTCTGGGGTTTTTTATATTGGCCTTGAGTGTTTTGTTGTTTTGTTTTGTTTGCAGGGTTGGCCTTCATCTGGAACAAAAAAACTTGTTATATTGAATAACTAGGGTTTTTACATTGAGTTCTATAGATTTTGTTGAAGAAACATGTTTAAAAAAAAGATTTCAACACGGCAAATATAATATATTTTGCATCTTTCTTAGATATGTCTGCCTTTTAGCCCAGCGGTCAATGTAACCAGCAGTCCTTTCAATCTGTGCCTGTGCTGAGACGAGTGAAAAACACCATATATAAGATAATTATGTAACACATGACATGAATTACATGACATGCCCAACTATGTAATGCAACTAGCATTTCATCATAACTTCTGCCTTTGCCAATAAGTAATGTTTTGACAAATATTCTGATCATGGAGCACTGATGCAGTATGATCCAAGTAAAAGTTGTAGAAGAAGTTCTGTATGAGGAACCACTACAACTCAATCTGCTTATCTATTCATCATTTTTGCTTTGAAATCCATTAACGCAACACTTTATACATCCCTCTCCTAAAGTTACCCATTAATCACAAGAGACCTGTACTTACACCATTTATTTGATACGTGTCAATATAACACCATTGAAGTCACCCATAACTTCATATGTAGTTATAATGATATTCTCAATATAACTCCTCATAGCATGGAGTCCATGGGACTATTCTTCGCATGATGCAGGTGCAGTTTGAATTACCTGCAATCATGTTGACATCTGGATTTTTGCATCCAATACACATGTCTTCCTACAAAGACCCCTTGACACCCATTCAGTCCGTGTTGACAGCCTATAATTATGCATTCTTGTCTGGTGGACCAAGACTCTCTGAAAACAGCCTCTGAGACAGAAGGGCAGAGTTTAATTCATGACAGAATATGAGCTTGTGTCTCATGCCTCATTACTTCCGAGGTCAAAGAGGTCGAACAAAAATGGTGTTAGCTTCAGATAGACATGATAAGAAGCATGAAAGGAAAAGGTGTTTCATTTCAATCACTCGCTAAAGTGAGGATAAAGGCATTGAAGAAATGCAGCATGTAAGACTGAACTTTCATGTAACAGCTGCTTTATGACTCGAAGTCACAGCATTAATGCATGAACTCAAAGTTCTTGTTTCGTGCAAAAGAGTTTGAGATTGCCAAAGATGTGATGCTGTATAACAATCAATATATTTACGGCAGTTCATCTCCATTCAAGTAACTTTCTTCAAAAAGCCCCAGCTTCCTTAACAGTAATACTATTGGATTGCTAATACATAAATACAAATTATATTTGCTTATCAACAAGACGAGACGAGACGAGATGAGAAAAGATAAGATAAGATAAGATATCTCCCTTGATGTCATTGTGCATAAATTCTGCCTATTATCTATCAATGCACTCTTCAGCAACCCTGCCCTCTCTCATGTGAATGCATTAAAGCTATCCTTAAATAGAATAACGTTACCATTGTTACAATTGGAGACTAATTCAGCATTTGTTGCTAAATCAAGAGTTTCAAATGTTCAATATGAAATGTTCTCTTTGCCAAATTGAATCGTAGCAAGTCAGTGTGACGAGACCACTCTCTGACAGGATATACTTCTGAAAGAGACTTAAAATAACTTCACCTCATGCATGTTTAAGGCATCGAGGCCTGGAAATAGAAAGCACTCTATCTGCTGATTACTCTTGGCCCATGATTCAGCCTTATGAAGATTAATTTGTTGCCTAAATTAACATTGTTAACCACCGGAAGTAATTAGCGAATGTTTGCTGCGGCCTTGTCATGAGAATCACGTGACTTCCGCTTGCAAATGGCAGCCCCTTAATGTTTTAACAAGATGGCGGAGTAAACAAGCCCTACCCAGTTTTTGTCATTTGCTTTATCTTAATTGTTCAGCAAGATGGCTTCTGCTTGAAAGAAAGGAAAAAAGCGAAACGGCAAAAGAGCCAGGTCATGGGTTATGAGTTGATTGCTCTCTTGTAGTGGCAAAAATGAAGGTTATTAGCTGAAGCCTTTTTTCGCATTTCACAAGTGGAGTGCAACCCAGAAGTGGCTGGGTTATCAAGACACTTTTTTCTTCTTCTTCTTTTTTAGCGGGTTTGAAGTTATCTCGTTTCACATAACCCTACTTTACGGACAGACAGCTAATGCTGTTTGGGACCACTTCACTTAAGAATGCTCATAATAATCACCAATGATTTTGGCACCAAGGGTGGGCTTAATAATGGTGCTATTATAATTATGTAACTTCATGCGTAATACTTGTCTTAACCAACTTTTAGGCCTGAAATTAAATTTACAATTCTCATTTAAAATTCTCATTAATCCTTCAGGTGCTTGGAAGTGAGTTTTTCCCACCTGATGTCCTGATCAATTAGCTTTCCTCCTCAACTGTCGTGTGAATATTGAATATTAATTAGCATTAAAGCGATCCGCTCGGACATGACACCAGGGAGAGGGAAAGGGCCTGGGATGGGCTGAGGGTTTAACAAGTCAACATCAGAATGGATGGAAATCGAGACAGCATCTGCTGGAGCCCAGTTTTCATTCTGCATTTAACAGGAATCGATTTGAAAAGCGGCTCAGCCCTCCAGAATATTCCTTTGTTTACTTTTGAGGGGGCCCAGTAGGTTTTTCAGCTTTGCTTATGCTAATTCCGACGTGTAGCGCGCGTTTTTACACACATTTCGCGTTAGAACGCATACTGAAATATTTGAACGGCCCCTACATTTTCCCAGACTTGCAAAAACGTCCAAAAAAAGCCGGCCACTTATAAAATTCTGCACAAGTGTCATTTGAAGTGCTTAGCTCATGTTTTTGCTTCACATTTTGACCCCAGAACGTTTACTGCACAGTAAATACAATTTAGTACACAAAGAATTATCATAACATGAAAGGCTGAATACATCTGTCCGAAAAACTACACCAACCAAATCGTCCTTTTTGTATAAGCACATCATTTAATCATTCGCAACGAGTACATGAAATTATGCTTTAGAAATTAGAACATTTTCAACATTACCTAGAGACATTGATATCCCAATAATATAATATTTCAATGATATTTCAATATTCAATATTTTCTAAGCAATCACATTAAAATTGGAGCATTTTAAGACCATATACAGTCACAACCCATTTATAGGACAACACCACTTTTGCGACCAGCTAATAGATGGCCACAGCTCGAGGCACAGTTTACTGATAAATATAACATTCTTCATTTGAATCTCTGTGTTGGCAAAAAAAATACACGTGGCTGTTATATAAAATTGACGAAGTTCTAATTATGATAGTTAACTTAATATATTATTGCACAAAATGAAGTTTATACTAAAAAATTCCAATTATAATGACATTTCAATCTCTTTCGAGTTGATTTTACACCATTGAGCACCATATAGCTAGCACTGTAGCAATGTAAGCATCACTGACAAACGGCAGATTATATGCAACCGATTCTGTAATGACTTGAAAACATTTGAATCCCGCGATAATATTAAATCTCACTCAATTTCATTTGTGTGTTGATAGCTTAATCGAAATTTTCTCATTATCACATTTTTTACACCCAGTTTTTTCAACAAATTCCTTTTTAATGAAAAGTCTACATTCTATAGCTCAATATCCAGGGTTGCCCAATTCACATAATCAAATAAACGCTTCTTGTTTGCCCCAATACAAAACTGAGCAAAATTACTCAATTGTCAAATAATTCAATTTTCTAGCTTAATGTAAGTCTTGGTAACGTTGGGTACTTGAAGTAAGGTCACAAAGGGATATAACTGAGCATTAGACTGCAACCAGAACTTTTTATTTTTCATATTGAGATATTTCCAAACACCCCTTGTTCTATTATCCCAGTGTACCCTGGCAGGTCATAAAAAATGCATTAGAATACAATATTGAACACAATCGCAGTTACTCAATATATATCACAGTTACGTAATCATGAAAAACAATATATGGTATGAATGAAAATGAGTTATATATAAATAATGATGCGACACAGTCAGTAGATCATTTTGCTGGGTGTATAAGTATTCTTTATCGGTCCATACATTCACTGATCCACTTCGTGACTTCTTTTAACCGACTGTGGAAGTGCATTTCGAACAAGTGGAAAGCGCTCACTTTGGGAAGTTTTTCGTAAAAAGGTTCATACTCTTTGGTGAAGTGGAGCAGTACGGACGCCGGGTCCGCATGACTCGCGAGGGCCTTGACTTTGCGGATCAAGGACTTGCGGAAAATGCACATGGTCCGTAACATCCTCTGGTGGAACTTAGTGAAGCGGCCGCCTGAAGCTTCATCTCTGTACATGAGTTCGTAAGCGTCCAGCAGTCCGCTCTCATTGTCTATTAACCACATTTTACCCGTCTCCGGAACTTTACGGAGGTTGCGGATGTTTTCGGACAAGATGCTCGGCTTGTTTTCTCTATCCGCTCCATCTTGCATGCTGGCGACTCTGGAAAAATTTTAATTCAAATGATGAGAACAATCAGACAATGATAAAGATGACTAAATACTTCTGACGAACATTTCAATTTCTCTTGAAAAATGTTCAACACCAACAGTTTAACTCCTCTACATTATTCCAACCTAAAGCAAGTTACTAAAGATATTCACCTGTCATAATGACCAGTAATATAGTCCAGGATGACCATGTCTCCCCACTGAAGCAGCTCGGCCAATTCTGACTTGCTCATCTGTGAGAGGGCTGGGTGTAGCCCTGTCACTGTCAGACCTTGTTCATAGGCAGACAGGATGACTGGTGGCATTTTCACTCGAGATCTGAAAAATAAACACATTATTATCATAAAAAAAAGACAGTAAAATACAGTTTTCTTGCAGGTGCATTGTTCGCCTAATCATTGATCTAGCATTGAAAGTCCAAAAAAAAGCTGATTTAAAACGAAAATACCTTCCCATAGGTTATAGCCACTAAGGAGATGTTGAGAAAATGTTTTTCGTTTTATTCATTAATGAAATATGAACTAAAAGTTTATTTGATTTAACAACAGATTACATTAGAATGTTTTTCATTATGCTTGAGGAAACAGGATTAGTCTGTTTATGTATTAAAATAATCAAATACAAATTCTCCAAGGATTGTACTACATTATTCACCATTAAATGCCGAGTCGAAAATCTTAGATATTAGAATTATTACAAGACTGCAATAATGTTCCCAGCAGAAATAGCACCCTCCCACCATTTCCTTTGTCTTGTGACCTTGTCTTATGACCTTGAGATGTTCTTTCTGTGACCTTGAACTCACCTCTCTTCATCCAGGCCCTTAATCCACTCAATCAGCGCCACCACGCGGCCTTCCTTCCACTGAGCCCTCGCCAGGTCCTGCCCTCGCCACTGGGGGGCGCTGGAGTTGACCTCAGACAATACAACAATTGGAATGTTATCGAATCCCAGCATGCGAGACAGATAGAACGACAGCAGCTCTCCTGTCAAAGAAAACAATGGCATTACAATGACATCACGATGGTCACACAACGACGTCACAATGACATCAGAGAGTGCAGCGACATCTGAAGGATGTTGTTGAAAATTAGCAAAAAATAGAAGAAAAAGTCTCAGGCTGTTTGTCACGACAAGGTCATGGCGCATCCACATTGATTTCAAGTTTGCTTCATCAACACTGGATGAGACAGTGCTTTGGGAAGGTCTTTATTCTCTGGATTAATGATTGTGATACAGTCGTGACCAACAGTTTGGCTACTAAGATGTCTTAAATGATTTGTAAAAATAAAATCAAGTGAAAAAATGATGCTAAAATCTTTGATAGAAATAAGGTAAAGTGGAAAATATGTTATTGGAATGCAAAAATAAGAATTTATTATTCAAGTGAAAAGATGTGGAAATGGAATTGAACTTTATTTTGCTCTCGTATTATTTAGTAGTCATCTTGAAAATGTTGTGTTCTATTTAATACACTCCACATGAATAATATCAATGACTTCCGGTGTGCTATATGTAATTATGTATAATTTTTAAGTGACAGACTTTTCTGGTTGTTCATTGGGCAAATTAAACTAGGTCTAAGCTTAAGAACATTATACCTGCGCTAAAAAAAAGTACTTTTAGCCACATTACCAGAGCGACAAAACGATATATTTGCTCAGCACGCGAGAGACTGTCTTTTGTTTTCGAGTAAAGAGAAACGCCTTTTTTGTCAAAAACGATCAATTCACACCTGAAATCTCCATAATTGACGAGAAATGTCGTAAAAAGACTATCTGACACAATTTTATGGCTATGCATTATATGCAACAATAAAAAAATATATAGTTAACTCACCATATATGAGTTTATTATGAGGGTCCCTGTACCTAGCACAGAGAGCTCGTCCTGTTTCCATGACAACATATTGGTTGTTAGGGCGCCCACACCTGTTCCACTGAGGCTCCTGCATAGTTCGAACCTTTGACGCCCTAATTACTTCCATATCTTCCTCCATTGTTTCATAATTTTTACCTGAAATTATCAAATTACGCAAAAAATGTTTAATAATTATGTGATACATATATTCATAGAAGTAACAGTTAATCTTATCATGTGTTAACTATACAACTAGATCTTTTAAAACTTGCAGATGCCCCGGAATAACACTGATTGGTGGAAAACAGTCACGTGGTCAACTTCAAGAGGCAGACGTAATGATGAGATTTTAATAGGCAACCATGTTTCTGCCATTTATGAATAGATAAACGTTTTCTCATTGAAGCTACTTGACAAAGATAACATCACATCTCATCCAGACAAAAGGCAGAGAAGGTTGCATGTCCAATACTTATATAACAAGTTACCCATTATAAACGACCTTAATATTAAGGCTACCTCGCTATTAATCAATTATTATGACCACTTGGACCTCTAACTGAGATTGTCCTTACCAAATAGGTTGAAGTGTAACCATTGTGCACACATTTCAACACAATTCAAGTTTGGTCTCTTCGGAAAGAATACCAACAGGCACAGAGTTGATCCCTGTTACACAGGCATGACAAAAAAACTTGATCACAGCTCACATTAAACATGGACACAGTCTAGAGGGGTTCCGGGTGCTCCCTACGTGCCTGTGCCCTCAACTGGCTTCGTGTTTGTCAGAGGCATAAACAAGAGTATCAGGGCATGCCACAAGGAGCCCTGCTTAAACCTATGCACCTTCTCATTTATTTGCACACATGCTGCAAAGAGTTTGTTTTGCAATGCACAGCTTCTCTATATCACATCCAGGTATATATTCCACACCGGCCAGGTGGCAAAAACATAAACACAAGCCTCCATCATGCTAAATTAATTTCCCCCAACAAATAAACCGTTTAACACTGACAATATGTGCCTGTTGAACAGTAAGCCTGTGCCAGCCACTAGAATTTAATGCAATATAAATCCACCATAGGTCACCATGTTTGTAAATAAATCTAGTCCACGGTCATTAAAATGGTCTATAAAAAGCACCCGACAATGGTCTGGATACCAGATATGGCCAATTAGAATATTTCGTGATGGCAAAATGCATCATGTGATGTTGCATACAGATCTAAATGGACTGGTTTGATGACAAATCACTCCATATGGTCAAATAGCCAGGGAGAGTTGAAGTACAGTAAAATCTCCACTAAGAGAACATTTAACATTGTCAAACCATGGAGACAAGAGTATAGGCTAGAGTAGTCTCCATGGTCAAACTATCCTGATTGTTCACAACTACACGAACAGTGATGAATGTATTCTGCATTGAATTATAGCCATACAGCATTATTTCCCAGCTCGTGATTACCAAAATAATGAGAATAAATTGAATTTATTATCACAATTATAGATTTCTAATCACTTCTGAAACATCACCAAAAAATGATGTCTTTTTCTAACTATCAAAATATAATTAAACCATCTTTCAAATCCAATTACTGAGCTAATCGATTCAATTAAAAAGTAATCCCAATGTCACGATTAGGCTTTATTTCTTTTTGCGAAATAATCAAATTAGATTGAAGCAATTTCATTGTATTTTACATGTGCACATGCTTATTTCATTTGGACCCATTTGTCCCATCTCTCAATACTGAAAGCAATATCATCATTATCAATGGGATGTTATTGATGCTGATTAATGTCAGATGCACTGGAATGCTGCTGCTGCTGCTGGTGCTGGTGCTGCTGCTGCTGTTTAATATCATTCCTGCAGATATCACAATAACCCAATTGTTGCTGTCTGCATGAAATAATTGACAAATTGAGTGACTCATGTGACTCATGTCTCAATTGACATGTTGTCTTTACATTGGCCAGGCTTATCTCTCTCATCCAGACTGCATGGCCCACAAGCCCTATGAGTCATGTCTCTCTTATCTGCTGTGTGGACTCTGACTACTTTATTTACTTACAAAATCGCAGATATGGATTAATTACTAAGCCATGTTCTTACAATGCTTAGTCTGCTACTCAATGCACACAATGTTGGGCATAGCCTTCTTGTCTACTGTTTCACAGTACTCAACACAAAAATTCTGCTGGTGGCCCCATGCAAAACTCATTGAGTCACAAGAACACTTCTATTGTGTTTCACCCAACCAATGAGTGACTACTATGTCTGTTAATCAGCTCTAAAATGGATTAGTCAGGTTAATTACACAGTTTAAACATAACTGAAAAGACCCACAATTGTGGAAAGTTTTCCTATGATTGCATACATTGAAAATAATTAAAGCATATCATAAAAACTGGTGTAGTGTTTCTTTTCCTCAGAATTGCACCTTAAACAATACATGCTATATGTGCATAATATGGTGAGTATCATATTATGTAGATTAGGGAAAATACCACATGATACCACCCTAATTAAGGTCAGATTCGATGCTCCCTTGCTTGACAATGTTCCTGATAATACTCATTAATTACCAGCCATGGCTGATACAGATCAATTACGATTAATTAGGAGTCAACGGGGGAATAACATCATTGCTGATCCTGTCAATTGATGTGAATATTTTAACATTTTATTGTCACAACATCTCTGCAATAACATGCTGCATTTTTCATGATGTTTTGGTCATTTAGGGACAGGGATATGATCACAACAATTAAGTGGAATATTTTTCACTTTCTGTTCTACAATTACATTATTCATATATTATTACATGCATTCCGCCTTCTGCATAATTCACTACAACTTTCGGTCTGAGCTTGTGTATTGTATGGTATTGTATGGTATTGTATGGTATGGTATTGTATTGTAGTTAGTATAAAGACCACTTAAAAATGCATAAATTAATTTTCTTGTGGTCAGTTTGTCATCATAGATTATGAATTCCTGCACCATTCCATAACCATAGTGATCATTATGACGTCATATAACATGACTATCGGATTACTATGGAACCTGATGACGTCACAATCACATGATCCCATAGAACGTAGCAACAACACATGGAAACCAAATGTCAACACGGCCCAATAGCACTGGAGGGGCGATAAACAGTGTAAACAGTTTAGTGGGGTAAAGCCCCAGTAGGCTCACAGGTCAGAGGTCAAGTTGTAGACATGCTTGTCCACCCCAGGGGCAGAAATCCGAGTGTTGCTTTTATCCATTTTAATTATTAACAGAGTTCTGCCAGGAACCGGACTGATACAAAACGCTCCATGATATTATTGCAAATATGAAATGGAAATTATATCCTACAGGAACTCCGAATCAATTATAGGCTGAGGTCTAGAGATATACAAGTGAGTTATCACCTAGAAGTTACCATCTTTTCTTCTGTTATAACTCAACAGTGAAACTGCATAAAACACAAGTTAAAAGATACTGACATTGGTCTACAATTAGAAAGTATTGGGTTTACAGGAGTTCCTTGAGACCAACCAGACTTCTCCCTCCTGTTCGTATTTCCCAATGAATCTCCAGTTACATCTGACTTGAGCATTTTTCCTATTTATTCAGACACATTAGAGTGACCGAAATAGCCTAGGTGCTAATAGTGCATGAGGGAGGACGTTTATATATGAGATGAAGAAAATTTAGTCTGGAGGCAAAAGGGTGGGCAGAGTCCCTTGATTCAATTCTCAGCCATCTGCGATTGATTTGATTAAATAAACTCAATACAGGAAAGCACCTTCTGTGTGCCCTCAGCTGCAGCTGCAACTATATAAATGCCATGATATTAATACATCATACATTCTACCAAAGGTAAATTACTGGCGTTTGATTCTACCTTATGCATACATTTAAACCATAATAATTGTTTGCAACGTTGCAAGGGCTGGCGTGAAACTAGTTTTCTACCTTTGAATGAATATCGATCATCAGTAAGTCGTAGCTCTATACACAGAGAATCGAGTACAGATGATACTGTAAGTCACTAAAACTTGAAAAACTAAACACATTTATAACATTTATCTTGTTTTGTAACACATAAGAAACAGACGAGTATATTTTAAGCATCACAGAGAATACTACATTCTTGCATCACCAGTTCAGGCATTTTAACAAAGATAAGTTATATTTATATATTTAATTTTATTGACAATTAAGATGAAAGATAAGGTCAGATAAGATCACTGGCAGTATAGTCACAAGGAGAGAGTTATCTATTTGGAACTTAGGCTCTTCAAACACGATAATTGATTTTAAGTCAATTTGCCCCGGCGTCTAATCGAGAGCACTACCTGAGCCACACCCTGTTGGTACAATTTAATCCAGCAACTACGGTAGCTGAAGTCATAACAACAAACAGACCACAACACTTAAGATCTTCAATCATTCTAACAATTCATAAGCCAGTTGCCATAAATTGAGCCTGACTGTAGAAGCCAACTTTGGTAACATGATGGACAACTCAGCTTCTCACTTCGGATCTTAGTGATGGAGAGAGATTGGCGGATGTCCAGACTGCAGTCCATGGTCACCTGGCAGGTGTGAATGATGACGGAAAGACCTTGGCAGCCAAGAAAACACAACACGGAGGCAGGTAGGTTGTATAGGAGCATTCACGATTCAGCTCTTCGCTCTTCTATAGCCTTTCTGTAGTCACATTGATTAGTGAAAATGAATTATGAATCGTGTTTTTCGCAGAAGTGATACTAATCAGCACCTGAGACTCAACAAGTTTGACAGCAATCAAATACCTGAAGCTGAATTGTGTCACTGCAAGTTTTAGTTGCACCTTTTATGTGTACTATTGCGGGTTTGCCATTTCAACGTGGAGGTAACTGATTTCAATAATATTGTTGTCTGTGGTTTTGACTCAGTTGTAAGAATTGCAAGCAACTACATCGTCATCCATCGTCATCCATATTGAACTTAATGAGAGACTAAACAAGGTTAATTGGTAACGTGGAGTTTGTAGTGGACATTGGGCTTTATCATCTCATCATTATGTCAGCCTGTAGCGGGTGATCATATGAGCAGACAGAGCTACACTTAATGATAGATGGCATCATGACATAAAAATAACTCTGGCAACATTATTCGCAATTAATGTGCAGTAAAAAAAAGCACAAGGCATTTGATTGACAATTTACCTTATTCAAGACACCCAAACAGACATTGCAACAGACAGACAGCAGCCCTGCCCCTACACATGCTCCGCCTAGTGTGTTTACTGAGTGCTTGTCTGTAGTGCCAGGCTGTTGAGAGGTCAAGAACATGCCAGTCAGCCAGGCATCAACAATGTGGGGCCACTTGGAGCATCAGGAAGCTAAGCATGGTTTGGAAAGTATGGGTATGGGTACTATTGCTTTGATTTACATCATTGCATCCCATAGACACTGCTTTTACATCAGGAAACCACTAGAGTCACATTCATCTGATGTGGCTGGTAGATTATTAACTGGAGTTCAAACCCATTCACCCAGAGAAGAGTCAGACAACTAGAGTTGTCCAAGCTAGGATGATCTGTTCATCCAAGGTCATAGCAAATAGCGACTAACCGAAGTGCTGTGTCTCATCTAAAGGTCAATATTACATTTACATCCACTAGTATACTTTTAATGTGGTCTTAATTAGGAGTTTATATTCTAAATCTTAAAGCAAACATCTAGACATGATGGTGCATAATGGTACAAAACTAATCCCATGTTAAGGTATAATCCTCCATTGTACATCGTGTGCATACACGGTGCAACATCATAGTTGTGCATGACACAGAAACCTCCTCACCCCCCCCCCCCTCCAAAAACCCCTCCACAACTCCCTCCTAGTGGTGTCAAAAACTAATCTACCTCGTCAGAATTGGATCGTGTTAGTGTCAACTACAAAATACCAACACAGCTAGCCTGGGCTCTGCTAGTTTCACTGACAGCCTCAGCCTCTTTGCAAGTTGGCAGTTTTTTCACGAGTAAAACTCCACAGCGCACCAAGAAATGTACTCCTCACACCTCGTCAAGACATGTTAGCACCCCTGGGGTAAAAAGCATTCTTGGAGAGGTCGTTTTTTAACCCCCTGAGGGGTTTTGCAGTTCCTCTACTGAGCCCTCCTACAAATGAGTGGCAAACTAGTGGAATTTTTCAACTAAACTCACCTAGAGTGCTTCCGAGAGACTTCTCATCCACTTTTTATCAACTTTTTCCATCCAATTTACTAGTTTTGTCTTCTCCAATTAACATTCAGTGCATGAACACTTCCAACAGACTCTAGGCGTTTACACGTACTGCTTAGCTGCCTATTATACGTTTTATCAATATATCTTAAAACCAATTAAAATTTCAATTACTGAGTGCACAACTCCAATTGTGAGGCACAGCAGTTTTCCATTATATGAACATCATATTTTATATTTTTCATCTCTTTTCAGTTTTTCCAGTGCAAACGCTGTTAACAAATGTGTACTGTTACGTGTCTGACCAAGTCTGTTTTCTGTATTGTTGCTTTTTATCACATGTTATTGAAGGGAGGCACATGGAATCATTAGTTAGGCAAGCACATAGAGTCTTTCTTTATTTTTCTCTAAACTGTGTTCAGCTAGGCTTAGTACTGTGCACTCTTTCTTCACTCAATAATGCCAAAGTTTTCTGAACTTTGTTTGGACAAAAACACAATGTACTAGATGCATAGAGTTGATGGCTTCCTATATAGTCCCATATAAGAATGTATTACATCAGCCACCCATACAATTGACCACCATCTGACCTCATGTCTGGCCAGTCCCCCATCGCTCTGGAGGCCACCCAGGTCAGTCTCCTGAATATAAATATACACAACTGTCCAGAATAATCTCCTGCGTCAGAAATGATTTCCACGATGACGTTTTGGAATTCCCTTATCAGCACGTGGCCCCACTGGCGCCATCTAGTGCAAAGTTAGAAAACTGCTCAGGTCACCGATACATCCCTTTAATTTCAAAATATGACATATCGATATTATAGGGAACTTTTGGACGCACCACTCGTTTTGTTTTCACCAGTAACCAAACGTAATATATATAACATACAGTTGGCCAATTACCAGTTTCCGCTGACTTACAGTTTGTATTTGATATACAATGTATAGTAACTGCTGACTGCTTACTCTAATGATAACAAAATGAGCCCATGCCAAAACTGAAAAATAACAAAGTAAATCTTTAGCTAAGCCAACTTTCATCTCCACACCACGGCACCTAACCCAAGGGGGTTAACCAACAGACGATCAGCCGATCTTTTTTGATCACAGGGGGTCCTTCCTCTGCCCCTGGGTAGCACCCCATGCTGAAACTAGGTCATGGTTTTAACACCCTTCTCCCATTTGTTAACAGTTGGAACAGATAATTCATCATATTCTCAATAGCCAGATGCAACCATGACAGGGTATTCTGAACAATGGGGGTAGGGTGCCATGTGAGCTCCATGTGTGCCATGGCTTCTATCTGCAAGGCTCACTAGTTTGGAGTATGAACTCATTAAACTAGCTGCTACTTCGGATAAATATCATAAATATCGGTTTATCCAAGCTGCTACCTTACTGGCCAACCTAAGACTATCTACAACTCTGTCGTGATGTGGACTCGTGACCTTATCATTACGTCTGCCTTTAACAGCTGGTCACATAACTTAATGAAGGTCCAGATCAGAAGCAGTTATTAGACAATATAGTACTACAGTTTTACCAGACAGGTTTTCCTCATGCAAATCTACACACTAGACTTTGTTGGATAAATCTTTCCCCAGAGCTCAGAGCTCGTAGCCCCTTGACTACATGTAAATAGCTCTTGTGTGAATGATTAGAAACCAACCTTTTGGCACGAAGGACTCCACTTCCTCTGACCAGTAGATGTGTTCCCTGACAACCGGGTATCCATGGCGACTGTTTACTTCCCCTGGTTGCCTTAGCAACGCAGGCATTTGCAGCTGGGTGGCAGGCTGTTCGTAAGGTGGCACTCCAGCCTGTCCATTGTTTTGTTTGTTTATTTCATCGTTTTCATGGATTATTTCAATGTTTCTTTTCGTATTTTTATTATTTTGGCCACGAGGTTTGAACTTCAATGCTGAGTCTGATGATTTGTGAAATGTTTTGCTTTGTAAGGCCCTGGATCCAGGAACACTAGTGTTCACTGCAGAGCGTTGAGGTTGATAAGGCTGAGGTTTGGCGAGTTTCGTTTTGTTTCTAGTCAAATGGTTTTTGACATCTTGGAATTTGAAGGGAGGTTTCCTTGTACCATTTTTGCTTTCATCAAAATCACCAGCTTTGAAAACAGGATTAGGGTTATCCCAATATTCGTATTCATCCTCAGCCTCCTCCTCATCACTGACGTCACTCTCGCCAATGACGTCATTGTTACTTCTGACGTCATCATCAGTGCCCTCTGCATAATCGTCATCATCTTCGGGGACATTTTTGCTGTCATACTGATGAGCGTGAACAAAGGCAAGACGTTTCGCCATGACAGGTAGGTTTTCTTTGTTGAAGATGACCCTCCGGTGATAGAGACCAGCTTCTTCAGGGTCGTAGTCCGTCTGGCCCTGTGGCTTCCGGTCGGTCATGAGTGAACTGCGCACGCGCAACTCACTGTGCTCCTGGTGGTTGTTTTGCTCCACCACAGCGCCATCTCGCGTGACCTCCCTCTTCCGGATGAGCAGGACCCTGGCAATGTCTACGTCGTCGCCGCCATCATAGAGGGCGTCGTAGTCGCTGCTACTTCCGGGCACGTGGACACTGTCATGTGACCCTATGAGCAGCAAGGTGGACGCTATGACTAGCGCGAAGGACGCTGCGATAGCGGCATGGCGGCGCCGGCGGGTGACGCACAGCCGCATCATGGCGAAGGGTCACCTGGCCACGTCCGCTAGACGGCGACGCTGCGCTGACATCATCTGTGACGTCATGGGGCGGCTACACTGCGTCCATCTTGGATGTCCTGCAACAGAAAAAATAACACATATTGTCAGTAAAATGAAACTACCAACATGTAGAATACATACAAACCAACATTCGGTAGAATTTCACTAATTTTAAAGTCGTATACATCATAAATACAAAATTCCTATCATGCACGATGCAATAAAATTGATGCAGTGTGCAGCATCCCTCCTCCTCCATCCCATCATGGTGGTGACTGCTGGTTATATTAACACTACTCGGGCGTCGGGGTCTTGTACTGAATTATGGATCAATGTGAAGCACATTGTAGCGATGAGTAAAAGGTCAATGCACAATAGACAATGCGTTTGTACACTATAGATACATGGCAAAAATGTGGGATCCTATGTAGAATCTCATAATATACACCATCTAAGCTGTGGCATTGTAAAATGTCTCTATGGAATTTTCATTCAACAAGTTCAAATATGTATATTGCGTATCCATGGCAACAGACTATTCCCAAGGATTCGATTGCAGTAACTGGAAGACTCAAATAGCAGAAAAAAGAAGCAGACAGCCAGTTGTGGTTTTGTGGTATCATAACGACAAAAGACCTTGAGTGTATGATACAGTCACACCTCTATAGTGCGGCAGACTTAATACATAATGATACTGGAAAGGTCGTAAATTTCTATGCTTTTTGTTAAGTGCTCTTAAATTGTGTTGAGGTAAATACATTGTTAATTTGTCAGGAATAACTGTGTTGTCAGACATTTCAGTATTCAAATCACTGTACCTATAACTATGACCGAGTATTCATGTTCAGTATAAGGTCCAAACTATTGTTATTTATACCAATATCCCAAGCACCAATGGTCTGATGGCCACAACACGGCGACATTCATGCATTACACAAGGAAGCGACAGATCAGATAAGAGCCTGCTATAGTTGTGTTTTTAGATCAGTGCATTCGAGATAAGATCAGCCAGGGCCAGATAAGATCTCTATTGCTTGTTGCTACAGTCGAAATTGTGTCTTTTTGGCGTCGGTGTTAAGTGCCAACTCTCTTGATACTGTCTGTTTTGGGAGATTGATGTGAATTGAGAAAATGGGAAAAAGAGTTAAAGAGCTCAAGATGCAGCTGCATTCGTATCACACTACCCATGGAGCCAACAGTAGACGCTTTAAGGAACACAAAAGTGCAGTACTATAATAGTATAAATCACATCTTGTTTGGTTTATGAAATATGACAAAAGTACCCAGAGAATTACAATATTTGTAACGTTTCTTATAACTCGTGTCATTGGTGACACCGAATCGGGTGAAAGGCAATTAAGCATAACTAATCACATCTGTCGATTTCTAATCAAGGTTGTATTATCATTAAATGCTTGTCCGTAATGTCTGATGTGCTATCTACAAGATAAGAGAATGTTATCATTATCATTATTGGCTATATGCTAAATGAAGTGTGTCTATCAACTCTAATTAGCAATGTTATGGACCATTTCGTCTGTCACTCTGATTTAGCTAGTACGTGAACTGATGATGTACTGAGAATACACTGCTCAAGTCGGATACATTATTTAGAAGTGAAGTTTGTGATTTGTACCTGTGGTAATCCCGCAAATCCAACACATGTAAAGTACATTGAGCAGTAATCCAATTATAATCCTTTTGTAATCCTATTATGAAGTACAATACAATTGTTCCCAGGAGAGCTCTCCACTTGAGGAGATCAGAATCCTGTTGCTCGTGGCGACTGCTCTCTAGTGACTGAGGCACAAAACTCGAGTAGGACGCCACCCCGTCACGCGCCAATGACGCTGCTGTGACATCCCCCCCCCCCTCCCCCCGAATGAAAAGACAAATTACCGTCATTAAGCCTGGGGGGAGGGGTGTGCAATTTGCCCCTCTGAAATAGCTAGCTAGGCAGTTACAAGTATTTCCTCTATCATTAGACCAGCCTATTGTCTGAGCAGACCTACTCAAGTAGAGGGCGCCCTCAGCTCAAGCATGTTTGTAAACTTCCAAAAAGCAGACGATAATTTGAAGAAGCCCTTGAAAATGAAAGCCATACAACAACCAAAGCCTCGTATATTCATGTCATATTCATGTCATATTCATGTCATTATAATTGGAAAATGGTTGCAGTGAATTGACTGAATTATGTAGTTATACAGGAATTTAAATGAGAAAATGAGGCAGCCAGCAATAACACTGAAACTGCAACTTAAAAACACACAACATGCCAGGCCCATAACTGTAACAAACGCAACCATTCTAGTGGAAAATATTCTTGATTTATTGGCCGGCATTTTGAGAAATAAAAAGGAGTTTTTGAATGGGGGATCCCTCATCTATTGTGAAGGTAGGGTAGCATCCGATACTGGATAAATGGGCGATAAATCAAGAGGGCTTTGCAGAAATCAAACAGGTTTAGTCTGAAATGATAGAGGGTAGGCATGGAGTAACAAAGGCTCCGCGGGATGCCAGCCATTGCACTCAGAGTGGCTGATATCCCGTGTGACAAATGCCTGCCCCAGCATGGCCACGGGGAATGAGGGACAGTGGATAAACAGTCATTGATGCCCTTATCGCTGGAGGGCATTGCTGATTACGCCCTCCAACAGGTCTGCTCTTCGACTTTTTGCCGCAACGACCCCCAAGGACTAGAAACCTGCAGGGCATCATATGAATGGTCTAGGGCCCATCAAATCAAGAAGTTGTGTCCCCGACAAGACACTACAAATGTCCCCCCCCCCCTCCCCCCCCCCCACACACGTGTCACACCACCATGTCTTGTAACTGGTCAATGTTTCTTTTTCTTGGAGATGAATAATAATAAACGAGGACGCCATTAGCTCCTTCTTTCAGTGGGGTACTCGTGAATATTATTGAACCCCGAATAACAAGGAATTGTTACCCTAAGTGGGGGACCAATTTAACCCTCCATATCATTGTTGCTGTGAGTGGCAAGTTCATTCTCTATCTCAACTCTTTCTACCCCTTGGCTTTTCGTGTAGGGTGATTTACCCCGACAGCTGTCAGGCTACATAACTAGAAAAAGGGGTGTATTTGAAAGCATCCAGAGCATGGCTGATATTCAAATGTATCGCTTTATCAGCTTGTAGACTCGCTTATCTGCATAACCCTCGCCTTGTACACGGCTATAGGTGTTGATAGACTGTTCTGCAAAAATGAGATTTATCTTTCGTCAAAAAGCTGATTCTTCCAGTTGCTTGCATTTCAAAACACTTAAAAAACTTTGCACAAGAAATGCAGGGCAACTTCTAAGACCCTTTGGATAATTTCACCCCTTGCTCTACCTAAAGGGTATATGAACCGTGCTCCAATTACACCCAATTACATCGTGTTATTAAGAAAAAAAGTCGAAAAAAGTCGCCAAAATGTGATATTAAGGGGAATTATGTCAAATTGACTGAGGAAGTTTACATGTTTATACACAGCGTTTTATTGCGTAGATTTTTTTTATCATGAATATCAGTTCCCTCACAGACTAAATATGGTAGTTTGATAGTAAAAGTATAGCAGTACAACATGGAGGTTGACGTACCATACTTCCATATTAAACTTACTTGAATAACAGGTACACAAGGAGAGCTATTATGCCAGTCTGAGTGAAGCTGGTACATGTCATGTTCATGTCAGGTGAACTTTTAAACTCACTCGAGTTGATCACCACAATACTCCCAATGGCATTACACCGGAGCTTTATTTGGGATTCTTCAGGCCTATTTGGATATTTCTTAAGGGATATTCACTGAGTCCACACCAGTCTATTAGCATCCACTCAACTATGAAGTAAATGAGGCTGGAGCAAATGCTTGGCTGAGCATCTTTGAATTTGGCTTCATGTTTTGTCGCCTTTGAACATGTCTGAAAATGCTTTGAAGCAGCCACAGCTACAAAGTACGACAGTGTGTACAAGGGAAGCATGCATGCTAAAGCCACTGGAGGCACACTATTGAAATGTTCACAATACCCCGCTATAACGGCCGAACCTCTTTACGATGTGTGACATCAATTCATCAATACATCGTCTTAATTTGGAACATTAACAAAACAATTCAAGTATAGTCTTGTAACCACTGAAATAGGCTTAAAATGATAACCCATTGTATTTCCAACCTCTATCTTCATGAAATCGTCATGCAGAGAGTGGCAGCCCCTCAGCGGAGTGTCTGGTCTCCCCTCCCCTTTCACACCCCTGACTCTCATATTTCATCTTTTAATTGCTGCCATAATAAATGTGAAGCGAGTTAAAGATGTATAATACTTAGAGGAGACAGCTGCAGGCGTTCACTGTATAGTTCTAGTCTTTAAAACGAATAATAGAGACCCCATGCGGATACACACCTCAGAAAAAGACAGAAAAAAGAGAGAAATTGTCAAATGAGGAGATGTCAGTAACACATTATACCCAGGTGGTAGCATAATAGACTATTAAGAGTAGAGTTCGGAGCTTCTTTGATATAAGACCGTCTTGGAGATTCTAAAGACAGGCGCCATTATGCAGACCTCAGCTCAGTACAACTGGGAGGGCTCCCTGCTGGTTTGTTGTGGAAGTGTTCTGAATTTAGAATCGAGTTCTCACAGAAGCACTTCAATCATAACTACCAGTTCATCACAAATGTCATTCAAAAGCTCAATGTCACTAAAGGTCAAGGTCATTACAGGTCAGACCAATCGTGTACATTTGATTGGTCACGTGATGATACTTCGCTTAAAAGGGGTGAAATAAATAACCCAAAATATTCGCCAGTCGCTGGATACAGCTGTTACTTCCTCGCCAGGTCGTGGTCATGTAAATTCATGAAACAAGTCGCTGTTTGAACTTTTGCAGCACCCTGCCCCTAGTTGCTTTGTTTCGTGATAGTTTAAGTCAAATCACGTGACTTCAATGGTTCCATGGGTGGTCATGTGATGTAACACGTGGGTGTTAACCACGTGATCTGGATCACCAATGAGGTGGTGAGTAATGCTTTTTTATTACAGAATTATAAAAGAAAACAAACAAAATTTCGTCCTTTGAATTATTATGATTGACTGTTTGGAAAAAAAACACCTTATACTCTCAATAAAGACTGTATTCAAGCTTAACATGTTGCCATAGTAACCTGTATGTGTTGGGCGTAGTCATGTGTTAAATATGATGACGCTATATTGCAATGACTTGAAGGTCAATTTTGGGGCTATTTAGATTAGGAGCAGTTTATCTTGGGCTGTTTAGATGTCTTTGTGGTTGTTTAGAAGTGTCCCTATCAACAGCAGATGCCTGTGTCATGCGCGTGCATGATATCAAGGGCTTTTGCTGCGCATGCATAATTTCACTGCATGTTTCAGAAAAATGGCCAACTGTAAAAGGCCCGTTCACCATATTCATTAGATGAGTGTTTGATTTCCTTCTCTTGGCAGATTTTCTTTCCTTTCCTGTAATTGCAAAAGTTTTTTTCTTCTTTTTGCGAGTCCCAGCTTTTCCTAGCCTCATACTTTGAAGTCAGCTCTCCTCATAACCTGCCATCATTGCAATGTAGTTCGGCGAGTTAAACAGAATGATCTCTCTGTCTAGCCTTCTGCCTACGTGTCCCAATGATCGTTCCGTTTCGCCTGCTAATATTACAACAACCGGAAATGACTCTCATCACTTGTGGCATGCGCATTACATACCTCATTAAGCGCAGGGGCCGCGGCTGTCAAATACAAACAAAAGAAATATCTATGCCATGAAGTAAACAAACCATAAAATGACGTTTTTATGCCCTCCGACTCATATTGAACATGTTCTAAATGTTTGATGGATTTCTGAATTTTAGCTTATCAATATTTGACAATTTCGACACATACCCCCAGGGAGGGCGCAATTTTGTGTAACACTAGTTTGCAGATCGAAGTCACTGAATCAGTTCGATGTAAAAGGTCATTTTTCAAAAGTTAAAAGCCCTTCTATCTGACTCAGAAGCCACTGACATCAGCAAGGTCGAAAATGGCTGAGTGGAGGCCATTTGTATTGTGAGTCATTTAATGGTTATCCTGAAGCTTGGTGGATGCGGAATATATTACAAAAACAATGAATAATGTCAATCTATAGTTGAATGAAATAAACTGGTTTTTTTTATACCACACTGACAATTAAATTGAACTTGTTTATCACACTATTTTTGATGGAATAGAATTGTTCACTAGATGGATATGAAATTATCATAGAAAGTATATAATTAAATTAGTAAAATTATTATATTTATTTGCTAAATGTAAAATACTGCAACAAGTAAACAATCCCCTTAAACAAAGACAATAGAGTGGCTGAGAGCACATATTGCTCTTGAGCATCCATCACTAGGACCGCATCTCTTTGCTCATGCTGCTGCAGCAGGTGTTGTTCCTGGCTACGCAGCTGGTCAATTCGTCCTCTCACGAAACTGTCCATTTTCAACATGCTGGTATTTCGCCCATCAACATCTGTCGGAGCCTTCTCAGTTTCAGGTTCAGCAACAGTCTAGAGGACCATGAAAAAGGCAACATTTTCTGCTCAGCCAAACAGCACAGACAATGGCCATTAACTCATCTGCTTTTAAGGCCCCTTTGAGACATAATAACCATTCAGTGTCGCCCCGAATTATGGCCACTTCCGGTAGATGCATGACCTACTTATGGTGCCAAGTTAAAAAAATACTCGTAACATGATGAAAAAAAAATTATGTTATTCATCGTATTCAATGTGCATAATTTTGTCTCGTTTTCTTGTTAATTATATATTCGAAAAAAGAAAAAGCAAGAAATTTCAGTAAATTACGGCCACTCGTTATTTCATGTAAAACTTTGAATAAACCCTTGCCTGACATCCAACATATTCTTTTCATTCAACACAACTGGTCACTATTCGCAGATAACTTCTTGTAGCTCTGACTAATCTGAGAATGTCATTTAATCCCTAAAAGCCTAATGAAGCGAGATGGTCCTTAATGCCAATAATTGCGATTATCAGAAGAGATAATCTCTGCTGAGCTGTCCAGCATGACAGAGACAATACCCCCCTTTTGGGACACAATGACATGTATTATCATGCTGCAAAAATTTATTAAATTTACATAGATGGCTGCTGAAGCAGAAAGACAGACAATGGCATCAGCTTAATAAGTTTGTGTTGGCAAGTCAGTTTTTTTAGTGCAATTAGTTCTAGGTGAGACAAGATTTTTTTTTCAAGCCATCGGGTCTAAAAGTGACATAATGCCAATTATGAAAATTTTGAAGGGATTATGAATTTATTTGTGGCAATCTCACGCAATATTGTGGATAAATTTTTTGTTATTAAAAAATTGTTTCATAACTTTTTTTTACTGAAAACCACTCAAATAGTGGCATATTGTGTTGAACAAAAGAAGGCAATCAAAATTGAAGAGATTTAACATGACTCACAACCATGATAATGTCAGAAAAAATTCTAAAATGATTGGTATATTTGACACATTTCATAATTTCCTGGCATAAATAATTGACAGATTGACAGGATTATTTTGCAAATTTGAAATTTATACTTGACAGCACTTAATCTAAATTTATCACCCTTAATCATCCATATTTTTTCTTCTGCAATTTCATACTGTGATTAATTGGATCATATTGAATTTCAAGAAAAACTGTTCGCATTAATTATAAACCAAAAATTAAGGGGACGAATGTTCCTTAATTATCTGTCACTAATCGCTTACGTAATTCTGACGGCAAAATTAACATTTAATGACTTATTAATTGGATCTGATTAATTAGCGCCAGACGTTGATTGTCATGGTAACAGACGAAAATTGTATCCAAGGAGACAATTGGACCGTCTGAGCATCTGAGCACGTGCTGTGACGTCACAAAGGAACGATGACGACAGATAGGAAACAGAACACCGTGTGAGTGAATCATTGTAGATCTGAGATTTCTGAAATGTTTTTGTATGAGGAACCTGGATTTTTAAATTACCATAAATTGTTCGAATTTGTTGTCATGGAAACTAGTTTAAAACATGCATGTTATATTAGAATTTGAGGTTATTTCGGTTTCTGAATTCGTGCATTTTACAATTCAGTTGGTACCTCGATGACCCAGTAGGCCTAGCATACTAACAAAAACTTTGCACAAACACTAAATCTAGGCAAATCAAAATAAAGTCCCTGGAAATATGAAATTCACGCCTACAAATATTTCTTTGCCAGTTTGCAAAACATCCCAAGAAAACAGTGTGTGAGAAACACGAACTACAGTTCTCATATTCAGAAATTGCTTTGCGGTCGAGAACTTTTCTGAAATGAAGTTCCTATTATAAATGAATCCTGCGCATCCATGTTGGTATTTGGGATTGAATAGACCTTTATTCTGGCCAGTGAAAAGACTTGAAATAGATGGCTGACACTCTTTTAATGGACACTAACAATTGCACTGGACATAAATGGACAGGCTGAACACCTGGGATGGTCAAAAGGGCCTCGGAGTGGATGGTTCAATGGTCAAATCGTCCGCTTCATTACACCGCGTGACATCATTGATCATGCATATTCGTTTGATGGTCATTGGTCACCCAGGGTCAAAGGTCAGGTAATTGTTTGACAACTGGACACAGCCCACTGCCCATTGTCCAGTCTGAGGGGCAAAGAGGCTTTTGTGTCAGATGTGGAGGCTGGCCACTGGGCAGTCTGCTGGACATTAATGTAGATCAAAACACATTTATAAGAATTTGTATTCTATTGTCACTGCCAATAATGAATGACAACCTGATGTTATATTATCAAAATCTGTATCACCCATTTTCATATATATTACGACCACAACAATTGTATATGTATAGCCTATATAGACATTCAGATATGCATAAGTTGTGTCCTATGGATTCAAGATCTGGTTGGTAGATATTCGACGAATGCTATCCTTGAAGATGTTCTAATCGGTTTTTCCATTATCTGCCAAAACTGAGAAAGGACCAAGTACTTCACTTTGTAAGGACCCAATGGGACCACAGATACGACCTATAAAGGACCCCAGATAGGACTTATGCAGGCCCCAGACAGGACCCCATACAGTCCTCTTAAGGGAGGGGTGTTTCAAGTGCATGGACCCCACTGACAAGCAAGGCGGTCCGGGGCTACCCACCCTTTGTACCGGGAGACGAGAGGGCGGGCACCGGCGTTGTCTCAGCGGGTAAGCTGTGCCAATTACCCCTCTACATGAGGAGGGGATAATACCGAATAAACCAAAATGAAAAGCCCCTTTGAGAGGGTTTATTAAACCAGCAGGCTTCGTGCTGTTTCATTAATCCACATAGACCTAAATCTGGTGGCCAGGCAGTGTTGCCACTCTTTAATTTTCCCCTCACATTTTCCACTCGAAATATTCTATTCATCCCAGTTCCGTTCTGACTTTGTACAGCTGCAAACTCTTGCATGGAACCCCCCTTTTCAACCAGTGCATTTTGTAAACTGATCAGCAGCCCCACAGTTACCCTTCCCATAATTCCCCGCATGCATATTAGGGGCTTTGATGACGTCACAATCAGTTTGATGACGTCAGGACCAAAAGAGAGGCGTAACAGTTGCCCGGATAAAGGAAACAAATCCATTTGAGAATTGACCTTATCGGAATGATCTCATCGAGTGCACTCATTCAGATCTCATTGGGTCCCATCAGATGATTAAAACTAGCAACGGATCACAGACAGAGGCTTCCATTGGAGAACTCCATTTGAGAACTCAACAAAAGAATTGCCTCATGCACCTACAAATTATTCAATGGCTTAGCGTTGTAACTCCGCATCACCCACAATGGCTATTCACTTCAAGGATCTTCAGTGGATCAAGTTCTCTCGAGTCAATTAGCATTTTGTTCATCTACACTGACACCTTTTGCTGTAAAACGGTTTGTTGGGTTAACTCGCAAACGGACTGCACTTGCAATGGAGAGTTGGCCTCTACAATGTACCAAATATAGGCAACAGTTACTGGCATAACTTTACATATTATTTGCAGCTGCCAGCCCCATTAGGAAATTATTAACCCAACCATATTAAACTGTATGTAAATATCATGCTGTATTTAGGTTCGACTATAACATTCCCTATAATGCACAATATCAGTGTGTATAGAGCAGTCTATGGACGTGGTGCATGGTCAGTCCTATGAGCATGATGAGCGGACCAACTATATTTATTTACACGAAGCCCATCATGGTGGAATTGAGACATCTATATCTGGAGTCAATTTGAGGGTGATTTGCTTATCACTTGGTCTGATGAACTAAAACCCCAGAATGGGCTGGTGGTAGGAGCCCTTCATGTGGTCTAAACACCCGGACTTATCAGCAGAGGGCAGCTGTCAGACCGTGGCCCTACCCTGGCCCTAGCATGGCCCTACCCCTCCCATTTCTAATCTAATTATACGTCTGACACTTTCCCAGGGTCTAATGACTGTCGTGGCTCTATAATAATTATCATGACAATGAAAACCACATGTAGGAATGGTGAATAATATGCACCAGAACTAAATGAAATCACAACGCCAAAATGTGACATCACAGTGACATCATATACACAGTATGACAGCATTAGTGATGTCATGTGTTATTCATATCTGTCTGTTTTGACTGCAATGTTTCATGATGCATTAGGTCTTAAGTCACTCTCAAAATGTTTTTTTTTGCTGCAGCAGCAAGTAGCTTTCATATTCTTCCATTATATGCATGGTCTCGATAAGAAGCCGGTGTCATATAAACGCCGGTGTAAAAAGACCTTTGAAAAAAAAAATCTTTCTAAAATCCGATAAACTTTTGGACTTAATTTGGACATTCATTTTAGATTTTCTGATATTGCAACATTTTTGGCAGTTTACTTTAGTTGTGAACATATTTCACTGGAGTATTTGCACTATAAATTAACCAGTCTGCAGACCATATGAGCCAGCTAGTCTGTCTCCATGCTGTGGTCTCAGCTGAGGTAGCATTTCAATTCTGTGCATCTGACAAATAGCTACAAAGTAGCCAATCTCAACTGCCTACAATGCTGTATGTTAAATGTAGCAAAAGAACACATCAGAGAGACACACGAAGACACATGAGAGTGAAAAGGATATCACACATCATGGTTGACCTGAGCTGGAAATGCATGAATCATCATGTGTAGTGTAGCTCCTGCAAATGATGTGTTTTGCACCTGGCTACATTTATGAACAAACATTCCTCAAATTCCAACATAAATCCACTAAAATATCACACACTAAACTTATGAGTAGGTTGTGACACTCAGCTGTGACACTGCACCTATCAATGTCACTGTGAGGTCACACAAAAAAGCGACTATGATATAAGCTATGACATCCTAATTTCACGCAACTAACATGTAGCCTGCCTGCCATGCTGTGACAAATGGATTCTGGCTGTGACTAGACTGCCATTCTGGTGTCAAATGATCGCCGTACACTGTAATATCTGCATAATGTAATAGGCTGACAATAGCAGGAAAAAGTGGATGCACAGCACTATTATGTAATGTGCCAATGTCACCCTGTGGGAGAGACCATGGTAATTCCAATGCAACACATTTGGAGTAAAGCATTTGCACCCCAAGGGGTCAGAAGTTTGTTAGTAGTTCGATTCGCAGCCTGTTTTCTTTGCGTTGTATTATTAGGAAGTTTGTAATAAATGAGATCACTTAGTAACCCAGTGTGGACTGATAGTCTTATCATCTCATCAGTACGTCTGCCTCTGGCAGTTGGTCACTTTCACGACCATATCTTGAGTACTGAATTTCCTTCATAAGATTTGATAATTCATTGACAGTTTGAGAACAACTGAGTCATCCAGATTATTGGTTTCTTGGGATTAGTCAAAGTCTTTAGGAGTGGAAAATGCATCCCTCAACAAGTGGTCAGTCACTGACCATTCACTGACCAGGCTGAATGAATCCCATCCTAGCATCTCCTGGTGTCTTATGACCACTTGGTTATTTGCTTGGACAACTCCAAGTGGCTAAGCTGTTGATGTGAAGCACTGCCCCTTTAAGGTGGAACTTTGCAGTGAAACTCCACTATAAGACCACTTCACCATTACGACAACAGATACAGGACCTAACTTACAAAAAGATCTACCACAACGACACCTCACAAATAAGACCAATAATTTGTGCTCATTGTGGTCTTAATAGTGATGTATTCAGTATTCTATATACTGCATGAGAAATCTGAAATAACAGAAATTTCAGCATATGAAGAGAAAATTTAGTTCTCACCAGTGGCAACTTCAGTATCCCATAATATGAATGGCCAAACATTAATAATTTCTTGTGCTTTTTCCTTAACTTGGCCCAGAATGTCCAGAGGGTCCCATAAGCCCCAGAGAAGACGTCTGCCGTTTCTGCAGAACCTTGCAAAGACTTTTTCTGAATCTTTTGGCAAAGGAAATGGCCCTGTGGATGCAGAAAATGCAAAACCAGGGGAATTATCATGTTACCTGCACCTCAGCTGCCCCTGGCTACCAAATGCTAGTAAAACAAACAGATTTCTGCACAGAAATAATATTGCAACAAACACAGGGGCGAATGCCAACAGACTTCACAGCAAAGTCAATAAACTCCAATGTTTTCACAGCACTGTGTTTGCTGTATACTGACATTCTCGTCAAGTTCTCGCGCTCCGTGAGATAAGAAAAGTTGCGCGAGATTTGGGGGAGCAGAGGTGTTAATATGACATAATAAGTGATGAGATTGCAAATATAAGTTTGAAAAAACAGTTTTCTTACCTTTTCAAATCAGTTGCAGATGTAATTTCTTCAAATATCAAAACAGACAGGTGGTGAGACAAAGTATATCATCCAGTCCAGTGCATTAAATCCAATTTATCATACCTGGCAGACTATCAGCTGCTATCATTGGTCCTTTTAATCCTATTCTATTGTAGAATTGTTCCACTCTGTTGCTATGACGATCTAACAACAGCGAAACCGTTATTAAGATACCAGCATGACGTCACAATGGTTGTCAACCAATTATAGTATCAGTTTTCCCAATATTTTGAAAATGACAGCCCTGAATACACCCCTGCCATACAACACACTACAACAGCTACAGGCGGCTCAGCAACTTTATAAGCTTGGGTCGTACCATTGGTTGCAGGGGGGGGGGGCAGGTGCAGGACTATCCCATTCCACTGCAGGGTGCTCCATGGCTAGATTCCAACAGTTTCAGCACCATAAACCCCAGTTTTGTTTGATTTTATGAGGAATCGATCAATGTCTGGTCTCTTAGAATATCTTGGCACATACCTGGTTTAAGGATGATCACAAAGCGTCTCTTCACCAACTCACCAGAAAAATGTCAAATAAGACGAAAAAAGTCTCTTAAAAGCCTTATAAATCTATACGCTGTGACGTCACTAGTGTAGGTGATGGACATTTTCAGCAAATGAATTATTGGCAATGATTTCAGCATAAGACTCTTTGCCATCCAAGATTAACTACTGTTAGTGCAATGGTTAATGAGTAGTTGTCTGCAACAGTCGGCAGTCCTGGGTTTGGTTTCAAGACAGAAATTTACGTATTTAAACTGTATAGATAAAGGTTTTAGCAGTACATTTGGGTAATTCTATTGTCCTTCATTCGAAATGGTACAGACCTAGTACATTTAATTGTCACATGGTCGCCTTCCTTGCTCTTGTTTTCCGCACCGGAAGTGGCAAAATCTTTGATGTGAGGGCTACACTTGATCAATTTGGACCTTATTTGGTGACACCAAATAAGGTCCAAAATTATATTTTGATTCGGGTTTGTCACAAGATCTTAAGCCATAAAGTTCTTGGGACAAAACCGAATCAAAATATAATTTTGTATGTTCATCTATCTAGCAATGGATTATACTTTGAGATTTATAATATATCGTGAAACCAGTTCCATTGCCCACACTGATTAGTTTTCCTAATTTGCCTGTCAGAACTCAAATTTCCCTACACAGTGCTGCACTGAGTCAGTAGGACTGCACTGAACAGGTATCAGCATTACATAATGGAGAGAGGCGTCCCCCAGCCACGCCAGATTCGTATCTGAGTGAAATGGCGAGAAGGTCTCAATATTCTGGGGGATAAAACCAGATAAAGACTGCTAATCAAACATGGCGACCATTGTTGCCCTCTGTCTGTTCGTCTGCAACGAGATTCTCGCGAACAAACGAGACATGAGGTGACAGCTGATTGGCCAGCCAAAACCCCTTCGGTGTCCTAAACACACATTGAAATTGGAGAGAGGTCTATCCTGGCATACTGATGGGGGTTGCTGGAAGAATGGCTTAAAGATCCTGCCTCATTAAATCAACACGTGGGGGCGCTGCATGCACCCTGGACAAATACCCTGGTGGAGGGTGTATTACGTAACACGAATTAAAGGCGCGTTTAAAACTAATCCACCACCCCTGCCACCCCACTGGATCAAGTGTGCTAATTCTCCAAAACACAAATGATCAGTTACATTTATTCAATTTATTGATTCAGAGTTGAAAAGTGGCTGAGATTATGTTGCCCATGCATGACCAGCTGTTAGAGGCAGGAATAATGATGAAAGGATGCACATTCACCACAAGGGTGGAGTAATTTACTTGCTCAACATGCCGAGCATAAAACATAGATCTGTCAAAGGCTAATTGCCAAAGATCCAGTTCGAACCAGCAGTGTGGATGCCAGCCTTATCATCTCAGCATTACGTCTGCCCTCAAAGATATATATTAACATCTCTCAAAATTAGCATTTCAGTGTAGATTGATAGTATACCGCCCTGCGTTACACCTGTAATAATCATTTGTCTTCACGTGTAGTAATTCCACTTACTAATAAGTATTATGGCCATTCAGCCAATAACTACATTAGAGTCCCCCCATAACCTTTTGATGCATAAATGCCATATAATGAGCAGTATTGTCATAAGCAATTATTCCCAAAAAGGATTATGAGAGCATTGATAATATTCCATTGAGCATGAAGATATCATTTTTCACTCATGTCATAATCATTATGCTCTCTGTGCTTTATTGATCATAACAAAGCTTTTGGCAACATTGCCATCTGTTTGAGGGATGAAGGAAGTACTTTGGCAGTGTCGGATGCCATATTCTGCACTGTTGTGTAATACGAAGCCAGATAAATCGTAGCATCAATTTATTAATGAATGAACATCTATAGCATTGTGGTCTTTGCGTGTGTCTTATATCTGCAACTCATGTGCACATCATTTATTGATGTTGCTTCATAAGGTTTGCCTCTTGTCTCGTTCTTTATAGTGGAAAATGGCCTGCATCTCTTCATCCAATTGAAAGAAATTTAAGTGAGAAAGTGCAAGAAAAACAAACAAGATGGAATAAATAAATATATACCCGATGGTTCCAGGTTTCAACTGGATGCTTAAAATATAAGAAGTTAAATCCTAGTGCTTTGTACTCAGTGCCCGTGTTGAGGCAAGTAGAATGCCCTAACATGGGGTGAGTGTGACTTTCCAGCAGATTCTTCACATGTTCAAGGCATTTCATAATAATGATAATGATTTATATAAACTTGCTTTTAACTTAATTTACTCGTAAATCTTTACACTATTGCTTTTACGAGTTACATTTTCTCAATGTTTTTTCTTTCTTTATCGCAGTCAAGTCATTGTCGAACTGGAACAAAAAAAAAAATAAATAAATAAAGCAAAAGTATTTTGTGAAAGATATTATTTGTAGGAATTCGACATTTGGACCCAAGTACTGGTCCCTCAGGGCTGCACTTGTCAAAACCATTGCTCAAAGATCCTATTTTCCATTCAATGACAATTCTTACTAGAGAGAGAATCGCCTGTATTTATGTATATTTATATTCATACAAAGACAAACATGTAATCACAACCTACAAACACCTTTTAAATCCTATCCTTTGGGGGAAAATCACAGAATCTGGATGAAACTGTCAAAACAGAGCATTGTTTAATCTGACCACGAACACGTTCTCTTATGACAACCCACTTGGGTATTCTGTTTTCATATAAAATGCAGTTGCCCGTACACTCCGCTGCAACAGGTGTGATCTTGTTTTCTCTCATGTTTCAAATAATACGCAGGTTAGGAGTCTTCCTAGAGTCGTCATACTCCGTTGTCACCTGTTTTTTCTTCTTTTGGAAAGCTCATTAGTCGACACAATAAACCTTTTTGCACAAAACACAAAGCTCCAACAAAACACTGCTAATTGATGAGTTCTCATATTTGTCATCAAGGGACAAAACGCCTTAATTGACATATGTAGGGACTCCGCAGGTGTATCAATTAGCTCCATTGCACCCCATAATAGGCTCGTTACCATGGGGACCGATTAATATACCTCCTTTTTTCACACAGGTGTGAAGTTTCATGAGGTAAAAGTGCACGATCTTTTTTAATACAAAAATCTCCTGTCAACAACTTGAAACTTTCCTGTGAGGTTATTATAATTGTCCCAGTACATATCACCTGTCTGTCTGTCCAACCGTCTGTCTGGGTTGGTGCAGTTCTCTATACTAGGACAGTTTCTTGCCAACCACAATGTTCTGTCATTTCGCTGTCTAGAAGCAACGAGAGATGACCAATGTCTGTCTCTGAAATGGTTAGTCTGTCCATCTGTCAGGCTCAAGTATCTAATCAACCATATATATACCAAATTTCATTTCTGTCTTACTTTCTCTTCTCCTTCTATATCTGTCTCACTCTTTATATATTATATTTTTGTCTATGCATCACAATATTTCTGTTTCGCTGTATTTTGGACTGTCTGTCTAGCTGTCTAGTTGTCTGTTGGGTGGACTTTCTGTCCATCTCTCTGTTAGTCTGTCTTGTTAATAGCCATGTCTCTATCTGTCTCTACTTTCCCGTCTGTGTCTCCATCTCTGTCTGTCCTTCTCTCTCGTTAAAGGAGTCTATCTATATATTGGTGTGTTGTGATGCACCGGGGATCATTTGATCTCTGCTCTGGATCCCTGGATCAAATTCCTGCGGATCTTGATCTTCATTAGTTATGCATGCATGCATCCATCTGATATGTTTATCACAAACCAGCGAATCATTGTCATTAACATATTGACCTATCAATACATCTCTACATATTTCACTCTTTGTTGGCACTGCAATTATTGGCGCAGTGGGTAAAAGGTTCGGTCATGTGCATATAAGTATTGGGTCATGAGCCGTTTTCAGTACAGCTAGCTGATGCATATCAACCATGGTAGTATCTAAAACATAGCAAGAGTTAATTGCATTATTTGAAATGAAAAAGGGCATTTTAATATTGTCTGAATTGCAAAATGGCATTCTATAATAAATATATCAAATATATATCATTCCCACAATATTTACTGAATAACTAAAACTTTACACTTTTGTTATTCTGCAACACATACAATGTAATACTGGCAGCTTTCTTCCGCAGTATATATATATATTCAGGCAAATAATATGATTCATAAAGAGTGAGACAGAGGTATAGAAAGAGAAGAGAAAGTAAGACAATTTAGTATATAGATGGAGAGACAGACATTGCTGATATGTTAATGACAATGATTCGCTATATATATATATATAAATATATATATATATATATATTTGCAGTAGCTTATTTGCAATTCCAGGTGTTTCCAGGTATTCTCCATTTCTCCCAGGTTTTGTGTCTGATGTTGAAATTAGGTCATTTGCGCATGACATCAGGAAAGCCTTTTAATGTCGCGATAAACGTATACCTGGATATAATAGGTTCATATTACATGATATCATGCTGATATGCAGGAATATTGATAAACATATATATTTTTTCAGCACTTTTCTCTGATATCTTATACACATTTTCGGGTGATTTTAATCCCAGCATAACACAAGATACTTAAAATCGCAATACATGTAAAAATCTTTGATATTTGAAAAGTTTCAACACGGTGCAAATCATGCAATATAAAGAAGTTCTTGCAAAATAAACATACTCTCTTTCCCATGTCATAATGCTTTATGTTTGTTCATTTGAAAATTTACATTCGTCAAGATATGCGTTTCTTGTAGGTACAAGAATTTGATATTGGACTACAAAGTACAAAATGAAATTGATATTTTGCCCAACATGCATATTTCCACATAACAAAACCATAGAACCACGTGTAGGTTTATTTATCAAACATTAGCCATGCCAAAAGTTTCCATATTTGTTCGAGTAAAAGCATTTGGGTTTTGAAGTTGTCACCATATTTCCAACAATACAAGAATAATCACGGCAGTCAGAATTTAGTCTCAGCTCAGAATGCATGTCATATCACCTCATCATAACGTCAGCCTCTGGGTCTCTTGAAGCTTAGCTATTCATGTCAGCTGACTAAGGTTACCCATCTATAATGATGCCCTAATATAGCAACCACATCCTCATCATTTATGAACCATTTTATGAAACATTTCGATTACAACCTATGATCAATAGCAACAAAGAAAATGGTTGCCAACTTGGGTTTTGTGTGTGTAGCATATGTGGAGAATAACCTCCCTATCTCCCTGTTGCCCATAACTTCCTGTAAAGCTGAGCAGGGATTAAGTGTATCTGTGTCATGAGGCTAATCCGCGGATTAGTAAACCTGTTTCTGTGATCCGCATAATCCGCCTCATGATTGTAATGTATCCGCAGGATGGGCTAACATGCTGAGGGCTACATACAGCACACCGCAGGTTAATGCTGTTTTGTTTTCCTGATGAGATTATAGCTTATTCCGCTGCCCTGTCATTCATAAGTAAAATCACAACTGGACTATCTTTTCATTGGTTTACATATATATAATCATTTTCAAGGGTTTAAATGATGGAGATCTTAAATATTAGATCAGCCTTATAGTTCTCCTCAACCTAGTTTTAGTCTTTTCATCAGAATAAACTTTGCTGGACAATATTGCTAATATTTTGAATAGACACATTTCTTAGATAATAGAACTTTCCATCACTATATAGTATGTACTATTTCTTTATTTCTAATATGGCACAGATCATTCTAATTGATAGCAAGCAGATGTAGCAGATTTTACAAGACATCTGATTCTTGTTTTCCGTTTTGTTGTGTTCTGTGCGTTCTCCAGACACAAATTCCTCTACTTTTCAAGACACTCATTTCAACACAATAACAGCCGGAACTTGTCGAAGTCTTGGAAATTTCAAAAGAAATTGCAATTGTGCATTTCAGTCAAGTGACGTTCAAATTGTTAATTTTTTAGGTGGCTTCTTTGGTTTTTTTCAAGTTATGGTTATTATCATCCTGTCTGTCTGTCTGTCTGTCTGCCTGTCTGCTGTCATGGGTTCACCCTGTGTGGCCTGTTGTGAAGGAATCCAACAAATGCAGACCTAGCGAAAATTGGACAATTAAAAAAAAGAAAGTTTGAAAAAAAGGCACACAAATAAACTGTTGAAAGTGGTTGAGCAAAAAAGCAGCACTTTGGTTGACAGCAAGAGTCAATGTTCCAAGACAAACATCTTAAGAAAAGTCAATAGATAGCTTTACATCAGTTTACAAGGCATTAAATTGAAGGTAAACAAGAGCATTCATCTCGCCATTCTGAGCCCATCTTGTCACATAGAGCCAGTTTGGTGTAGATGTCTAAAGTAAACAATCGGTTTAAAGAGAGACGTGAATTTTAATCTGCTAGATTTCCTGAGATGCCTTCAGATTCCTGTCCCATTGTGTAGAGGTCAGTGAAGGTCATTTCGAAGCAAAGAGGGGGCACAAGATAGGGGCACATCGCGGGCAAGGGTGCAAGAAATAGTGTCTTGTCAGCACCCTGCCTGACCTTGCACATGCAGGCCTACATAAAGCACCCCTTTACCCCTCTGACAAATATTGAGAAAGCAGGGCAATTAAGGCACGGCCTTGCAGATGCTGAACAATCCCCCGGGCAAGGGGAAATGTGAAATCGAAGTCAAGCCAGCAAAGCAGGGTAAATACTCACCCCACCCCTTTTATTTCATTTACAATTCAAATAACCCCCCAAAGACCGTCGAATATTCATAGACATAATCTCAACTTTTACTTGACTACATGGCTTGCAAAGGCAGGGGGTAGCAAAGATTTCGCTTCACAGCAGCTCAAAAAGGGGTGTACTGCAGCCACAGGATTTGTTCTAATAAGCCACGTGGCGCCATCTACTGGAATCTCTTAATTGGACAGCAGACCATTTCATAAACACAATTATGTTATCATGCATATGAAGTGAAATCCAATGTAATGTTGATCGGCTTATGGCTCTATGGCTTTGCTGGTCTGACTCCGATTGAAATAACACTTTATACATCGTGAAAACAGTTTGAAATCTTGCTATTAATTTTCAGGCAATATGGCAGGTTTTATGCACCTCTTCCTGCGATATAGCTATGTCAATATTCCAGCTAAATTGGTTTAGTAAGCTGACTACAACATGATTGGAAAGCAAGGTGTTTCTTGGCCTATACATCTTTGCATTATAATGCAACGGGACTTGCCGCCGATTTCATAGAATTTGAAAATAAACGCCAGGTGATGTCATGTGAGTCCACGACTCTAATTGGCTGAGGGCTGCCTTAACCAATGGGAGTCCTGGATTTACATAACGCCCTCTGGAGTTTAGTTTCAAAGTCTCTGAAATTGGCTGTAAAGCATCCACCCCCAATGGGTTCAAATGTATTGGGATTCTTATGTACAATAGCTGGGTTAAATTGTTAAATTTCTGTAAATCTATGCAAATGAATATGTATTGAACATATTGGAAACCAAATAAACTACAATTACAACTTAGCAATTAAAGCCAGTCTTGGTGTCATCAAATTTACATCAAACCCTAAAAGCTGCGTTATTTAGTAAACTGTTGTCAAGTAAACAATGACTAGGTCTCGTTTTGGTTATAAAGTGGCTTTATTAGCCAGGTGGTCTTAAAAGTGAGGATCAATGGCATTGTCTTTTTTTTTTCTCCACAATCTCAAGGTCCCCACACTTAATCCTCCTTTTGTGTGACCATGACTTCGTTTTGCAGCCATCTTTGCCTTTTCGATTTGATTCTAGCATCTCTGAAGTCGTTAATGCGATTACGTTCAGTCCACATCTTAATCTTTCGCTCTTTGCCAAGTTGTGTTTATAATTCTCAATACGCATAAAAGCCAGCATAAAAGCCAGTCTTTATTCTTACACAGGTGCTACCTGTTGCCTGGATTTTCATCATGACACTATGCTCAGGACATTAGACTCGCGTTGTATACGCTGGTTTCATTGTACTAACAGTTAACCCGGCCAACGTGTCCACCTCCTCATGCCATCACACCGTTTGCAGCATGCACTTACTTCATACTTTGCATGGCAGGGTGCGATTTCAGTGGAGAGGAAATAGATCTGGCATTGTCACACTTGACAACTGTTCATTGTTGCAAATAAGATATATTTCTACCTCGTCGTTATAGTTGTTAATTCTCATTAGTGAGGTGGCTTTATTTGCATAAATATTTTAGAGGTAAAATGACAAGGGAAAAAGAGACTTTTAGCCTGAAATTAGAAAGTGGGTAATATATTGAATCATTATTGATTGATATATAGCTTAGTGGCGATACTGTTAGAAAAACAATCAATTCTATTGCTACAAATAGTCAATTGAAAACTCTACTGGCGTTGGTGATCCCTAAGAATAATTCTAAGTGAAAGGATTTCAAGATAGGTGTTACAAACTATAGTCTCCTTTTCTCCCATTTTTACAATAACAATTTGCCACAAGTTATTTGACAACAAACAAACTGATAAGGTGATAGCGACAAAATATGCATGGCAAAGTGAAATAATGTAAAATAATTCTCTTAAAACTAATGCCATATAGTTCATTCAGAGATTGTTTTCCAGTGCTACTCTCAGCCTATCCCACCCACCCTGCACCTGGAAGCCCAGTCTGCCCATCCATCACCCTATTCTTCTCAAATGGCCATTGTGTCAGAGCCTGTGTGTCCACAATTAGAGAGTGACACTAGCAACTGTAGTAAACTGCAGCCGTTTTTCACTTGGCTGCAGATGCCACCTGTGTCCCTGCACTGACTGCTGATCTCCTCTGATCTCCAGCTAGCCCGAGCGAGCCCGAGCGAACCAGAGTGAGCCAGACCAGTGGTCCTTGTAACATGAATTATAGATGCCCTTGCCTCAGAGCCAAGGGCATTTGGTACATGGTCTTAGCCAACCCATTCAACCCAGTGAGGGCCTTGCAGGTCTAAGGATGCCCTTACAGGTCTAAGGATGCCCTTGCAGGTCTAAAGATGCCCTTGCAGGTCTTTGGAGGTCCTTGGGTGTCCTGTGAGGTCTTTGGGTCTTCTGTGGGTCCCCCAAAAAGGTCCTGAGGCCCTCACAGGTCAACGTATGATGTCACTTTACCATCAAATGATGTATTGCCCTCGTGGGAGGCTACTGGCCGTGAGCTCAAATGATGCCCTCTGTTCCTTAGGACAAGACAGGACATGGGCCAGTCTCAAAGACCTCCCTTAAGGAACAAATTGTTGCTCTAGTAAAGCACCGTCAGTCTAGTATTCACTGTAGTAAGAACAAAGCATATCCCCCACACAGTTTCTCTGAAACATTTCTACAAGAAAAACAGAACACTTCGGTATTCTGTACAGCATACATTGCTGTAAAGATGCATACATGTAGAAGTGGTTGATGAATTGTGCCAATCACCAGAAATCTATATTGTACTTTCTCAAGACATGTTTCACATAAAAAACAATGATGGATTTTCAAGGAAGGTTCTCTGTATTTCCACCAGGTGGCTACGACAGAATACTGCAATTCTATTGGCTAAAAAAGTTCCCGCCCTAGACTCTGATTGGCTGAAGCAAAGTGCATCCTAGCAGCAGTATTTGCATTTTAATGAATATTTGACATCTTATCATTTAGTTGATGTCTGTTATTTCCCAGGAATCAGTTAGGTATGACCTACTATGTCTGAAAAGCAAAATGAGAAATAAGAGGAGAGCCAGAGGAAAGACTTTTGTCTTGCTGCATTCAGGGCTGCTCAGTGAAAAGACTCTATTGGAATGTTGAACTAAAAGTAAGGCATGTATTGTTTTGCCACAGCAAAATTTCAGATCTGGCTACATGCAAAGAGATAAGGGAAAGGTAAGACAAAATGAGAAAAACAGGATTTGGTGCACACTTTAAGCTATATTTCTTCTTATATTAGAGCTAATATGTAGCATATTTTATTCCTAAATTGGTAAATTCTTGGAGTGACGAAAGAAATAACTGATGTCCCCATCAGCAACTTGCAGGACTCAAGAAGCCTTTTCTTGTCATAAGCAACTTTTCAGGTGTCAACACCAAACCTTTTCATGCACATCAGGGGCACCTAGGTGAATGAGCCGCTACCTGTACAGCCATTTAATATGTTTATTCAACCAAAAGCAATAAAACCTACCTTCGGGTCATTGGCTGTCACCTGCAGCAGTGTTACACCTACACTGTTAAAATGGTTAAGAAATCAAGGAAGGAATATGCACCATATGTACAATATATGCCTGCTCGTAATAACTAACCCCAGGGGTTACAACTAGATCTCTGCCATTATACAAAGCCACCACAATGCGTCATAGTATCCTATCAATTGTGTAGGGAAACACTGATGGGACATATAAGCCCTTACATAGCAGTTTCTCTCATCTCTTCAGGTTATACCACACAGGCCATAAACAGACAAAGCAAAATATGAGCCCAGGATTCTCACAACTGACAGGTGTTGTCAACTCTCTCACTCTAATGGCTCTTTCAGTGCAAAACAAATTGTCTTCCCCAAGCTGTGTATAGCTATAGAAATGACCTACAAGAAGTTGAGAATCCCATTGCAGCTTACCTGTTTTGTGGTGTACGTATTATCGTTTTAGTACAGTCTTAACTTAAATCCATTGGTTAGAAATAATCAGAATATAATATATTATCATCATCTACCAAGACGTAAGGATAAAATGATAATTTTTTTTATCCATATCTTGTCTCAAAGACATTGGGGTGTTTGAATTTCTTCCAGAACATCCTATCCTCATGCTTGTTAAATACACAAAGTGTAAAATTCAATAACTGTACCTTTTCAAAGCTACAGATGAAATTCCTCTGATGTCATTGAATCAGACTGATGACTGTCTGGGATTCGAACCCAGGAATGTATGGACAGCAGCCACCAACAATCTTGACCACTTGGCCATTCACAAATACAAAAGGTAATCCCAAATACTACCATATGTATACTAGTAAAACGGCAGTTACTGCCAAACAGACTTTATTTCTTTCTAGTAATGGGTAGAAAAGCCAGCCCACCACGTTACAAAGTGTTGTGAGCTCGAAACTACTGCTGCATTTGATGTTTGGTTGTCGTGATCAAACGGCCTGGATCAATGACACCAAGCAGTGTCCCTGCTGGATCAAACATGACCTTTTTGACCTCTGACCTCGGAGCCAGACGAATGACCTTGAAAAAAAAGTAGAAAAGGGGACGGATAATCTATGAGGTAATAGAAAGTTGGCAGGTAGATGAGGAAACTGGACTTGCAGGCTATTCAGAGAAGTAGTCTGTACCAACACAGTCTGTCTGATTTGTGATTTTTGTAAGTCTGCCAATGACCCAAAGTCAAGTTTAGATACATTTTTATGATAGAAATAAGGACAATTTATTATTCAACAGTTATGAAGATGTGAACTATTTAGTGGTCCAATATTTATGGCAACAAAGTGCCTTGAAATGTAATTACATACCCAGATAGCATTCCAAATTGGAACAACATCGGTGAGATGTCGCCGATGTTAATACGATGTTGTAACGACAGTGGCTTACATGGAAACGATGCTGGGCCGATTTGGGATGCAATCTGGGTAAAACAAAGATAAGACCTTTTGAAAATATCAAACAAAGGTTGTTGCTGTTCATATGCATATTTGCTTTATCAACTTTCACTTGTTGCATTACATTGCATAGATCTGTAGGATGATGCTATTTTACTTGAACAGCACAATACTTTCATTGATCCATTCAATCATCCATCCATTCATTCATCCATCCAGTAATTCATCCATAGACTCATCCATGCATTGTAACACTACTGGAGCAAACAAAACGGTGCTCACAGAGTGATGAAACTAAAGGCAGACCCATGTGCACCTGGAATAATTCATTTATGGCCATACACATTTTATGAGTCTTTTTGTTCTGCTAGTCATTCTGCAGCAGCCTCCCATTGTCAGCAACATCCTATCACCATGGAAACAACAGATGCTAAGTCATTAACAGCACACAACTGAAGCGCCCATCACCTGCTAATTAAGTGTTAAATTAATTAGTTGTCATTCTCACCTGACAGGTATGGGAAACGTCATTAGTTCCACAGATTATGTTGGACATATATATATGTAATTGTGTGTCATGTTCTGAAGGACAAAACTGTATGTAAAACATAAGGGTCAACTCTCATTGTGTAAACGAAGACGCTTTAGCTTAACAACTGTCATACTGTCATACAGTGTATATTGTATACAAATGTGCTGTCATAAAGTTGTATATTCGCATTCACAGTCCATGTACCAAATTTTGTGTTGCAAACAATCTCAGAAATTACGATGTCACAAGTAAGACCATTTAAGACCAAAAAGTTTCCTTGTATTATATTGTAATTTGTACATGATCCCAGATAGCATTCCAAATCGTTTCAACATCGGCGCGATGTCAGCGATGTTCATACGATGTTGTAACGACAGTGGCCTATACGGAAACGATGCTGGGCCAATCTGGAATGCTATCTGGGATATTGTCTAAATGGTTGTGGTTGCAGCTTCTATGACCAGACGTAATGATGAGATGATAAGTCTTTTATTGGCCCCAGCAAAGACACTGAGTACAAGATACCTCCATTCAACATCACATGCGACGGACATCCAGCTGAGATGTGTACCTTAACATTTATGCAATATACTTTTCTCTTTAAGTTTTCATACATCAACTTCGACTGCAAGAACCCACCTAGTGGTATGATGATTGTGTTTGATTTGAACTTATGAAACTTCCATTCAGTTCAAATGGCAAGCAAACTGAGTGCACCAGCTGCCATATTCTTGCATTGATCCGGCAGCCCTTCAGCCTGTTTCAGGGCTGTTTCAGGCCTCTGGAACCTGTGGCTGCATTTGTAATTTCCAGTGTCAACAGGGAACCAATTAAAGCTCCAGAAGGATCAATTTTCCTCTCACGGTAATGATGATAAAGCTGTCGGAGTGCTGGGAAATTTATGTATCTAGTGCCATCCATCATTTGACTTTGGATGTAAGGACTATGAATACTAGGGAGGTGTCAATGAGTCATGACTTAAGGCAAGTATGGGCACTGATCAATCTGTGTTTGTATGCCTTGCTTTCACAATGTCCTTTTGCATTCTGCAGTGACACACATAGTGAGCAGATATTGATGAAAAGCGCCTCTTACAGTCATAAAGTGTCACACAAAATTATTCATCAGCTTTGCATATCAAATTAATGTCAGTATGGTTAATCTTATGATAATTGATATGCCTTGGGCAAGGGTTGACATTACTCTAGTATTGTATCGTGATGCAGTGAGCCCACCAAGTTTTGGTAATCTTAAATATTGGCCACGGCATACGTAATGAGTGGCTGCTAAAAGTCTAACACAGAAGTCCAAATATCTATCCAGAGCTAGAACCAGTTAACTACCTGGAGCCAAACTAATCCATATTTTAGAGATCTCCAGAAAAATAGTAATTAATACAGAAATTGTCAACGTGTAATTTAGAATAATAAAATGTCCTCCTTAATTTGCTGATGACCATGAATACAAGAATGGAGTCATCACGCCGCGTTGTTTCAGTTTCACTAAAGCTAGTCATTCCGATGCTTGATTTTCTTCGAAACGCATAGCCAACATGTCTGCAAACACCATATACCTACTCCTTATGATTTTCTACCCTTCTTTCCACTAAATATGATATCAGCCTCCTGCTTTTCACATATAATAATACTTTCCTCTAATATATTTGGGTGACTTATATCAACACGATAACCAGTTACTATATTCACTTTCTCGCAAAACTCATAAAACTTATTTTGTGCTATCTGGTCTAATTTCATGAGCCATTTCACATTGCCAAATTTATATAGAGTATCAGGCAACCTGCAGTATGAATATAAATCCTGTCAGGTGAGAAGGTTTAGTTTGAGAAGAGCTCCTCCTGAGCCATGTCAGCCAAATAGCTGTGAGGAGGATCCAGGGTAAGATCTGATACTGGATTACCCCTTACCCTAACCCTCTGGAGGGGTGAAGAAAAAATAGTGGTTTATACAGGCAAATACACTGGCAGAAAGTAAGAAAGTGTAAAGTTAATTCAAATACATTTTCATTGTATTTTATCATTTTATTATTGCAGTCAGCTAAATTCATTCTTGCTTATAATTATTATTACTTACTTACTTACTTAATTACTTAATAAAAAACTGAATTATTTACTTACCTAATTACTTTCTTTATCACTTAAGTACCTACTTACGTACTTACTTACTTAATTATTTACTTACTTACTTATTTACTTACTTACTAACTAACCTACTTACTTACTTACTTCAAGCCAGGTCTTCATAGCATGACTCAAGATTTCCGGGGAAAAGGGAAAATTAAGGTAATTTATTTAATCTATAACATACCGTAGGGTATATATATATAATTATGACCAAATTGAAAATGCTTACCAAAAATTTTTAATAATTGAATCAATGCCGATTATACATGATTTATAATTCTCAACCCAAAAGCTACAATTACATAACATTCCAAGCAAAACCGGAAGTAAGGAATATCACTTAATGCTCTTCCCAGAGAACCTCTTGGCATGCAGGGCGACCTCTATGAGGTGAAGGGTGAAGCATTAGAGGTCAATGACCTAATGGGGTGACATTACGCAGCAATCATGAAAAGGGGGCGCTGCACAAGGGCATGGCGCCCTCTCGTGTCATTCTGAAGATGACGGGTAATTGAGTAATGAAGACTGAATTTAATTAGTGCCCTGCCTTCCCCTCCAATGACCTCACAAATGATTGATCATGATTGGACAATTCCCCCATCATGCTCAACCAATCCTCCCTATCAACACTTAATTGATAAAAGGGTTTTTGAGCTGCAGAACTTATTAATGGCTTCATTTGCTAATTGGACGGGTTGGGGAGCAGACGGGAGAAAACAAATCACAAGTTGTGTGAGTGAAGTTCGACAAAAATATCTTCATAAATGGCAGTGTCTAGAGCACAGATGGTGGAGAAACCGTTTGGGTGGCCAACTTGTAATTGTGTAACAGTGTGTCCTGAATGTAAAAGGACATAAGTAAGAACTGTTACATAATGAACGTTGTCAATGATGGGTCTGTTGCTTGTCCCAGAATAGGTACTAGACATAAGATGTCTTGGTTTTCACATTCCATGGTATGGCTCAATGGTTTATAAGAGTGGAATAGGGCTTTGAACCCATATACCAAGAGTTATCTTAACACAAGGCAGCCATTGCTAACCATTTGGCCACTCTACAAGACACCTGTAAGAAGAAATGAAAAAGAGACTTGGCAACGATTGTTCAGATGACGTCATCAATTGTGCATATAGCGTGAGTCAGTCACTGTCAGTGGGAACAAGGAGGTGTGATGCATTTTGGGATGTCTTAGTTATTGTCTTGCATGCAGGATGCTTGAAGAATGACCCCAGGTAATGGCTGTTGCACATGTGTTATTTCGTTTATCCCTCTGGAGTGTGGGAGACAGGCAGATCAAGAAAAGCTGCGGATGATATGAATGGCCTGTAATCTGCCTTAATTGCTCCATCAAGTGGTACCCAAAAAGTAATTAAGGAATAAATGCCTTTGTTACTCATCACTACACCTAAGGATTCCTGGGGAAGCACTAAGATAAAAGTTGGTATACAGTTAGTTTCCTAAATACGACAGCTCCAGCGACATATTCTTGGCTGTATCTATATCATAAATATATGTGTGCAATAGAAATACATCTTTTCAACAAAAAATGACGAATATGTGGGACTCTCAACTTATGCATCAGATGGTTCTGCATATACTTTTAGATCCGGCTTTGAGTTGCCAGGTAGCATCGTATAGGTATAAGTTATATCCCTCATAGTCGGGGGTTAACTAACATTTTTGTTGGTTATATCCAATAGAAAAGTGCACCTGGTTGAGTATAACAGAAATTATCTTACTCTGTCTAGGTTCAGTTTGATCGGCCGTTTTTAATGAAACTAAGTATAGCTTCCATGAAAGGGGCGGGGTCCAATTTCTAGACTACTGCCATTTCACTAACTAACCGTTACCTACATTGAACTTTTCAATGCTGAATTTCACTCAAATCCAGTGAGCAGATCAGCTGATATATTTGGTGTAAAGTACGTTGCATAAGTATAAGTGGAACAAGAAATCAACAGAGTAAAGGCAACTGGTATACATTTAACCTGTGAATAGATTGGAACCCACTTTGCTAATATCTTGAAATATAACCATACTGTGCACTATATTTGTGAGATTCGAACTCAAGACTACCACAAAGACTACTATGCATCTCATAAACACCTTAACCACTGGACAAGACTTTTCATAGACACTTTCCATGCAGATAGGACAACATTAACCGGCTAATCTCTCTTCCACTAAATGCTTCTCATTGACTATTTAGCCATGAAGTGTGCTTCTGGAATCACCATGGAACATGACGAGACAGGAAATTGTGTTTTGATGGCCAAAGAAAATTAATACCGAAGTCAGGGTAATGGTTTTTCATGAAGGAAGAGACTCGTGAATGGCCTTTTAATGTTTCCACATGTCCTTGAGTCAGCTCAAGACAATGAGATTTTCAGACTTATTCCCTCATTTTTGGCCGTAAGGACTATATGAGGCTGCAAAAATTAATGAAAAGCTCAGCACCAAGTGATGAAGTGATGCAAGTGGGCTTTATTAAAGAGAGCGGAGGACCTTTATGAAGAATATACAGTCAATGACATCTTAAAAGAGCATTGTGGTGAGTTTTATGGTGACGATGAGTCTAGTTGGTCCAGTAATTGAGGCACTAGTGTCACAGGGGTGTTACCCTATGAGGGTTCGGAGTTAGAAACTTGACCCATCTTAATTTTGACCAACCATAGCTCGAAGGAAACAGCTCAGCAAGGAAACATTTTCAGAAGCAATGTCAAAGGTGGCTTTTCCAGTTTCAGTCCAGAAACTACCAGAAACAGCGAAACGTTGAGATTTGATGTATGCTGAATCTTATCAAAGATCTATTTAGCAGAAATCAGTTTTGAATCTGGCGCTATACAAAACGTTTATTACCATATCACAGGAAGCCTGCATCCGGGACACCATAGAGGATCTGAGTCCACACCAATTCACCTTACATCTTATTGCGACAAAGGCAAGCAAGAATCTCCCAAGAGCCACCAATACCAAGCAGGCTGCTTTGCATTCTCCTATTAAATTCACGACAATTTCCTCAAGTGAAAATGGCCGAGAAAATTTAAGTTGGCACGTATCGTGTGTCATGTGTTGTGTCAGGTGTCTGTGTCAGATGTCTGTGTCAGGTGTCTGCTGTTTGCAAGTATTTCATATCCTACTTTGGTCCTTGTTTCCGGTCATTTAAGATCATTTTGTAAAAAGCTGAAATTGGAGCCATGTCACGATTCGTCTCATTCAGACAAGACAAGGTGAATTAACAAGCACCAAAAAAAGCCTGAAGGACAAAAAAAAACATTTCATAAGAAATATAATAAATTCAGCCATCTTTTTCATGCCTAATGTCATTACAAAGAAACCTTTCTCTACCTTTGGTGTTTTTTGTCGTTATTTTTTGTAAAACTAATCCATTTGCAACAAAATTTCTGCCTCTGTTGCTTCATATTACATGTGTCATACAGATCCAATATCCCAAAGTGAATGGTTATATGTGATGTCTTATGTCGCTGGCAACTGTCACGACCACGTAGTCTGGCTAACAGTGACAAACAAAATGTATAAATAATTAAATAAATAGAAAGAAGGGAGTGGCTCATACTCAATGGCATTTTATGCGTTTGTTCCTTCTGAATCTGTATATCTGTCTCTCTGCTCTTTGTGTCTGTCTGTCATTCTCAGTCTAGCTGTTGTGATTTCTAGCTGTCTGTCTGGCTGTCTATCTAGCTGTCTGTCTATCTGTTTATCTGTCTGTTGGTCTAGCTGTCTGTCTAGCTGTCTATCTAGTGGTCTGTCTGTGTGTCTACCTGTCTATCTAGCTATCTGTCTATCTAGCTGTCTGTCTAGCTGTCTGTCTAGCTGTGTGACTAGCTGTCTATCTAGGTATCTGTAGGTCTACCTGTCTGTCTAGCTGTCTATCTAGCTGTCTGTCTAGCTGTGTGACTAGCTGTGTATCTAGCTGTCTATCTAGCTATCTGTCTAGCTGTGTGACTAGCTGTGTATCTAGCTGTCTATCTAGCTGTTTATCTGTTGGTCTAGCTGTCTGTATAGCTGTCTGTCTAGCTGTCTGGCTAGCTGTCTATCTAGCTGTCTGTCTATCTGTTGGTCTAGCTGTATGTATAGCTGTCTGTCTAGCTGTCTAGCTGTCTGGCTAGCTGTCTGTCTAGCTGTCTGTCTAGCTGTCTGTCTAGCTGTCTGTTTTGTCTCTAGTTGTTTCTATCTGCATTTATCTCTGCTTCTTGGTTCCTCTGTCCATTCTCCTTTTATATCTCTGTCCATAGCAATGCAATCACGTGATGCGTCTGTTGAGCTTCGTTCTGGAATTGGTCACATGACAGCATTGTTGCTTCCATTGTTATCTGGAGGCAGGTGGCGCTGCAGAACTTTGTGAAAGGGGTCATGGAATCCCAGGGCACTTATATAAGAAAAGGTCAAACAGTTTGATGGAGCATCTTCCCGCGATGCAGCCCACCTCGTTGCCATGGTGAAGCGTCTAGCATCATTTGGAAATTCCTCTTCCGGTTATGACAGTCAGACAATTAGACCTCAGAGGCCAACGACATTGCTCTATCAATCAAACACAGCAACAATCAAGCAAATTGAGCTGCCAATTTAAGCTGAAGTCAAGACATACGTCACTGGAGGAAATGTGAGTAACAAGCAAGCCATTTCCTTTTCTATAAATAAACGATATATCCATATATAGGACCTGACTTTATTTATGCATGCTTGTGGACACTTTTGGAAGACATACACAAAGAAGGGATCATCCAGATTACTGGAGTAAGAAACAGTCTTCTGTAGGGATCTCCTCTATAGTGCACTGTCTGTCAGTAACCAAGGCAGATACAAATCAGGCATTGTATACCTTCCATTTCATACAAAAAGGTGTGTACGAGTTCTTATTTAAAAAGGTCACTAAAACCCGAAGACTAATGAGTGGATTCTCGGTGTGCGTCAGCTGTATTAAGGATTTTAATCCTCTCATTGTATAGTGTGGCAATTGGCCGATGAAACGCAGGAGCGTGACGCTGAGCGGAAGGCATAGGATGACGGTAGAGATATTAATTATTTTTATAATATAAAATTATATTTTCTTAATTCTTATCATGAGCATGAATTCTCAAGTTTTACAGCAAAACTTGCAGATTTGGAAACTTTGGCCGATGGACTCCCTCAGCCAACTCACATGAGCTTCTAAAATACAAATATAGATTACAATTTCGATCTTGCAACTTCCATTGCCGGCTTATCTGCATCAGTTTAATGCCCTTTTATTTTTTATTTTTTATTCTATACGTAATGGTAAACGTATTAGACCAATGATAGTCTCACTAATAAGTAAAGTGTTTGGTCCTTACCGAACAGTTCAATGTCACCCCATTATAGATAAGGTAGGGGCGCTACGTACTACACTGCAGTTAGTGTCAAAGTGTCTTCTGTATACTGTTAAGTAGTATCTGGCATGATCTTGTGCTGTCTACTCTTGTCTAGTAGTGTCTTTCATTAGCCTCCCTAGTGTCTAGTACACGGTCTACTACAGTGACTATGCTGACTAGACTGATTGAGTCGACTGTCTTGGCTAGTGTCTTTTGACACATGACTAGTGTTCCTCTTTTGTTTCTGCAGTGACTTTCCATAACAATGGGACCTCTGCCTCCTCCTCATCTGGGAGCTGCTGCGGCAGCTTCACATCCTTCCTGGCCAGTTAATGCCACGCATCTTGATCGGTTGCTGCAGCAGGAGAGGACAAAAGCATCTCCACCAAAGAGACAATCAATGGATGGCCAAGGATTGATGTTTCTCTGCAAAAGGCAAAAAGAGAAGGAACAATGGCTTCAAGAGAAAATGTCCTGGCTGCTGTTTCAGGAACTCCCTCCCTCCCAGCCATCTCATTTGTGCCGCACAAAGATCCTTTGTCAACTGATCCGTCTTTCATTATGTATGTTGTTGAAATGATAAATCAGATTCAGTAGCAAGGGGAAGCAAGATACAAGAATCACCACCTAAGAATCACCACCCAGAGAGGTAACCAGAAGAAGGTGAAAACGAGTGACATCATCACTCTCCAAGCTGGACACGCATGACAGAATCGAGATGTAACTACCCATTCCATGTATCTTCTATGAGTATTAAACCCCTAATAGATCTGAATGTAAAAGAAGTAGAAATGTTCTATGGAACACGTGTACTGCACTCTAATTAGAGTGAGTGAGTGATATTATAGGAAAACCACACGAGTCCCTGATCTGTTTTGACAGATCAGACGAGATGGGTACGTTGCATCCTCTGAGTATGATCTGTCAATACAGAGTTTAAGTTTTATTATGTGGCTAAATTCATCTAATTTTAAAATATTATGTTGGTATCAATCTGTCACATCAACTGTTGTCGCGCCGGCATTTTTACAGCATGCCTTTCATCCTTATTTGAAAATAGCAAGGTCTTGAGTTTCCTTATTGGGGCAAAACATGAACGTCATTCCTATGGTATGAAATGCAGATCGCCCAGCCCATATCACCCGATATTTCAAGTGATAAAGCTGCAATTGAAGAATAATATATCTCTAAAGACGTGTTAACCTGCAAGGTCATTCTGAGGTCTTCGCTCAAAATGTTATCACCCTTGCCATGAAGAGGCCTGGACTTTGAAGGGCACCATGTTCAGAGAATACTAACTGCAATAGAGTAGTGAGAAATGAGAAGTCAGATATCAGTCAATGGGAGGACCGAGGAATCACCCTGTTGGGTGTTCTTTTGCTTATTCATTGATGCAATGAAAAAAACATGATTCAATAGGAAGGCTGTCTTTCCAGCAGGATGGGCAATCGAATGGGGTGCCACCTCGGTGATGTTCCTCCGGCGGTATTTTCTGCATCTATGGGTATTAATAAACCACAGAAATTAGGATAGCATGAGTCATAACTCCGTTCATGAGATGCCATAACTCTCGTGAATCTAGTCACACCACACTCTCCACTGCTGCTACTATCAAAGAATGCTCAAATGGGACTCCTTGGTCCATGCTTTATCGGAATTGCAAACTGAATTAAATTCCACATCACGTTCCGCCAAATCCTGACCTCGTTCAGCACCAATTCCAGGGGGGCGGGTGGGAGCAGGGGGGTTTGTTTTATGAGTATCGACTCATAACGTCCCCCCCCCCCGACCCCTAAAACCACAAGCGTTAGCTTTGCTGATTTGTGTTTTGATGTAACAGACCCCCCCCCCCCCCATCTCCATCAGAGGGAAATTTGCAATATTGCCATTTTCATATTCACGTCACATCACAATCATTCCCCAGGGAGCAAATATCTAGGTCATTTGGCAATTGGAGCACACTGACCTAAATTTGAGGTTACACAGAAACTTAATCAGGAATTAAAGAAATCCTTTACAGCCCTCACAATATTTTTGACTTTGGGACACCATATAATTTATTTCAATGTCTCAATGCTACAGGGTCTGAAGCCTAATCAGATTATATGACCAGCTACCAAAGGCAAACATAATGATGAGATGATAAAGTCTGGAGCCACACCATGTCAAACATTTACCCTAAGGGTCTTGTACTTGCCTCAGCATAGACACTGAGTACAAGGCATGAGGCCAACACAATTGTTGTTGCTTTGACTAACCAATTTATTACTGATGTTTGTATATAATTTGTTGACAGATATTGCTTCTTATGACTCAATTATCTGATATAAACTTGTAACCCCATTTGACAAATCAAGTGTTAGAGTCTTCCCTCCCTCTAGTAGCACCCAGGCAATTCTAGGGAAAGTGCTCGCCCCATTCACCCTTGCACGCCCCATTTGGCCTGATTCAAAGAGCCAGCCAATCCAAGTAAATGAGCAACTATGAGGTATTTCACGCCCTCTCATTCAATCTGCCCAGCAATAAATAGTCGCTGCTCTAATAAACAGTCGCTAGTTCAATAGGTGCCCATCATGATCAGCATTAGGAGCACAACTCACTGCGTCAGTCACTCTATGGCAAAATGACAAGGCATGACTGCTGCACCAAACTAATGACCTAATTGTGCTCCACAACTGGGGTAAAATACCATATTGACTCGATTAAAAGCCTTGGCGTTTGATAATTTGTAACATATTATTACCCCGGCGTCAATTCGAGGTTTAAGGTGGCCTGATACAAAAAAATCAGAGTGCAACTATAGGCCTATACAACGCGCAGTGTAGTCATTATGCGCAAATATGGGTATTGCTATATTTTAACAACAAAAAATGATGTATGTAACTTAATTTGTAGGTCAGATGCTATAGTTCCAAAGGTCTACATGACATCCACATATATACAAATCTCACTGAAAACAGGTTTCAGGCAGATCTATTCTTCCCAAATGTATTTATTCAATAAATTTTTTGTATCAGAAACTTAATCCATAACATATCCTATAATTAACAGAACTCATAGAGATACAGATACTTACTAAGATTGGTTTTACAAATAATCTTCTGAGCCTTGTGAAGATTGCCAGTGACATCACTGATGTTTGTGTACATTTAAGCTGTGGCCAGATCACTGATCTTCACATCCCCCAACTATGGCACATTTGTCTTCCTTGAATAAAATGAAGCAACTTTGAATTGAGGACCATATGTCAGAAATGCCTGGTTTTATTGTACCAAGGTATTTCTTAAATCTTAATGGTTTCCCCTCCAACATCAATGGACTCATCCATGTTAGTCTGATTTCCCGGAAATTGGCACGGTTCATTTTGGTCGTAGAGATGAAAGCTTATGGATGTTTTCCACAAATATATGTTGGCATTCCTGAAAACTAATGTGATTTGAATTGGTGACTATGGTGTTTTGACTGTTAACCTCACTCTTTCTCAAGTGAAACAGTGTAATTACACAAATTGGATCTGTGACTGTTTCTGATTGCATTTAAAGCTGTACATTGTAATTATTTACAAATAGGCCAATGTTAAAATAAAATAATTTCTCAAACTGTTTTAAACAGTAGAAATGCAGTTAAAATATACTACACTCACTGAACCTATTATTTATGTATAGTAATGTAGTGAAATGAAACATGATTATATTTTTTTAATGTGGATCTGAATTATATCAATAGATTTGGAAAACATTTCTCATTTTTCTGAATAGACAGTTTTTTAGGCTGCCAATTACAGAATACTAAAAGTATTTAGGTACTTATAATATATATAATAAAAAAAAGAACTAGACAAAATTCTATGCAACTTTATAGAAGGAAAGTTTGAAATATATATGTATATATTTTTTTTCTTCACAGTATGACTAACAAGCAAAGGTCTCTTATAAAATTACTAATACTAAAGATGGTGCAAGTGGTCGATTTTCAGACAGTTGTGGGTAGCTAGGCAAGAGTAGCGAGGATCTATGGAAAAGAACATTTTATAGCACATTCGGCAATAAAGACAAAGACAATTTACATGAACTATGCTAATTGAATGTAATATTTTGACATGATACCTCTAATTGACATGATACCTTTAATGTGTAATATTTTGACATGATACCTCTAATGCTCCTCTAATTAGAGAGTATTGAAAATTAATACCCTTTAGTCTGTACAAAATAGATCAACTCATTTTTTTTTTTTTTTTGCATGTCTAGACTACATTAACCAATTCTGATACAGGTCTCTTTTATAAAGAGAGCTTTTCTTGTTACAGTCCGAAGCAGTATAAGCCTTTCCATTGTCATTTTTAACTTTATACCACAGAAACTTTGGGCAATGACAGTACATTAGAAGGGAACCATATCATCTCTATCAGGGGATGATGTTATCTGGTGTTAAAGTCAATTAGCCCCAGGATAGCTCGGAGGCATCCTGTGTCACTCTCTTGTTTCACTTCGCCTTAATTAATGCTCCTCTAATTAGTCGAACGTAAGGTTTAATAATTGATAGGATCCCCTGATTGCCACAAACATAGCTGGTGAACAGATTCAAGATGGCGCACATCACGTGATATGGATTCCCTTCTATTATATTTCTTGGTCACTTTGGAATGTGAGACTAAGACTTGGAGCGGAAGACTACCTCACAATTAAGGACACTAAAATTCAAGTTTATATGTTTCTGGTTTCAAAAATCTTTATTGACATGGAGATCTATAATGACCATATACAAATTCTTTGCTTAATACTATGGTGACGCCTTTCATATATGTTGGGGCGGGGGCCTAGCTCAGAGGTAGCGCTCTGGGCTTCCAACCGCTGGGTCCTGGGTTCCATTCCCGGTCGAGCCTAAGTTGGATGGCTGTTTCATCCTTCGTCTCATTGCCATGGTCTCTGCCTGTCCTAATTAGCCCAACTGGTGCAGAAATACAGGACGTAAAGCCCTAATCACCCACCCACCTTTCATATATGTCATGAAATTGATTACCTGTGACCCAAGTTAAAAGTCTTCTTGATGTCCAAAGTATTATGCATTTTGAATTTATAATTTAATGTTTTCAAACGGCACAATTTAGGTATTGTAAATAGGCTTCAGGAAATAAGGCCACCATAAAACAAACATCAAAAACAATATTAAGAGACCTTACTACATTATTTACACTTAGCAAACACTGAAGCAATCCAGGAACACTTGAGCATGACCACTGAAGCGTGACTGCTCACTCAGATGAAGATGCCGGTCACGCGCTGCTTGCCTCATTGCCCATCCATCAGCTGCTGAAGCTGCTGAGGCTGCTGAGGCTGCTGAGGATAGATGGTTGATGAATGGTCTGAGAAATACACCTCGCCATATCCGAGTGCTTAATTAGCAGTTCTGTCATCTCCCCCTCAACGATGATTTGTCCTTCGAGAATTACGAATGGCCTCTGTTGACTTCAGCAATTACTCCGAGTTGACCTCGTCATGAGCTGCCAACCTGTCAACAGTATTCCCTCCAGATCTGCCTTGACGGTATAAAACAGGGAGGTCCACTTTATCCCAGTCATGCACATTTAATGTTTTATATTAATGCAGCAGCTAGACAGGAGTGTCAAGTGTTCTTGATCTGGGTGGTCTAACTAAAGAAATGTACCTTGTTTTTGGAATTCTGTATTGTATTGTACTGTATCAATGCGAAAGGCCTGCAGATTAGTCAGCTTAAACATGACCAGCGGCCATAGGCAGATGCAATGAGATGATAAAGTTTGGCGTCCACACCATGATACAAGTTTACTCCATGAGTGGGGTATTTTATTTGCTTCAGCATCATAAGCACCGAGTACAGGGCACAACTTATGTAACTACTGATGAATATGTGACTTGACATCCAGATCACCAGATGAGATGTAGCTATTTCATGGAGTATTCTCAGGCCAGGAGTTGAACCAGGACCATCAGCAGAGCTAGGCAATGTGTACCTTATCAGTACGACTAATCTTGTCTATATTTGAATTGTAATAAGGTGGTGGTTTAAAATAAAACAAAAAATGCAGCAAGTATTGCCATTAATCATCCCATTTCCTGTGCTGGCTGTGTATTAACGTGTCTTTATCTCTTCTTATGTTTTACTACCTATTTATCTTCAGTGTCATTCTGCCTGTCTGTCTGTCTGTCTATCTGTCAGTGTGGTTGGCTCTATGTAATATAGCTATACATGAAAGCAATTATTGTTTAAGTCTGAACTGCTCTCCATCCAGCTATCAACCGTCTGACAACAGCATTTTTTACCCCATCTCCATTCCTGTGTCAGCAGACAGCCTGGGACATTTTGGAACGTTTAAGGCTGAAACGTGATAATCGGCAGGTGGCGCTGGGCGTCAGAAGTGACACCTAGTGTTGATTGATGACGTAACGAGTAGCGCCATCATGTAATGTGCTTGGCTGACCTGACAAAAGGTAACAGCTCCCATCGCTTATCCATCATAATTTAATATTTTGAGGATTGGGCAAACTAAACTAACTGGAAAGTCTTCAATCATTCCGAAATGTTTCCATAACACCTCTACAACATATTGGCAGCTCAGCTAAAATGTGGCTGCAAACCACTTTAGACACGTTTAAACTCAAACGTAAATAATCAAGTTGCTGAGTGTTAAAAGTGCCAGCACAGACAACAGGGAGTTGAACTTTAAAGTATGATTATAATGCCAGCCCGTGGTATGGTTACTACCAAATAAGAAGAACGATTGTCAAAAAAAAAGAAAAAATTCTCTTTTACCGTCCCCTTATTATCATATATAACGCCATGGAAACCCTTTTTAAGGACATTTTAGACATTACCCACATGATAAGATGGTCAAATAAAGTCAATTTATGTTAATAGTCTGATCAACGGTGGCCAGATTGATCATGAAAACTCTCAGCTGGCCAGGAGATTCACAGATTTCTATTCAATTCGCAGGTTAACAATTCAACAGATAAATCTTCAATATTCGTCAAAAAAAGAAGAAAAGGAAACACAATTTGGTGTACAATTTTTTTTTTTTGAACAAAAATTTCACCCTAATGCTGAAATTATGATATTATCACAACTTGCTAAAGCTACTTGGTCCGTGTTTTCACGCTTCACTAATTCTGGATAAGAAGTCATTTTGTTTAAAACAGGAAAGTGATTGAAGTTCATGCCAACTTTATTCTGGCATTATTTTTGTCTTTGACCTCAAAGAGACCTACTACCTAGTCAGAAAACCAATTTTTTTCTCTTGGCTGAAGCATGCCACAACTCTCAAGGTCAACAGAGGTCATGCCTTGGGCATGTTGTCCAAGTTGCACAATGACTGGAAGTGCATCCCAGCACAATTTCTAGGCTTGTTAGACGGTACAGAGCCACAGGAAGTGTTCAGGACTTGCCAAGAAGTGGGTGACCTCATGTGTTGACCCAACGCCAGGATCGCCACATTCTACTGCAGCACCTGTGTGCTCAGCAGCGGAATGCCCGTTAGACAGCCAGAGAGACACCTGGTACTCACAACAACAGATTTTAGTGACCAGACAGTCAGGGTTAGGTCTCGCTTCAATTCAATTCTGATGGTCCTGTCAAGGTTTACAGACGAGCAGAGGAGCGATACTCAGATGGTGCAGTAGTGGAGCCTGACAGATGGGGAGGACAAAGTGTCATTTGGGCAGGAATTGCCTTTGCTTCAAGAACTGAGCTGGTGGTTGTTGATGGCGCTCTGACTGCCCAGCGCTACAGGAATGAGATTCTTCACCCACATGTTCTTCCATTCACTAGGCAACATCCAGAATTGGTGCTCCTGCAGTAGGACAATGTCAGACCTCATGCAACCAGGATGGTGCAGGTATTACTGCAGAGACACCATGACCAGCCTTCAAGCCAGACATGTCACCAATAGAGCACGCATGAGATGAACATGAACGGTGACTTCGCAGACGTCAGCATCAGCTGCAGAACATCAGGGAACTGACCAATGAACTTATTGAAGAGTGGAGGCCATCCCTGGTGCTTTCCTGCAGAGACTATTGAGGTCGATAAGGGCCACACTCCAAGCATGCATTGTGGCTAGGGGTGGCCATACGCGTTATTGAGTGTTTGTTATGTAAAACAATCATTCATTAAATACGGAGTTCTCCTGTAAAAAAAATGCATTTCTTATTTTTTTACTATTATATATAACTATTTTATTATTCGTTTATTTGACTTATGTTCTACATTTATATCCCATTGACTCATTCTTGCCCCAAATATACCGGAGGTATCAGAGAGCAGTTATGAAGCTTTTTATTACACATGCAAATGCTTGAACAATAAATACATTTTTAAGTTTGAAAATGGGAAAGCAGAGATTATCCAAGATACCACCATTATATTAATAAATATATTATCAAAATATTAAAAGGTCCTTCTCTGTTCTTCATTGCCCGAAGCAAGAGACAGTAAGCCTCATAACATAGAGCTGACTGGCAAAATCAGAGATATAATTGCAAATCTGATTATTTCCCAATAATAAAAAGGAGAAAATCTGCGTTAAATGAATATTTAAAGACTACAAAAGAAAATGAATACAAAGGGGACAGCTGCCTTCAGCTTTGCCTAATGGAATGGGCTTTAAAAATTGATAGGGCCGAGGACAATGAAGACAATTTGATTGTGGGTTAATTTGGAAACATTGAATTATGGAGTGAAGAGCCGCCATTTTCCTGCATTGCCTGTTGTTGGCTGATAGCAAAAGCTGAATGAAAAACGCGGACCAGATGCTCATAATCAACAAATCCGTGTCCAATAACAAGGGTCTCCAATTTTGCTTCAACATTCCCCCATGTTCATTGCATTCCAATTGTATTCACGGGGCACCCTTTTGCATTTTTGAGGCAGTATTATATCATCCACTGCTGTGCTGTTTAATTTCCTCGGCTGATAGACAGCTTGGTGGCCTAGTGGGTAAGGTATTCTGTCGCTCCTCTTGGGGTCCTGGGTTCAATTCTTTGTCTAAAGAGGCGTTTTCACTGTCACGAGTGGGGATGGTGAGTGAGTGCGAAGGACGAAGCTTTTTTACTCCTGCTTATCCTTATTCATATGTAATTCACTCACCGAGCATTGCACGGATACTCCTGCTAATCCGTAGAACTCTCGTAGGTCCTCCAGATCACTCGTGGATATCCGTGCAGAGGGCAAAGTTTTTTTTTAAAATTTGGTGGACGTTCTATGAGTCAATTTGTAGACTTTTTTTCCAGGAATCAATCCGGAATCTCTCTGGAGTCACTCGGCAAGTGGTTGGCAAGTGATCTACATTCGTCCGTGGCCATTTGCGGCCACTCGTGCTCACTCGCGGGTACACAGGGGAGGCTGTCAATCCATGTATACTCGCCATTCAATTGTGTCAACTCCTGTACAGCTCGTGGAATGCTCGGGAAACGCTTGGCAGACCTCCGTGGCCCGCCCGTCGTCTTCCACCGACCCTCCACGCTAGCACCGTGCCCATCCATGCTCATTTGTGCCAATCTGCAGCCCTCTCCTCCTTCACTCGAGCGGCCAAAGGACATCTGCCGAGCGGTCAAAGGAAGAGCGGTCACAGGAAGTGCAGTGAAAGTCACTTCTGACTTCTCCGGGACCCGCCCGTTGTTCTACCGCCGAGTGGCCGTCCGATGAGCAATCGACCGACATCCACCTTGTGATCTACGAGTGCCTCACAGACACTCATCGAAAGAATTTACACATGATTAAACGAGCCATGACTGAGCACCAGTGAGCACGTATAGTCCCTTTTTGACGTCCGTGGTCACTCGTCTGTCTTACTCGGGCTAATTTTAACTGAGCTTAAGCCCTCATTTTGAGCTCAATTTAGCCGACTGTTGTTTGTATAAGACATCCAGTTACTGATCAGTGTACATGCTAGGTTAAGTAGGAACCATCTTTGTATTATGTAACAGAATGTGAAATAAAGCTTTAGCATCTCATCATTACATCTACCTCTGGCAGGTGATTACTTAACAAACAAAAAAGGTTTCTTTTGTTTCAAGGATTGTCCTGTTTGACCGTACCACATACTTTCTATATTATTCTGGAACCAAAGTACTCATATGCTAGCGGTTCACGGTTTTGTCATGTATACTGCCATATATACATAACGCCAGATAATATACCCATATTATCTGGCGTTAAGTTTCTCATATTATCTTCGGAACGGTCGGCTGTATCCATAACTTTAAACTTTCTTACCACATACATGGCTCTGCTTGTAGTCACCTTGAAAATACCTGGCATTACCTTCGAGGCCCCAGGACATTGTCACCAGAGGTCATTTCAGCGCCCTAGATTAAATTAGCAGCAAGAATACAACAAGACCTAATCACCCGACGGCCACAGCGCGCATTGACTGATCACTCACATCACGTGACTTTGACGGAACTATTTTTAACCTAATTGCTTTTCTGTCTTCCTTGCGGCAAGTTCAATTAGTGATTCTACTTACCCCAAAAGGTGTTTGTTGTAATTGCTGATGAACGAATCATTATTGTAATAATTGTGATGATGAAACATCATGAAGTCAAGCATTTCACACTATGTATTATAGCTAGCTGTATCAATGGCCAACTAAACCGGTAATCAATCACTAATTTCCTATATCCAAAACGCATACATAGTTCTGCAGCTCCGATTGAATTGACCTGTTGTTCATTTAGCTTTGGTAAAGACAATCAAGTGCAGTCTAATGGTCACTCTCAAATCCTGCAGTTTCATGAAACTAAGAAACCTGCCCATGTCCTAACAAAAGCTGACATTTTTCTTTGCCTCATTAAAACAAAACCGACACATTCCATGTTCCCCTTTCACAAACAACCTGCACTTACAAGAAAAATACAAAAGGCTCCAATGTCCAAAGATCTCTCTCTTCTACACAACCACAAAGTACAATATAAAAGCCGTTCACTTTGTAGTTTTGTGGCTATTAGCTTCGCGTTTTGTCCACACTACTTCTGTTTGGAGCTTGGAATGGACTTTTTTCTTAACAAGCCTAATTTTTGGCTTTCAACTATCCCTGATAGACCATTCACGTGCCTTTCTCGTGTTTTGCCGCCATGATGGGTATTTCTCTCGAGATGATCACGTGATAGCGTGAGTAGACTCTTCAAGGTGAATTTGTTAGCCACTAGAGGGAGCCACGGACAAAGTGTTGCCAAATACGTCCCCATGGTCTCTGCCTTAAAGTAGCTCTTTAAGTTTTCCATTTACTTGTAATTAATGACACAGTCTCGTTGGGAAAAAGACCAAAAAAAACCTTCTAACATGATTTTGTGCATATCAGTTCCACGGTTGACCATGTTTTACTGTAATTATGATTCAAGTGTTCTTAGCAACCAAGCGCTATATTTCATTCCACAGAAACGGTGCACTTTTGGCATTTCAAGCGCAAAAAAAGAAATTTTTAATTTTTCAAAAATCCATCAAATTTTATATTTAAATTGGTCGTTCATGTGACCTGTTATGTCAGCCATTACGGTAACATGCATATGGTATATCCCTTGATGCTTGCTCATTCATAATGAAATACTTAAAGAATCGGAATCAAACTACTAAACTAGGTAATTTAAGAAGCGTATGGTCACAGCTCAGAAGAGGCATTCCCCAAGGATCTCTTTTAGGTCCGCTCCTCTTTAATATCTTTATAAATGACTTTTTGCTTGACCTTTAAACCTCATGCAATGTATACAATTATGCAGATGATAATACCTTGTCATTATCTCACAGTAACCCTGAATAATCAAAGAAAAACTTGAACAGGCCTCTACGCAAGCAGTTAAATGGTTCCATGTTAATTTTATGAAGGCTAACCCATCCAAGTTTCAGGCAATATGTATAAGTAGAGATAATATTAACATTGACTTTGATATTGGAGGACAATTGATCAAATCAGAGACAAACGTTAAACTTTTAGGTATCAATATAGACAACAAGCTGAATTTAAATTACCATAGCAGCCAGACAAATAAATGCACTTCAAAGGTTATGCAAATATATGGACCATACCAGCAAACTTAGGATATATGAATCGTTTATATCATCAAATTTTGTATATTGCGCAATTGCATATAATACTTTTACGGTAGGACAAGACAGGAGCGGCAAATTACACAGTACAATATGAGAGAGAAGTCAAAATTAGTAAAGCCACCATACAAAACTATAAAGTATGGTATGAAATCCATAGCATATCAAGGTGCTTCAGTATGGAATGATTTACCTGTTCAAATTAAGGAAGTTGATGAATATGTAAACTTTAGACAATTGTTAAGAAACAGTAACGACTGGAATAACTGTCAATGTGGATCTTGTATTTTTTGTATACAAAATAACCTGTAACTTTACTAAGAACATTATATGTCATTTCTCATATCATTTGTAAATATTTGTCATCTTGTTTTTATTTTATTTGTCGGTTAAAAGCTATTGTAGCTTATGTTCTTTGTTTTATTGTCACCACCGACCGCAAATAAAGTTTTATCTTATCTTAACAGGATTGACGTTTAGGGAAACTTTATGCAATATCTGAAAGGGAAATGCAGGTAATGCAAGCATGGCACAACCGTGGAAATCTCCCGGGTGTCCAAAAAATGAAAAATACCTGTGGAAGCCGGCAGGAGACCCATAGAAGCCGGCGGGTGACCCGTAGAACCCGGCAGTTTATCTGTGCCTAAAGTTACCCGTAGTAAACCCGGTGGCTTGTTGAGGGGTTCTACGGGTAACCCGGCAGCTTCCACGGGTCACCTGCCGGCTTCTACGGGGCTGCAGTACACTACCATCCTGAGTCCAGAAAAGAATTGGCCACCTGGATCAGCAGCTGGATCTTCTTCACTGCCTCCTTCTGGCCCTCCATCGCTGATTTCCGAAATGCCAGCCAGTACCTCGACTCCACTAAATATGAGCCAGTTTCTGAACATATAGAAACCCTGACAACCCCGGCCTTTTTCAAGGCCACCAAATCCTCCCAAAAGAGCACGCCTTGTTCACATATTTGTGTTAACAATCAATCAAAAAAAAAAGTTTCAAAACCCTCCAAACTTTTCTCTATCTTTGTCCAAGAAAGTATAATATTTCAGTCCAAAAACAATTTCTTTTCATCAAGGAACTTGTTCATATTTCCTTTTGCTTATTAGAGCACAAATACTTATTGGTTCATTATTTTTTAATAACACTTGGACTATTTTTCAGTAAATTGCTTATTATCACACTTTAATAAAGTTTTCAAATTCCTTTAGCAAACAAAATGGCAATTATCTTAAGTGTGGTGGTGTCAGGATTAATAATTTTGAGCAAAGAAGACATAATTTTTCTCGTTCAGAAGTGCCGTAGTTGTTGGTTGTTCAGAAGTGCCGTACAAAAAAGTTTGGTTCAGAACTGCTGTAGAAAATAATAAAAATGATGAAAGTACAGCACTTCTGAACAAGAAATAACTACAGCAGTTCTGATCAACCAACAACTACGGCACTTCTGAACCAAAAAAATTATGTCTTCTTTGCTAAATATTAGTAACCCTGACACCACCACACTTAAGTTAATTGCAACTTTGTTTGCTAAAGAAATATGAAAACTTTATTAAACCAAAAAAAAACAAATACAGCATTTCTGAACACGAAAAAACTACGGCACTTCTGAACAACCAACAACTACGGCACTTCTGAACCAAAACAATAATACAAAGTTCTGAACAAGTACTACAATGATCAAGAGCAACAGATGCAGCCCCTATTTATTCATTTTTGGCAAATTCCAGGAGAGAGCCGCCGTTTACCCGTGGAAGCCGCCGGGCTACCCCTGGAAGCCGTCCACTAATTGGCCATACCCGGTGGGTAACCCGTGGAAGCTGGCGGGTAACCCGTAGTAGAATCCGGTGGGTAACCTGTAGAACCGGGCGGGTAACCCACCAGGTGCTGCCCCGCCCCTTTTTGCCGCCAGAATCCGTCGCCAACCCGGCGAAAAAAGCTGTTACATAACCGTTACGTCACTCTATGGGTTCACTACGGCTAAAACAGCTATGCATGACTGGGGCTTAACAGGAGGGACATTGATTCTGTGGACAAACTTAAACAATTGGATAATGTTACTGGAACTGCAAATATTTCATAATATTCTTCACTAGATGAAAATTAAACTTATCCTCATTATATCTACGTGAATATTATAACTGATGTTTAACTTTCATTGAGTGGGTTGAAGAGATATATAAAATGAGGTGTGGGACATGCTATTTTTGCTGCCTTTTACAGCAAAGAAGAGCCAAAATATCAGTTATGACAGACTATTGCAAAAATTTCATGTGTGTATTTATATCTTAAGATTGGTCTGCCCATCCTCGTACCACATTAATATTATTAAAATCATTTGAAAGTTGAGGGATGGGGGGGGGGGGGGTGCACCGTTTCTGTGGAATGACCCAAGAAAGATACATGTACAAATAAACAAAATCATGAGCCTAGACTGTATTAGCCCTTTCATGTATTTACATGAAATAGATTCAAAAGTCACTGGCGGATCCAGCTCTATGTGCTGCTCAATAGCGTCTTACAAGATAAAAATAAAAATTTGTGTGTAAAAATAAAAATTCGATTAAAATTTTTAGGTAGTAAACTGATTGCAGTAAAAAAATAATTAAAAACTATAAATGTATAAGTTAAAAATGCAGCAATGCTGAATATAAGTAAGTCTTTAGACATCTCTTAAAGGATTCATACACGGCACATCTTCTGAGATCTTGGGGTAGGTCATTCTACCACTTAGGTGCAGCTGCTGCAAAAGACCTGTCACCATACGATTTTGTTCTGGTTGATGGCTGGTACAGAAGCTGCAGGTTGACAGAACGCAGACTTCTTGATGGGACATAGGGCTGTACCAACTCTGACAAGTAAGTGGGTGCTGGACCGTAAACCCATTTGTGAGTAATGCAGTGAACCTTGAACATCACACGTTGTTTGACTGGTAGCCAATGTAATTGCTTTAATATAGCACTGATACTGTCTCTCTTGTTTCTCCTCATTATGATCCGAACAGCAGTGTTCTGTACACGTTGGAGGTTGTGCAATATAGATGCTGGTACATTGATGAGGAGGGAGTAACAGTTGTCAAGTCTGGATGTTATGAAAACATGCATCAGTTTTTCTATGGCTGCAATGTTATGAAGATGATAGAAACATGTTTCGCAGATGACCTTCACATATTCGTTCATTGTTGTGGCTTGGTCAAACCAACTTCCTGATTACTGGACTGGCAGAGATGGCACAGTCTCCAATTTGGATTGTGGACAGTTCAACCTTGGGTCGGAGCCATGGGGATGTCAGTATCATGAGCTCAGTCTTGTCCCCATTCAGTTTTAGTTTATTGCACACCATCCATTGAATTACTTCAGCAATGCAAAGTTGATTTCAAAGCATCATCGATTAATGGACTCTTTTTGAATCCAAAATGAAGATAAATTTGGGTGTCATCCTCGTAAAGGTGGAACTGTATGTTATGCGTATTCACAATGTCACGATAGGTCTGAGGACCGAACCCTGTGGCACTCCACAAGGAACAGGCAGTGGGACTGAGGTCTTTCCGCTGTGAACAACCGACTGTGATCTACCATGTAGATAGGAAGTGATCCAGTTAAGGACATTTCCAGACACACCAAATCTCTGCTGAAGGCGATGCAGCAGGATGTCATGAAATCGTGTCAAATGCTGCTGACCCAAATGCCCCACCTTCCTCTTGGATTCGCCAGTGCGAGGGTTCGATCTTAAAATATTCTTTCCTAAAAACAAGACCCTAGTGTGATTGGATATATATTATAATTAAGTTTTCTAGTAATTTAGTGTCCAAACTATAGAGAAAAAATTAATTTGACTTTATTTCAGTGCTTGTTTCTCTCTGATGTCATGCAAAAAAAGTGTCTGATTGCTAAATAATAAACTGCAGAACCACTATATATGAATATAGAGGGCAAGAAGGTAAAATTGTGAAAACATTTTATGGTTTTGCCCTATTTAGATGAGGCTAAATTAATTTATGTTGATTAAACATACATGGAAAAACAGGACTAGTATTCAGATTCTCGTTTTAAATATTTTTTATGGCTGACACTATTACATTAAATTATTTAAGTATTTTTTAAGTGGACTGCAACCTTAAGTCAACCAAACTAAGCTTCACACCAGAGGACACCATGAGCAAGGCCGCAGTTCAGCCACCTGGCGGAAAAAGTGAGTGTATTTATTTATTGAATATATTTTACATGGGTAAACACAATCAGTAAAAACTGTTTCACATGTGGCCCATATGGTAAAAAACAGTATAATACAATAAAAACAAGTTACAATAGCGAAATATAAATAAATACATAAGATAGTATATTAATTAATATAAAATGACATGTAGATATAAAAACACATTAGGTACATAAAAGAATAATTAAATTAATTAAGATCATGTAAAATAAACATTTTCAATTTTGACTTAAAACTATTGTAAATATAAATATCTTTCAAATCAGAGGGTAAACCATTCCAAGCAATAGCACCTGCATATTTAAATGACTTTTTTCCAAATTGACTAGTAACACTGGGAACATACAAATTCATTGGGTGACTTCTAGTATTCATTTGATTTACATCACAGTTCATGACAACATCATTTACCATATAACTCGGTGCCAGACCATGTATACATTTAAACATTAAAGTGGTTGTAAAATAAAAGCATCTTTGTCTTACATTCATCCAACCCAAAGATTTAACAATTTCAATACCTCTAATGTTTATAAAATCATAATTGTTAGTTACCATTCTTGCAGCAAAATTTTGAAGTCTCTGAATCTTATCAATATTGTACTCACTGGTTTGACCCCACACACTTATTGCATAGTCAATACATGGTTGTATAAATGTTAAAAATATCTTACTGAGAACATCACATGACACAACACCTTTAAGTCTTCTTAATCTATTCAGTTTACATGCAATATTAGAGCTTAATTTATCAAAGTGTATGAGAAGATAGAGTGACCATGGATGTATACATCCATGGAGTGACTATGGGGAAATATTAAATTTTACACGTAAAATGTGGAAATTAACTAACCAGTGCCCTCCAAACCAAACCCATCATCTTGAGAGAGAGGGCTGGGGGGGGGGGGGGGGGGGGAGAGTGAGAGCGAAAGAAAAAGAAAGAGAGAAATTTTGATCTTGTTTAAAAACAAAAACATATGACATCACAATACATCGATCAAGGAGGCTTGCAATTTTACCTTGAAGAATTGGCGTATCCTGCGTTGCCTGGGCACCAATTCCTATAATAATCTAAATCAGGAATGAAACTCATTTCCAGCAACTTATATATTAGGTTCAAAGCATAACTTAAGGCCTTCTGGTACACCCAAACTCGGAATACCACACACACACAATTTTTCAACGACCCGGTCGCTGGCTATCCCTCGTGTGTATTGGGCTTTATATAACACATGGTAATCCACAATGCCTGGACCATCATTCAACACAATTTCTCAAGTTTCTGTCTTCTGTGGCAAGTCAAATGCGAAAGGTTTTACATTTGGCAGCCACATTTAACTTGGAGCCAGGTTATCTATGTTAGAAAGAGTGTATTCCCATGTTGATACTGGAACATATTGTAAATTGTATGCTCAATGGCAAGTGTTTCACATTAACATCTACTGTATATGGCTGCTGCTCAGATTGCTTGGTGGGGAAAGTAACGAGAACTGGGTCGTTATCACTTTTGAATTTTTGCCATATAATAAAGCAAAGTGACAAATATTCTGGACATATTACTCACAAACAGACCAACCCTACCCATACTGGAAGCGGAGATTGACTGCCTGGCACAAATACAGGGACCAGTGGTGAGAAAAGTCCACCTATGGAAAATGGCAGACAGCAACGAGTTGACAACAAATTACTCATCTAATAGGACCTATGGAGGGCCATCAAAGACATCCATGATACAGCATTGACCAGCATTTCCCGAACAAAAAGACATCACCGAGATACAACCAACAGTGGTTCACAAGGAAATGCATATAACTAACAAGACAGAAACAAAAGACATATAACAGAGCCAGAGCCACGAAGAAAAGAGAAAACTGGGATAAGTTCAGTAGTATCAAAAAGCTGGCACGAAAAGAATTTAGAAAGGCCCAGAATGCATACATCAGTGACCGCTATACAGACAGAAGACTCGCATGGAAACAACAAAACCCTTTACCGATTCATCAAAAACAAAAGAACAGACAAAAATGGCATATCTCCACTAGAAGTTGATGGCAACCTGAAGATCATGCCCAAAGAAAAAGCAGATGCTCTTAACACTCAATTTAGCGGCCTCTTCTCACCAGTGCACAATGTCCCAGAGTTAGGCCCATCCAGTAATGAACCAACGGAAAACAGAAGTCAGCACAGCCGGTGTTAAGAAAATACTCAAAGATATGAATCCCAAGAAGGCAGGTGGCCCAGACAACATCCCGTCTCACTCCTCAAAGAGACAGCCGAGGAACTAGCTCCTGCCCTAACCACCACTTTCCAGGCATAACTCAACTAAGGACTTATTCCTAAGGATTGGAGAGATGCAAAAGTAGCTTCGCTGTACAAAAAAGGCAAAAACAACAGATCAAAGCCCGTAAACTAACGGCCAGTTTCACTGACCTGCCTGTACTGCAAGGCATTAGAACACAATGTTTGCAGCAAACTCATGCAACATCTAGATAAAAACAGCATTCTGACTGACTACCCACATGGATTTTGCAAAAGCGCTCATGCAAGAGCCAACTTATAATAACCATTGAGGATATCGCCAAAAACTTAGACAAAGGTAAGCAATTATATTGTACCCTACTCGATTTCACAAAGGCCTTCGATAAAATGTCCCACAATGCCTTATTGAAAAACTTAAATATTACGGGTTTGACGGGCAAATGCCAGCATGGATCGAGTCTAAAGTAGCACCCTTAACATGTGGTGTGCCCCAAGGGTCAGTTTTAGGTCTTGTATAATTTCTTGTATACGTTAACGATCTGCCTGACATGCTTAAATTTGCTCCTCGTTTATTTGCTGATGATTGCATGTCATTGCGCCAGCAAAAGACACAAAAATCCTACAAAATGACCACACCGAGCTAGAAGAATGGGAAAACAGATGGCTTATGCAGTTTGCTGAGGAAAAATATAAAGTACTGAGAATCACCAGAAAGCAAGCCAGAAATGTCATCTTCAAAGTCTACAACCCCCTCAACTACTCGCTAGAGTCTGTTCCATCTGTTCCATCAGCAAAATAGCTGGGAGTCACCATAAACAGTCGTCTATCATTCGGCCAGCACATCGATGAGGTATTTAGAAAGGCGGACAGCACTAGACAATTCCTTCAAAGAAACATCCACTCCTGCAGTGCTGCTCAGTATGGGATCCACACAAGAGAAGCATCACACAGATAAAATGATTAGAAGGGGTACAAAACAGCGCAGAGGGTTTCATCAACAGTAACTGGAGGGAGGGGGGACACAAGTGTCTCTGCGATGATTGAAACACTAGGGTGGGGTTGCTCCACGTACGTAGATCTCGTTGTAGACTATAACTATTACATCGTATAGACAAAATTGCCATCCCAACTTCATTATGTTCTACAAACTCACCATCCATTACAACCAGGGGAGCTACTACAAAATTCCTATAGGGCCTACCACAATGTGGAATGGGAGCACTGCTTTCTGAGATGACGGGTGTGCAGGACGCAGAGGCATTTAAGGACAAACTGTCTTCCATATGGCTGCCCTTCTAGTGTGGTTGCTAGTTTTAGTAACTAGTTTTAGCTGCTAGCCACGACAATATTCTAATTGCGGCTGACCTATTCAGATTCAGAAGGGCGCTGGTATTACAACCCCTGCATCAGACAATTATCATTGAATATTAAGCTCAATCACGTGAACATCTGCGGCCTTTAAATGTGTCAAATAAATCAAATAATTTCAGTGTAAAGAATTCTCAATTAGGACAACAATTATACTCTGGTTGGACTAAATGTCTATAGATTGGCAACAGCGAGGAATAAACTAATAAATATTTATGTGAAACGGGCAGACTTTAAAAAAAAAAAAGGAGCTACAATACACTATTGGGACCTTCTGATATATATTATTAATATAACCAAAGTGCACGGAATTTTAAGAAACACGGTGCATGCATACATTCTGAAATAGTTCTTCAACAATGCTAAAAAAAAAAAAAAAATATTGTTGTGCAAATTTACTTCGGGGATCGACTGTATATTAAACATAAATTACCAGTGCATCGCATCTATTTGGAACATCGCATCTATTTAGAACATCGCATCTATTTGGAACATTGCATCTATTTTGAACATTGCATCTATTTGGAACATCGCATCTATTTGGAACATCAAAAGGAATTAACAAATAAATAAGTAAGTCAATATTTTTTTGCTTCGGATATGGAAATTCACACAATACAATATGAATTTTTAAATGGATCTGGAGTTCCTATTGTATGTTAGGCTATCTAAATTATTGTGGGTGAAAGGTACTCTGCATAATAACTTGTAATTAACGTTAATTGATGATAACCATATCATGAATAACATGGCTATTTAAAGAAGAAATATTGCCTATGTTATTCCCAGAACTGACAACAAAACTTAACGACTTTATAAATCAAATCTAATCTACTTTAAGAAATTCATAAAATTATAAGTAAAAGCTAATGACAAAATTGAGACACATTAAATTACTAATCAGGTGGGACTGGCACTCCAGAATATCATACCATAGTCGTCTGATATTTTATGTAGCGTGATAAAAGTGTCGTGCAGTGACTCACAATCTTTATCTACCTATTAAGACATCATCAAGTTTATATGAACCAAGTTTTTGATGGCCAAATTAAGAAATCATGACTCGGATGTATTACAATGTTATTTATAGATGAATACATGTTTTATTCTCAAGCTATTTTGCATTACATCTAATGTATCTCACATTGTAATGTTGGATACTTACTTCTATAGTACCACACACAAAAAAAGATTTTATAGAACACAATAAATCTTAAGCAAAGCGGATTAAAACTCATTATCCTATTAAATCAAAGGCAATCTGTTTGCAGACCGACAAATTCATAACTATGAGCGACAAAATGTTGGTCCACCTGTTCAGGGTAATATGGGCATAGGTTATTTATGCTTTCTTTAATAATACTTCTTGTCAAGCAAAAATATCATGTATGGAGTAAAACATAAATAAAATTATCAAATGTACTGTTGAGATTCATAGTGACATGACGTTTGTGTAGGATTATAAGGTGTGCAAAATAAACATTGGTCCATAGATGTTTAACATGAGCACTGCTAATTGTGCTCATAATCAACATTTATCTTGCCCATATTAAACTTTGGCATTTATAGTTGAAATTAGCATATTTAATATCGGCATTTTAGTGCTCATATTTTCAGAATGACATGCCCATAAAACCCCGCAGTGGTTTAATATGGGCATTTTAAAATATTTTTTCTAAGCCACACTATTTAAAAACTATTATGGATATGCTCAGGATGTATAGCTCATTACCTAAATAAAATCAAGCAAAGAGAATTACGCATTTTCCATATAAAATTTCACATCATTGGCCAGTAGTATGCTCATATTATCCAACTTTATCCTAAATAACAAGATCTGGTAAAGATGACTAGTCTCTGCAGTACACCTTAAATTAGGTGCCTACGATCTGTTTGTGATGTACTTACTAAAGTACAAAAACTTATCTTGATTTTCCGGAAGTTTGAGGAGAAACAATAAATTTGCCCACTTGACAAAATTTATTAAATAAGCACTAGTTAGATTAAAACTTACAAGGAAAACAAGCTGTAAATCTTCCTTTAAAAAAGTCTATATACCACGTTAGTAAATAAAAAAAGTGTTAGGCACCACTGGGCTTGAAGGGACCAAATGCTAAAATATAATATTAACTCAGATGTCAAATGTTTATCCCACTATCCAGTGTGAATAGTCAAACAGTCTGGATGCCGATCGCATGATGAAACGTTAAAAATTTGAGGTGCCTTGTATTTGCTGTCTATGCTGAGGCAAGTAAAAGACCCCCACCCATGCGGTAAATGTGTAACATGGAGTGGACTCCAAGCCTAATTGTCGTCTCGTCACTACTTTCATCTCAAGATGGCAGCTGGTCATGTAAGCTGAGACACTGAAATATATATCCTTTTCTTTATCATGCTTAACTTATACTTATGTATCAGTGCGCCTTGATATAATCTTTTATCTATTTTAAACGAAAAATCATCTCAGTTTAAGTGAGTAATTATTCATGATGACGTCAAAATTATTCATGAGATGACGTACGTTTTATTATTCATAACATGAGGTCACAACTTCCATATATGTCATTGCTCATCGTAGTTTCTCAAGCAGTGAGTACTATCATAGAGTAATCATGGTTCTCTATGGTACTATCTCGGGTGATAAGGATGATTATTTTTTCTTATAAGAGCTCCTAAGAGACGCAATTCAACTCCTCCTAACAAAGAAAAGATCTCTCAGAGAAATTGAGATTTTTGTCAAGTGGTCTTACAAGTGTCACGATAACATTGATCCATGCAAGCTCATCTGTAATATTATATCAAATGCATCCTTAAACTGCGATATATTTGTTGTAAGTAACTTCCTTCTCAATAGCGTGATAAATTAAATTAGAAATGATGTCAATGTCTTTCAACCATTTAGCTGGAATCACTTATGTGACGATCAACTACAATTGGTGCCTGAATCGATGGGAGTGCTCCATTCACATGACGTCACCTTGAGGTGTTTCCAACTCTATGAATCTGGCTATAAGTCACATGACAGGATCTCAAAAATGGCCAACGACTGCACATTTTCTTCCATCTCATCACTTATCTCTAAATTACTAACTGTTTACCCGCTGATGCAGGAGAGATAAGACTGATTTTTGGAGGAATGATAAGAAATGACTCATAGTTTACGTAACAGGTGATTGTACAGATAGGAAATTGCATTGGTATAAAACTCAAGGTACAAACAGGACATTTAAATCTGGTCATTTTGGAGTCATAAGAACAGCTACCACAATGGGTTTAGGGATTGGAGCCTCCCTTCTCAAATATATTCTTTTCTTCTTCAATATTATATTTTTCGTAAGTACACTTTTTTCACTAGTCATAATTTTACTGAATTCGATTAAGATTCGGTTATTGTATTGTTTACATAAGGTCTTTCGTGACTTCTGCATGTCTATCAAATTCATTCATTATTGGTTCAACTGTTGCATTTGACATCCCTTCAGTTTAACAATCTTTCCAATAACTGTTGCTAAACAGGTAGGCCTTCAGTAGATGTTTAATTGGAATAAGTATATAAAACTGTCGATTGCAGAAAAGCATGATTAAGGATGACTACAGACCTTGTTGTGATAAATTAAGTCGATTCATTTATCACACCTGTTTTCATCATAACTGATGAATTATATTATCATCTTTACATTATATTTTAAAATAATTGATTCACCCACTACAGCAGCTTTTAGACCCCCCCCCCCCTTTCAATCACATGTTGTTATACAAGGCAAGATAATTAACAACAATATTAATACAAATGTACTAACACAAGTACAACAAATAATGTAAAAGATAAGAAAAAAGTCCATTCCGGAATAATCATCACTTTTTGACTCCCAAATTGTTCATTCTAAGTTAGCCTAGCTGTATAAAGAGGTCTTAAGGTTAAACAAATAAGAAACTATCTGAACTAGACAAATATCCTGTTCAGTTACCAATGTGAGATAACAGTAACAAAGCCCAGGTAACCTAATCAAGGACATGAGAATCATCAGGGATCTTCCAAATAAGAATGGCTAACTGGGAACGATCGTGACAATCAAGAATTAGTCACCAATATTCATCCACACGCCATAACCATGTTTCTTTTAATTTAACATCGAAATTGACTTTAAAAAGGAACAAAGAATGGGCAAGTATGTGAATTAAACAGGTGTTGAGATAAACGATCAGTCAGCATGTAACGGTCGAAGGCTGTTGGAGAACACAACACTAGAAACTGTCATTTAATGTACACAAGTCTTTATTTGCATCTTAATATCCAATGGTCTAATTGCCCGTGACACTGCAACAGATAGAAACACATTTGTATATATATACAAGCTTATACATTGTCGAATTATATAAGAATTATTAATCCGCAATATGCGCTATAATCCGTTTATAGCAAATACATCAACATACAATAGAAAAATAAGTTACTTACCTTATCTGGCAGTTTTCTATCATAAAATCCAGTCTTGATCTTAATTATTTTGCTGGAGCAGCTTGAACATCATGATACCTGCTTCTACAGACTCTTAACTGACAAGTGCCAGAGGAAATGAATAGCATTGGTCAACAATGATTTTGTCTCGGTACTATGGATAAAAGTATATTTTTGTGATCACTGAAATGCGGCAACTCAATAGTGAATAATTTAAAATCCTGATACTCTATCATGTCTGTCCATAGCTATCCCATACATAGCAAAAACGTGAATGACCTTAGTGGTTATATCCTTAAGCATAACTAACTAATATCTAGGGAAATACAAATAACTACATGGCCAAATGTGCGTTTTCCATGCGTTTGGATAAACGCATGATTTTTGTCTGATTAGATTTAGGCGAAAACCATGCGTTTATCCTTCTCATGGAAAATACACGTGGCACATTTGGCCATGTAGCAAACTAATATTTATTTTTTTCTCTCAATAGGTAACAGGAAGTAAGTTTAGATTATTAATTTTATTGTCCAGGACTTTACTTCTTTAATTCCCTCACTGTCACTAACTCTTTCTACTGATATCTTTTTCAGATCTGTGGAGCCGCGATTCTTGGCACGTCAATATGGATCCTGGTGGATGACAGCATTAGAGACTACTTAGACATTGCCGTAAATGCCACTGGTAATGACTTCATGGACATAGCCTTGTACTTCATGTGCGCGGTCGGAGCGTTCACCTTCCTTGTCGGTCTGCTTGGATGTTGCGGAGCTTGCCAGGAGAGTTCTTGTATGCTTTGCACGGTGAGTAGTTTGATCATTTCACGAGATGTGTGAACCCAGCTACTTTTACTGAGTTATTTTCCAGTTACCTTCCAGTTACTTTTCAGTTACTTCAGAACGCCACTCAGCACTCATTTAAGTAGTTATATTTGCCTGGGTGCTTGCTAAATTGCACGCTAAATTGCAGTAACTGAAAAGTAAACTACCTTTTTACTAGCAAACTACTGATTGAATGCAAAGTAACTGAAAAGTAACTTGGAAGAAGTAGCTGGGTTCACATTCTGAAGTAACTAAAAAGTAACTGTCAATATTGACCCAAGAATTGAACCCAGGATTAGAGAATATACAGACAACGACTAGCTGGCTTTAACCACTGGACCACCCAGTTTTTGATGTTCCTAGTTTTGTGATATTTACAAGGTGCAAATCTTTAACCATTGCAAATGTTTTACTTTGCCATTTTCTTTCAGTATGCTGTTCTTGTGGGAGTCATTTTCACTTTCCAAATTGTTGCAGCCATTTTGGCAGCTGTCTTTAAAGACGAGGTATGTCAACTTTTTTAATGAATTATTATTACCTAAAAAAACTACTCTTTCAAACCAGAAACCACAGTACAGTGGAATCCCCAATAAAGACCACTTCAATCTTTAGGTATATCAGTGTACCCAAGCAAAATAGTTAGTGGAGAGCCTTGGTTCGTCAGGTAGGTCAATCTGCATTTGTCCTCACAGTGCTCCCCAATTCCTGTCACAAAATAAATTGACAGTGAGAAAACTGTTTGGAGATATTCAACTTTGAAGATTGTGAATTTATACCCCGCTGAACTTCATGATTTTAATTCAAAATTAAACTTTTTCTCATAAAATGAAAGTAGGTGTTCATAAAATTGGTTTATTACACCCATAATATTATAATAAGCACATTCCATGTAAGGTAACATTAAAGAGGTTTTATGATTTAGCGAATTCTGAGAGACGTTATTGGAGTCGGATCCCTCAAATGTGCATCAAGCAACTTCAATTCCGACATTTGTCTTTTCCAGTAGCCCATGGAATTGGGCAACGTGTCTATTCTAAGTGTACGACAACAAACATGAATATTGCTTCTAATTTCAGATCCAGCAAGGACTAGAAGACTCAATGGCCCATCAAGCCCACAACTTCGTCACCAATGATCCTGATGATGCGACAACTCGAATCTGGGCAAGGATGCAACACGACTGGGTTTGCTGCGGAGGCAAGGGCCACTTGGACTATCGCAACAGCTTATATTTTAATGAAACTGGCCGTGTAAGTCATGGATTAGACATCAATAAAATGATATAGACATGTCATGAAAGTGTCACAGGTATTTAAGATACACTTGGCTTGCATGCATGAAATCAAAATGGCCCATTACACGCTTACACTCTTTATAATTAGTCTGATGCTAACTTTTTCAATATTATTGCTTTTCAGCACAAACCAATTGTGTATAATCTATTGATGTTTCCACGCAGGTTATTCCTGAGACTTGCTGCAAACTCAACAATGATGATCCTAAGAACCCGGATGTTCACGATTACGTCACATGCCAGCAAGAATCCTTAAACAATACCCCGGATCCAGGCGACCTTAATCCTGCGGTTAGTAAATCTCATTACAAACGTTAATAGATAATAATAATAAAATATAAACCTTGCAAATCGAATTCTGAATACAAAAAGACCGCCCAATTTCATTTGAGTTGGGCAATGTCGTGCAAAGAAATGGGTACATTTATCAACTCTTGGGATTTAAAGCTCAGTAGTTCAGCAGCACACTCTGCATTTGGACCTGGCGAAACAAAAAAAAAATGGGAAAAGAAGTAAAAGAGATCTTGGAAAATTCGAGTAAAGTGTCTATGCAGATTAGATAGATATACAAATAATACCAAATTATTTGTTTGTCCCACCCTATGAGAATATTAAGTTACATAGACTAGAGTTACATGCATTTCTGCTTCACAATTGTTTATTCTATTCTGATATTATTTTGCAATATCTAACCATATATTCCAATGTTCATCAAACTCGTTTGGTCATTTTTGGCTCCCTATACAAACCTGCATAATAATTTCACACTTTGAAAAGATCCCCTGCTCATATAGCTACAAGTCCCCTGTCCATAGGACAGGGTTACAAGGTCCTGGATGAAAAATATTGACTTTTTTGCTTGAGTGGGAACTAGCCTTTTAGTAAACGTTTGTCACACAACATACACCCACTGTAGCGTTAGACATACCTTTTTTCTATTGTGTCGCGCTCAGATATGGTTGATTTCTTCCAACATTTCGGTAAACAAAGCTTGAAGCATGGCCGCCTAGTTCCGAAAAACTCACAAGAGGGCTCTGGCGATGTTTCAACGCCCCTAGTGGCACACAGAATAGCGCTGGAAAGTCCGTAGTTTTCTCAATTTCACAATTAAAATATTTTAATAAACTATTCCACACGATTCCACTGTTCTATGGGTCTAATGAAGCTAAATTATTAGATATTTATCTGCACCATTGCACCTGGGTGGCGCTGTGATGTCGCCGGAGCCCTCTAGTGAGTTTTAGTGTAAGTAGACATCAATAACATGGTCGATTCGTCACAGCACGATTCGTCTTCGTAAAAACTGGACGGTTCATCACTCAAAAAAAAGGTCGGTTTTTCACCGGCAGTTAACATATTTTATATAATAGCAGTGACCATACACTGTGTACCAGCCAAATCAACCACCTTCGGATGACAAATCGACCAAATTCGGGTGACGAACGGACCAGTTTTCATTGGGTTCAATCAGGCAATGACGTATCGACCTGCTACCTGTGAAAGCATGAACCAAGCGAACATGAATTTTGAAAATGCTCTTAAAAAGGATGTTTCCAGTGGCTTTTTCAGTAAAATCTGCGTGAAAGTAGTAAACGTAGTAATCCTGTACATAACAACAAAATAAGGTATGCTAACGCGTTTATTGAGAAAAATGTGTCGTAATTTTGAGCGTCCATGAATTCCTATAGCAGGCGTTTCGACCCTACATCGCATCTAATGCAATGTAGGTCGGTTCTGGCTACTGCTCATATAACAATATTTACAGAAGATGACTTCACACCTTCAACAAGCAAAATAAAACAGATAATGACACTGTATTGCCAAAATATCCTCAAATTATTAGTGATTTGCATAATAATTATGCATGCCGTGTTTATACATTACACTAGTCCTACCTCATAAGGTATGATAAACAGTTCAGTCAAGGTGGATTCAGGAAGTCCAATATGATTTTAAAATTTTTATGTTAGCTCATAAAATGTGTTTTTATATGACTTATCCGTGATATAGAGGTGTTTTGTATGGCCAATAAATAAACTATTACATCACCTGATCTAACTCATGAAAGCAATTTAATTACACTTACAGCTATGAATAAATTAGATTTCTAAAGACATTATTACAGTTTAGTCTATAAGATTGGAGACATCAAGGTCATTCAAGGGTGTAATCCGTCCCTGCAGTTGGTTGTGGGAATATTTGCCTCAGACTTGTGGGAGGTTGACTGTATTTTCCAGGTATAATGAATCAGATTGAGACTACAATGTATTTAGCAAATCATTCCGCCACATGAACAAGTATACAGCATATTAGGCAATTCCTTAATTGCTTTATATTCTTACCAGCTACGTTTATTCGTTTGCAGGGATGCTACGAAGGCCTCAGCGAATTCATAGATAACCACATTGTGATCATCATTGGCGTAGGCTTTGGGTTAGCCGCATTCCAGGTAAGATTTTATCATATATACGGCTAACTGAAAAATAATACAATAATCGAGTCAAATTAATGTTAATTGATGGCTGATGTCATTATAAATCATTTCATTTCTTTTTCAGGTCATGTGCATCATCTTCGCCGTGTGTGTACGATCCAAAGTGAAAGACGAAATCACCGATTACGCCTGACCACAATAACTATCTTTGGATATAGCAGGGTAGAATGATGCATGAATGTCTGACATTTAATTGTCAGTAAACCTATATATAGGCCTATACAGTATACATATATATGTATACGATACTTTTCAATTTAATTTTACAAATATATTATTACCCAAATGAATGGTAAACCTTGTACTTTAATTCCTTATATGTGATAAAAAGTTGGGGCCTCTCCGTGCAAGCATTTGCTGCGATTCAGTTCCGTCCTAATTGACTCATAAATTGAGATTTAGAAAAGGCCCTATCAAATGTTATGTTTGTGGTTTAAGGAGACCATGAAAAAATAACTTTCAATCAATGAATGTACAGTAGTTCAGCAAGTGAAATTTGTTTCCCTTGGAAGTATACAAGTGTTATATAACTGCGAACAAAGTGTAAATGTATTCCTGTTCCGCTACTGTCCTTTTCATAAATGATTTCTTAATACCGTGTACATAGTTTGTTTAAAATAAATGTTTACTATACTGTTCTGGTGTAAGTATTTACTATAGTTGTCCTTCAAATGAAAAAAACAAAACAATAAACAGTGTCTGATTGAACAGGAAGTTTGACCCTCCTCCCTCTAATTCACAAATGAAGATGACCTTTTTTGTTCAGTCTTTTGTTTTGGGGTATTTGTGCTGTTGTAAACTTCATATCACTTATCAGTACTTATGTCTAACTCCAAAAAATGACTCACCATTACTTTACTCCTTGATATGTTACTACGTTTACTGTGAACATTTGTACATGGCCAAATTTGCCACATGCCTTTTCCATGAGTACACAACGCATGGTTTTCACCTCATTTTAATTAGGCAAAAACATGCGTTTTCCATATGCATTTATCCTTCTCATGGAAAACGCATGTGGCACATTTGGCCATGTACGTAGAGGGAAAGGCATGGTGTGACAGACTAAGTAAAGCATGCATCCCGCATGTCATGAGAAATCGTTGCCCCTGTTAACAAGAAAATTCTTTAAAATAAAAAGAATATCCGACGATGTGAGAGAAATGGGAGTGCTTAATTTTCCAGTTTGAAATGGAATGAATGCAAATACGATAACATAATTTATGAAACCCTTCCATATAAAGAAAGCTGACAGTAGGTGTTAATGACATGTAAACATATAATATTTATAAAAATAAAACATGGACTGGAGTTGTACTGCTGCCCTCCCAACCCGTGTCAAACAGACAAACACCTCAGCATTCAGCCACTGCTGCTGGCTTGAAATATCTGAACTTTCTAAAGAAAAGGATGTTGTTTAACTTCCAAGCACTTGTTCTACTGCAGTACAATTTCATGGTTACTGATTCAGTTATGTCTTTTTGAATGTGGTAACTAAAGACTTTATCCTAAATTGGCTTAAGCTATGATCACTGTAGAGCTCATTTGTTTGAATTATCATGATTTTGTAATTGTCAGGATAGATATTATTAACAAAATAAATGCAGTCTTAAGATTTCATATATATCTATTGAAGAGATACTTTTTTTTTTTTAAATTTTCACCAACTGTTAAAACATTTACGTATGTTATAGATCCCAGTCTCCTATCAGTCTCGCATTTGACCTAATCTCTCTAAGAGTCGAGAGAGTCGAGAGAGTCGAGAGACTGCTCGTAATAAATACCTGGCATTAAAAAAGCTAATATTAGTCAGTTATATTGTTTGATTTGTCTAGACGCCAGATATAAAAAGAGACTGGTATCAGATTTTGAGTCGTCAAAACTATGACAAGGCAATGATATGGGAAGTTCATTTGAACAACTCAGAACAACATGGGAAATTTTTATTGCTGGCCACTTGGTATATATTTCACCATTTGCCAACACTACAATCTTAAATAAGCAGGAACTCATCCACATCTATAACGGCAAGTAGAATTCCCATGGGAAAACAAACACAAAAAAATCAATCCCCTATGTAACCCTAGGCCTGCCATGAGAAGGAAGATACTTGCATGTCCCTTCAGGACCCCTAAGTTAAATGTAGGTCACCTAATTCTCCCACAAACTAATGAAATGGTACCCATATATATCATTTCATGATCACTAAAATATCTACGTTTAGAGGAATATGGATAGATTCTGTTGCCAAAAATAAGACCAAGTCCTGCATATAGTTCAGACCCATTGGCAAATCTGAATCATTATCAGATCACCATACATGACCCCAGAAGGGCTTCACCTTCAGAGCTACCTATGACTGCCCCCCTTCCACAAACTTAGATCCGCCCCTGGTCAGAGCTACTCACATAACAATATTTTCGACACTACCAGGTTTATTATATAGTGTAGGGCATTGTGTCTCTTCATTAGAGGTCACAAAGGACTTTGATAACCTTGAAACAACCTTGACAATCCAGTTTATCCCTGAAGGACAAATACTCTTAATTAAGAATATCACGGCATAAACTTCCAATGGTTTCTGAGACCATCCCAATGAACTGTGAACAGTCCTAAACCTAACCCAATGAATCCGATCAGTTTCTACCAAATATAATTTTTTCATTGATAAATTTCATTCCTTAATAGTTATCAAGATTGATGATTCAAAACCAGTGTTATGAATAACATTGTTATTAACCAGCTGATAATGTAATACTTCTCAATGAGCCAAGTTACTGTATCAGGTAGTGCAAATGCTGTCTCTGTGTCTGTTTGCGTATATTAGACAAGCTACTTTTTGAAGTTCTTTAAATCCTTAAGTCAATTTTTCTTGGGATGCCAGGGAGGACATGATCTATATATTCTGCAGCAATTTCAGACTATGATAATCTAAAGCTGCAATACAAAAGGTGAGATTTTGAAAATAAATCAAAATTTAAAAAAAAATTTGGCCCAACGCGAGATAATCCACTTTGTTTCAGAGGCAACACATCCATGCAATTGATACACAGAACTGCCACAGTACCTCTAAATAGGTCTAGGCTGACCGCAGAATAAAGGACGGATACCTGTACTTTGTTTTAAGGACTCATGACTTCGCTACAAAATTGTAATTAATCTGGCAGTGGGGGTTTTTTGGGGTATCCCCTTGTTACCGAACTGTTTAGTGACGTTTCTGCCTATTTTTTAAATACTAATAGGAATAATATGGTAAAAATACCATATGGGCATATTTGGTAATTCCTGCTTAAAAGTGGACCACCTACTCCAAACTTCCTTCCTTTAAAGGACTCCCGTACTAGAGGACACTACACCAACCTGTACTAGAATCAAAGGACGTCCTTCATTCTAAGGACAAGCATACTACTAAAGTCTTATGGTGCTCCAGAGACAAATTTTGTGCAATGCCCGCATAGAAATTTCCATCCATAACATTCATTTTAAAGAGGACAATTTGTAATAAAACTTGGGTGTTGTGTTCAGTCCTGCCACTGGTAAACTATGACTGCTGGACAGGCGTTAATAAACGATTGCACAGGTTTCTCTGATTCACATCGAGTTTTCAAAAAGACGATCCAATTTTTTGAGGTATTCCCCGAACCAAAAATGTTCATCTTTTCAACATACTTGACCTGATAAATACAAAACATTGTAAATTCTTATCATTTTAAGATGCAAATAAAATTGAGTCCAAGATAATATGCATGCAACAAATCTCAAATTTATATCAAGAGATTTCAGTCAACTTGGATGAAATTCACATGCTGTTATGGCAAAGCAATTTCCATGTGATGACGCAATAGTACGAGCCAAGATTGTTATGGACAGGTTACTATATCTCACCCTGTTTGAATAACAATATTTTGACTAATAAATCAAATATTTTTTAAAAAGTAACAAAACAAAGAATTTTACATTTGCCATTTTCTTTATTTTTTTTTCTAAAGACAATTTTTTTTATTAAAATGAAATCAAATTGTCAATCTTAATGACCCACTGATCAATGCAAGTTCAGACATGACGATACATCATAAATATTTGGTTATAAGATATAATGTGTAGACATAATTACCACACTAACTCCGTAGTAGTAATCTCATTTTGTTTGGATAACCTTGAACTTGAATTTTGTCTTCATTCCTGACCTTTGCATTTTTACGACCTTCATGAACTTTACTGCATCAGTGTGTATATAAGAACAAGTGGAATTAATAGATGACCAACAGAACATTTGAGGGACTGACAATACTGCAAGTAAACTAATTTACAGATATATAAATATACCAAGTAGATAAAGAAATTTTAATAAATTAAAGCAGAATCATAGATACATTGTATAAACCACGGAAAAGATGTGTAGATACAGTTGACAGTAATTTTATGCAGCTCATTTCATCTTTTAAAAGACTGAACATTTTTTAAGGGTTATACTGTAACAGTATATGTGTAATCAGTAGGAATATGTTCAGTTTGCAAAATTTAAACTTTAATGCACAATTTTATCCTTAAGCAGTAGAGAAACTGAGTATAAATTTGAAATAAAGGAAGACACTATATCAATAATTGTCACATTAAAAATCATTAGAATATGGACTGCATCTAGCAGTAAATCAAACTCGCAAAAATGTATTAAATATTCACATTTAAAGTTTCTGTGTTCCATGTACACATGTGCTTACTTTATTTGAACCATGTGTTGAATATTGTCAATTCATTTAAATTCTAACTGTAGTTTACACCGATGTGTAACAGCGAAATATGTACATATTTACAAGATGGAATTGGGAGCAGAAAACTTTTAAGTATCCCATGACAAAAAAAAACCAACGAGTTATCACCTGCGTTAACTCAATTCTTACAAAAATCACTCGCGACACCAACACACTAATATACGGAATATAAAAATACTCTTGCACTATCAATCATGCAGCTTACTCAAAATATAGCAGCACAAGGACTGAAGAGCACCATCATTAGCAAATCAATAAAATTCAAGTGCTGTCCAGGACATATTCCAGACAAACCGCCTAACGGTGCACTATGAAATCAACCTTGTACATTCGCTAAATTAACATACAGTAATAGTATTATTCATACAATAATGTATGCTGTTGACAATTTACCATTAGGTGCTTCAGTTATAATTTTACCACGCATAATCATGAATATATCAAAGTTGATCATTTAATGCGTGTCTTTTTGTAAACACAAAATGCTATAATTGTTCAATATTCAAATATTTCGTATTCAGGCCTATATTGGCTCTTATCAGTTACCCAAACAGCCAATAATCTATCGTAAAAGCACAAAAAAGGAGTACAACCCCTGCATATACATCGGATCTTTTGACCCTAGCTTTTCTCCTGACTTCAATAATATTTTACAGGCAAGTTTAGTTTTTCGCATCTTTGTAACACAGTTACATTTCAAGATGCACCCAAGTCACATTCTTGGACTTCATAATTGTAATCACAAACTATCATAATAGCGATTAACAGAGTCTTTTTCGCGTTAAATCGCAAATTGGTGCTTTATTTATACAGTGCCGAATTATGCCATTTTGACGCACTTTAAGATTAGTCTTAAGCAACTGAAATTGTGACAATGCAGCCACACATATACCGAATATCACTTATGTAATAATCATATACCATAATATTTATAATATTTCACTTTATAATTCCACACTCATCCTTTTAAACTCATTCACTTGCACGCACAACCAACCATAAACATCCATCTTTACACTATTTTTCAATCAATTTTCAGTAAGCTTTTACTCTCAAAATATCACAGGCATTCACGGACATTCACATGTCTTCATAGAGGTTCATGTGTCACCCCCTCGTAACAGCTGAAGACGTTTCTTGAGGTCACTTAGATTCGACGTGGCCTTGCGTGGGGCAGTGACTTCTCCACTGGACCCTGAGTCGGTAAAGGCGTTCTCCGTTTGGTTGGACTGAAAGGATAAATCATAAGTGAATTACAAACTAATTATGCAAGAGCGAACAACCACAGCATCAATAAACCTGCCAAACAATATTTGAAAATGTACATAGGTATAAGTACACAGGTCTTGGGTTGAATGGAATACAATTACGGTATGACAAGAAAACCTGATTATAAAATTAGAACATTCATCTAGCAATTCGGATGTCACATAGCATACATCGTCAATAAATTAAAACCATGTTACTCCCCAGGGAGTTGAGAAAGACTCTGTATCGGCCGGTCAATGGTGGAATTGTAAAGTCAGCACATTGCATGTACAGTGCACTTTGTACCAGCAGACTGTAAACCCCAAAACATTCACATCTCTATTTACTTTCATGACTAATTCCTCTAAAGTTTACACCAAAACAAATTAACTAATCATTGCCAACAAAGAGATGTCTCAGATAACACTAAATTCCCCAAATAAAACAATTAGCCATCATCTTACCTGCTCATCAGAACTGGACAAGCTGTCCAGTTTAAGTTCACCGGTCATACTGGCGGTGAATTCTTTCATCTGGTCGATAGTCATGTCTTTGTCTGGCATCGGAGGCAGACCCATTTGACGTCGGAAGGCGTTGATCTCCTCTCTAGTCTGGTGCATTCTTTCTCTGTGATAATCAAACTGAAACGGTTCATCAGATTTCTTTTCCGCTACTTTCGGCAGCTCAGCATCCTCATCGATTTCAGGCAGAGTAGGTTGCCCAAGTTGCTGCAACATCTCGTTGATCTTCGCTCGAGATTGACGCATCTTTTCAAGATGTTCGTTAATGTTGCTGTCAACCTGTCCGACGTTGACGTTCGTCAGTCCCTTAGAGCCGAGATTCTGCTTCAAGAAAGACTGGCCGTTCTCCGCACTGCCCAAAAGACTGGAGCCAGACCCTTCACTGGAACTCACTGTAAACAATACAAACAAGCCCGTGTCACAAATCAAAATTTTTTTTAAGTGTAAAATACTTTACTTTGGTTCCACTACAAAGAGGTGCTGTTGCTGCTTGTCAATCTGGGCATATGGGAATTCATTGCCAATTAAGTTACCAAAAAACTGTCAAAATCTCTTATTAAATCACTTCTCTAACATCAGCCCGCAACAACTGTCAAAACAATTTAAATACAACAAGTATAGTTCATCTGCAATTTTGTGCCAATCATTCTGTTTGCAAGACAAATATTTGTATTACTCACATGTACTTTTGAAGTGTCTGATTTGGCCACAAGTGACCATCAAGGTTATTCACTACACAAAAATATCTCAGAATAAACAAGTGCATCAAAAGTCTACAGCACATCAGAAGTAGTAAATTGAACACAGATTATTCCTTACTAGATTTACCTCCCCTTTCTGACTCGATATTCTTAAGCCCTCGTTCGATGTATTCTTGGAAGAACTTGGAAGACTTCTTCAGGAAAGGTTCCAAGTCAGTTCCGGGATGTTGAAGCTTGAAGTCGTACAATTCATTTAATCCCTGTGAAATAAAAAGTCATACGATCAGAAAGTTTTATTACATATACAACGCTCCACCATTTAAACACATATCACAGCATTTATGTCTTTTTTTGTTCTAGAATCATTATCAATAACAAAAAGAAAATGTTCTATCGGAACATCCCTCAAGTACAACAAAAAGAAAAAGAAGAAAAAACAAGCCACATATCACAAAAAAGTACGATCTTAATCACAATGATCACAATGATCGCAAAGACATCAGCCATTTGTTAATTACTTGGGAGTAAAAATATTCATGAAGAACTTTCAAGAAAAATATAAGACTACAGACCTCATTAGTCTCCGCCTTGGACCCGATCTTCTTAAATATCTCGGTCAGGGTATCGTGGCTGGTTTTCCTCTTCGATTTACCCTGCAGCAAAATGGAATAGAAAGAGAAATTAATATACAGGAGCAGCAGAATAACAGAAAAGTAAATACTGAGTCAATATTTCATTTACATAACTGAGCACTATATATCGCGTACTAATTAATTTGTCATAATATCATTTCTATTCTAAGAATAACTAATTTGCATTGTGACTTACAAATAACTTAAACACCACAAGATGACATATCTATAACAATACCATCATGCAAAAATACACATTTTGAATAATATAATATTATGGCAAGGACAATATTTAATACAAGAGCATTTTATGGTGAACAACGTGCGTCGTTACATCTATCACAAATTATGCTACTCACAATTAACTGCAATCAATATGGCCATCTCTTCCATGCATTCTTATACATTAATAATAATGCTTTATAATATCACTTAGATTTAGATTAGAAACTAAAGCAAATGATATTTTAGCAGGATAACAAAGTACATCTCAGTAATGTTAATGAAGTTATAAGGGGGGGGGGGGGGGGGGTATTAGAATAGGTAACACAGCGAATTAATTAAGGATATAGCCATTATGCACAGCGCACGTAATCAGTATGTATTAATATGCAATACATCGTCAATTTACACAAGCATGCTTAACATACACAATCACATTGCAGACTTAACGAGCTATAAACAAGAATTAGACGAGCTTGCCTGTGTGGAATTCCACCTAAATTTGTGAAAGACTTGACATGACATTATTACAAATGATGCAGGTAAACAAGCACATCAGCTCCCAGACGCTAACAAAAAACTTCACATTAACTTTTCTGCGGAAATTGGCATTACTATCGTGAAGGCGTCTCCTTTCACAGATTATATGTCTCATAAACTCCCCCAAAAAGGTTTCCTAAATTTGGACATCTTTACAAAAACCTTTGTAAAATTAGAGTTACGTTTTAAATTTGAATGACTTTGAATTGTTTAACAATTTCCCATCAACTTCTGTACCAAAACATCTTGACATACTGTTAGCATCTCAGAGCATCAACTAACACCACAAAAGCATAGCAACTTGCCATATCAGAGGAGAGGAACATGCTATCGCCATCATCACTTAACAAACGGACCTCCTTCATGGGCGTTGCGGCCCCCTGGTGTTGTTGCACCTCATTATTCTGGTTATTCTTTGGCGACATCTTTAGGACTTTGTGAATGAAAGATTCCACCTCTGATTCCGACGGGTTGTCGATCTGCCCTAGGTGTTTCAAAATCTGTTGGAAGATATCACACACATATCAGTATTTAATGATATTTATTTGAAGAATGCAATACATCAGTGTGGATTATTTATTAACAAAAACATTATTGTCATAATGCCCTCCATAACAGCATAATGAGGTAATAATACACATTTATATCACTATTCTACATCATATAATTAATCAAAATATAACAATAAAACACAGCAAAGAACCATCACAGGGATCAAACGAATCCGTATTAAGCAAATGTGACAGAAAACAAATGAGACAATCTTACAGCAAGCTGAAAAAGAGAGAAACAAAAACCACACAACTGTAAGAAAACAAACCTTTGGTCCCTTGAGTTTAGTGAGAGTATGAAGCAACGTCTTGACTGTCCGTAGAGGGGTGTCCGACGGGCGAGTCTTCCACAAGGAACTTGGGAACGCTTTCATGAAGACATGCAGATCCAGGAGGATGCGGTCCAGGTTGAGATCATTGATGATGTCCGGCAGCATCCGGACCATTCTCCACAGACACTTCATGATGATTTGCAAGAAGTTTGACGAACAGGTCTCACTCGCTACATTTTCGTGTAACAGTTTGATAAAAGCACTGAAAAAAAAAGCCAAAAAAGACTTGAATGAAACAAACTTCCCTCATTTAAAAATGGTTACAAGATATAAGGTATCAGCCAATATAGTTGTATAATTGGAATTTTACTTCTTTCAAAACTTTCAGAGTTCTGAATCAGGTTTCCTAATCAACATATGTTACCAAATTTCGACTAAAAACACCTTTTTTATTAATAATGACATAATTACACAAATTCACCCTGCATTAATGTTTAGCCCAGCGGCACCAAATATGCATGTAATTTACAACTGTCTTCAGAAGTGCAATACGGCAAACAGTAACTCAAATCTAAAGTATGGGAAACAGTATAAATGCCAAATTACACATCATTGACATCAAACCTTAATTGATATTTAGTCCAGGCACTCACCTCATCGTCTGCGTGTGGTTGGAATTCTCTACAATCTTGATGGTCAGTTTGTTGACCGTCCGAATGACTTGAGGACCATCATCCAGATCAACTAAGGACTGGTCAAGCAGGATGGTCACTGTGATTGTGATGAGATTCTTTAAGACATCTCGGCAAGTTGCCTGGGACAAAGTGTCATTTGAGAATATCTGTAATAATCAAAGGATTTTAGTTACAGCAATAACTAACCAAGATCATAATGACAAAAACTGACTGTAATGAATGTTGCTTTTATTGTAAAACAATCCAATATATTGTTTATAAATTCCAGACAGAACATCACAATTATTGGATACTTCAGAAAAATATAATTAAAAAAAGGCATCAGAATGGATGGAAGGGAATATGCCAACATTGCTTAAGTAAAATTTGTATCAATCATTCAACTTTCTTACGCCATTACAGGATTAGATACTCACAGAAAAGGAAGTGGCAAAAATAGCTTTGTACAGCCGAATGACGTCTTTCTTGGAGATATCGTCATCTGCGATGTGTTTGCTGTAGACCATTCGTAATTGCAGCGAACAAGCAACTAGCAGCTGGTCCACGTGATTTGCGAGCATCTCACACTTTCCTGGGTCCTTCATGACTTCTTCTATCTGAAAACGACAAACGAAAGATTATTTAGTGCACGAGATGCCACTGCAAACAGGCCCAAAGGAAATAGCTGGCTTATAAGTATAGCACTCAATAATACTTTTGCAGTTTGACCTCTCCTACAGCACTTACCTGCGCTAATGCTTGTATACAGGTAGTTAAATCAGAACTGGCCACTTGGCTTATGACTAGATCAATGGCCGATTTGACGTCTGCTTGTGACCCTAAGAGATTTCTATACGGGGATGAAGGGGTGTGTCTGATTGACCTGTAATGAAACGATTATATGATTGAGACATGTCTTGTCTGTTATTCCTTGTATCATATTGTATTGGGTAACATTTGAGGTTTTTAATCTATGTTTGATCATCAACTAGAATGCACAATGTCGGTTGGGCTTGGTGTTGTAGTTCTTAAACAAACTAGAGTCACATTGTAGCGCAGTGTATGAGGCACCCTCTTGTACATAGATAGTGTTGATGGCGAAATGGCAAACAAGAATAATTGCGATGTGGACACCGTTCACCGCAGGCAGATGTGATGACAAGAACTTGACCTACCTCTTGACGGGCATTTCTATGGGCTGTTCAAGGTCATCATCCACCTCAGGTTCGTATAATTTAGGCATGTCGTAGCTGATCTTTTCTCCTTCATCCAGATTAAGAGAGAACATGCCAGGCTTCTTCTTGGCAGTTGTGGGCACATTGTCCTCACTGAAGAGAAAGATTAATAATGCAGAAAGACTCTTCATTTTGAATGATCAAGAAAAGATTTAAACAACAGAAAATAACATTATTCTTAGCAATTTCTATTGGTTAATGACCCAATTTACACTTTAAAATGTTAGTGTGATTCTAATGACACTTGAATGAGGCATTTTTAAATGACGCATACTATTATTGACTCTATTCACACATTAGCCATTAAAATTGACCAGTATGATATAACCCTCCAAATATTGTGATGACTTCACAATGACCCTGAGGGACAATGGTCAGGGTTGTAACATCATATATGCTATATATATATAAAAAGCCCGCAATAGAGTGTGAACCTCATGAGGTTCACACTATGAGGTTCATTGTTGTGAACCTCATAAAATAAATTATCTCTTATACAGAAAACAGCCTGGCCAATCACAGGGCAACATTTAGATTCAGTGAACGTCATGAACATCATCAGTAGAACTAGATAACTCTTCACAAAACCCATAAGATAAACAAATTAGCTTTGCCTGGCACAAAAAACCCTATTAACTTTCATATTCCTTCAATCTGAATACAATTTTGTCAAGGGAGAAGCTTCAGAAAGTCGTTTGAGGCTGTCTACTTCATTAAATGTTCAAATGGTGACGTCATCACCATGGCAACTATTCAGAGTGAGGCAGAACAGATAGACAAACAAAAAATTCCTACTCGATACTGCAAAATAGTTCCCACCAAAAAATTAAAATAGAGGGGTTATTGTGGAATATAAATAAAACCTGAACCACACAGTTATTAGGTTTTATCATAATACTTCCATTTTCGATGCAGAGGTTATTGAGAACTTAACAAATAAATTGCACATAATCATATAATAACATAACAACAATTTAAATGTTTGCAAAGTGCAAGTTCCAATAAAACTGCTAACCAGCGCTGCGAGCTACCATCTCAGACTAGGCCAACCGTCAAATGGCGTCAATGTAAATCATATGAATCATGATGCAACAAACACTTACTGCGCTTTAGTGTTAGTAATATCGCGAGGCGTCTTTCCTATCACTTTAGGCTGAGGTTCTGGCGAAGGAGCTTTCACTCCTGACGCAGGTCGAGACTTGGCTGATCTCTTGATTCTTTCCTCCATCAGGTCCTTGTCTTTGTCTGATAGCTACAGGAACAAATGGAAAACAGAATGAACTATTACTTTCACATGAAATTTATAATCTACCTATAAGTGCATATAAACGTGGTGTGGCAGATGACATACTATCACAAAGGCAAAAGTTTGTGCATAAATTCGGCTAAATACAGAACAACTTATTTTTGCTTTCTTGGTAGATAAGTCAAACTCATTCGAAGCAAACGCACATCACACCTATTTTAATCAGTTCTGCATAAAATGAAACCCAGTTATAACAATATGACGATAGTCCCAAATGCTTCATCATCAGCAGGCTCGACTGAAACGCGTCATTATCAGATAAATGCTGTCTCTGCTCGGGACCCTTGAATCGATGACCATAGGTCAAAACTGCCTGAGTTGGTTGGCAGTGCGTTGTTAACAATCAGATTATGCTGACCCTCGCTGAGCCAGCTTGCCAAATTAAATAACTATAGATGGCGCGAGCAGTCGACTTGTAGACAGAAATAAATGCTCGATTCTTGCAGTGGGAACCATGTAGATAGAGAAATATCTTTTTTCTCCAACTGCTGAAGTAGTTTCAGTTCAAATGGGGAGAAATCTCACCACCACTGGGATGTCTCCCCATTTGAACTGAAACTACTTCAGCAGCAGGAGTAAAAAGATATCTCTCTATCTAAAATGTTTCATTATGATCCTGCAACTTATGCGAGACGTGTGTGCTACTAGTCACAATGTCATTTAATCTCATAGCTAGGAGTTTGTTACAAAATTAGGACATTGTTTGTAATAAATAAGAATTGCACAAGAAATTTTCAGTGAAAAAGCAATATCAGAAGCCCTTTTAAACATTCTAAACCCAGTAAGTAACTTACATTTCCAACATATTTGTAGATAGCTTCTCCAAGAATGCCATGACCAATGACCACCGTATTCAAAGCAGCGGATCTCACAGAGTTATCTCGGTCACCAATCTGTTGCGCAATGACCTTCATCGCTTGCGCAGGGGTTGGCTGGCACACGTTAATGCCGTAAATATCGATTAGACTTCCGAGTTCTTCTAAGCACTCAGTCCTCTGCTTGGCGTTCTTCGATTTGAGGCCATCCAGGATGAAGGTGAACAATTTTCCTGATGGGTAAACCTTGCAGATACTCTTCAACATCACTCTGATAGCTCGGCGGACATTGTCTTTTGGATCACCGACCTATGGTTAACACAAGGGAAAATTAATTAACTAATACCACAGTAATGTCAGTCATTGAATTATCAATATATTATAACATTCTGAGGAAGTTTGAAAGCCTGGTTCTGTCAGTGTTCTAGACCAACGTGTTATAATTTTAGTCATAAATAAAGGGTAGTCCAAAAGCGATCATTTTCAATCACATCATTCTACACTGACCGTTTTGTTACATCCAGAGTTCAGTTATACGAGAGAAAAGTTGAGAAAGAATAAATTCATCCAAATAAGAAAGAAATAGTTCAGCCATAATACGACTTTTCCCATAAATCATACACCTACCTTATTGATCAGGTAAGGGGTGAAAGCGCTGGCTTCGAGGTCACCCATGTGATAATCATTTTCCGCCAACATGCGAAAGACAACTTGCAGAAACTCCAGATTTTTTAATAATACTGAAGTGTTCGTCTCAAAAAATCGGAGTGTTGTCCATTTTAGGATGAGGTCTAGATTTGAAATAGTTTCTTCCGCATGAGTCTCTACGCACTGAAAATAAACATCAGGAATCGTGAAATAAATATCAAGCAATTTAATTCTTAGGACTACATCTGCTGCCTCTCATAATGGAGAAACTCAAGAGGCTGTAAATTAGAATGCACAGGCGATGTGCAGAGATCCCTTGTGGGATCCAAATCGTGACATTTCCCGCCACTTATGCTGGCGGGTTGCATCTTTGGTCAAGAAACACAATTCAAGTGTCGTACATGAATTGTTCGTGAAATTGATGTGATTCTGAGCGATATTAAAAGAAAATCTGTACTAGTAAGTCTTTAGAAACATTTTCCAGTTTGGGTACTACACCGTGACACTACAGAATGGACGCTAAATCAATCTTCACATAGTACAACAGCTTTTGCTGACCGGATTTTCTCATTAAAGCCTCATTGCTGAGAAAACAGAGCAGAGCAGAGAATTTCAGGTTGGTCAGCTCGCCCATCATCAGTAGAGACAAATAGGGTAAATGGAGTCAGTTTCTCTGGTAAACAAGAGGAAATAAATGTCGACAAATACGTTTGACAAGAACTAACTTTCGAGGGTTACTAGCTGTTGAGGTATTACAAACCTTAGTGAGCAATTCAATGGCTTTAATATGTCTCTTGAAGTCATCATGAAATAGCAAGTCCATCAGAGTTCTGTTGAACGTTGGTTCCATTTGAGTCTTCAACTGTTCTACGAATTCCAGCCGAGGGGCCGTGAAGTTCCATTTGAGGACCTTCAAAGTCCTCTCGTCCTTGGCTCTTAGTTCTTTTCCATTGGAACACTTCATTGGAGGAGATGTGTCTTCTTCTTGGCCCTTTTTGGGTTTAGATGTAGCCGCAGCAGCCACCTAACAGAACACCAGAGCAAATGAAATTCTATGCAATAAATTCATCATATATATATATATATATACATAAATTGCTATATGACTCATAATTATGGTCAATGCTCTCATTATATCCAAAATCCAAGCCACAACAATTTATATCAGGGACATTTTAAAAGTGGACGACAACCAGTTTTTGGTCATACAACTTAGCTATACCAATTATCTGGGGAATAATAGTGGGTAGGTGAGACGGCCTTTACGTCCCATATTTTTGCACCAGATAGGGCTGATCAGGACAGGCATTTAGGGGATAATAATTCCTTATCATGTCAAGCAATTAGCACGAATGATTGATATTATATAATCAGTCTTTTTGAATGGTATTATACTTTTGCATCTTTACACAAAGACATAATGCAATAGTAATATTTCATTGACCTTTGATTGGTCCACCAATAGCATACATGTCCATACAAAGAAATAATTATCATAAACCTCCCGTAATGATCTCATACCTTCTTGCCAACCACTTTAGCCTTAGATGCCTTAGCAGCGCCCCCTGATTTGACCGTGGGAGGCGGGGCAGCAGGTTCGTCATCATAATCATCTGCCGGAGGGGGTGCGGCTGCTGCCTTGCCCGATGATTTTGCCGCTTTTTGTTCTTTTTGTTTGACCGGTTTCGCCGGAACATTCACTTTGGCTTTCTCCAAAAGAGGGATGATCTGGTCTTTTGATGCAGGCTGAAGGAAATATGCAAAAATATCATTAGCAATTTTTAACAAGGGAGAGTATGTTATAACCATATGTTACAGGTAGGCTTGATTACTACTGAAAACAAGTTGTGTTGTCCGAATCCTTTTCCATAAATCATGTAAGACTCCTGTCAATAGTGTTATTCTATTTAGCTATCATGTTATTTACTTTCTAAAAGGGTGCACCACAAACTCATAAGAGGTTCTTGCTCCTCGTTCATCAAATTTATTTTGCTTACTGTATGTTAATCTATGTACAAGCCATCTGCGAATTACAAAAAAATAAATAAATATGGCATTATGAAAAACTGCAGTCTAGCAGAAAAGGTCTTAATTAAAACTTCCAGTGCAAATTTACTGCTAAATGCATTACATTGTAATTGCACCAACAATGACAAAACCTATAAAAATTGTTTCCAAACAAACCTTGAGCTTGCCAGCAGTTTTCAAGAATGCATCGTAACCAGTGTGTATCATGAACGGCACCAGGGCTTCTTGAGCTTTCTGTCTGACGGCTGCATTGCGGTCCTCCATGCTCATCAGGATGTGGGGGATGCAGAGACCCATCTCCATTGACGGAAGCTTCTTGGCATCAGGAAGTTTCTCCGACAACCAACCAAGAAGCTGAAAGTAACAATGCGGAAATATTAACTTCCGTAAATTACTTTCCCTCATGCTCTTTTCTCTGTCATAACTGAGCCATACTGAATTTTTATTTGCATAAAACTCGATACAAAGGTGAAATGAATTGTCATATGGCATAGATCCCTACAGCAACCACCTCGCCTACTAGCACCCAGCTAGCGGATATTCCCGTTAGCTCAGTTGGTTAGAGTGTTGGTTTTAGAGTTGCTATTAAACAATTCGTCTCGAGTCTTGAGTCAGCCAAAGGAAACGGGTCATGATAATAATTACTGATGGTATGAATGAGAGAACTTCCATACAATGTCACCCATCCATTCTAGTTATCCAAAAAAATCTAAAATTATAAAGCCAGTCTTAAGATAGACATTACAGAAAAAGTCATCATGGAAAACAAATACCTATTCAATGCAATTCAAGCTTAGAAATACAGAAAGTATCCTATATGATGGCAAATATTACAAAGACATGCTGGCGATGCATTGGTACATGCATATATAATAATTACTTTGCAGAGGAACAAAGCTTACCTCACTGCGAAGATTAGGATTTTGTTCTTTCAGAGCATCGCTGAAAATCTCTGCTTCTACGAAAGGATGCAAAGAACACTGCTCGACCCACGTGTTCAGAGCAGTCTTAGCCGCTTCTCTTATTTGAGTCTAAGAAAAGGAAAATATTTATGCATTAACAACAAAGCATTATGATTGACACAGGATAAACTACAGTTCACTGAACATTTAGTTATGTCAAGATATTTGTAGATATTTGAAATGAGAAAATAAATGAATACCTTACCTTAGTGTCACCCAAGTTATTCACTATTCCAGGACCCATGATCCTGACGTGCTGTTTCACGTTTGGTCCCATTGCTTGCGCTATAGTCGTGCTTATATTCAGGGTTGCAGTGACCTGAAACGGTCGGAAATATATCAAATAATCTGAACGCCAGATAATACATCTATCTCTGAATCAGTCACGTCACAGTTATAGCTGTAATCAACCAAATTAGTCGTTTCCTTTTAATTGTGTAACTACTAGGGCATGAAATTCATGCATTGATTTGGCAAAATTATGAAATTTCTTCAAGCAATAGCTGATGACAGCTAAGGCCAAATAGACAAAGTTGTTAATTACTTTAAACAGACCCCTAGTGATGTGACATGATGCGACGTCATCTATTGCACGGAGATTGACATGCACCAGAAGTGACTTTCATGCCCTGCAGATAACATGAATAACCAGTATCTGCAGTATTTGAGGATGACAGGCTTGACAGTCACTACACTCACCAAAATTTTGTTGGAGTCACCTAGTCGCAACTTAAGAGCTTCGGGCAATGGGCCTATATTTGGAGTGATGAATTTAGCCTCGTTGAGGATTGCCGTGACTTTCTGCAAGGCTTCATTTCTGATCTTCCAGTTCTTGTCTTCTAATTCAGCAACCAGCTCCTGCGTTACCTTTTCACTGTCAAATGATAATGAGACAAACATTCAAATAAACTTTATTCAGTTTACAATCAAAGGTTTTATCATATTAGCCAGTTGGTTTGTGTTTGAGATTCTTTATTCGCAATATAAAAATTATTGCACAGTAAAAACAGAAGTATAAACTAATTTGTCAAAATGAAGCATTTCAAATTGCTGCAGTCTGCAGACAGGGCACAGTATTAACTTTACATTAAGTAAGACTACCCAATGTACAATGTGCAAAATCATTTGAATGGATAATAAAAATATGAATAGGTCTAAATTCTTCTTCTTTTTGTTCGAAAATTGTTAAAGGTGTATTATAATACTTAATAAAATATTAAAAGTTTTTCTATAAAAGATTGCCTTCATATTAAGGAAATTATTAACAAAACTATTGAAAGCAAGTCTTCAAACAGTGTTCTTTGAAATTCTCATATTAATGAGAGAATATATTTTGTGAAAAGAGTGCATTAAAGTTTATGTGAAGGTGTTTGTGTTGAAAGCATCATATATATATACATGAAAGCAACTAGGTCAAACCCTCAGAAATAATATACAGATTGTATACAGTGAAGAAATTTAGTTTGGGATATAAATACTTCAATATGTTGAGCACTCTCTTTGCAGAATAGGCATTAAGAACATACAGTGAAATGTCAGAATTTCACACTTTAAAATGAGGATAAAGGTTTCGCCAACGTCTACCTAAATTTCTTGTGTTTCCTGGCCAAGCATTAGAAATACAAAAGAGCTCCATGATCATTCATTATCTAATTACAACAAAAGTAATGTCCATAGATGTACAGTGTAACTGTTGTGGCCTAAGAAGTAATGACCGTATTATGACCATATATATGGCCAAAAGCTATGAACTAAATCTATACCAAGGTCAGACTCAATCGTCAGACTATAACCATAAGAATTACGAAAATAATGAATACTTTTCATGTATCTTATTAATTTAGAGGCTTCATAATTCAACACTTTTCTAAAAAATAAGACTCGCATATCAAGCGACCTAATGAGAATAAACTGTCCTTATCAAGTGACCAGAAATTACAGTATAGATTAAACTGTCTGAAAGCATCCACTAAATATTACCACAATAACTTTCATGCATTTCATTAATTTAGTGGCTGCATAATTCAACACTTCTTTGTCATAAAAGTCGCACCTTACTAAGTGACCTAAAATAAATTTAAAAACTCTTACCTGATATCATTACGAGGCACAAGGTCAGCCACATTGATACCACCGGCGCCCCCTTCAGACTCCTCCTCATCATCATCTTCATCCGCGTCAGCATCTTTTGGAGATGCTCCTCGAGTCGGGGCAGGCGGCTTCTCTCCTTTTACCTGTATTCACAAAATAAAAAGTGAATTAACAACTAGCAAACTTTTTCAAGGAGATGGATTAAACAGGCACCAAGGGTAAAACCATGAAACATAATTGAAGAAAAGGATCAGTTTATATACACCAACAATAAATGGTGCATATACAAGCATAAAAGTTAATGGCACCTGAAGGTTTCAGGGCACGTTTGAAGCATTAGAATTGTAAAATGTTCTGCTAAGATTCCATTAAAAAATATAAATCTGTAGAGTACAAGCGCTAATGATTAACTTGAACATTATTAAGGAAGCACATGTCCATAAACTGAAATTATGTATTTAAGACATAATATACTAGATGCGCATGACAAGAGCGATTTTGTGCAACTGCAGCGCTAAGCACTAGGAGTCGCCACTGGCAAGACGACAACATCATTGCATGGAAGTTGCTGATGGCAACAGATAATAAACAACATCACAAACCAACCTTCTCAAACTCAGCATCAATCAAGGCGAGTAACGCCGGCTTCTCATCCTCGAAGAAAACTCGTAAGGTTCCTCCCATGTACATGAAGACAACACCAAGAAGAGATATTGCTGAAGCTCTGACGGCCTGAAAGGCAAAAATAAACGTTCACAATTGCATAAAGTTATACATCATAAAGGCCCTAAATCTTAACCACGTGGAGCCGAATATCTATTAACAGTAAGCAAGGAAATACAATAAATACTTACAGGGTTAGTGGCTCCTAATGCCGTCTTGATATTGGCAAGCATTGGCTTGATATTTACTCTGAAAATGATACAAGTAGCTTTATATCTGTCACAGAATTCCTTTTGACCTTGGCAAAATCTCAGATTTGAACCTTACCACAAATGAAGTTAGTACTCAAATTGAAGATATTTATTCATACTTTTGAGATGACAAATATGATATATTAAATAGAAGCACTTCTTAAATCCGTAACCTACTAATAATATCATACTATAAGTTCTAGGCAACTGAGACAATATGATACAAGATAAATTATAAACCAATGCACTGCCCCAGCCAGCCCTACTAATAATATCAGTTCACAAAGATTGACATGTTCAGCATCAAGACAATAATTATGATACACAACATAAAATAACACGATGTGAGGATTTATTTGCGATGACCAACGTAACCTACTTGAATCCAAATTCTTTAACTGCTTTGCACAACCAGTTGAGCGATTCTGCTTGGTTTTTGGGGTTTTTTCCACTGAACGTTGTTGCAATGACTATTTGGCACACAAATTCAAGTGATGAGGCTTCCGCTATGCAAGACAAGCACTCCTTCACCGCTTCTCCGTTTTTCACATCTCCAACTTTTTCTACTAAGTCTGGTAGCACGCTCTCGGCTGATTGTTTTGAGAAAATTGCTTCCTTTGCCAGGTGACTGATGAGCTCAACTCGCAGTTTCATGACCTGAATAAAAATCGCTCAAACAGGTTACAAAGTTTAAATTTAAGAGCACACAAATCAAAGATGTTATTGCACCAGTGAGGGTACATGTGATAGTTTTGTACAAAACAGCAGTTTCAGTCACAACACACCAGATGTCACTGTTCGAAACAGACCAGATGGTGCTGCCACCACATTAAACAAACTATATTACAGTACGTTAAAGTACAGTACAGTCATATTCCAGAGGCACAAAGTATCTCTTTACCTGGAAGTTGTTGTCCTTCAAACCAGGCTTCTTGGCGATGAGACGACAGAAAGCTTGACAGGGAATGTCAGATTTAGCCATCTGAGACACAGTCTGTCAAAAATAAAATATCATGCTCAGAACTTTTTTTCCGTGTATAAGCGAAATTTACGAAAGGAAGACCAGACAAACAGGGAATTCATCTGTACCTTTCCTCTTTATTCTATTAAAACATGGAAAATATGCCCAATTAATGTCTTGATGCTTAGGGAACACTTAACAAAAGACAACTGCTAATCTAAAGCCTTGACTGCCGTATTTAAGCATTTTATTATTTTAAGCATGTATAGTGTGAAAAATTGACTGTAAGTCCTGTTACCTTGGTGAACGTTTCCATGGACGCCAGCCTCTCTTTCCAATTGCTGTTGACGATGCCCGTCATGACATCACCAGGGAGACAAGCAGCCGCTTTCTCCTCCGCGGCTTCGTCTGATAATATCTGTTCATTTATTTCATTCTTTCCGCTGGCAGGGGCAGCAGCGGCACCTCCTTTACCCTTTTTGCCCTAAAAACAAATTTATGTAGAATATGAATGTCAATTATCCACTTACATTGATTGATTCATCTCACATGATAGACAGAACGCTAATTTCCTTTTAGACAAGCAATGGGTGACTCGTTGCTAACAGAGGGAGCCACCAACAAAACATTCCAAATCGTTGTTCAACATCATAACAATCAGGTCAGTGAGTGCAGTTGGTGATGTCACATTTCGATGACATCATCAAACAACGGTTGGACGTCTATGTCAATATAAAGATTCCGTTTGCATGTTAAAAGAGTTGTTGGTTCATATTTTAATAACATTATCAGAATACCTTTATGGAGAATCAAGAACAGTCATATTCAAAGCGCTATCTACCTTAAACCCCATGTTGACACATATATGCACAGTATATAATTTCAAAGTCAGATTAAAAATAAAAGTACTTACTGCAGCTGGTTTTGCTCCACCTGCTTTTGGCTTCTGTAAATATAACGTGAACTGGATCATTTACTCGCATTCAATAAACAAAACGACTTATCTTAACAAATTTCATGAAATTAAATGGCAAGTGCCCATGACAAACAAACAGAAGTGGTTACATTCATACAGGAGCTCAGGTCGACTTATTAACAACATCAATTGTTCATGAGTAAATCTTAAATATTTTACTTGAGTGCGTAAGACCGGAGCACTAATTGATCATGCTGGATGCAAATGATAACTTAATAGCTAAATTTCAGAATATGATCATGAAAAAAAAATGGAAATGAAATGAACAAGACTGGCCAATGGATGGACAACAGTTGCCATGGCAACCGTTGCTATGGAAGCCATGTGACATACCGATGCTGAGGATGATTCAGAGATGGCGCCACCCTGGAAACATGGCAGGTCAAAGCAGGTGTTAAAAATAGAAGTGTTACACACACATGCGAAACAACTTCTATGAGAACAGAGGAAGTGAACAAACATAAGCACATGCATATTATTGCTAAAAATTAGACAGTGCAGAGGTGCATGCATATGTGATCTTACAAGATGCAAATAATAAATGTTTTAAACAAGATCACACATTCATTCAGCGACAACACACTCCTTAAACAGAATGAGACTTCAGTGCATAATTACAATGGATACAGCCCACAGCAAGCATATTAATTAATTGAAAGAAAAGGTTCGGTGCACGGACGGGATATATGCTTCGTGCAGACAACACTCACAAATAGTGCAACTTGACAACCATTAGTTCATGCAAATTCGGAAACATTTACTAAGTACACAAACACATTATTTGCTTAATATAAAACATTACAAATGGATCAAACCCTACCTTAGCAGCAGGCTTAGCGCTTACAGGTCTTTTTGTCGCAGCTGGTTTGGCTGGTGGGGCAGCAGGGGCAGCTTTGGCAGGTTTCGGTTGCGATGATTTCCCTGCTTTTCCAGCGACGACTGCCTTCTCACAGCATTCTTTGATCTGAAGTTATGAAAAAAAAAGTGCAAATGGATTAATCTTATTTATGGAAGGCAGCAATTCAATTCTTACAAATGTTTTAATGCACAAGGATAAAAATAAACAAAAACGTCACAACAGTACAATGATACAAGACAATTTAAAGAAATGCAAACGAATAAAGAAAGATGAATAAAACAATAACACAAAAAAACAATCATTATGCAATATGAAATCAAATCAAAATAATTATCAATACATAACACAACTGAATTTGTAAATGATTAAAAAACGATAATAAAATCAATAACAACACAATAATAATAAAAGAAAATGAAACAAATCAAAATTTATAATTAATAATACACAACGCATGAATTAAAGATGGAAAAATAACAAGATAATAAAAACAGATCCAAACCTTGGTCATCTTAATACTGTCGACATCAGCCAGGAACGGCATCAGGTGCTTCTCACCAACGACCTTCATGGCCATTCCGATGGCCTCAAAGGACGCTTCTCTCACATCTGCTGATGTGTCATTAACTGTCTGAAAAAGTACACCCGCAATTGTTGCCATTAATTAACTGATTATGTCAGGTGTCAACGAATTTGCAAGTCACTACGTCTGGAAAAGTACAGATGCAATTGTTACAAATACATTAAGGGCAGTTCCAATTAAAAGTGTGGTCAGGCAGGAAAATTTCCACCCACCCCCGATTTTTGTTTAAAAAAATGTAAGTAGAGAATGCAACTAAAGTAATTCAGAGTAATTTTTATGTCACTAACAAGTAACACTAAGTAATTTATTTTTAAGTTTCTCGGTAGATAAATTATTTAGTTCAGGAAATTGTTTGCCATTTTGAAGTACATTTTTTACAGCACAGTCGACCACAATCATTTATGCATACCTTCAGCAAACTGGTGGCGAACATCTTGAGCAATTTCTTGGGCAGTGTAGCTGGAGTGCAGTGGGAAAAACATCTGGCCAGGAAACTAGCTGTCTCTGATTTAACAGTAGGAGTCTTGTGGTCCAGGGCAGCGACGCAACTTTCTGAGATGACATCTAGGGTAGTCTGCAAATTAATTAAGTATGCAATGAATATCGTGCATTAACAACATTGTATATGCATGATATTTACTTCTTATCCTGTCTGATTTACACGAATTAAGTTTAAAAAACAAAAAAAAAAAACACATAAAATTTAGTATCAGTACAAACACCAGTGTAACATAAGTCTACAAATACCAGCAGTCGGACTGCTTACAACAAACAGTTTGAGACAGCTTTGTTTCCGATTGTCTACAAGGGTTTCTTATAACCGGTTTTTGTTATACTTCCGTATGGTGTAAAAGATTGCAGAATTATTATACAAATAGCTTACCGTTAAAAACACAGCATCAATAGCATCTTTCAATGCAGCAACCACGGCCACTTTCTTTTCTTTGAATTTCTCCAGAATCACATCAACACACTGAAAGAAAGGAAGTTAATTCTTTACAACATATTTACGATTTTATACACCTGTACAAGCAAATCACAATGCTGAATTAAGAAAAAGTTAAACAAGTTTCAATGATGACATTTAAGTTATAGTCTGCAACACCCTAAAATCCTGTTGTCCATTTTTTAGAAATGTATCTGATCACAAAATTAGGGCAGTTAACAATAAGAATGAAACTAAAGCAAAAAAGAAATGCTAGGCCTAATTAAATGGAAGTTTATGCAACTTACCCCTAATGCGTGTGAGGAAAATTTCTTTCTAAGACCTTTAGCGAGTACAGCGATAATCTTTGCACCAAGCGTGACCAACATCACATTAGCGTCTTTGCCAACCACCTGAAAGGCAAAAATTACATATAAATTAAACGATATTTTGCATTATGCAATCCCTTTTATCGTATTTGTATTCCCAAAAGAACAAGTAGCAGCAATCACTTCCAATTCCTGATAGACTGGGTCCCCCGTGTTAAAACCAGTCCTAAACAAATATTCTACTAACAAAATGACTAAAGACCAATTATTTTTTGGTTCCATTCGGTGTAGTTTCAAATCAAAGACCATTCACCATGTCAAGACCGAGTTTGTTGTCAAGAAAACATGACAACATCAGCCAGTGCTCCAACTAACATTTATTACAACAGGGTTGGTCAATTCCAATGTGATCTAGGACACGGAAATAACAGCACTTTATTTGCATGACGTCACCATTACACTATACCAGATGACGTCATCAACAATTCAGCTGTAGTGACATCAAACATTCTACTATTATTTCCAGGTCCTAGGTCACATGTAAACTGACCAGCCCTATAGTGAGCATAATCCCAAGTGTCGTCATCTTCCTCTCAGTTCAGTCAGAAAACGAGCAACTTACCTTCTTCAGTGTCCTCACAAGGTCATTATAATCCCCGTTCTCCAACTTAGGAGAAGTTTCGGCCAATTTCTGTACGGCCTCCAGGGCTTCCTTTCTTTCCTGCCATTTCTTGGCTTCCTTGAAAGAGATAAACGGATAACATCTTGAAAATTATGTTTTATTCAGTTGAAACATATAGGCAACAATTTACCAACACAGAGGGAGGGTTCAGTAACTGTGCCTAACCATTGTTTGAGTGACGTCAATTAGGATTCTCTAGTGCATTCATCGTTTATATTTCAATGTCATTTAACAATGATTAAGCGCAGATTGGCACTGGTACCAGTTACTGTTAGCTCCCTCTATTGCCCAACCATTACAACAAGCATGCTACTGAGAAATTAATGCTGTATGTTATAATCGATTGAATCAGATGGACTATAAAGTCTCTGCCTAAAACCAATATCCATAATACTTACAACTTTCTCGTAGAAGTCCTTCGGAATCTTCGACAATATATCTATTGGATCCATGAGGTCGTAAGGATCAACTTCTGCCGGGACATCTTCATCATCTGAAAAGGTTGCCGTGGTAACATGAGAATCCAGCAGTTGCAACAGTTTTAAGAGGGTCAATGAAGGACAGTTTAATTGAGCTATTATTACCATAACCCTCGTCTAAGCAGAAGGTGTCTAAATAAATTTCTTGCACAACTTGCTCTAAGTTATTAAGTTAACAAGGCATCTAAATCTAAATTGGTTATTTATTTTTTTGGTATTTGTTTTTTCTAAATTATTGGATTAGTCTAAACTTTGTCGAACTCAAATTAAAGCTGATCTGTGGTCCATATAAATTGAACTAAGGTAAGGTCATAAATCTGATTCAGGCAGCAACATTGAACTTAAAAACGATATCGAAATTTGTCACCCTAAATAAAGCACAACAAACACCCCTAAGATGCCAGTTGAAGTGTTTGACCATTCTTTACAAATGTCGTGAAGAGTTTTGTGACAAATTATGAAGTTGCATGGTGTGTAATTGTGTTAGTCTGGGGTGACGAATTTCGATGTCATGGCCAAACTCAATGTCGCTGAGGGTACAACATGCAAGACAGGGTTACACAATATTCAAGCTGTGATACATTTCATTCATATCAGAAGCACATTTTCCTTTTAGCATCACTTAGCATCATCTCTCACCATCCTCATCCTCTCCTCCCTCCTCCCTCGCTGCTGCTTCTTGCTCCATCTTCGCTTTCAAGTCTTGCTGCGACCGCAAAAATCTTGTCTGGACGACCTTCTCATTAGGAAGCTTAGAAAACTCTTCTTCAAACTCTGTTACCTGGAATTACAACAAAATTATGTTTAATCATTGAGACTACAATTAAAGAGAATCTTCCAGCTGCAGAGTTTGGAGGTCAGTTCTGATTTTCATGAAACATTCCAATTTCATGTCTTTTAACATTCATGGATAAGTTCTGTGGTGGAATTTCACCTGGTTGCACTTATTTGTTAATGAATTATCAAATAAATAATAAAAAAATTGTTGCATTTTTGGCTTGAATTTTAAACAGAGATTTCATTGCCTAAAAGGTAATTCAAGTAAGTAGATAGAGTAATGAGCAACAGAGCAAAATGTCTCTCCTTCAAAACACTTTCCCATATTCGCCCTCCCATATTCGCCCTCTAATACTCTATAGTAGGGCTTGTATGACCTGAATTGGATGTTTTAACAATTAATCCCCTGATCCAACTATGAATGTTTAATCCTGACCTTTGGAAGTTCATTATAGTTAGATTTCCAAGCACAAAGGTCTCATTTTTCAACTCACCAGGAGCTTTCCCCATCTCTCATGGGCTTCCTCAGCTGTCTGAACATGCTCAGTTGGTCACATCACATGACTGCCCATGGTTCAGACTGCTGAGGAAGCCCATGAGAGATGGGTGAAAGCCCTTGGTGAGTTGAAAAATGAGACCTTTGCGCTTGGAAATCAAACTATAATAATCCCCTGATGTTGACCACAATTCTAAAAACACTGTGAAACATATAATATCTTCCCTCCAATATCACATTGGCAAATATTGGTTAAACAATCATACCTGCACAGGTTTTAGATTAGACAACTGTGGTTTGAGAGCGCCTCCAATCCATCTGTAAATCTCGATGACGAGCGCTTTGCCTTCTTCTCTTACGTTGGGGTCTCTCGCTTCGAGCAAAGTGTGGATTTGTTTTACGAGGGGTTTTACCAGGATCACCTTTGATCCAAATGCCCTGAAAAAATAAAGACATAGAATATTTAACAATAACATGATTATCTGTACTTACAAGAAGCTGTCAAGACTGTAATCTATGTATTTAGCTTTTTCAATGCTTTATATGTATTTAATTTCAATTTCAGACCAACTTGTATTTAGTTTGGATGCAACTACACAGGCTACTAAACTTGTCAAAAACTACAAAATTAAACATTGGAATATCTCCACGTAGATTTCAACATATTGTTCAATGAATCTGCCATGTGTGATATCATAATCTGAAATTTGATTAAATTTGTCGAATCATGATATATTTGTTGATGCCATTCCACAAACACATCGCAGCAATACAAGCGACATAGTTGTATCACCTCATAAATATACTTTGTACACAAATTACTTCATTTTATGTCAAATTTAGCCTAGCCAGTGTATGAAAGGATACATTTCAAGGTCAATTCTAAATACATTGTAGTGTAAGAAAACAACTTAACATATACTTTAATGATAAAAAAAATAAATCTTAACATACCTGAGGGCCATGGTCAGTGTTTGGACACATGCTGCAACAACTTTGGGTTGTTTATTAGAAAGACCTTGGAGAAGTTCGTCCTGTGAAAATGAACAGATTGAAATTATTAAAACAGCGACATAATCCAAAAAACTAATAGACTTGCATAGACGGATAAATTAAGACTTTCCTACATAATATTGATCTCCAACCACCAGGAATTTTGACATGGAACTTTTCCCCAAGTCTTAAACCCCCATAACAACAATGCATTACTCTTTCATATTGAACTACTACATTTTAAGATGTCATTCAGCACAATCAGCTGCACTTTATACTCTTGTAGGATGTATATCTACAAGATCTATAATAAAGACTGAAGATTGCGACTAATTAAACTACTTCACAATTATATACTGCAAAATCCCAAGGAATAATTAAAGGAAACAACAGCAGGAAAATGTGAGCTGTCAAAAGCCGAGCTAAGAGAGCAATGAAATCTGTTCAGAAATTAAGAACTGTTTCTATCTGCACCAACAAACGTTCATAAGAACTCTAGCCAGTGGTTGTCATCATTACAGATTTCATACAGTTTGAATAAACTTCTAAAAAACATTCTGGATTACTACAAGCCTATTCATTAAGTTATTGCCTCTTGAGAGATCATTACCAAACATTTGATGTGCATGATCTTATATACATGTATGTCAAATGCATTTATAAACATATATCTCATGTAAAAATTACGGTCGTAATATACATAATAAATATGTAGAGCAGCTAGGTGGTTAAGACATCCAACCATTGCACATTGACCAGCCCCGCTGAAGGTCCCAGGTTTGATCCCCGGCTAGGGCACTCTTCAGGGGCTGCATCCCAGCAACCGCAGGAGAAGTAAAATTGGGAGGTGCCTTGTACGTGTTTTACTCAAGTTTTCTTAGTGGGATCTCCCGCCATAATTGTTATTATAATGCTCATTTTCATGTAAAATTGCAAATAAATGTATCTAAAGCTGCATCTGTTGTACTGAAGTGTCCATGGCAAGTAACGACCCCACCATATGGCAATGTGTAACATGGTTTGGAATTTTAAGCCTCATCATCTCATCATTACATCTGCTGCTTGTAGCTGGTCACATAAGCTGACTAAGCTTCAGACCCAGTGGCATTGAGACATTGACATCTGCTTGTGGCAGCTGGTCATATGAAGAAGCCAACCAAACTTCATACCAGTGGCTCAGAAACAATACAACAAACAGTACCCCTAATGAATTACTATCAGAGCAGCTGCCATTTGCTATTGTTGACATTGTTAACCAAGCTAACAAGCAGCAGATGCTTCGATCAGTAGGATCAGGTGGACCAGCTTCACTGGAGCACCTTGGCAAACCCCACTGCCTACCCACTTCTGAGCACACCTCATCCGACCTCATGCCCCTCCCCTGAGTCACACTGTCAACATCATCCGTTGCCATGGTAACATAAAAACCATCAACACAGCTAACATAATCAACATGAAAAATGCAAAGCATTTGCTAAAGGGTAACTTCCAAAAAACCTTCCATTCCATCAATTCCAATGATTCCATGCTTAATATACTTGGCTTACATGTTTTGAGTACACTCGATTTCCAAAAGAGCCTTCTGTACACATGATACAATCACTAACAAATTTGTTTTATGAAATTATGATTGGTCTTACATCACACAGTATCATCATAATTAGTAAAACAACCAAATTTGTTTATAACGTCAGTTCCTTCTTTTTTAAATTTCATGATAAATTCTCAATTTATTCTTAGCTGGCATTGCTCATACAACACCAGCATAAATGTTAACAAAACTAGCTCAACTGTGTTGTGGTAAATACCAATAAAAAAAATTCATACTTCAACACTCAAGGTGGATACAATATATAATGCAGTTTGGCTTGGTTGATCATGTTGTTGGTTTAGTTACAATGAACATTCTCATGTTGAGACTTGCTTACGAATCAACTTAAGCGATCATGTTCATTTGCATTATAAATCTATCATGCAAAATACAGAGGATAGATACTCTATCTAAAAATACATGTAGGTCATTGTAGATCCTGTGTGCCATTCTAAACACCTAATTACAAACTGAGTGTTCAACTCTAATAGACTATGGCAAAAGAAACATGACATCACGATTAATCATTGTTATTGTCGAATTCTCATAAGGTCTATCGTGAAATGCAAAATCTGAATTTATAAACAAACTTATAGCAGATTAGAAAATGCAACAATTTGAATAACAAAAAATTGTGACACAAAAGAACAACAACAAAAAGACCAAAAAATCTTGCCAATCATTAGGTAGCTATTAGAGCAAGGTCAGGTCAGCCAAATGCAAATATTTCATAACAGATATGTACATGGCACAATGAGAATTGCTGGCACTGAGCCAACAAGTCATGCTGGATACCTCACAGGAGCTACCATACATGATGTGGGTTACTGGAATAATTGAGGTCTGCACCCAAAACATAAACTAAGCTGGATTCTGATATAACCATATGATAACAAAATCATATTTTACGGAACACTGACTGCTATTTGAAAAGTCACCTTATTTCCTAGACTTAAAATATATTTGCTTAATTAATATACATTTTTGACTATTTATAATTCAATATGAAAATATCTGCGACATAAAAAATCATGGCAGGTCAGCAATATGAAACGAATCAATGTTTCTAAAGAAAACGTGTCATTAAACTCATTAAATTCAATCACACCAACCCAAGCATAACATTTAATGCTTTGACAAGAAGATCACCCTGGACTTGGGCCAACTCAGACCCCATAAAACAGGTGGACCAGTGGCCTGAGAGTCAGATCACACAGAGCTCTATACACATGCAGTCAATAGACCAATACCACAGCAGTCTTATAAAAACATAAACACAGAATGCCACATACACCTCAGTACACCGAGGCGCATATGAATACCGGGCGTTTCTGATGCTGATCTGTTGTGGCATAACGCACAGCCCTGCAGAGGCACAGAGATCTGCCATCAGCAGCAACTGATGCAAGATCATATGATCGGTGAAAAAGAGTTCATAACTTCACAAGATGGACCTTATTGGCAAGAACTTATAATGTACTATGTGACATCATGCAGCAGATGATTCAACTGTACATGAGATTAATTCTTAATTGCATTCCAGCAATAGTAAATTTTGATAACAGAACAATGCTTTGTTGCAACAAGTTCCAGATAAAAAGATGAACACCACTGAATACTAGGCTAGCCAACAACTACATATTCAGTAATAATAATCATCAGTCTTATTTACTCCACACTGAACATATTGCTCCAGCGGATTAGCTAATCAGCCTGATAATCGAGGGCCCAAATGTTCATAACAAGGACGTGATGAACATTGTACATGACATTTTATACATTTCATGCACATACACAGCAATTCAAAAGTGCCCTCGAATATATGTCAGCAATAGTGAGCCACAACATGAACAGATAAATGTCACGACCAATTAATGATCAGCTAAGGTCACCCAGCAGACTCGACATACTTGTAACTCTGCAATGAACCTGTCTAGACATGATACATCCAAACAAAACAACATTCAGAGGTTCATTAAACACAGCATTTATGGCTATTTATACTGTCTGCACTTAAATGTTTGTTCAACATGTTCAAGCTAATAAAACATTAACCCTCGATCTCAATCAATTAATCATTAATCATGACCAAAATGGCTTTTTGAGCATGTTGGTAAAACTTTTGAACCATGATAAAACATAATGGACAAAATTTTCAAGAACAATCAAGACCTGACATAAACAAAATTAAGACGGAACAACTAATTATTCGGAATATTACAAGATATTTACCTGCACGACCTCCTGTTTTTCAATCTCGATGTACATGAGCAAAATCTCCTGCCCCTTTTCCCGAGTTTTCGCTCTTGATGAATTCAAGCACTTTGTGATAACTCCCCCGCAGACATCACTAGTAGTCCTGTCATTACAACACAAAAGCATTATTAAAGTATCTTCAATAATACCATGAAATTACTATAATGAACTGATCTTTGGAAGCCTAACTATATTTCATATAAGTGCATTGGTAATATGAGATAATCACTGCGAATTTACATCATAGGATAAGATAAGATATACTTCATGATTACAGAACGGAATGTTTAAAACTTTCAGTGTAACCATACCATTGCACCAATGATTAGAAGTGAAAAGTCTTTAGAAGACCACACAAACAGCTGAATTTCACAAAGGGCAAACTTCACTTCAAGGAACAGGGTATTCAATTCATAGATTTTGTCGGTTTCTTTCTTATCCAACCAGCAAACCCCAATTAAGTTTCTTTTTGAGGAACCCCACACACCAACAAATCAACGGAGAGACCAAGAGGTTTGTTTACACCTGTTTCTCATCAGAGTCAGCCATTTGTAAACAACAAACAATGCACACACTGGGTGAGCTACAGTCTGGTGTTGATTTTTGCAACTCAGCTATGTGGCCAGATGCGTCAAGCTACGTAAAAGAAGGTATAATCAAATGATAATAGACAAGAAAAGCGTTAAAACAGAGGACTGATTAACAATTAAAGCCTATTACATGGTTTATTCCAAGAAACTAAACAAAATCTACCAATGACATTAACATGTCATGTCACAGAGATGACAGCATTATTAACAAAACATCGAAATGTTAACAAAGTTTAAATAGTCCCTATATTTAGAGAGGTGGATTATTGAAAAAACTGAAGCTGTTTATAAACGAATGAAGCTTCTCGTTGACCCCATATCAGAGGCAAACACCAGTTGCCAACTTGTCAGCATAATCTGAGCAAGTTCAACATCCCTCAGCATTCATCTCTGATTATTGTTGATACAACTGATGTGACTCATGTGATGCATCAAATTAACGCTCTACTGATCTACTTACTTCCCAGCCACATGAGCATTTTCCACGAAGAGCAGTACAGCATCCAACGCCTTCTCTTGTGCAATGGCATTGGTGTCCACAACCATTTTCTTCATTAATCCGAGAAATTTCGAGAATTCTGGACTCCTCTCGTCCAGGGTGCCAAACAATTTGACACATTCTTCGTACCCTGCAACACGTGCCTTCCATACCTGAAAAATTAGGTATAATTCAATGAAAAATATGCATTATTAATTGCCATTTTCTTCATATCCAGCTGTTGGTTGGATTCTTGTGATTAAAAGATTTTGAGTTTTGCATACCTTATGTTGCACTTTATCGTCAGTGGGTAATTTCATCCATTCGCTATCGTCCCCCATTTTGACTCAATTGCCTCTGGGGCACTGAAACAAAAAAAACACAGACATGAGTACAATCATACATGTAGTCAGTAAAATTAAAATTTAATAATAAATTATCACTCATAACATTGCAATCAACATGTCAATAATATGACAATACACATATGTTGAACGCTTTATGGATATATAGCATGCCAAAATATTCTTTTACTGACAGTGACCGACTAACTGTAATCAACAAGAGTCAGAAGATAATCCAAATTAAATAAGGATAACCAAAATATTATAATATGTGGTCAATCTGCCAATTTATCATTGACTTGGAAGTTGACAGCAAGCCAATTTCAAGTACAATGTACTTTCATAAACAACCATTTTGCTCCACTGCTACATACTGCCCCTTGCTACCAATTACATAATAACGTCTCTGCACTCACTGAAAACAGTAATTTTAATGAAATTGCACTTCGGTGCTCGACTCCAGCAGTGTTGATCTGAATCTTTTGACAGAACATCACAAGTCACAAAACTAGTGTCAGCACTTGAATGGCCCACGTGTTAAGACGGTATGTCCACGATCAGACAAAACCAGGTGGTATAATAGACGACAATAAACTCCCCAGGAATTACAAATTACGTCGATTTGTTGAATGAATGCAGCAGTTTCCTGGATTAGTAATGCACATCTTGTCAATTCATGGCAGATACAGTGCAACAAATCATGGTTGCAACGTCTCATGACAAGCTCATTACGTCGCCGTCTGAGCCCAGATCGTCAACATTTCTAGTTCTCTGGAAATTTAAGAACCTCTAGAAAGTAACTGACACAATAAATGCTTACCGTTCACACATTAACAGCGCTTAAATCCGCACCGGAATTTTGACAGTTATCTGTGTCTGTTGCTCGCAGACGTTTTGAACTGACGGAAGGTCACATGGTGCGCTCCCTGTGCGCTGATTGGCCAGGGGTGACGTCAAAACAGCGCACTCTCTCGGCAAAAGCGCAAATTATTTTTTCGATCCTCAGAAGCCTAGTGGCGGGAATTACTGCAGCTGGGAAAAGGGGATAATTGACAGGTCCATGCTTAAAACAAACAACCTTAATTCATTTTGATTTGACTACCCCATGTAGGCTAACTCACAATGACATATAATACTCAGTAATCCATACTATATAGGTTTAAGCCACAATTTCTCTTATTTCAAGTTTTTATTTGACTTCACAGGGTTCATTCAGTGAAATTAAATTCCCTAAATTTTCCCTGAGAGTTCCCTCAAAATTCCCAGAGATATACCAACATTACAGCGTTAAACAGTCCATCTAAGACAATTTGAAAAACCAAACGCAGGTCCATTATGGTAGGCCTACCTGCTCCCCCCTCACAGCCATCCTTTTTCCCACAATACTCAACATTCCCTAGTTGCAAAGTGATTCTAAGAAATGAATCCTTTGTACTTCATAACTTTCATTAATAATTCTTAATGTCTATGACAAGCGCTTATAAAATTCTGTTTTTTTCTGATTTCAGGGGTTCTCCCCAATTCCCAGGGTTTTTCCCCAATTCCCTTAGTTTTCCCTGTCTGGAAAAGCTAACATCAGATTCCCAATTTTCCCACGATTTTCAGAGTGGCTATGAACCCTGCTTCATTTCAGTGTCATTGCCTCACAGCCCAGCGACCTAATTATGTACATGTTTTGCTCATTTACTCAACTTAAGTAAATCAATCAATTTATCTTTATAGGCTGGCTCATGGACATGTGCTGAGTTTACACAATTCTTGTTCTGACAAGCAGGCAGTTCAGAAAAATTGTCTAAACTAAAAAAATATGAATCCATTTCTCTTGTATTTTAAGAGATTTCTTAAGTCTATACTCAGCCTATTACCTACATAGTTCAACCAATCATTTTGTTTAACCAGGTAAACTAGCAAAGAATGTCCATAATTAGGTCGCTGGTCTGTCAGGTGACCAACAATAGAAGCCGGCAGATCCCATCCTATGAGTTGGGCATGAGTGGGTGGATCACGGCTGTACATCTTGTATTTCTGCACCTGATCAGCTAATCAGGACAGGCAGGAACTCCCATCCTATGATGTAAAAAATATGTCTAAACTGACCAAATCTTACCTAAAATGCTGTGAATAATCTATATGCAATAAAAATACACAACAATTCATATGCAAGTAAAAAATAACTTTATTTTTCAAAAATTGTTTATGTACAACAAATGCAGAATGCAAAGCACAAGATTATAGCCTATGTCTCACAGTTCTATGCACTTACTAACATCAACATTTATAGCACAGATGTCTATGTACAAGATCTTTTCATTTGGCAGCAGTTGTCACATCATATTTTAAGTCCAAAGCGGGACAAAACATGTACCCTTTTACGGCCAATAATAAGCGTAAAGCCATAGATAGATAACTCAGGAATATCATACAACTTTTATAATAAAGCTTTGCGTCAAAGCAGTTACAAAAGTATCTACTTTCCCCCCTCAACTAAACTTAAATTCTTAAGTTATAATAAATTGCTTAACAAGTCAAAACTCATAATGAGCAAATATTCAACAATTCTTTGTTATAATGACAAGAATTTAAATTAGCAATCATTTTAAATTTTGGCACAACAGAAATTAACAAAATTTATTCTTTCAGAAACTTTAAAGCAAATCTTACATTAACAATTAGTATCATTTCAGTCAACAATCAAGGACAGCACAGCCGAATAATAATTAGCTTTTGACACTAGGTGGCTCACAAGATAATTGATGCGCCCTCTTGTGGTAAATCATGAAGACACTTCATATAGACTGATCAACTCCTGGAATTCAGTGAAAAGCTGCAAAAAAGAAAACATGAGATCAGGGCATCCTACGGGATGGTGAAAGAGATTGGCAGCTCATGATGAGATTAAAGTATATTTTAATTACCAGGTGACCATTATGCACGATATGTAAGATTTTGATTTGATTTGAATATATCTATTTATATTTAAAAGAAATTAAGGTTTTTTAATTAATTAATTTTTGCCCTTCATAAAATTAACTTGTTTTGATGTCAATATGTTTCTTCTTGATATTTTCCTTTTACATTTCAGTCTGCCATGAATGTTATTTTCAAAAGATATATATGTGATATGAAAGGTTCTTATTTTAAAAATGGCCAATAAATGAATCCCAAAAAGATATGATTTGCAGAGATAAAGCACAGGCTCCAGTTGACAAAACCAAAAAACGTAGCATTTAACTAGAAAGTTACCTTGTTAACCCAGTCGCGATTCTGCAAGCATTGGTCAAGTATTTCTCTTGTCTCCGCCTCCTCCTTTTCTTCTTGGACCAAAGATACCTTAAAATGATCATCGGCAAACTTCTTAGATTAAAAAGCAACAAATTCTGCTATCATTAACCCTAATTTGTACATTTACCTTCACAGTTAAGTTAGAAGCCAGTTACAGCTTAACTTACCACAAAATTACAAGGGAAAATCTAGCGTTAAACTTTTGAGGAAAGCATGCAGGCCAATAGAGTCTTTTCACTGAACAGCCCTGAATTCAGCAGGACATAAGTCTTTCCTCTCCTTTTATTACTCATTTTGATTTTCAGACACAGACGGTAATAACTAAGTGATCCCATATATATAACTTTCTCAGAAAAATAACAAACATCAATCAAATGATAAAGTGTCAAATATACATTAAAATGCACTAAAAACTGCTGCTAGGATGCACTTTGCTTCAGCCAATCACAGCCAAGGGCGGGAAATTTTTCAGCCAATAGAATTGCAGTATTCTGTTTTAGCCACCTGGTGGAAATACAGAGAACCTTCTGTGAAAATCCACTATTGCCATAAGGAGGTGGGGGCTTCCTTGTGTGAAAACCTTAAATTAAAAACTTCTCAAATAATAATAACAGTCGTCCCTGACTACGGATACATCTTAAGTTTGATGGTGGTTCCTGGTTCTGATCCTACATCTCTTAAGCAGTTTTCCAGATATTTGTCAATCAATGATGTTTACCTTAGCGTTACATCTCTTGAATAGTCCAAACTTAAAATGGTGACTGGAATGGTATGGTTGAATATGCTCAGAGGAATCAGCACACGCTGGAATATCCTGCAAAAAATTGATTAGATATATTAATGCATCCATTGCACAAGAAAAGACAAGAAGGCAACAATTGTTCAAGCCTCACTTTCAAATTCGACTCGTAACGCATAAACTTACCCGTTTATCTGGTAGATGCAAGTTATCGTTGGCGTGTAATGTTTCCCTTGAGTAAGGAGTACCAAACAACTGGACCATTTTGCATGCGGTGGCCTTGCATTTCTTGCACGCCTATCAATGACATTTCATAATCTCATTCAATCTCTGATCAAGTAAAATCAAGTAAAAACTCATGCAAAAAGGTAAAATACTCTAGAGGGCGCCAAAGTAGGCAAGAACAAAATACATCACAAGAAACAGTAGTTTTACAGTTGCTTCAAATCTTAAGTCTTACAAAATCACTTGCAATTTATTAGATCTATAAAACCTTCTGAAATTGACTGATATTCATATTTTTATAGGCATTCCAACTTGTGCAAATTTGCCATACATCCACTTGTTTATAACATCTTTCCGTTATTTCTTAACACATATTCCTTTCCTATTTTACCTGACACTGCATCTTCATGTTTGGTCTGGCCATGATAGTCACATGAGGGTAGCTTTCCACTACTACCTGAAATCAGAAATGGATAAAAGTTGTTAGCAACTACTGATGATCAATCAATCAATCAATCAATTAATCAATCAGTCAATCAATGTGAAAAAAACACATTTTAAGGTGGAGTTCTTTCGGTCATTTGTGAATTCAAATTCAGTATTATGACAGAGCAGGAACAGCTAATGCAAGTTAATGCATACTTTACAATACACAATCTCATCTGGCACCAAAACTGCAGACTTGAGGTGACATTCTCTTCTACCCACTTGATAGATCTATCACAACTTTGGTGTTCTTATAAAATACTATTATTCCACAATTTACGAGTTTAAGCCAAACAGTAGAATAGAAAACTCCTCTAAGTTGAACAATGACCTATTTGATACTGTCAAGACATCTTCGTTATAACTGGGTTTAAAGAGGCAAGTAAAAGACCCCACCCGTGGGGTAAATGTGTAACATGGTGTGGACTCCCCAAGTTTTATCTCATCATTACATCTGCCTCTGACAGCTGGTCCTACAATCATAGTAGACATAAGACATAAGATGTTTATCAGGTACAAACGACAGGCAAAAGATCTGTTCCTGAAGAATACTTCACTGAAAGACACGAGTCCAATTGCACACTTCCATCTTACTATACACCTTACAATTAGTACACCTAAGACCCATGTTGAGCCCTGTACCACTCCCCAATCAGTTTATTAGTAACCCTTGCACAGATGTAAATAAACAAGTAATACACACCAACTGCCTAACTGGTCCAAAGGACCTTATTACCCCTTCTCTCTCCATCAATATACCCCATGCCCTCAAATACCCCACGTGCTGCTTTTATAAGGTCACATGATCAACCTAAACCATGTGACCTCTCAACCAGGCCATCCATACTAAAGGAATTCTTGAGGTTGATGTGCAATGCCAAAATGGATGGTAAAACCATGCATGGAAAGTTTATTTTGTCTGATACACAGGTTCCCACATAAGCTACAATGTCTCGTAACCACAAAGATACGTGCATTCATGTCACCACAGGTGTTAAAGGATAACTCTAAAGCATAGGGAATGCTGTACAACTGAAGAGACACCTGCCTGAGTATCTTCTTACAACTTTTCTGACCACTACAATTGAACTTATAAAATTTATGATGCCACCTGGCTGATTTAATTGAAACTAATGCAACAACAGGACAATTAAATAAAATTCTTCAATAAAAATGTACAATAAATTAATCACTGTGGATCCAACAGGGCCTCACAAGAAAATACACCCCTATCCAATAAACAAATTCTAATGCTTTATAGCATTCAGAAAGCAGAATCTGAGAAGAGATAAAAGGACAAAACAGGACTAAAAAGTTAAGATTGTATACAGAGGATCCTCACCAATAAGTTCATTTCATTAAGAGAATATTTAGATGAAAAGACTTTGGACAGAACAGTATTCTTGAAAGTGTATTTATCTGCAAATTAAGAACACCTCACTGTCAAAAATCATATCAATATTTGCATCTTAACAGCAAGTTTCTCAAGTGATCTGAAGTGCAAGGAATATTAAGACCAGATAATACGAGTTAGGTCTCTAAATCGATTTGTACACCCAAACACTTTTTAATACATTATCTTATAAATTACTTACATACTACAGCATACAGAAAATTCTATAAATATCAAAAATGTATCTCGTTAGGCAAATATTTGTGGAATACTATTGAAAGGAGTTGAAGGACAGGAGCTGTGTTCTGTGTTGAAATCAAGGTAAAGGTCAACTCTCAAGGTCACATGATTTGACCTTGTAAGAATCTCTGACAGCTGCGGGTCGTGTCAACAGCATTTTAAGGATGACATTCGCTCTTAAGAGCTTAAAGGAATGTCAATTATGGAGAAAAGTAGCTTTATGAAGAATATTCTTAAGCCTGATTCCCAAAGAAAGGTCTTTCCCTTATCAGTCTGCATTATTTCCCTGTCTCTAGATCCACAAAGAGTATGTCTCGGCTCTCTTTATGAGCTCCATCTCAGTGGGGTGACATTCGCATGAGACATTAACTTCGCAGCGCCCTGTACTTACAAAAGAAGCAGATCACACTGTATGAAAGCATTAAATAATATTGTACATAATGCAGAGTATGCCCAGTAAGCCTTGTCATGTCATCATTATACTTACCTCAAGGATAACAAGCTGCTAATCACATATGCTTACTAAGCTCCAAACAAATATTTATGATTCAATCTCTAAGGTCAGCTTATGCTAATTCATATACCTACATGGCCAAGGTCATTCAGGCCTGGAACAGAAGTATCCGTAACAGAGCTTGAACTGTGTAAAGATTTTAATTCATTTTATGTCATGAGCATGATGAGGTCACCCAGGAATGGATGAGGTACCACAACAGCACACTATGATGTATTACCATGTAATATCACCAATTCATTGTTGCAAGTCAGATTACTATTGTTGCATTAAAGACTATATCTCTGAATGTGACAATGTCCCTTCAGTATATTTAACAATGGTAATACACCTTCAGCTAAGAAATGCTACATTTCATGCAACCACAACCACACACCTGGTGAAGCCATAAAGAAACCTATGATGGTGAATATCAGTAGTGGGCAAATAAACAGCTCGCCACTGGTCATCCAATGGTCACTGAATGGTCATCTGGATGTTCATGTAGCACTGACAGATATAGATTTATGAAGCAAGGTAGCTGTCTCAACAGAGCCTTATGTTAGATTGTTTCCGTATCATGAAGTAACGAGTGAGGTCCACCATCTAGGGTCTCTCAGATTTAACAATGGTTCCTACAGCTTTTATTGTACTTACTGAACATTTTCTCCACTCTTAACCATTGGAGACCATTATCACAAAGTACAGACTAGAAACAGTCAATAGAACTTGGATTCTTTTACCATTTTCTGGTGCAAATTACCAAGAGTATTTAGATACATTTGTCATGGTTACACGTCATTTATGCAAAAACATAAACTTTGTCACAACACTGGCAGTGTACTAGACAACCTTTTCTAAAATAAGAGTTTTTTCTTTCCTTAAAAGTCATTTGTCATGAATTTAGACACCTAGTCATATGTTATAAGTTTTGTTGCCTTTGTATTATTACATCCATCTCAGTCTCTTTGTTGGGATTATGAGACAAAATTGACACGATCATAAGTGATAGATGCTTTTCTATTATGGCATTTAAAAAAACCTGAATTTCCATTAAAAAATAATGCTATCCATACTGCAAAAATATGCTGAAATATTCTCTTCATATCAGTCATATGTACAGTATTTACCAGATGCCTGCTTAATACAACAGGAGGTCTTAGTCTGAGGGATTTGACTGTCCATAGACGGATCAGCTTACAAGGCTCAAACAATTCCGATCTGCAAAAACTATCCACTCCTCCCTGTTCACACCTCAAGGTCTTCTTTGTCAAAGAAAATATCCAAAATGTGACTTCCATGACACTTAAGGACTTAATGCCTTCTCAAGTTTTTTTGTTATTCTCTGCCAATGCTATTTTAGCAGTGTTTAGTGTGTATGTTTTTCATCACAGCTGTTTTTGTCTTGGAACTTTATATAGCAAAAGAATGCCATTACCATGAACTTTTAAGTGGTTTTGATTTTAAAATTTCTGATGAAAGGAAATTCTCATTAATCCCTAAAAGATTGTAGTGTACACCTTGATTTTCTTCCATTTCTTTTTAAATGAAAAATGTCTTAGAGCATTAAAAAAAAAAAAAAAAATATGAGCAAATCAAGAATACAAATTCTAGACATTTCCCTAAATCCACAAGCCCCACAGGCCAAATTTGCTACATTGGAAGGTTTTGAATATATTTTGATAGCATCTCCATGGTGAGCAGACAGAGGTAAGGTCATGTGATCTGGGTCAGGCCCCCTGGTGGCCTGGGAGGACACTGGATCCCTGTCCCTGACAACTCCTGCTTATAAACTGATCAAGTGTAATATTTATTTGACCTTTGACCTCACCCCTACCAGGATAACCCAGGTAGATGGAATACCCCCTGGGGTCAAATCCATCAGAGAAAAGTTGGGAATAAGAGCTTGTTTCTACAAGACAAGCAACAGATTTTTCATCTTTTCTTTATTTTTCGTCTCTAGGCCTATAACCGCTTACGGAGTACTTCGATCAGACAAATAGATTTTACGAGTAATGATAAAATATCTTCACATCATGAGCATTTATTTATGCAGCAATAAAGGACCAAATATGTTTGATTTATTATATATAATATTACAATATCATCAAGTTTCATGGAAAAAATGTGACATGTCTTCATCCTGTTTGCGACTTAAAATTGTAATTTCTCAAAATCATAACAGCCAATAGTATGCTAAGTACATAAATAAGACAGGCAATGCCACGTTATTCAATTATTACGTCTGCCTCGTGTGCCTAGTCTAGTCATGTGACCTAACAAATCTCAATAATATTATCTTTAAGTCATTGTAATATCCTAAAACCATATATATTGTGCACAGGCACCACAAAGCAGCCCCTACATGCAAAGTGATTTGCTAGGGCCCCTATCCTCTCATTGGCCAGGGTCTGGAGGAAGGGAGGGTCTAGGGGATGGATTTAGTGAGAACCTCAGACCTCAGTCTCTGCTCACCAATATGTCACACACACAATTTACTCCCAGAATTTGTGCACTTCTACTTTTATTATATTTCAATAATGGATTTACCAATGCCAGGAAATGCTCATTCACATTCAATGTACATGGTATGTAGAAATGTTATGCTTTTAATTGTTTTACTTTTCATAATTATCAAACTATACTAAAATCAGTAGGGGAAAACATGCTTTTCCTGCCTTGCATTCATTGCCCATTCCTTGCCAAAATGTTCTTGATATTGCAATATAACACATTGCATTGTATTGTCACCATTAATACTGGGGTGAAGCTTAGTCAGCTAATATAAGCTTACTGGGGCAGATGTAATGATTTGATGCCATGGTTTGACATACACATGTATCACATTACAAACACAAACTTTATAGGTAGTGTCTTTTCCTTGCTCCTGTATAAATATCATGTGAAATGCACCGCCAATTTAACACATCATTTTATGTGAATTACATATTGATCAGGTTCCATAAATGAAATAGTTGATGGACTTCTAGGATAGCTGACCATTATTTTGACCACTAGTAATGCCATTGAAGGGCTTAAAGGGAAACTAATTTCACTTCACTGGTCACTGGTGTCAGTAAATACTGTACAGGATTTCTAAATCTCATATATATCATTCTTGATCCTCAGGAAGAGATGCTGAAGGAATGTGCACAAACTCAGCAGCGAATATCGAGACCATTCTAGGCCAAAATGATGTGTATGCCAGGCAACCGGTTGCGGAGGCAGGAGTGGACAAGGACAGTGCGAAGGAACTCCTGGTGGCTGTCACCAAACTCATGAAAGAACAAAATATGGTGAACGATGTCAAGGTCAACAAAGAAGATCTCAAGGTCAGGGTTTTATTTTTAATATAATTTTTTATATGACAATGGCTAAAGTCAGATCCACTTTTAAGAACTATTTGGTTCTGTCAAAAAGCCTTCTGGGTGTCCAGCAGTTGAAGAAAAAAACACTTTTCTATGACTTTCCCATGATTTTTGTTTGACTGATTTTTTTTCACTTCAATGACCAAACCTTGACAATTTCTAAGACATGCACCAAAATAATTTGCATCATAATAATCATCAAAGTTCAGTAAAATTTTTCATCAGTTTTCTGCATTCACTGTTATTTTACACATCCGTTAAAAAATATCAAAATTTACTAAAAATATTTAAAATTCCATGTGTATTCCATAAATTTTTTCCACAAATATTTTTCTCAGCTTATTAACAATGATTAATTAAATTCCAGGAATTTTCCCTGACCAGGAAGAATTAAATTTTTCTCTGACTTTTTGCTGGTCACCCTGTTATGAAAATTAGGAGGTTGCAAAGTGTGTACATGTTTTTGTTTTTTTCTCTTGGCGAATTTCGATGTTGACCAGTAAATGATAACGGAGCAATTGTGAGAGAAAACAGTTACATGAAAAACAAGACTGTTACTAAGCAACAAGACACTGGATGAGCAAATATTTATTTTATTGGGAGTAAAACTGCAATATAACGCAAATAACTGACCAGCCAATTTCTTCAAATTCCTATTTTGATTCTTTTCAAACTTTCAAACATTCTTTGATCTTTTGAACAAAACACAAAGTATCCGAAAGCATTCCAAATTGAACGAAATTCTACAAAACAGAACCGAAGATCTTGATGGTCAAGAATAAATGACCTCTTGGGGTCAAAATGATCCAATACCTCTCCAGCTGCTTTTATGGCCTTTTTATGCTTTTGAGTTTAATGATCAAATCTCGAATAGGCATCAAGTCTCAAGTATATCTCATCTTGTTCGGACCTCAGCTTTGCTGTCATTCTGTTCGGGTATTCAGGCATTTTATTAGCTATTCAAGGGTTTTGTAAAACTCCCATATTCCCTAATGTAAGCTTGGGAATCTCCACAAAAGCACATCATTCATGTCTGATTATATACAGTGAGCCATTATTAAGGAATTAAGCAAAATCAGACAGGTGTGCATAATGCTAAGAATGCCCCAAAAGAACAAAAAGAATGATGGGCAAATAATGAAACAGACAACATTTACTTTGTAACTTCGAAATTCAGCGTAACATCATCCAAAAAAACAACAACATTAACTTGTCTGGCATTTCTAAACGAACAGCAAATTCAAAGTCACATTCCATGAATATTAAGCTTCTTAGTTGGAATTCATAATGCTTTAGCCCTACCAGGTACTTCCACACCATGACCATTCTGTCATTATTTCCTACAAATGTTGAAACCTCTATTTGTCCCTTTCTTCTAACCTCAGGAACTGAAGCAACAGCTCACAACACAAAAACAGGAACAGGCCGATTTACAACAAAAGTACAGCGTTCTCCAAGACCAGATTCAACTGCTCGTCTCGGGACAGAAGGACAGAGAGAAAGAACACGACAAACTCTTCGTTAATTACGGAGGGGTTACAAACAGATATCAAGGTAAGTATTCACTAAATTTACAAGGTTTGGTTAAAATGAATACAAATGTATTTCGAATGATTAATTTTGACCTCAAAATTGATCTAACACAATCATAAAGGGTTCTGGGTCGTCTACTGACTTTTTTTAAGACATTGCTGACATTTTACAGATAATACAGGCATTAATCAAATAAGTACACACAATATTTTAATTGCAACCAATCTCTTAATTTCACAGGATGTCCGCTAAATAACCCAGTCAGAATTCATGAAATCGCTCCTTTGCGAAAGGTGGAGGAACAAACGATACGTTTAGGTGAGTTGTAAGCGATGCTGTTATAATCAGTTATAAAGACAAAAAAGTGATGATTTTAACATCAAATAAAAACTTTAATTTTTATTTTAGTGCCTAGGTCTTGCCTTGAATGGAAGAAAAAAGGTAATCCGACCCAAACGCATTACACGATCGACCCAGATGGCTTAGATGGTGAAGACCCTTTCCAAGTGGAATGCATCATGTCCGATCCACCAGTGACCATCGTACATCACAACCTTGAGGACAGACACCAAGTGACTGGTCATGAGGAACCAGGAAGCTACAAGGTCAAGGTCAGCTATAAAGGTCAGTGCAAGGTCATAAAAAACACACTCGACCAATGGGGAGCAAGGGACACCACCAGAGGTCACTGAAACTGAGGCTGATAATCTATCTGATGACGTCATCTTTTGAGTGACATAATTTTGCTACAATGGATGATAACATCATCCCATTGTGCTTCATCAGCTCCCTTGCAGCACCCTCTATTATTAGTCTAGCTGCCCATTATCACTGATTATAAATTTTTGTGAGGTTCAGAATATTATGTAAATATTTTTGCATTCAAGAGACTGCGTCTTTTGATCTTATCAATCACACATGACATCATTCCAGTGAAATAACTCCTGAAAGCGCATTGCATTCAAATATCATACATGTAATCTAACTTTTGAAGAGCAAGTATTCTCTTAAAAAGTTAATTCTCCGAAGTCAGAGCCACATACGACATGAGAAATAGCATGCCTTTCTTTTACACCTTTTACACAGATTTGCACGATTATTAACAGCATACATGTATGTCACATAACACCAAACTTCTTTCAGGTGCCACCATGGCTCAGGTGCGAGGACTTGTATCAACCTCAAATGACTGTCAACAATTTCTGAAGTACGAATGCAAAGGGTCAACCCTGGATGGCATGGGGTGGTGGGTCAACTACCAAGGCCATCAAATGCCTTACTGGGCGGGAGGAATAGAAAGAGGATGCGCGTGTTACGTCAATAGGACCTGTACTCATAGTAAGTATTGATAGTTGTAGAAATATCAAAAGATAAACACTAAGATGAAAATTAATTGAAAAATTTAATTCATTGTGAACGATAAGGGCTATATCATAAATAGCTCTAGAGTACAGTTTATTTCAATGCACTACAATGAAATTAATAGAAAATTTAATCAATGCGCTTCGAGTGATATCAAAATTGTTTCTAACTTATCCTAGGAGAATTGTGTACTTCGTGGGTAGCTAAATTAGTACTAAAAGAAGTCTCGGCTTAAGCGATGTCTCATACACACATTATGCTATTTAAGTTTAACACTTCTGGTCTCGACAATTGACACTGTTTGTGATGAAATAACATACAGAGCAGGCAAAATGTAACTCAGTTCATTGTTTCAAAGACACCAACACTCACCAACCCCTCAGGTCTTATTTATCGGCACCACATTATGTACACATCACTATTACATGCTGTACCCATCTGCATTCAGTAAATTCAATAAACGCTATAAACTTTGACAGGTGGCTATTGCAATTGTGATGCGAACTACGAAAGAAGCTGGTTGGAAGACTCGGGCTACATTAGCGATCGAAACGACCTCCCCGTTGCTCAGTTGCAGTTTGGAGACACAGGAAATGAGGGAGAAGAAGGGTACTTCACCCTTGGACCTCTGAGATGCATATCTAGTAAGTATACTTCTTTAAGACATGAAATTTAGAAAGTTTATTTGATGATGACTCTAAACAATATCATTGATAGTGGCAACACTCCCAATCTGTCAATATCCCATCTAAACTCAAAATGTAACCATAAGTAAGTTACATCATTTTCTTTACCATAGTAAAACACGCCATCATGGAAACCCAAGAAGTGGATACCTAGGATGTATTAAGATGAATTCTCATGAAAAAATCATAATTTATCCCAAGGCTTCACCGAAAATGCCATAACATATTTGAAATGCATCACACCTGTCAAAGTTTCTGAGCACCTCCAACAAATCAATTATTGCGCCTCTATGTTTCCTGCTTTTCAGACAAGACCAACACATTCGAAGGCATCACAGCCTTACTTCCTGTTAAAACATGGCCACCTTTTAGCATCTACTGTGACTACGATGGCTGGATGATCATTCAACGCAATTCATTCAAATCGTCTGTTAATTTCGACCGTAACTGGGCTGACTACAAACGAGGGTTTGGCGATCTTTACGGAGACTTTTGGTTGGGGTTGGACCACCTTCACCACGTCACTAACCAAGATAGAAGATACAGGCTCCACATCTACATCAACAACGGTGACGGCAAAACTTACGAAGCAACGTACTCTGATTTCAAAGTCGGCAGCGAACAAGACCTGTACAGATTAACCATCGGAGCGTACAAAGGAACTATTAGCGATCAAATGAGTTCAAGTGGTTGGATGCCCTTCACAACCAAAGATAAGGTAAGCATTACTTTGCAAGTCGCACTTTTTGTCATCGAGGTACCTCTGTAGTACAAAACACATTTGCAACAATAAATGCACTTGAAACCTCTACATTGCATTGTCGATGACTGAAACCAAATGTATCAATCTCATTGATTATGCACTGATGGATGCAACAATAAAATATTGCACTAATACCTATATCTATTTAGCAACCAAGATGCGCATTAGATCCATGTTGCACCAGAGCCTGAAAATGTTGTACTAGACTGTACAACAGATAAGACAATACAATCCACTACACTTGCAACAAGACCTTAATTACATTTATCGCTCCAAGCAGTTTATTATCATGTAACTTGTATTATGTCATCCATAACATGTATTAATTAATGTCCTGTACAAGTGAGCATACTTTTCATCACATGTAATGATTATAATCAACATAGCTGTGTTATCGTTCCATTATGATCACAAAAGCTTGACAAAGCCTAGATGCCATTGTGATCAGCTCCAATGCAGCGCCCTCTGACAACAGTTGGAAATTAATAACTAATTTTTCTGCAGGATAACGACGGATGGCGAGATGCAAACTGTGCTGAAACTGCCACTCGAACAGGAGGCTGGTGGTACAGCGACTGCGGACATGTGTACGTCAACAGCCACGACATGTTATGGGGCGGGATTATTGGAATCCAGAAGGTGGAGCTTAAAATTAAGATCATGCCATAGAAGGTCAAAGGTCATGGAATGTTTCCTTATACGGAAATAAATAATCTCTGGCCTTCAGCTCCCAAGTTTGAGTAAGCCTATTAGAACATCAAATTATGTAGTCAACACAAATTGAGACTTAATATGTCATATCATTGTGTAAAGATCTAAGACTCCATTACCTCTTAATAAGGCAGCTGACTACAATGTACATAGCACTGGATCTTCAACATTCAGCAGTTAAGAAACCATTAATACCTCTCAAGTGTTTTCCAGTTATTTCAATTCGTTTTACTTAATAAAGAATTCCATAACAAGACAGTGTTTCTACCTCCTTTCACCTTAACTAAATTACTTCATGGTGCCTTTTTATATGTTTTTTTTTTTACTTTTTTTAAAGATTTGAAAGTCAGGTTTCTCTTTCAACATTGTCAAAGATATCATAGCAAAGTCCTGAGACTGAAACCATATCATCCCAGACAGACAGCTAGGCAGATAGACAGACAGAAATCACACACAATCAATTTCAGAGCTCAGCAACAACTTTGGATCATTCATCCATTTCTTGTCAATTATCATAATTTCAACAAACCTTAAAGTCATCTCTCCATGTCACTTTTCCCAAGATAACCTCTTTGCAGCCATCCAATTTCCCATCAATAACTTCCAGGGGACCACTATAATACTCATCTGAAAATTATACCCACTTTAATAATTATTATGAAACAAATAAGAAAAAATAATTACACATCACCCATCAGTGAAGTTGTGCGCAATAAAAACTATGTCCAGGTGTGAATCAAAAAATTCCAACATAGGTCAGAGGGATTTGTAGATGAGGGACTTATATATCTTTCCTGTCATGATTTAGAATGTTTTGCTTCCACCTTTGGCTGTCGTTAATGTCACCCTCAACTTCGCTGAGGGGTAATATCCACTATGATAGAGCAGTTCTATGTGACTATGTTATACAAACGGCATATTCAAACAAAGCATGACATGTTAAAATGATATCATATCATACAACTTACCTTTTTCTTCCGTAACTGCTCTCAAGAAACCAGGCTCCATGGTTTGACTAATTAAAACTTGAACGTAAATTGTGAATTTCTCTAGCATGGGATCATCTTCAGGTACCACACTGTAAGGGAATGCAAGCAAACGCTTAACCACAATTATACCATAAAATGAGGCATGTATAGCTAAGAAATCTTTGTGGTTAATCATTATTTACCTGGCCTTTTTCTTTGGTACAAACTCCTCCATTATTTTCACTGTATCCACTCCCCCCACATGAGACAAAGCCCTGACCATAATGCCTTTGAACTGAATTCGGATATCACCGGACCAACTGGAGTACTAGAATAATACAAAAGATATAAAGAACGTTATTCACAGGAATAATACAACAGCAAAGTTGTATAGAAATACACTTACATTCTTCCCTTACTGCAAATATTTGGGTTGGTGCGAGTGACTCGCCTAATCGCCAATGGCTTATATTGTCATTAGCGAGTGAAGATGGCATATAAATTTTTTAAATGGCTAATGATATGCCTTTCACAGATTGGTGGAACTAGTGTTATTCACATGAGGTTATTTAGTTGTTATTTAGAATATTTACTTTTCAAACAGTTCAAACAGCAGTGTGCATTATTAATAATACAAAGATATACACTGTCAAAATTGTATTATGAAAATTCAAGCAATATAGTTTTGCTACAACAATCACCGCAGTATAAGCCAAACTGGCTACTGTTTTGAAACTCCTTGTGCCAATCCAGAATTAAAAAATAAACTCAAACACAATTATATTACATTACACTCACAGTTGAGAGAGATTTGTAGAACACGACACCATTATCTTGAACGACAGGTTCAAACTTTTGCAAGAGACGGGATGCATCTATTTTCCAGATGGGAAAGTTTTCGGCGGTCGCGTAATCTTTGCGGTCCACAACGAAGTCACCTTTCTGAAAAAATTATCATTTTCATATGCAATGAGATTATACACAGTATATCAAATCAAAGTCATAAGAGGAACAATAAAATGAGGCAATTTTTTATTTTATTTAATCTTTATTTCTTTCATGTGGATTACCACAAAACCAAATTGTCACACAGGTGATGCTCCTTATTAGTCGTGTTAGTAGCTTGCAGTATAATTATTTAGCAAAAGGTAGGGTACCAGAAATATCAAATTACATTTTAGCTACAAGACAATAAAAGAGACAATAACCAGGTGGTATACCTGAGAGTAAAGAAGAAGCACCAGTTTCCCTTTTCCCTAAATTATCACCATAGCACTTCTAAGTCAATATTAAAAAGGTCACAAAATGTAACAATAGCTACATTTCTGCCAATATTCTATCTTACGACAAAATAATGTTTTTGTGTACGTGCAAATTTGCTCTAGAAAACAGGTAAGTAACCGCGATGTTTATAATTCCTTCAAAGAGACCGATTTTGGTCTGGTGGAGATATCAAATCAGCGCTGAAAATTGTACCTGGTATTTATGAGGAGCATCTGTATCCACGACAACCGGAGTCTCAGGTGTCGATGGAACGGCTGGGGTCACGGACTCAAAAATTAAGTCTTCTTCAGACACCGCAGTGCGGCTAGCTCTTCGTCTCCCTCTACTTCTGCAAAAAAATATATATTCATTTTAGTTTTTCATTTCTTCGCAAACTGTGAATGACACTAAAACTACCAGTCATAAGTTCTTGGACAGATTAATTTTCAGCATGTAATTTGCAAATAATCATGATCTAGCAGTCGACAATGTACAAATCTGAAACTGCAAATATTTCATGTGTGAACAGTGAAAGACTTTACGCAATGATTCTCTATTATGTGTCTTTCCTAAATTAATACATAATTTGTCAAACACGTTTCAAGAGAACAAAATTAACCAAGACAATTACATATGTATGTCACACTGAAAGTGCATGTCATGTCCATGAGATATGTTTTCATTTTAATATCATCTGGTAAAAAAAAAATCAAAAGTCTCAATTTTTGTACCTGGCATATACTTTGATTTCTATCATTACAATAGTGCAAAATGTTATCATATAAATATGCTGTCCACAAATGTTTGACAACAGCTGAGTGCCAAGTGCATTTTCCTGGGTGGGAACCCTGGAAATTAAAGTCTTGCATTTCACAGGAAGTTCACTATTGTAAAAACAAATTGTGATAGTTTCCATCATTATAATTTTTGCCAAGATTTAAGAGTATACTTACGCGGATTTGGGAGTAGTTCTGAAGCGCTTTCCTCTGCCTCGTCCTCTACGATCAACGACTTCATCTTCAGAATCTAACTCTTTCTTTCTCTTCTCAACAGGATTTTCCTGTAAAAACAAAAAGAACAAAATTAAGAAACAAATGGGCATCATCTCAAATAAATGATGTCCAATCCATAAATTTTTCTTGAACAATGTTGAGGACATTCATAAAAAAAAAAAACATTTTTATTCATTCTTAGCTGATTCTTTTAGCCCTGATGTAAAGCTCAAAGCAGAGTCAGGCTGAGGTATATTGACACTAATCCAATAAGGGGCGTCATATTCCAGCAAGTTCATACCCTAGTGTTTAATCCTTCAATTTTCAAACAGACATTTCTGACACATTCTGACATTGAAAGTAGTCCTCAAATTACATGAATGAATATCTGAGGAAAGTGGAAAGGCCCCGGCATCACTACAAGTTGATAATTCTACAATAACTTACAGAAGGATCCCACGAAGGGTCTTTGTCCGAATCATAGCCTTCTTCTGAAACATCTGATGATTCTGCAGTCGCTACAAAGTCAGTATCCGAGTCTGAGTCCTCCTTAAGACCTGTAAAAGGAAAGGAATAGTTTCAATTAGTGCTCCATACTAGTACAATATTTATCCAGTAAACTGGTACGCTACCTCCAATATGAATACCGGTACGGCCATGCCGTTTTTCTATACGATACGACAGCTGTAATTTTACTGTATTCACATGCTGGAAAAGCGTTTAAATGGTCTTGTACAATCCTTTGATTAATTGCAATTAGGAAGTTGCCTACAGGATTGCAGGTGTTAATCAAAAGTGTGAATTGAACTTGACTACCAAGCAAGTGTCAATGGTTAATTGCAATTCAAAATATCAAAGCAGAACAGAAAACATTGTAGGCTATTAAAATTAATTGAACTTCCTACTATTACTCTATTACCTCAGGTTACCATCAACATATGAGCAAGATGAGTTACAGGATTCCTTATTGATTTCCACTTTTTTGGCCAATATTACAAGATTTGGCTTTTAAAAGAGGCTGAAAACTGACTTTTTACCTATTATTATAGAGAATACCTGTATATTGTACACAGTTCTGGAATGTATACAACAAAACTAATCTTATAGATTATGCATATGGCACATTTTCTGGGAGACCTTACCAGTAATTATTGTTAATTATGATTTATGAATAACTAAACATAAGAAAAGTGATTTTCTGATAAGAAAATAGATGGAATGTAAACTAATATGGCTTCAAAAGAAAAATGGCCACATTAATTTGTGGTCCCCAAGCCATTTTATTCTATTTCTTTATTCCAACTGCATATCGATGATACGTATTGCATATCGATTGACTGTATTGACGATACGTATCGTATCGATTTGAATCAAACGATATGGAGCACTAGTTTCAATGCTCAGTTAATAGTTAATTTTGTTTACAGCAAAGAGGATCTGGCACTCTACCCATACAGTATACAAAATACAAATATATATATATTGCCAATCAATGCTTAATATCAGCCACCTGCAAAACAGCCCAAACCATTGCCTAACGGCGATTTACTTAATGGGTCATTGAATAGTTGATGACCTCACATATATAGATGATGTCATTATTGTCATCAAACAATGGTTATGCCCAGCATGTCTGTTAATTGTGAGATTGACATGCAACATGTAAGATATTAAAACATTAACACCCAGTGCAATAAAACAAATTCCTCATTATCATGATTATAGGCCTCACAAAATCTAAATGCCAAAATATTAGCATATTGATATGAAACTGCTAAGAGATACATTTATAAGAGGTAAACGACAAGTTTGTAAAATAAATATCAAAACAATAACATGAGAGAGGCATGATGATTAGTGACAAAGATTTAACGTCCTGTAAATTTGAAACAATAACATAAAAATACTAACATAAACAAATTATAACACATCTTAGCCCAATTATACAGTGTACACACTTTCTTCATCAGATCCGTCCATACACGTCCAGTCTTTAAATGAAAGCATTGAACGTTGTTGATACACATAAAAACACGTCCATTGGGGTATAAAATGATGTAAATAATTAATCTGAAATTCCGAATATCTCGAAAAAACTCCATGAAATCAAACAAATAGCACCTACACAATCAAAAATAACCAAATCAGAAAACTACTGAGATGAAAGACTTACTTTTCAACTTCTGCTGACTGACAGCTGCTGCCCTACGACCTGATGAAGCTCTTCGAGGTATGGGAGGGGGTGAAGGAGTATGAGTGCTGTCCGCACTTGCAATGCCATCTCCATCATTGCTATCTTCAGTCCCACTCTCTTTAATGACTCTCGTCACTTGTCTATTCCTCGTGGCAGCAACATATCTGCCCCTCCCTCTTCCCCGACTTCTAGCTCCACCCCTGGCCGCGGTCGATTTTTGGACAACATTTTGTTCCGATGTTTCGCTAGTGCTAGAGGCTTGAGATTCATCCTGAGAGTCATTTACCGACGGCTTAGATGGTTTTGAATCATCTACAGAGTCCCCCTGATCAGCCTCAGCATTCGATTCTTCTTCACCTCCCGATGAATCCTCCTCAGCTGATGTTGTCTTTTTCGGTGCAGTTGCGGCGCTACGTGTGTCTGGCGCATATTTTGGCAAGACGGGCTTCTTCTGAGGATTGCTGTTTGTCACACTTGATAACGTCTCTGGCTTTTTGCCTCCGATAAAACTCAAGAAAGAGCTTTGGAAAGAGTTTATATCAACTGGTTTTGGACCTTTCGGCATTTGCGGAGGCATAGGCACTGGTACCTGAGGAACTTTTGGAACTGGGACTGGAGCCGGTCTAGGCTTCGCCGGAACTACTTTCGGTTTTGGAGGAGGAGACTCCTCTATCTTGGGGGAAGGCGGTGGGGGAGGGGGCGTTTTTGGTTTGGGCGGAGGTATCTTGGGAGGAGTTGATAAATGTCCAAACTCCTCTTCCAAATCCGCCACAACAGTAACTCTTTGAGGTTCTGGTTCTTGCTGAACAAACATAGTCTGTTGAGCCTCCATCTGATGATCAGCGGGACAAAGGTATTCACTGTTCACATATTGCTGCTGTTCATCGTACATGTAATTTGCAGCAACACCTGGTTGATTCATCATCATTTCTTGATGCATCATTTGAGTCAAATGTCCTTGGTGCATTGTTTGAGGCTCATACATCTGCTGTGACATATCACCAGCGGATATCTCTCTATCGTAGGGCATTTGGCCGTGCATATTTTCAAAATGTTGTGGCATGTTGGAGACCGGATTATACTCCTCGCCAGTGTCCATGGGGTTAGCATTATCACCATTCTCTTGAGCCGTTTTTGTTTTTTTGCTGCGTCTTTTCCGCGGTTTAGTCGTGGAATCGGCCAACGCCTGAACAGCTACAGGAGGCTGGGGCATTGTTGATGAGATGCTGACTGTGTTAGTACTCTGAGGGGATTGTGAGTGTGCATGTGGGGAATGTGTGGGTGTGTGAGGGGACTGACGGGCTCCTACATGGGGTGATGCCAGTGGGGAGGGATGCGAAGTCATGTGAGGGGAATGATGCATTGGAGCATGAGGGGACTGTTGCGGAGGTGTGCCTGGGACGTGCTGCTGCATCTGTAGAGGGACCTTACCAGATCCAATGTCTTGCATGTCTTGAAACGACAGATTGGTGTTGTATTGTTCTCCTGCATTAAATGCATTATGTGGTGAAGTGGAGTACGGATGCCCTCCAGAAGAGGGATTGAAAAATGATTGCTGAGTTACCATCGGAGCAGAAGTAGGAATAGGCGAACTGCTGTAACTAGTTAATTGGTTGATGCGAGGTTCTTGAAAAATTGAAGGAGCTTGGATAACCTCAGGATGCACTGGTTTATAGGTGGATTGGTGTGCAGCTGAAATGACAGTTGGTTGGTCCATCTTGTACAGGCCAGGGCTAAGCTGAGAATGACCACTATGCGCTGGTGGTGGCCCTGAAGTAAGGCCAAGTACACTCGCATCAACAGTATTACAACTTCCCCATGTCTTGCTAGGTTCACTGATACCAGGTAAAGAGTAGGTGGGTGAGCCTGGGCCAAGGCTCAGTGGTGGTTGACTGACAATAACAGACTTGTACGCCTGCTGCGGTCCTAACGGTGGCTCTATTAATAAATTCCCGAGACCACCTGGGTATGTCATACTGCCTGGGAGCACCACTGAAGACCGTGCTGGGGACATACCACCTCGATCCAGGCCAACTGGCGGCAAACCACCTGCAATTGTAACATGGTTATTGTTATTGACGCAAAATACAAATACGAACCGAACATAAAGAACAAATATATTGTATTCATAAACTTTCTTACCAGGTGACTGCAATATGTGTGACAATGGTGCTTCATACTGCTGAGACGTTGGCGGCAATTGTCCGTAGTAGTTACCCCAAGGATTTCCTGGATTCATTTTTGCTCTCCAAAATCAGACCTGTAAATAATGTGAAATCTTACAAAATTGTATGGTTGTTGTTCCTCCTAATAGGTCATTTATTACTACTTTATTAACAAGAGTAAGGCTGAAAGAAAAATTTGTTTGGTTCCTATATCATAGCCCTCAAAAAGTAGGGTCGGCCATAATCTTCTTTTTCTTTTATTATTAAAATGTAGTAAAGGATTTTGAAACTGTTCGAAAAAGCTTGAACTTCTATCTGCATTGTGGGTCCAAGCTCCCACCATGGCAGTTGCCTCACCCCACCCAGGGGCAATGGGTTGGCATTATGCACCCACAACGATGGCATTGATGCGAGCTCTTAAGTCCCTGCAGTTACATTGTTCCAGGCTATATATTGCTAAGGGAGAAAAACTTGCAGAATGGCCTGCCAAGGGTGTAGGCCTTATTGTGAAGTCGGTTGAGACTCCATTGAGTGATCAGACTATAAAACCAAAATTTACAATTGCAGGTATCTGCAGTCAAGAAAAATCTATGGGTATGACTATCACTATGACAGACACTCCTAATATTAATGCCAAATAACTAGTAAACATGGTAATGGGGTTACAGTTCATGGAGAATTTGTATTGTGTTACTTCGTCAGAAAATGTCAACCTTCGGCCTTCCTCTGCTCACGTGACCTCGAGTCAACACAGATAATCTCTTGCCGGTCTATCTGGCACAACATGGGGCGCCAACAGAACTACACAAATCAAAATACAGGTGTGCATGGCACAACATGGTCAGTTGTTTGGACCCACAACCTTGCCGATAGCACGCCATGATGACCAGATATAAAGACCACAACCATTTCTAGATAAAGATCAAAATGCACTATAAAAAATGGACAGATAAAGCACCTGACGCATGTTATCGCCAAAGAAAGCAATCACGTCACGTTTCAGTCACTCGCTCGACGCCATTTTGGTGCCAAGTTACCGGTAGGGGAGCCTATTTTTATAAGTTATAAATACCTTTTTGAAATTTTAACAATAACAATGAACTTTAAATTTCATTAAATAAAGTAATAAATATCGCTAGTAGTTAAAAAGTTTGGAAACATAAACAAATTTGTGTCAATCGGCAATTTCCGTTCAGCATCGGTAATGTTCGGCAGTGACCGGAATTTGAAACTAACAAAAGGCTGTCAAAATAACTCGTATGGATGGTATGTTTTTGTGCTTGAATATCTACTGATTGCAGCATGCTAACGTGATTGGAACTGAATAAATACAAACTATGGAATCCCATTGTTGTTTACGAACCGAAGAATGGCTGATTTAAGGTGTTGTTTTGTTGCAGATTTGCGTTCTTGGTGGGAGGTGCCAAGCATCGCCCATTTCTGTTCGCTGTTTGCGGCTGCCTTCGACTTGACAGTGTTTGACATAGAAGTAAGTGTTGTTATAGCCACAAGGCCAGTCATTGAGGCTTAATTGCAATCAGCAGTGTTTGTTTAATGTGCCTGCGTGAATGTCAGTGGCGTATTTAGGGTGGTTGAGCAGTGGATTGCAACTGGCGCGATCTCATGCTGCAGTGGCCTGTATTATCGACCATGCGTAGAGAATCTGTCAACAAGCTCTGACACCTGTCAAGATCTAAGCCAAGCTCCAGTTGCACCTCGCTCATATTCATTGTCTTACCCCATTGCCCGATGACAGCCACATAAAACAAGTGCAGGGGTATGCAGAAGTGTACCAAATGTTGCAAATATAGAATAATTAGGTATGAATATTATAATCAGTACCTTGAAGTATGCAGTGGTTGTATAGCACAGCTGCCTCCATTATGCATTGTATGGCGTTAGTGCTTTGTATAATTCTGATCATTCAAAATCCTTAACTGTAACACTTGCGTCAAAATAGATAATAACTGGAAATGACAACACTGAACGTGCTAATTTTAGTACCATGTACATGTACGTATACAATATACTATACATACAACCATTGAGTCATTGTAATTTAAAATGTAGATAGTTTAAGCGCTTCAATTGACAAATGGTCCTTATTAAAAATTAAGTGAAAGCCAAGCTTGCTACCCTAATTATATTTGTATGACCACAACCTGGGCTATACTGAGCTACTGATCTTTTATGTGTCATATATTTCGTATTTCAACACTGATCAAGTTTACAAATGGTCTTAATTTATTTAGATGAATAAAAGTGTCTATAGTTAAGTATCTTCGCATAACTGACACATGAAAATGGGTCTCCTGACCTGTATGTTCTGTAAAAGTGTGTTGCATCATTACTTTGCAATGAATTGTGTTTATAAGGTCAATCTAAAATATTTTCCTCTGTCTTATTTATTAGTGGGATGCATTATTAATTGCTATTGATAGAACAGGGATAGATATTCAACAGTCTTCCCGAAGTTCAAATGTCCTTTGCCGGACCGAATGTAAAAATGAGCCCCTGTCTTTATGAAATATCATTGTAAAATAGGTTGTCTTTTGCCGGACCGAATGAAATTTTGCCGGTCAGGTCCGGCGGTCCCGCGTACTTCGGGAAGACTGATTCAACCATCAAAATTAAAGAGGACCAATACTATTGTATGTCTATGTAGGAGCAAGTAAATTTCTCCATTTATGGGATAGAAGTGTAACATAATGTGGTCTCGAAGTCTTATCATGTCATCTTTGTGTTTGCCTCTGGCTGGTCATATAAGCTGACAAAGCTTCAGACCAGAAGCACTGAGACGGTACAATACAACACAAACTGACCAGTTACACAAGATGGACTTTGTTTAATGTGTTTAAGTTGTTGTTGCTCATTATAATGACTTAATTTTGATTTTTAGGAACTAGAAGAAGGCCTATTGAACAAAGAAGCCTCTGGAGATGATGATATAATAATCTCTACGATCATCAGCCTGCTGCAAGGATGCTACCAAAGACATGACATTGAGTAAGATATCTCATTGCTTGTAGCTAAAGTTAACTTATCTTATTCAATTGTTATTTGTACAGGAGTGGTGAAACTGCTGTGTGATTATTTTGTAGAATATTTGGAAGATTGATCATAACGTACATGTCCATGGCTTAAAGATAATGTTTGACTGATTAGAGAGCAGCTATTTCAAATTTTGCTGATTTTCAGTAATTACAATTCATAACACCATTGGAACAGCACAATTTATTAATGATATTTGTTACATTTTGACTCAAAGAATAAAATTTCAGAAATATGTCTGGAAGTCAAACTAAAATTTCTTGAACAATTGCTCTGATATAGATTAAGTTAAGCGCACTATCAAAGCTGTTCAGTGGATCATGGTATACACATTGTGGTCTCGTGCTTTGCTGTTGTATCAAACTTCTGATCTGTATCTATTACAGTGTCAACAACTATGAGGAATACCTAAGTGATATAGTTGAACATCGTTGGTGCTCAGAAAATGGTCGCCCGAACCCCTTGGTGGGGCGCCAATTCAAGGATATATCTCTTCGGAAAAGAGTTGAAATCCTTCACGCCCTCTGTGATTACAGACTTGATGCTGATGATGTCTTTGACATTTTGAAGGTAAGTCAGATCTTATGAGCTGTAGAGTTAGCGCTGCGTTGCTGTGCTGCCTGCCTGTGCACATGCTCTGCTATTGGTAAAAAAAACCCATGGAATTCATGAATCTCTAAGACTATATGTAAAATTAATGTAATACATTCAGTGAATTAAAAGGAGTGCATAATTTTTATTTGTGTTCAATAACTTATAAAAAATAATGACTAAAACCAAGCTGATTTCTATGTATAGTTCTTATGATCTTATGAGATGTTAAGCCACTGGCTTTGCCGCTTTTGGAAAAATATGGAAATTGGGAAAACGAGGGGATGGTCAATTTATTGGATATAGGGATTGATAAAGAGTAAGCTTAATAGAATGTAATGGATGCAAATTAATATTTGGAATACTATAGGTTCAATGTTTCTTTTCCAGGGCCTAGATGGCGACACGTTACGTCTTGACCCAATGGGCAAAGATGCAAGTGGAGCCACCTATTGGTATTACTATGGAACTAGAGTCTATCGAGAAGACCCGAAACCTCCAGACCCTGGGCCAGAAAATACTGCAAAGAAAAAGTTAGTAGGTTATGACATTTTGTGAAAGGATTAACAAAATGAAATTTGTTTGATTTGATAAATCGCGTGCAAGGATATAAAATAAATGCCCACCCTGGAGCTTATTTGTCGCTCAATTTCATTTCAGGACCTTAGCCCAAAAAGCAGCATCATTAGAACAGACTAGAAAAGAACTTGCCAAATCAAAAACTGCTAATGCTGACAGTGACCAAGGGTATGTTGAATCTAGTTTGTTCACTTTTTGTAGAGAAATTCTTAAAGTTTTTTCTTCTTTGAGATAGTTAATAGTCATGTGATGACGTCACCATAAATCTTCTGAAACAAACAAAGAAATATATAGAAGACAGAGCATAAAAAAAAAAAAAGAAGGAAAAAACTGAATTGGGCTTGTGAGGTTGGGTCAGTTGGGAAATCAGTAACAACCCAAGATTTTACAATTCGCCTTCAACATTTTTGGTATACTTAGTATTCCTTACCTGTAATAGCAAATGTATGCGCGGATTCTGCAGTAAGGGAGACTTCGATTACCTACCAATGAGCACAGCATATTCAAATCAATAGAGTACACTATCTGCTATATTTTTTATAACAATAGAATGATGTAATGTATGTCACTGACTTCCTTGCAATATCTTTTGAATAATACCCTTCTGTTATTGATATTTTGATAGGGATGAACCTGAGAAAAAACCTCCTGCAAAAAAGAAAAGTGCTGCGAAAAAAGGCACCAAAGCTGAGAGTAAGATGTCGGAAGAAAAACCCGCAAAGAAGAAAACTAAAGGGAACATCACTCCGAAGAAAAAGAAAGCATCGACTCCTCGGAAGAGGTTCAATCCTGTCGTTGAGTCTTCTGATTCAGAGGATGATGAACCACTCTCAAAAGTTGCGTCCGATTTGCGAAATGAAAGTGAAACAGCGGATAAAGAATCACGTGAAGCTGAGAAAGAAACGGAGGCCAAAGAAGGTGATAAAGATGAAAAAGAAGGTGATAAAAAGAAAGCAGAAAGTATAATAAATGCCACAGTTGATAAAGATTCTAAAGAAAATGAAAAAGAGGCTAAAAGCAATGATGATAATAAGAAAGACACTGAATGTGAAGCAAAAGAAAAATCCAAATCTGATGATAACAAAGGTGAAAACAAGGATAAAGAAGTTAAAGACAAAAAGTCTGACAGCATCAAGGAAGATAAAAAAGAAAGCAAAGAAGATAAAAAGGCAAGCAAAGATGATAAAACTGAAGAAACGAGCAACAAAAGTGCGACAGATGCCACATCGACAGAAAAAGATGACAGCAAAATGGATGAAGAACAAATGGCGAAGACTGAAAAAAAGCAAGAAGAAGAGTCTGTGAAAGAAAGTAAAACAGAAAAAGAGAAGTCTAAAGTAAAGAAATGTAATCCAGAGAGCAAGAATCCGAACAAAGATGACACGACTGATGTTAGGGCTGTCAAAACGGATGCTGCTGACTCTAATGAAGACGTCAAAAGTGCAACAAGCACAGAAAATGTCAAAATTGAGCCTGAAGATAAATGTGAGCCACCTCAAAAACACAAAATTAAACCTAAACTTGAAAAAGAAATGGAAGGATGTGCAATTAAAAGTGACGTTATGGATGAGGTGAAAGATGAATCCTCCATGGACAGTGATATTTTGTTGCATGATTTGAAGAAAAACCAGGAAGAGGCTGAAAGGAAATCTATTAAAGAGGAGCAAAAAGAGGTTAAAACTGAACCAGAACAAATGGATGTTAAAACAGAAAAGGAAGAGAATGCCGCCATGGAAACAGACTCTGCAGATACGAAGGCTAGTTCTGACACAGAATGTAAAAAAGAGAAAAGTAGCGAGTCATGCAAGCCGACTAAATTAGGCAGAGTAATCTCCAAACGGCAACCTGAGGAGGAAGACACTATCCCTGCCGAGGCCACTAGGTGGCATGTTGAGTGTGAGACTTTAGAAGATTGGGAAGAACTAGCAGATACGTTCCATGGAAGTCGTTCAAAATGTGAGAAGGAACTTTACAAGATTCTCTCCGCTTCGTTTCTTCCGGAGATGCCTGAACTCTTCAAAGCTAAGGTAGGAAGATTTATTTTACATTTCTGTTTATGTTGGTTGTTTGGTTCTTCCGAAGTTTCCTCACTGTTTCAACCCTCAATAGTGGCAAAAAACTTGCCTTTGAGGGCTGCACTTTCCATATCTATTTATCTATCTATCTATCTATCTGTTTCAGTTGCTTAAAAGTCTTGGAATTGTCATATGCCATTCTAGTATTAATTTTCAGGAGGCTATGTTTATCAATTAAATGTTGTGCATGGCAAATTTTAATCCTTTCATGCATAAAATATTTGCTGAAATGTTTTTGTGCCTGAAAGCCGTTTTCCTACCAGGTGTAGGTAGCAGTCCACTAATTCTTACACATTCCACCAGGTGCAGTTCAGTCTTATTATATTTCGTCCTGCACTAAGAATAAGGCCCAGTGTGATTGGATATATATTAAAATTAAGTTTTCTAGTAATTTAGTTTCCAAACTATAGAGAAAAAAAGAATCTGACTTTATTTAAGTGCTTGTTTTTCTCTGATGTCATACAAAAAGTGTGTCTGATTGTGCTAAATAATAAACTGCAAAACCACTGTATATGAAGAAGGTAAAATTGTGAAAAAAAAATTTTTTTTCTGTATTTAGATTTGGCTGAATTAATTTCAGTTGATTAAACCTACATGGAGAAATAGGACGGATATTCAGATTCTCGTTTTAAGTATTTTTTTATTGGTGACACTATTACATAAAATTATATAAGTATTTTTTTAGTGGACTGCAACCTGTACGTTGGGGTGTTACTCAAGGTTGCACTTTTGCAGCCCCCTCTGGTGTATATATTTTTAACTAAGTCTCTCGTAGATAGTGGCGACACCGAGAGGGTACAAATGTGCTACATTTATTCTTCCAAGTATTATCAAGAGAGCTATTAGACTGAAAAAAAAAAACAGTAACAGTTTAATTAACGATGCCAATTTCGCAAGAGTTAGACTTTAGTTGTGTAGAAATTACAGAGATATACTAATTAATAGTAAATGCATGTTTAAATCGAATTTATGAAAAGACAAGTCTCACTCTGCAGTATCCATCTAAGTATGTTATAGAAACAAATAAAGGTGATGTGTAGCCATTAGTTGACGAACATAATTCAACATATAGCCTGTTACTCAACTACCCCCCCCCCCCCCCCCTTTTAAAGTCCTTTTATGTATACCGACCTGCTGTATTAACCCTTTTACTCTTGAAAGGCCCAAATAACCCCAAATTAGTGGCCTCCCCTAGTGGACTTCTTCCTTTCAGATGGCCATTTCTGGAATTCTTTGCTTTGAAGTGATCTTCACAATTCAGAACAGACAACTGCAGCTGACCTGCAGAACCGTCGTGAGGTGATATTCAGGGAGCTTTGGACCTCTGGCGACCTCTGGCGCTGGGATTATGAGTTTTGTCTGCCATTTAACAGTGACCTTGTCATCAAAACGTTCTTTTAAGAGCGTGGGTGGCTTCCCTTACCCCTTCTGTGAGTCTGTCCCGCCCTCTGGGATTCAAAATTGAAGATCTGTGTCTGATCCACAGAGGTCGTTTGGCGCCTAAGATGTTGTTGCAATTAACGCTAGGTGTCAGTAGTGTACTTCTGTAAAGGGACATGATTGGACATACAGGTTGTCATGTTGTCTCTCAATAATTGAAAAATAGGCTACATCCGTTCTCTAGCATTTTAACCGTGTCTAGGGGGCTTTATTATGCTGCAGAGTTAGAGGCCACCAGTCTCAGCATCTTGGATCCATCTTCAGGATGCTGCTTAGCTAGTGCTAGCCCTTGGACTAAACAGGGGAGTCTATCTTTCAGAAGCCATCACTTCTACTTGTTTGCATAAGGTTATCATAAAAGGATGCCATCCATCCACATGCATCCAGGGGCCAGTATATAAGACCCAGGCACCAAAAGACAACTGGCAGAGATGGGGTCGAAACCCTAGCACCCTCAACAGCTCTGTGCAGCTGGAAGGGGTTATGGAACCCTGATGGAACCCTAACCAGATGATCTGGTGATCCTTCCCTAAAGGGTATCACCAGGTGACCCCTCTTTTCACCCCCTCTCAGCCTTACAACTTAAAATTCCCAAGTATGGATATGATATGATGGCCAACGGTTTTCCTTGTTCATCCAAGGGTTTTCCAAGTTGCCACTAACAGGTGTCTTGTTTAAAAGATCATAAGGAGAGAGATTATAGGGATTATAATTTAGTCCGTAATTAGTAAAAGCATGAATAGTCACTGATCAATGCTGATATGATTGACCTAGGACCTTTTTAATGTTTTTGGACTGGCTTATTCATGGTTAAATAATGTTGCGAATTGTTGTCAGATTGTCACTGAAAATTGTCCAATATCATACTTTCGTGTAGTGGAAATTGTCTCTTTTTATGGCTTTTCCTGAATTCGTATCGTGACGTTGAAAGCAATTTCTAACATTGTTAAAATGGTAGGTATCCATCGGACTAATTAGCAAACTGATTGAATCACTGGAAAAACAAATTTGCTGAATCAAGTGTCATCCTATCATTTCCATGTCATATAACTGAAGAAGTCCAAGCCTCTGCCAGTTATATTGTATATTTGGTCTTTTTGTGAAAACAGAGCCTCTGCAATTAATTTTCTTGGTGTCATTCTTTTTATGGAAAAAACAAGCAAGGTATCCTGGAGGGGGCCATATGATGTTTTCCAAACCCTGGGGTTTTCTGGATTTGTGGGAGAGGCATTTGCCCCTCTGGGGTAAAACCACAACTCCGGATCTTATGAACGGGGAAAGACAAGTTTTTCATTTTACCCCATATAGGGTTGTTTATGCTGTGGTGTCAGTGTGGTAATACATGTAATATGCAAAAGACGCCCTTCATCCACAAACTTGCACTGTCTGCATGTGGGTCATTTGACCTTGAACCTTTTTCGAAGGTCATAATGTAAATGACGTGTCCTCAAAATCTCCATGGATGATAGTTTCCGCCCCATCCAGGATCTGAGTGGGTAGATTCAAGAAAAGTTTTTTTCTGTTTTACATCACATTAACAGCTGCCATAACTCTCGTGGTCACCAGTTCTGTGAATTTGAGGCCTCCACAGTGGCCACCTGCTCTTTCTTGAGGTAGATCGATTGACCCCCTTTTGAGATCCTCCTTCCCCAATGTTCATGATATCATGGACGTATTATATCATAGGAATGAATGAATCTTGGTTTAAGGTTAGCTATCTATCTGTCTGTTTATCTGTCTAAATGAATGAATGAATGATACTATCTTTTTCATAACCTTGGCTTTTAGCCATGTGAATGAGTAACCAATGTATATATAAACAATAACAAGAAGTAAGCTGCAGGTGATGCGGTGCATGTGATGCAAATGCTGCTGATGCAGAGATGAGTGGTCCTGCAACAGGACTTTGGTGACTCAGCACTTTTATCATACTCTCAATTTATTGCACATCCTTAATTGTTAAGCAAGCTCCTGTGATAAGTGCCTGATTCACCTGAAATAAATATGAAGTAACTTAATGGAAATTTGTTTGATTTGAGTTGTGAATCTTTGCTATGAAAAAAGGAATGAATTAATCAGGAAAATAATGGTCTGTTTATTTTCACCTTGTTTGGTTTCCAAACAAAATTATTTCGTGATTAAATAAGAGAAAGCAGTGTGCTAATTTGAGCAGGAATTTGCCAAACACTGTCTCCGATATTCAATAATAAGTGTGGACACATGTACTCAATCCAAATATTTTGTTCTTACAAATTTGACCAGGTGAATAGAAAGCATCAAGGTTTTTAAATGTACTTGTAATTAATGTATTAATTCTTCCTAATTTAAGGATAATAAATTTGTAGTTGTGAATCATTCGTTCGATTGTTTAACAGTTAATACATACAACTCCTGAGTCTTGACCGAGAACAAAATAAGTTGGTTTCTCCAAAATAGCATTGTTTCTGGACAGTGTCCACTTCAACATTGTTCAAGTGGTAAATTGGATGGTCAGTGGTCAGCTGATAAGGACAGACTCTTCAGTGTCATATTACTACAGTGTTACTGAGAAATATAAATTGGGTAGTGCAGTCTTGCCATTGAAGTTAAAGATTTAGATACATCTGAATTCAATTAATTATTATATTATATTAAACTAACTTGCTACCTGATATTATATTTCAATTATTGAAAGTCAATTCCCAAGAAGGTTACATTACTGCGAAATATCCATTCTAATTAGTTTCAGAGTCAATCAATGCATCACACATCATTAATCTTGCATGATAAGACTAGGACTAGTTTTCAGGGGGAGCACCAACCTCCGTGGGAAAATGCATTGCCAACATAATTAATCTTGACTAGAATAATTAATTCTATCTCTCCAAAGCTGCTAATAAACTATTTTAAACTAAGAAGAATAAGAAGAGCAAAATATTCTTGCGAAGATCCAACCGTTTATTTTGATTTGAATTATGTAATGCGATTCAACATGTTTAAAATGTGTAAAATTATGTACATAGTAACTGAAATGGTAACACGGATAGGTAAATTTATACAAGTAACTCAGATTTACACAAGTAACTCAGATTTACACAAGTAACTCAGATTGTGTAATTTAACTAAAATACAATGCATTATCACAAAATAATTTTCAATAATATGAACAGAGACGTTTTATCAGCAGAGTTCCTGAAAATATTCACATTTTCAGAAACACCAAGTAACTCAGGTACAATCAGACTAGATTCATAATATGAGTATATTTAGATTAAGCTTCAATTTTCTTTCAGGTTAATGACAAAAAGTAAACAAAATCTATAAACAAATTGTTGACATACAATGAGCTTTGTATCAGGGTATAACCCTTTTGTTTTTGTAGTTTTCAATTTTTTGTTCTAATCTAATAATGAGTCCAGCTCATGAAACTAACTATGTAATTAACTAAATCTAATTAAGAACTAATTAACTAGACATAAAACTACCACAAGGCTAGCATTACAAGAAATGCATGTTACAAAGTAAGTACAAATGTCGCAGGAAATGGAACGTTCGAAAGTGTTAGTTATCAAACGATCCGTAGTACGGTAATAAATGAAAAATACGAAACAAAAAGGCGGAAAAAATATTCCGAATGATGTCTGTACATTAAGTAGGTCATGGCAATTGTCTCTGGATGGCATTTTTGATAATTGTGTCACTGCCAGCAGTGGAAATGTCTTTTGATTCAGATCACTGTGAAGATTTAAAGTAATAAAAGTGTGATCAACAATGTCACAATTGTCAAAGCAGTTGCATGGAGAGCTGTAGTTGACGACTGTGCCAGATGCATACTGCACCGTGGGTTATTCGCATTTCCCAGTTTGGTAGTATCACAGTTGACGGGATTGTTCACTCTGATTATATTATTTTCAATGGCGGAAGTTTCTATATTTGGTAAAACAACATTGTCCACTGGAATGTCATTTTCGTTTTTGTCGTGATCCGTCAGATCGACTTCAATTTTTGGGGTTGGCGATATTTGGTACTCTCCGTTTTCATTTGGCTGAGGTGTCGTCTGCTTTAATTTGTTCAATTTATCAGTGACCAGTCTGACGTCATAAGTGGTCTGCGGTCTCGTGCTGCCCTCTGGCGCTAATGACTTTTTGGGCATAATGATGAGTCTGGGAGTTGTTGGGTCCATTGCGGCCGTCTTTAAGAGCGTCGCCAATGACGTCATGGACGTAGGACGTCTGGTTGACGTTCTGTAAGTCGTAGGTCTCCTTGTAGTAGTGGGTTTGGGGGTCATGGCCTCTAAGGGAACTCTGCAAGTGGTATCCATGAACCCCCTCAGGTAGCCCACCCTCCGTTCTATGATATTCAAGTGCTCCAGGGCTGGAGGAGAGGGGCATTGCAGCAAAACTGTGTGCAGACATTGGAGAGTTTCTTCATATTCACTGAAAAAGACAGAAAAAACAAGATTAATGAACATGCTTTAAAAATACTTTGTGTAACTTAATGGGGCACTATCAGCAAAACAACTTTTACTGATGGTGGAACTCACATTCCATATATTATGGTAATTAAATGCTAATTGATAACAATGACGTCACAGAACATGCCATGACATGACTGCAACAAATGCTGCCATGGCGACAAGCAATGTGGCATGACATTAACCCCCTGGGAGAGGAGCAGGGGGGCAAGTGACCCAGAACAGGTGGGCAGTGGGCAACCTGGCAGAATGCTGGGTCCTGGGAACATGTAACAACATTCATGAGTAACATGTAACCCAAGACAAAACATGAGTCCAACATGTCACTCTACTCCTTAGGAATTAATAACAAGCTGGAAAAAAGTCCTACTCAGCTGCCCAGGAGATGTGTGCGTTACTCACTGATGGTGATGCTCTTTAGTCCTTTCCTATCCTGTCCTATCCTATCCTATCCTATCCTATCCTATCCTATCCTATCCTATCCTATCCTATCCCATCCCATCCCATCCATTGTGGTCACTGACTGTTTTACATGTCCTTAACAATTTCCAACTGAAGCATTTAATCCAAATTCTGTCAACCTTGATAGATATCAGAATGACAGACACAGTGTTCCTATTAAATTAATTCTGTCCAGGTTGCTGTGAGTGAGGCCCTTCATTGTCCATTGATAAAACAGTCTTTTTCTCACTCAGTGCTGATCGAAAACTCCTGTAGGAGACATTCGTCTCTGTTGGCATGGCTACCGTTGTCATGGCAATGACGCGTTGCTATGTGACACGTGTGAAACTCTTCAAAGGGGTGGCACAGATCTCTGCTCTCATTTCAGAGAGGGTGGAAATCTGATCACTTTTATCTTTTACCCTCCTTGTAGGTTTAGATCACCTGTGACAACCAAGTATCAACTCGTGATAAGGGTCACTAAATCACATACTTCGAAACAATAGTATGGACCTGTATGGTCCTCAATATAGGCTTGTTAACATTATCATAATATGGTAAAGACTTATAAATGAATGTAATGGTTATTGTAACGCATGTTTTTTCATAAGTGGTTATGATAATAGGTTAATTGTTGTTTTTTCCTGCTCAAGGCTATACAGATGTAGTAATGATCATTGGAGACAATTATATACACAATTGGTCATAATGACATAATAGTCCCAACACGTTTTCATCCATTGTTAAGATCCCTTATTAGAATAATGTGCTCAGTAGGATGACTGGTGCTGATTTCATGGCAAAGTGCAATAGAAGTATACACGTGATGAGTAAGGTTGAGTCATTTGTTCTACCTGGAGGATATAGAATCTGTAACCCACATCAATGATTCAGATGAGGCTGACATCATCCCATTACATCACCATCTCAGCATCCCTGTTGCTGCAGTTGATTGCCTACTCATCATTGATTCTGTCAGGCATTTGTCAATGGCCTAACGGACAAGACTAATGAGACGTGAAGACTCATGCAAAAACATCGATGTTGTTTTGCTCTGTCGGTTTTAAGGGTTCTGATTAATGCATGATGTCAGTTAGTGTATCGATGCTATTGAGGTACAACTGTGACTGTCATTGTCATTTACTTGTTAGAGGAAACAAAAAGGTGTTAAACATTTTCAGGCCACCTAAAGGTTAAAGTAAGCTTATTACAAACTATCTCACGAAGATCAAGCAATCACTGTTTAACTGTCAGTACTTATGATTAAGTCAGATTCACTTCACTAAGATAACCACGTTGCTATGAAGACCTATTAAGTGTGGATCTTTTACAGAGAAATTCAATTTTACAAGTAAAATATCTGTAATATATCAAGGGAATACCCAGATGTGTATTTATTCAGTTGTGCATTCAAACCATAAAAGTAAACTTGGAGAGTAAACCACAGATCCCTGGAGCCCAATTATTCGAGGGAATGTTGAACTTGCATCTGTTGACTTTGAAAATAATGACCCCCAAATCTTGACCCCAGTTCCTGACCCCTTAGGGTAGTTCACATTGTACCCCCATAAGGTCCTCTTAAGTGTTTTTCCAGGTGGGACCTGGCATGGATCTCCAGAAACTAAAAACTAAACATCAGCTGACTTGCCCTTTAGGGATGGGCACAGCTCAAGCAGAGATAAGGCACTTCTCGTTTTTATCTCGGACTTTTTATGCTTTTCTAAATATGGCAGTTTTTGCAGTTCAAATATGCATGAACTTCTTGAGCCTGATCTGTGATTACTGTAGAGTGAATACACCGTTTACTATTTGTAGTAAATTAATACAACTGTTTACTATTCGTAGTAAAACCAACATAAAGATTGAAAATAATACAACTGTCAGAAAACTCACGATATTTAGAAGCTTTCAGAAAGCAGTCCATTTGAACCTTTGTAGTTTGAAGTTTAAACTTGACTTCACAAAAGTTCACACTCATTTAATTCTAAGGGCGTTTCACAGGGTGGAGATCCCAACCCACTCATCCTCATAATACGAAGCAGAAGAAACTAGCATGACAGTCCCAGACCATAATCTGTCAATGTACTCTTACATTTACCCCCAATGCACCCTGAAAGTGGGGTTACACCCTTGAACTTTACCCTGTTAAGATGTAAACTTTGGTTGTAAGATTTCTATACTCTGTTTGTAATGCTAATGTGATGTCTATGAATTGGTGCATCAGTTTAATGAATGTGTATAAGACATGACTGGCAGCTATCAAATACATGTACTTGCCTAATATAGTAGTCTACAATGTAAAGTAACTTTAATATACATTGAAATAATGTAATTTTGAAACATGTAAAGTACACTTACTGGCAAAATGCAGCTCTCATTCTGTATTTCTCCAATTCTGTTGTACCTGGAGCTCTGTAGACAACCAACTTTTGTTCAAAAGGAATAAGACACGTCTCAATTAAGTTGGTGAGTCGACTTCCACAGTTCAGGCTACCCAGATCCCTGTCAGCTGTGATGGTTGCTGGTGACTCCACAGGTATACAATGGACGTATGACAAGAGTGTTGTGAAGACGAGTAGTTTATCCATGTTAGTGTTTTCTGTTTCTCACTTGTGATGTTATCAGTGTTGCTGCCACTTGCAGACTGACTGTCAGGTGCAATACGTGCGTATTTATAGAGAGACAGGTCCGTAATGCTTGAGTGAATCACGAAACAACACAAAATGCATCAAGTGGTCGAGTTGTCTGGCCTCCATGACTTGATTGACAGGTGGTTCCCCTGGCGGCCACAGGTGTCGCACAAGCGTCTCACACGCCAAGCCCCGCCCACTTCCCTCTCATTGGCTGACACCACCAAGGGCCTGCTCCTGTTGGCTACAGGCATGCGTTCCATCATGAATATGCAACAATGTAATGAATACTAATGAGGTGAATCTCGTGCGATACTGCCTGACACCTGATAGACACGAGTTTCATGGGAACTGTACTATTGAATATATTTTGCAAGATTGAATTTAAAACTTTATTTTTATGTGAAACCATATTAGGCATATTATGATATTAAAGTTATTGCGGTTTTCTCAATCATCATTGAACTAGGCCTTTTTTTGAGCCTGGAGAAATTGAGGAATACCTGACCTAGAAACTTGTAAAACAAACTTAAAGTTGCTCAGCATTGGGGCCATGGGGCTTCTGTTAAATTAGGAATCTATAAAGTTATTCATGATGCTAAAAAAATATTATCACCCATATAAGGCATGGCAAATTTGCTTTTAATTGCTGATTTCCCCAAATTTAAAGGCAGACTGGTTAGTAGACAAACAGACAGACAGACATGGCCAGATAGCTGTAGTCATGCATGGGGGGTTATTGTGCAAAGTGTGGGAATCTGGGTGTCTGTCTGAGTCTGTCTCTTACCCCCTGCTGAATGGGGGAGGGTGGTTTTGTAAAGGGGTCATTTGCCCTGAATTCCTGGCGTTCCTAGTACTACCCTAGAACTACCCTAGAACAGTGGGCCCCCTTATGTTAAGACCACCCATTATTGGGTCTCAAACTGGACACAAAGTTTTAAGAAGTTCCAGAAGTAAGATTGCCTCTTTATTAAGATCACAGAGCACTACAAGGAACTTTGCATTTGAGATAATACTGATTAATGATAAGACCAGCCTTTTGGAATAAGACTGGTCTCTATATTGAATGATAATAAATAAAGTGTACTCCATATCCAGGTTATAGTGTAGCTATATGATTTCTATTGTTAAACATGGCATTTTTTGTTATGAAATTAAGATTCAAGACTCTTTATTTGCTGCTGATACATAATGCATGAAATAAAATATTTATATAATGTTGAGTTTTCCCTGCACTCTCCTAGTATATATCGTAGGTCAGTAGGTTCTTAGCTCTGGTTTCTAGGGGTGAAATCATTGACCCTACACCCTGTCATCAATTCACCCCTCAAAGGGAAAAAAGCCAAGTCACAGTCTTCACCCCCAATCACTGTAACCCCACCTCCTAGAAAATTACCCCCTTAATCTTAGACCATCGTGAAACCCCTTTGATGTCCCCCAAGCATATTCTTCTAGGAACTTAAATTTTCACGCTTGGCTCAAAGTAAACTAGTCCGTCATGCTCCATTGACCCCGGGGTCAAGATGTGTGCAGTGGTGCGTGACGCCCAATTCTAGGAATGAATGCACAAAAGAAAATTGCCAGTGCTAAAAAAAAGGGCAATAATAGAAAAATCGAGTCGAAATTCCTGACATTAGTGTAATAAATCCCATGTGTACTTCAGGAGGATATCATGATATATTGGAAGCCTTATCCTGCACTCTGCTATATTATCAAATAATGTAGTGCTTATTTTTATTTAATTGAATTGCTTGTTACTTAGAACTCACATTCAGATTAATCCATTGCATTGTAAGAACTAAAACACAATACTGATGGGACATGCTCAATGTCTGATTTACATTTGCCTTACACAATAGAAAACAAAGCAATACAACAGTTTGATATTTTAAGGGGGAAATAAAATATTATCATAAGTGAGCCGGCGTTGCATGTTTGCTTGTAGTCGCTCCTTTTGAGGGTAGCTTTATTTTTGGTGGCCTGGAGGAAAAGCTTGGATTATGTTTATGCATGGTTTATGCAATTTACCCTAAAATCGAGTGGCCATCGTAGGGGTATCTGTATGCACCCTGTTATGGCAATATCACACTGAGAAAACAATGCCATGTGATAAACTGTTTACTCTTGCCACATAGCTGTGTAGTATGAATGGCTAGAGGAATGCCCATCTCAGAGTCAGTAGCTCAGAGTCGGCTGTGTATTAGGAGGTCTGAATGGACATGGAGGGACACATGAGTAGACTAGACCTCCTAATACACACCCCTGGATGCGACGGGGTTAATAAGAAACAGAGGGCAGTCTTGTCTACCTTCCAAAGAAAAATATATATAAATTTTTGTTGCATCTGCTAGAGTTGACATGTTGTGTTTTTGTGACAAAGCATTGTCCTTCGCACGACAAAGCATTCTCAAAGCGGTGGAGTATTTTGATATATTTTACTGTGTTTTGGAATATATTATATTTGTCATCTGTAGATATTAAAAAATTGTCATTATATAACTGAAATTTTACTTTTGAATGAGAAAGACTCAAACGTCATAACATCCGTGTCAATTTCATGTGAACAACATTTTTTACATTAAAGAACTGCACATATGTAGAGTAACACTCAAGAATAAATATTATTTATGGAGTGAAGGGAATTCTGAATTCTGTAGGTGTATCAAATGACTGTAAACAAAGATATGGGAAATCTTACAGTCATAAAGGGTGGAATTCTAGGAATTGTGGTCCCAGTGTTATTGAAATGGCACATATGTCATTATGGGCTTGTCTGCATTCAGTCTGCAAGTTTGGTGACATTTGCACTGACCCTGTGTAAACAGTGGACTTATTGGGAACTGCATGACACTGCAGGAGAACTGCAGGACAGCTGGTCAGCTGCAGGACTGACCTATGAGGTCATTGGAGTGTTATCTCAAGCAGTGCAAACCCAAGGGCCTGCATATGAGGACACGAGAGCTCACAAGTGTCCTCTGTACAGTTCAAAATGCAACTGAAGGAGTTTTCAAGTGGGACTCCTTAGCATAAATCCGGTAAATTTGTGGTTAAGGTAATTTTAAGCTTTGGTGAATTTGGCATCGAACATCTGTTTAAAAAGTGGTTCGTAGAAATGTTATTCATTACACAAACCTAATGCGAATGTGTTCCTGTACTTTTGATGACAAAAAAGTGACACAATCACCGTTATAGATTGTGAAGAAATATACACGTGTCATGTATAAAGATCTACTTCATTGAAACACTGTTGTGGATTCCAAGCAGCCTTATCATCTCATCCTTACGTCTGTCTGGCAGCTGGTCATATAAGCTGACTAAGCTTCAGACCCAGTAGCATTGAGACATTGATATATTGAAACTGTAGTTTACCTCGAAGGTTGTATATTACACATCGGGTAGCCCGGTGCACTGCATGACCTGTGAAGTCTCCATAACATCTTTGAAACAGGTCACATGGCAATGACCTTGAACTTGTGCCATGACCGTAGAAGGACCACCACCTTGCCTGCCCTATGGTGGGCCCTGTTTGAAAGTGGTCTGTGTTTGCAATTTCCTGGTATTAAAAGAAGCAAAGTGGAACTTGGGAAGACTTTCAAAGTGACCAACTACTGAAACGTGGAGGTAGCTTCTGGTCTTGTCTTCCAGAAATGGAACTTGAAATTGTTGGGGTGCTGGTTAGACCCCATGAGTGTCCAAGATTTTGTTTATGGAGACTCTAAATCGACATTTTCTTGCACTTGGCTTCTTGGTAGGTTCCATCCATCAGGCAAATATATATTGCATTGTATCATCTCCAAGTCGTACCATCTCATCATTCTGTCAGCCCTACACTTGCTAAGACCATGAAAACAAGGACTTAATGATGAAAACAACACGATGCAACGGGTTCATTGCACTTTTTCAAGTTTGTGATAGATTGTAATTTGACGACAACGTGTGGGCCCAGAATCTCGATTAAATCTCTGAAATGTGGAAATCTGTAAAACACTCTATGATGTCAACACGCTGATGTAGAACTTGTAGTTTTGCCTTTAAGGTTACTCTGTACAAATCGTATGTTTTAGTGACAACACTAAATTTCCATTGACTGTGTACCCAATCCACCCCTGTAAAGTGGAATAGCACGAAATTGTAACATTGTGGATGAAAAATGGTCCAAATACACTCAATTGGGTAATTCTTGTGACTGATAAACCATTGAAGGCAAAAGAAGTAAAAATAGAAGGGGGAGGCTCGGGATAGCCTTATTTCACACTTGTACTCGTGTGGGTTGAGAGTTTTTAAAGCTGAACTTTGACAAAAAAGGACATAAAATGCAGAGAAGCCAGGAGGGTGTTGACTTGGAGGTGTTGATAAGTGGCAAGATGCCCCCGGTGTGCCCTTGATCTACCTCCTCAGTAACCCCATACCATGCCCATATACCAAGAAGACAGTGGTTACATTTGCTCTAATGAGGAACCTTGCAGTACACCAGTGTCATGAATACTCATGAATATGAAATGCAACATTTCTGGTGTGACTTATGAGGGAAAAATATTGTCAGAGTGAAAAAGAGAACTTAGTAGCACTAATGATAATTTGTGATGATCTCTTTTTGGTGATGTGCACCAAGGAAGGAAAAAGACTACAATGCCTTGTACTCGGTGTCTATGCTGATGCAAGTGAAAGACCCCACCCAAGGTGTGGACTCCAAGCCTTATAATTTCATCAAAAGTGTCATTGACAAAGTTTGATGACCTAATTGACCTTGAGTGACTCAACATGAAAGGAGTTTAGTTACAGGTGTCATGTTGAACACTGCTAACTCGAGAGGTGACCACATCTCAAACTGAAGGACCTCTCTGATCTCCCACAGGTGATCAAGCAAAAAGCTTTTCAGTGGTGAACTACTACCTACAACTAGTGTTCCTTTTGATGTTAGGAGTGCTAGTGTCATCTTGTGAGGGACATGTGTCAACCACCAGGTCACCATGGCCAGGCCCTAAACGAAGGTTCAAGGTGGTAGCCCTAAAACAGGAGTGTACATGAGACTCATTATGAGTGACCCTGGAGCTACTGCGACAGCCCAGGTATGACCAGGCATTGATTTAGTGCCCAAGTTCAATATTTCATGAGATGTAGGTGGCCTGGTTATGGGGCAGTCCGTAATATCAGATCTTTAGATGGATAGATGAGGCTGCTATGTTAGTGCATTTAAATGCATGTATTGTGCATTTATAGTGGCTGGCTTTAAGTTGCTGTTCTGGGGATTAGTGAACTAATGTCAGTGTTGACATAGAGAGCAAATAGTATGACTTGCATGCACTTGAAATTAAAGGAGTCCACTAGAATCCAAAAGACTTTGTGTAAGTCTAGGAAATTACTAGCAAGATTAGATGAGTTTCCATCCTGTCCCAGCCGAGTGTGGATTAGCAATTTAAGAAGTTCCCTCGTCTGTGTAGTGAGTGAGAGTTCTGAGAAAGTGGCCAGTCGTTTCAACTCATTTGCATGGGGTGTATTGTATTCACACAGGTCTCAGCTGATTCTTAAACTCCTTACGATGAAATGATTAGAGTTCTGTGAGCAGGATGGCCCAGTTTTTGGTTGTGGGAATGGGTGCCCAGTTCCCAGGAAGATTTCCCTCTAAGAATACTCATCGAATCTCAAAATAATACACCAAATATTTGCGAAAATATCAAGACCAAAAACACATTCAAAGTCATTCAAAATTTGAAGTATGTCCAGTTTGTATTCATGGTACTTCCATATGGACATTGTATTTGCAGCTCCCCTACAGAATAGCACTTGACAAGACAATATGACCTTGAAGCTTTCAAGGTCAAAGTACTGACCTTCAAGTGACCTTGACCTGACCTTGGCCCAGATTAAGCTGCAACTGTTGACAGTTCCCAGGTAGGGAAGACAGGAGTCTGATGTCTTCTTTAGTAACATTTAAACAAGGCAATAAAATACAATGCAATGCTATACTATACAATACTCTACAATCCTCTACAATTCCCTACAATACTGTACAATATTATATTAGGTATCTATATGAGGTTGTATCTTTTATCTTGTCTCTGACAAATACATGCATTTTGCCCTATATGTGTGATATTTTAATTATTTTACCCTCCAATTCGGTGATTGCACTGCATTGAACCCCTGGAAGTTGGAACTCATCCACATTTAATGATTAGTGCTTCCATGGCAACAGAATTTACCGAGACAATCAGCCAAATCAAATCCTAATGAAGAATATGAGACAATTGTCTTTTGTGTTGGGGCATTGAAGTCTCCACATAGCAACACAGCTTCTGGTAACTGATGTCTTCATTTCATGGCTACCCCAATGCTAAGGTGCTATGCCTGGGGTTCTTACCAATTTTACCCCCATTCTTGGGGTGTTTACCTGCAATTTACCCCATCAGCGGCCATTTTGATGTTTGCCTCTTTACCTGGAGGGTGTTGCGAGCTCAGCAAAAGAACAAGAACTCTTTCTCGCTCCTTACCACCCCTTTCTCAGGCCTGCCCTCTATCGGGGTTCTTCTAAAGGGACCTAAAAACCCCCGTCAGATGGTAATTACCCCCTATGTCGGCCTTTGTCTTTACTTGTTTGATTTACGTCCAAAGAAACGAACTCACTTATGAGAACTTAGTTTCAATTTTGGAGGGAAAATTTGCAGTATTGTTTTATAAAGTTTGTGGCAAATTTGGTAAAAATTAGATTGCTTTCTTGCATTTTTCTGAATATTCTATATAAAAATATCATTTGTATTATCCCAGTACTACTGTAAAATGACTTGTAATAACAATTGTATAGAGTATTTTGTTAGATATATATATTTGTACTTATATAAAGGTACATAAATATTCTTTAGGCGGATTTCAAACTTTTTGCCAATTCTGATAAATTAATTCAGTAGATTACTCGTGTAAAGGCCTACCTTTGTTATGTTTTGTGTGCTGAAAACAGAAGCTTTGTTGTTCTCACTTTTAAATTTTTTTTGGTTAACAACAAATTTATGAGATGCTCATGAAACCACCTTGAGACAGTTGTCATGACAACAAGGGACTGACATGTGTTGATGTTTATTAACATGTCAGTGATGTCCTTGTTACGTGGAGGTGAAATCCTTTTGATGTGCTCAGGTGAGAGGAGCCAGTTGCTCTGTTTGTGACGTCATGTATTGTGAGGTCATAGCAACTAATTGGTTGCTGAGGATGACCTTGGATGGGTGGTGCATCTTCAATGTCATATAGAGGTCACAGGTGTCAGGTATGATCTTCTTGGTAATCATGTTAATGACGACATTATAGGTAACAAGCTGTCTCCACATTCCTGGCATATTTGGAATACCTCATATCTATCCATATATCCAATATCCATAAAACTTATTTACCCATAATAGGCCATATTTATTGTTTTATCTATCCAATATGATACTGCTTGAAGCTGAATCGACCAATAATTACTATAGATCATACCATTTATCAGAGGCAGATGTAGTGATTAGATGATTGATTGATTCATTTATTTTTTCTTAGTATTGAAAATAACTTTGTTAAATTAGAGCTTCTAGTAGTCTTTTTCAAAAAAGTTCATTAGAAACCACAAATGATTATTTACTAATATTAGTTACCGTCATATGAACTATAGGACGTTAATGCCCAACTTTCTTGTATTGTGAATTAAATCTCAGTTCTACTCTGCGTGAATTCCGAGTAACCATGGTGCATGAAATACTCCATATATTTCATGCTTTTCATTTTCTCTTTAATTACATGACTTCATAAGATCAAGGAGGGGCCGATTTGTAGCAACATTTGGTCTATGAAAAGCCCAGCCATAATTTAGTAGTTTTATAACTTTTATTGCTCCTGTCCTTTTATTAGTAAAAGAGAATGGGGTAAAGTGAGGTTGGATGATTTTACCTTTAAAGTCTCTTACCCTTCACACATTACCACTTCAATTACCACCAAATTACCATCTGTGGGGCCCGCGGTGTAGTGGACCCCAGTAATGGTTTGTGTGGAAGCTGTGGACATTATTCTTTCTAGTTATTATGATAACCTATGAGGAGGTCTGTGTCACTATGTGTGAAGTAGATGTTAAGAACACATAAGTTGCTTTGTAATAACATGTTATGAGTAGCCATTGACCAGAGGTCAGTCCTGGTCATTTCTGATCGTTTGATCTTACTCAGTGATCTCATTGCGCACCTGCAGGGGACCTGACCCAGTGCAACCAACCCTCCCGCACCCACCCCCACCCTCTGGTAGGCCTCTACCACCAAAGGACTTATCGGTGGATAGTCACTGGATACTGTTGCAAGCTGTCATAAGCACTTATGCCTCCACTCTAACCTTGGGTGAACTAGATCTCCAAGCTCTAACTGCATTTCCAGCTTTTTAGAGAAATTATTGATAATAAAGATTGCATCATTAGGAATTACATGTGCATTATTTGCCAAAATATCTGCTGAAGTTGCTGGTTGTTTAATAAAGAGACTTTAATTTCGTATGAAAAACTTTTGGACATTGGTTTATCTAATAGGGCGACGTGTACTTCTTGTTGATTATTGACAATTTAGATTTAAAGGTAAAATTGTGTGCACTATAATGATGCTGTAAATACTTCCATGATCGAGCTCACACATAAAGACAAATGCAATACAGATCCCGAGCAGTGTTTAAGGCATTCCACAAATATGATGGTTTTAATTCAACCTTTAATATTTTATATTAAATATTTGTGTGGTCATCTTAACCGTATAAGGCAAAAGTCACCCAAAAAAAAGCCATTTATTTAGAAAGCATTGAGAAGATCAACCTGTGTGGGGTTGGTTCTCACCTGTGGCTGTCTCATTAAGACCCCTTTGAAGTTGGCCCAGGTGAGAGGTCAGGTCATCCCCCACCATACTACACCCTCTGACTACCCTATGATGGCTGTGAACCATATAAGGCATATAAGGAGGGTAAATGGGGTAAAGGATTCTCACAAAACCCTTGTTACCCCCCACACAAGAACCCTTTTCAAAAGCCTTCTGTTCCAGTACGAAGTCTGGGGGTCTCCTATGTGCCCACAGCCAATGAACAGGCTAAGATAGATAGACACCCAAAATGCCCCTCACCCTAGGACTTTTGTACCCTTTTTAACATCCTCAGGGCCCTAATATTTCACAGCATTTAAAGAAGACAATGTTCTGAAAAATCTTGACCTTCTGTAAATAATTGCAGGTCTCATGTTACCAAACTTTGCTTTTAGATGATTTAAAGTCAGCAAGGACTAACAGGGAAGTTTCTGAAAGCAATGTCTGTCTGTCTGTCAAAGATATTTATGGCACTGGTTGCCCTGCATGGCCCATGATCACTCGGTGTTTCCTATTTTCTGGTCTTTCGTTTGTAACTTCCTCATCTTTGGTCCATTTCATATACCGTGAGTTTCTTACTTCTGTGTTTTACTTCTTGTCTATGCTGAGACAAGTAAATTGCCCTTCTCATGGGGTAGATATGTGTAATATGATGAAGGTTCTCAATCATGTAATCATTGTGTCTGCCATTTGCAGATGATCATAAAACTAACTTTAATACCATTGGCACTCTCCTCTCCTCTCCTCTCCTCTCCTCTCCTCTCCTCTCCTCTCCTCTCCTCTCCTCTCCTCTCCTCTCCTCTCCTCTCCTCTCCTCTCCTCTCCTCTCCTCTCCTCTCCTCTCCTCTCCTCTCCCTTGACGATCTTGAAGTGACCTTGGGTTCATGACCCATGCATCTGCAGGCATCCTCATCCCCTTGTTTCAGCAACCGCCTTTCTTCTACAAACAAACCATGGGCTGCGTTATTTGTAAAAGTGATATGACTTGCAGGACATGTTATCATGACATGTTATCATGGAGGCACATGACTGCATGCCCTAGCCTCCTCTCATGTTTTCTTGTGTTGTGCCGAACACACTGGTCAGATTGTCTACCCTGGATTATTGTTGTGGCTTGTATGTCAAACTAACTACATTTGCTGCCAGCTGAGTGATTGTCAAAATTATGTGTGCTTTATTATATTTGCCAGTTAGTGTTATCTATTCTTAATGATTCGCATTTTCCATTTTGACTCACTGACAGACTCATCCCCACTGAGTCAGGCGACGGAGTCATACCGAGTCATACGGAGTCATTAGCGAACGGTGTCATACCTGCCTGGCAGTGCCTGCATGATGGCTGATGCATGGTTGAATCAATGACCCATCTGCCCCTGTTAATTGGGTCATAACATTATTCCATTAATTACTGATTATAAAAAGTGTGACTTTCCCATGAATTATTAATTATTTGACACCTCCCTGGCGCCAGATCCCAGTCAGGAAAAGTCTAGCCCAGTTGTATTTCCACAAACATGCCCATGATACAAATTCTGTCTATACAAAGTGATTGTGAATAGCTGAAAATTGCTATTGATAATTAAATGCTCTTTTCAATTGAAAATTAATATGGTTGCATATGACTAATGATTACATTTGCATTTTTTAAAATCTTCAAATAAACTAGAGAATGGCTTTTATAAGTGCAGTTTGCATGGATTTTTTCTCTCTTTGCCTAATAAAAACACTTTACACTTCCATGCCAGGTGAAAATGTATTGTGATTATTCTGGTTCGAAGATTAAATATATCCCGGGAAAAATAAACTACTTTTGGAAACAATTACTTGATCAAACATAGCAAAAACCTGGAAAAAAGGTTTAATAATATCAGTAAATGGTTGCCATAGAAACCGGATAGTTCAAAGGTGAGTACTATAATGAGGTACAAGTCATAGACTCTCGTGAGGCCCTTGACAGTGTTAACTCAGATGGGGTTAAGCTGGTAATATTACGCAACACCTCTTTAGTGTCTTAATACCCCTTTGTTCTTTTGAATGGTGTACTTTGTCTAAGAGAGCTCATGCGGGGGTTTCTTTTATTAAGAGCCCTTGGTTTTATTTGAGACCTTGATGGTCTATTATAAAGGGCAGGATCAGCCTTAAGAGAGACTTAAGTGAAGTCGAGTTGATTGTTGACGCCGCGTTGCTAAGGTAACTCACCTGAGCAGACCCCTTTGATGTGCACCGACCTAAGACATAACCCAACTCAAGTTCAGTGAAGAATTTCATTGCCAGGAATTGAATGACACTTAATACCAAGCCAGATGTTTTTGAAAGGTTTAAACAAGACTTTAAATGACCTGATGGGACCTGAAATAGACTAGAAAGGGCTGAAGTTAAAGATTGATATATCTTAAGGCGAATTAGAAGTTGATCTAATAGGGAGAGTGAAAAAAAACTAAGAATAGGCTATTGGAGAACCGTGTATGGAACTCAGCCAATTCCAAGGCTACTTTGAATTAAAATAGCCAACTTGTATCATTGTTGTCTCTATATTAGCTTTATTTAAGAGCATTGCTGCTGAACTTTACAAGTTATTTCACTGTTGCAGTGTTTAACATAGGCCTAATAAACACTATGTATGATTAATTTAAACACAACAAGTTTTGAATTCAATTTATATATTCCTGAACGATTCTTGTTTTCTCTTTCTAGGTATGTGGATTTTTCTTTGTCATGTCAAGTTGAAAGGTAAGCCAACTCTAATAATTATTTCACTCTCCCATAATTATCACTTTATTAGTTGTGTAAGTATCTAATAAGGTTGAAAACGAGATTGTGTATTCGTAATAACTAGACTAACCAAAAATGGGTTACGTCACTAACAAGCATGGATGACGTCATCCTGGAAATGACCTTTGAACTCGATAGGTTGATTTTAATTGGCTGCCCTTGACCTTTGATGTGTAATCTCATGGGGAATAATAGATTAAGGGTAAAAATTTCATTGGGGTTTTATTTCCTGTTGAGTTACGTCACCAACGTCTGATGACGTCATAATTACTGGTTCTATTATTCGAAGAACGTGATGTCGAATGTTACATCAATTCTAGGACATTATTACAATTTTCTGCTATAATAAGCTCTAATAAGCAGGATATTGAAAAATAATGAGAAAGAAAGAATGAAAGAAAGGAAGTTTACAAGAAAGAAAATGATGAAATAATTATATTATGAAGATTATAATGAATTAATAAAAGGTTGAATGAAAAAAAACTAAACAGAAAGGACCAATTTGAAAAATAGCTTTGGCTGAATGTTGTAATCCTGTTTTTAAATATATTTGAATAAAAAAAAAAAAATGCTGGACAATGGTCATCGCATCCTCTCTTCCTGGCTGGACAGGTCATCTTTTCATGAATTCTTGATTTGTTGATTTGGTGTCGAGTGGTCGGCCATCTTATTGTATTCTGACCTCTCCAGAAATATTTGGTTTGGTTTGGAGGCAAATCCCTTGATATGGTGCACCTATTGACATTGGGTATTGTGTAATGGAGAATGACAGCCAAGTTCTGGGAAGGGATGATAGGAATATCATATTTTGTGGAACTTATGTGTGAGACCATATCAATATTTAGAGATATTCCTAGGTGAGACCATATCAATATTTCATTGTGAAACCTACACAAAAATGTGGAAAAATTTACTATAAGTCCCTTTAGTTTTCCTCAAGTGTATTTCTGTTGAACACTATCATTAATTTTGTTCAAATCTACTTTGAATTAGTTATTTTATTAATAAGTATTGTAGTATGAAGAACTGTTTTAGACAGGTAGGTAGTAATCTAGCAATTTTCATTTCTTGTATATCTCCGCGGATGACAATGAATATTACACATTGAAGTCACTGAGCTGTGAATATATATTTATGGTTAAATTGAAGCCTCAATTGTTACAAAGTGACAAGTGCTTGAGAAAAAGAGAGAATTGTTCGATTGGCTGTAAATGGCCTTCTTGATAAGGTAGTAGAGTCGACCGAACGACATCAAAGGAAGAAGACCTACGTGTCGTGTTTTTTACCTGTAATAATGACAGGCCACAGGTGTGCAGTAATTCTAGAGTCAGGCTGTCAAAAGACTCCTGGAATTCCTAGAAATCGCTGAGCGGAACGTCAGCGCAACGTCAAAAGACGCGCAGGACGCGGCGTCGCTTTGAAGACGTGACATGGTGACCTCCTAGAAATCGCACGTTATCAAAAAAGGAACCGCTCTGCCATATAAGGGCATAAGAAAATATGCTATTTGTTTAAGTTGTTGAAAGGGCAGCCACTTAAGGAGGGTAAGAGGCCTTGTATGATGAAATCACTCGAGTGAAACCTTTTTTTGTAAACCACACTAAAGCACAAATTATAGAGAATCAGTCCGCCCCCCATGGCAGTGACAATGGCTATTTCATCCCATCCCAGCTTATTTCCCCTCTTTGTTAATTGTTACGCATAAGAGAGCACTATAAATAGCATTTCTTGGATTGAAGCCATTTCTTACAGGAATCCATCTTTCAAGCTTCTCTGACTTTAAATAGCCCCCAATTCATCTTAAGGCCACCCGCTGTTATCCATTACTTCTTAAGGCAAAACCAGCTTTTGTAGCTCTTTCCTGTCGTATTAAATTATTGATATTTTTTCCTGTGATATTGGGAAGCTGACTTCAAAAGAAAACCAATTTTAATAGATAGATACTAAATGAAAGATTGAGTAAATGGCTGCTTGGTTAGGTCACATACAATTATGATTTTGAATTCATATTTGTGATTTAGTCACCATCATGCATTTATTAGCTGAGTACATTATCAGATATTGTTTTGTTGTACAGCCTAGTATAATTCTGGAACAGAATTTGTCTATTTGTGAGGATGTCTGACAGTCTGTCTCTACCAGGAAGTGGTTTGGCCTGATGCCCTGGAGGCTGCACGGACAGCGGTCAGTGAGTGGACAATGTCAAAGTGACCACTAAGTGACTGGCCAGCAAGTGTCAGTGACCATCAAGTGCTATATGACCCCTGGCCATTGTCTTTAGTGGGTGCCAACGACTGGTTGGGTGGAGCCCTTAAAGACAAAAGCAGCCAGCCAAATTGTGTATCAGCAGCTGTCTCTAGCATCATATGATCATTGTCTGACATTGTCAAATGCCTGAAGAGGGGCCAACCACCGCGTCACTTGCTTGATGGGTGTCCAACAACAATACATAGAAAACATTTAATGTGTCGTATATCTTTGATAACAATAAACGTGACATCATTTATGGCTCCCCTGCAACCATTTTTAAATGAAATGAAATTTGTTTTTGTTTAAATTTTTGTGTGCAAACAAACGTCATGTGTTTTCATTTTAATAACGTTACACCTAATATATGTGTCACACATTCTGTAATCAATAATACAAAAGGTTTAAGCATCCAGTATTTTAGCATTTCTGACTAATCTAAACCCCTAAATGTGACACAAAACCTTAAAACTGTTCCTAGAACTAGGCAGCAGCAGGTCATGAGGTCAAATGACGTCACAGGTGGTCACATGACACCTGACCTTCCATCTGTTGCGTCGTAATCACATGACCTTGAAGTCCTCTCGTGATGACCCACTTTGATGACCTACTTTTGAAGTCTTGTTTGAAGTTAGGTCTTTGGTCAACATTTGGACAAGACAAGGGCTGTCAAAATGACAAACTTATCTCCCAAATGTTACTTCACCACTTTTCATCTCGTTTGACCTGAGATAACTTTAAACTTATCTTATCTGTTTGAGTTAACTTAAAATAATTTCAAGTTGATAGAACTTTACTGTGTATTGTTTTGAAAAATAGCTAGTTTACTTTATAATCGTTTTATCACTACAGTTTTATGGGAAAATGCATTTTAGACGGTCAGTTGTTAATTATCATGAAATTCCGTGAAGATTCCTTTGCCAAATTCTCACAATATTAATATCACAAATAGAAAGCATATTTCTATAATTCACGTCAGATGTCTCAGATGAGCTTATATTTTGCGAAAACCTTCATATTTCAATTTGCAAATATCCATTTCTTTGAATTTGAATGATAACGAAAGACGTATGAACAATGATGAATTCTAAGAAAGGCTTGAAATGGAAATCTGTGGGAGGAGAGAATTGTCACGAAAGATGGCAGAAACTGAGAAGCATATTGTTAAGTTGTGGAGTTATTTTGGAATTATTCTTTTCTGATGCCTGTTATTCTGAGACGGACTGAATCATACATCTTGAAATACATCACAGGGCGTGATAGAGAATTAATCAATTTTCACATTCAAGATGAAAAAGAAAGCATGACTCATTCTGATGCTGGGTCAGATGTAAACATTCTTGAAATTAGCTTATATACCAAGTTACCAACCCAACTTGGGATCAATTTATCAATGTCATCATCTTTTATTAATAATATAATATTTATGGTGCGAATTTTGTTTAAAACATGATATTATGGTATTTGCAAATAATAGCTATTAAATTAGTGGACTTCTAGCATTTTTTTATGAGTCCCCAAATACCCTTTATTTCTTATAATTTCTTATAATTACACGATTGTTCATATCAGTTTTGAGCTGATTGAATTTTCCATTAATTAGTTCGGCTGAGGTCACAATCAGACTACAGCTTTATACAGTAAAAAATAAAAAAAATGGACGTACCAAAAAGAAAAGTATTTAAGAATGCACGAGACTGTAAACAATGACAGGTGTTGGTCTGAGGAATGCCATATCACAGTTGATTGGGGGAATTCCTGAGCATTGATGTTGATCATGTTAATACCATGTTAAAACCATGTCATCTGTTCGTCTGAGAATTTCCTCATCTCCTCGATTTATTAGTGACCATCACGGCAATGATTACTTATTACGCAACTGGTCAATCTACTGGACTAGTTTTTTCCCTGACCACTCCTTCGTTATGTAATGAATGCGCATAAATATATCTTCATACATCTGGCATATTAGTGGATGATTTTTTGTAATAGTATTGTGTTATTATCTCAGTGCTGAATATAATTGATAAGCTTGCTATGGGAAGCAGATGTAATGATGAGCTGACATGGCTGAATTCACTCCATGTTAAACTTTTAAGTTGCTTGTGGAATACTATGGAGACAAGAGTAGCCTCAATGGGAATACACACAAAGTAAAAACACAATCTTGCTGGTTAGATTTAGGTCATAGTGAGAGGCCCAGAGCAGAAATCAAACCCAGGACCCTCAAAGCATGCACATAGACAACTGGGCCAAGTGTCTCTTTATTTTTCTCGTTTCCTCTTGTTTAAAAGTAACAATTTGTTAATTCAAGTAAGGCAAGTGGTTTTCACTTGTAACTCTTTTTGCTATCTTATTTAAGCCACACATGACCCTACTCGCTGTGAATGGTAAGTCGCTCAATAAGTGATAGGTCCAGTGGTCCACTATAAATGGCAAGTGATGGGTCTACTTTAAAATGGCAAGTGATAGGTCCACTATATTCAATATAAACTATAAGTACAGGAACCCAGGTAAGTGACAGGCCCACAGCATCTTCTTTGTCCAGTTACCCTGTAAGCTGTAACCGTTATCTCGTCTCTTTTGCCTGATTAACACTTTCTCCCTTTGATGATCTGAGATCAAAGTGTCTTGTGCCTGCTCTCTTTAAAAGATTTTCCCATCCGCCACTGTAAATATTATGCTAAGCATTGTGGGGATTTTGTGGGGGGATTTTGTCATTGAGACCAGTTGCAGACCAGTTGCATTGTGGGGCATTAAAGCGAATTTTTGCCTCGGGGCCACTGCAGTGTCACTGTGTGTGTGTTTATGTGCTGTGACAGCCGACACCAATGGATCTTCTGGTAACTGTATAGTATGAAGTTTCAAAGACGACCCTTCGGACCCTGTTGTTAGTGTAGACTTCATTCAGCTGATTTTTAAATGAGGTCCGATTTCTTCATCCTTGGGTGAATCTTGGATATAGTTCATACACAGAGTTAAAGTACATAAACTTTTATATATACACTTTTTTTACAGGAGATGCAACATAAAAATGTTCATGTTCATGGCATGGAGGAACTGAGCAGATCCTCGGTAACTCTGCTCCACTCCCCCAAGGTGTAAATGGTACTTGGCTGTAGGTAGTGATGGAGATTGTAGAGTGAATAGCCCCCTGTAGGCAGTTCTGTGTAACAGGCTGTATAATCTCCAGGGAGTTGAGAAAGGCTCATGCTTGAACCGGACTACTGGTGGGTCCTGTGTAATAATTTTTAAAATATGAAAGCACTTCTTAGTTCGAGACAAAGTGGCTTCAATAGTAAGGCGATGCATTGGGGGTTATTTCTGAATGGCAAATATAATGTAGATGGAATGTACGATTGTTCTGGTGACTGTACAGATGCCATAAGTGATTTATTTTTATTTTTTACGTGTCTCTTAAATGTAAACTATTTACATATTGCCTTCTTAAAGTTTACGTAGCAAAGTGTTTTATATTGATGTTTTTATGTCTCAATGACACACTGTTGTACTGACATACATTATACGATATACAATCAAAGAGCAACAACCATACACTTTTAGAAAAGCATTGAGCAAAACAGAGGCATACCACAAGGATAACCCATGTCACTTGAACATTAAATCACTTTTTTTTATAACAACCAGTAACCATGGTAATGAAATTTGTCTGCAGTCTGACCTACAAGAAGTGAGTTTTCTCAAACATTTCTTTGAAGCTTTTTATCTTGATTAAAGGCACGTGCATCGAACAGCACTCCTAGCCAGGGGCTACAATTCAGTTTATTTATATAAATTGTGCGTTTTTCTTAAACTGAAAGGTTTTAGCACTAAGACAATGTAATGGGGTTTAAGTGTGGCACTGGTTTTTGTGTTAAATTAGTGGTCTTTGTGAAGGAGAGGATTTGAAAATATCACAAGATAGATTATAAGATAGAATATAGGATAGATATAAGATAGGATATAGGATATAACACAACCCACTGAGGTTCTTTGGGGTCTCCTGGCTAGTTTAAAACTAATAGAATATATGTAATAATAATAAAAAATATATATATATATATATATATAACGCTGTATTTTTGTTTAATTGCCAAATAAATTATTTTCCACAAAATATAGGATAGGATAGGATGTCAAAATTGTAGGATAGGGCCATGGAGTGGTGGTTCCATGACACTGTAGGACAGGTTAGAGACAGTACGATGGGACAGGATAGGATAGGATCGGATTGGATCAGCAACTATATGAAGTAAAGGTTTTTTGATTTAGTCTGAGAATTTATCAGTTTGAGATAAGATAGGATAAGCTAAGATAAGATAAGATGAAAAAGATGAGATGAGACAAGATTAGATAATATAAGACAAGATGAGACAAGATAAGACAAGATGAGATGAGACAAGATGAGATAAGTTAAGATGAGACAAGATAAGATAAGATAAGATCAGTGACAACCAATTCATGCATCAATGGACTGTGGCCCATTTTGCAATCTAGTCATGTAGCTTTTATTAGATTCACACTTAACTCCTAAAACTCTTCTATTTGGTGGTTCCATCTCTCATCCATCTCAGATTTCAAGGTCACCTCTTAACATACAAACAACACACAAACAACGTGGAAGCAATTCTCCCGCCAAAATATCTAGTATAAAAAAAAAAGGTGATAGTTTGCCCAAAAAAAACAACAACTGATTGAAGGAAGATAGGCATGAGATAGTGTAAATATCATGCAGGACTTTAATGGAATTCCCCTGTATGATAACTAAAAAAAAGGGTTTTTTCTTCTTCTGCGTCCGCTCTCCTGACTTGTCACAGAAACACCAAAGTGAAGGGAGGACCACCCCACATCCTGAGATATGACCTTTTTAAGAAGGAGCATCAACTTCATAATGCAATCTGTCAAAACAACAAGTCATCACACTGCTCTAGTAAACAGCTTGGTACTGGGAATGACTTGCTGGGAATACCTACATGGGATACCGTAGTTTCTCGAATAAAAGCCCGGTCTCAAATGTGACCTGGGCATTTTGGAAATCCAGAGTGCCTGCTTGCTTGATCAAGGATCTTGATATGATGAAAACAAAACAGTTACTTTACAAGAAGTGTTTACAAGACTTTTGGGATGTGCAAAGTCAAAGAACCATATCTGTAATGCTGTTGTGTAAACATTCTATTGGATTTGAATAGCAGAATTACGACTTAATTACTTTTGGCTAATAACATATTTGTTATTTAATCTTGCCATATCACCTTCTGCTCTACATGTCCTGACCTACTTTGCCCTGGAGATGCACCACCCTTGGCCTTTGCTTGGCTCTTGTGCTGGTTTATCGCAACTTTACCCCCTTTTGACGTGTAGTGGGTCATAATCTTGTTTAGTCCAAGGTATAATACATTTTGCAGGTCCGTTGCACGGAGTGCCTTTTCATTAGTTTTCTAATAAAATACCCGATAAATTTTAAAAAAGGTTAACTTCATCTTAAGAGTAGTGGGAGTTGCTGATGCTGGTTGCTAATGGAAACCAAGTCAGGACCTCGAAGCGACCTTTGCTCCTGTCTTATATGAAAGGCAGCTGGAAGTCTATCTGGGGTCTTTTTAGGGGGAAGGGGTACCTGACATCTTTTAAGGGGTTTTTGAGATCTTTTTGGGCCCTAGATGGCAGGAGGGTGATGAAAAGGGGTGTCTAGCATCACCTGACACTGTCCTCTAAAACTCCTTTAAAAGGATGCATTTGTTGCATTTTGATTGTATATGGTTGCATTATGGTCCCTTTTAGGTTGCATTAACGTCTTGCTTCTGTCATGCTCAGGTCCCCAGATCAAGAGGCTAAGAAATGCAACTATGGTGTGTGGTTGAACCTTGGAAGAAATACAAGGTCGAACTGGTGGTTGATGCATTACTTGCCCATCAGCTGCATGGATGGCTCTAGTTGTTAGAGTAGTCAGTAATCTTCTATGAGGGTTGTGGGTTCGAATCCAAGTTTGTATATATACATATCACGCCCAATATAAGCCGGAAGTCCGAAGTGCTGTACTTTGGAAAAAGATTGGTGCCTGGTTCTTTGTGTATATGCTGGTTCCTACAAAAGGCACCATCCAAAATAAATAACCATAGAATGGTTAGACTCGACGAGACAACTATATTCCAACCTTCCAAGATTCCAACCCATGAAGACGCCCTGCCCAATCTTACGAACTAGGGCCTTTTTTGTTGCTGGTATTTTTAGTTTTAGCTGACTGTACAATACTTTTGGAGATTCTGAGGTACATTAGTATCAAAAATCTGAATTGTAGCTTTGAGTGTATTTCAAGTACTTCTTTTAATATATTCCCAAATCCCATGCATGTAACCCTGAACTTAGTGCTGTTCTTATGTGCATTAACAGCGGGACATAAATACCCCACGTGGGGGTTAATAAACATCGGTAGGGTCACGTGACCGTCTGTCGCCCTGTCTGGGGCACGAGCGAGACAAAACAAGTCACTAAACAAAAGAAGAAAAATTAAAAGAGAAAGAAATTGTAACTATCATTCTTTTTCTCACTTTTCAATGACTGTTGTGATTTATGAATTTCATCCGAATTTCGCTGAAAACTGCATTGTATGGTTAAAGTGTATTGAATAATAATGTCAGTTGAGCCCATAATAGGCCCATATAATTATATTACGATCACATGTCAACGAATATATATTATTATGAGATGCTTACCAAAGTCTCCTTCTCAATAATTATGTGGTCTTATGGGTGGGTTGGTCACCATAACATATATAAAAGGGGTCTAAATTCTCTAAATTCGGAAATTAAAAGAAAATATATATATAGCGTCTTGCAGGTGAGGTATTTAAGTGAGGTGGTTGTCTTTCATCTTTCTTACATATACATAATTTATGATTAAGGGAGATTTGAATAGAGCAAGTGCAAAGAGTCATATGGCCATTCCATTGTGTAAGAGAACTATCTTGTATATTTCATCTTGCAAGACATGACATGTGGTGATTGGCCTTTGTGTCTCCAAATTGAAATTGCCCTCCTCCTCATTGTGGGGTAGCTATTTTCTTGAGTTACTAGTTTCTACCTTGTCATAGCGATTGTGCAGTTAGGCATAAATTGAAATCCCTTAACTACATAAAGGTAGGGACGCTCCTTTTGTGGGCAAATAACATTGCGGACGTAATATGCAAATTGCCGTCATCACCGAACGTCCTGACAGTTATTGTTAACGTAATTACATAATAGAGCGTCATGGGACGAGCACTAAATTAAATAGGGAGTGAATTTTGGACGTCTTTCAGTGAATTGGAAAAAGTCTTTCAATCAAGTGACGCTCAAGTCTCGCGGGGTTCGAGAGCAGACGACTTTGTGACCGGAGTGACATCTAGCGGTGGGAGGCTATTGATGGCAGGCGACACCAAGACTGTCAAAGAATGTCATCCGAAACATGGCTATTATGGAAGGCAGGACAATTTAATGGCGTCACAAGAGCGCATTGTATGAAGAGCAGTGTCTCATGAACGTTATCCATTTTGAATTTTCCACCCCAATGATTTTGTTACGGTGATATGGCGTCTATCCAAAGTCTCCACGATTGTGGGCAGTTCCCCGTGAGTTATTGGCTTGTGGTGAAAATGAGAAAAGACTCAAAAGAGAATAGTTTGAGGTTTGAGCATCGGTTATCCTGGGGTTAGTGGTTTCAAAAGCTTTGCAAGAAGAATTGTGATTCCCTGATTGTCTAATGTGCATTTTCTCTGTGCAAAGCATCTTTGGAGGGTAAAGAAAGAAAATTCCAAACATCACGATTTATTTAATTGGTCCTAAACTGATCCCTCGTTCACACTAATAGGTTTCAATTGGGATGCCATGCAGATCATGCAGGGATGCCATGCAGGGAACCTGGTCAGTGTCTGGGGTTGAATTGTGACACCCCATGCACCCCCATGCACCCCAAAAGAACCCCTCACCTTGGCTGCAGACATCACCTTGGCTGCAGACATGTTGATGCTGTTGATCAGTACTGACAGGAGTCTGGTGATTTATGGGCAGAAAATAAAGAGATAATGGATCCAATCTTTTCCCTATTTTTCTTGATGTGTATTAATGAATTGAATAAATTGGATGCAGTTGGGATATCATGGGACCTTGGATACACACATGAATCAGTGGATGGATTAGTAAGTCACCTCACCCCATGGATGTATAGACAATGGTCTGTGTGTGGCCTTCTGTCTATCTGTCCATGGACGTACAAGCCCATGATCAGTCTATCTTCTTGTGTATTTTGGAAAAAGTGCTAATCTTCTTGTGCTTCTATCTTGTGTTATTTCCATCTCACACATAGTGTACATATTTTGCCCACTGTGTTGCCCCTTGCCCCCTATCCTCGGCAGCTTTTAGTCTTTCAGTATTTCTGGTTAACTGTTTAGGTATTGGATGGCTGCGCAGTGTTTTGGCACGAGGGCCACCTGTCAGTCAATGGCATCATGAATAGATGCACCTTATCTCACCATTCCATCTCCCCAGAAAGACATAGAAGGACAGGGGGCGTCTCAATGCCCCAATTATCACCCTAATTGTGCAGGAAGTCAGTCCTAATGGTGGGAAAGTGTCGCTTGAAAAAAAGTGTCGTCTGAAAAGGTCTTTGGGACGCCTTGGATGCTGTGCAACCTGTGCAACAATACACAGGGACAGGAAGGGGACTTCAATGCTGAGATCTGATAGTCTTGTAAATGCTGTGTAGTTACTGGGGCACATTGACAGGGATGCTTTTATATTTGTAGTTATACAATATACATTTTATGTTGTGTACAGTTAGTGGTTAAGCATGTTTGCTTGCTTAATATTTTGTCAGTTTGTTTAAATATGATGTTGATTGACCAGCTCAGAGCACTCGAAAGAGTTGAAGTCGTGATGGTTTTTAACAGGAGACTTCAATACCTATTTCTCTGTGGTGAGATTTATTTGACAGTTGAGAAGTTCTATAGTATATTACTGTGTGGTATGTGTCATTTTTCAGGCAAGTACAATCCAGACAATCTATATGTTATGATTTGTATGTCCACATTATGTTGGCAGCACTTAGTTAGCACCCCAAGTTAACCAATTCAACTCAGGAAATGTCCCAGTCCTTTTTAGATAAGAATCATAATGGATGCAGACAAGACCATTAGGACATCTACTTGAAGTGACTAATCCTCAAACGACCAGTTTTCATCACCTCGTCTCTAAAGTCTTGTCACCAGTGACTACTTGAGCGACTACCACCGCTGACTACCACCTGCCTGCAAGTAGTCAGTGGTTAGCTGGTTCTGTTGTTGCTGCGGCAGATTAGCATCATCATCTTCTTAGTGTCATTGATAAGAGATGGTGATATGTGATAAGTGATAGGAAATTGGCAATTATGGCTAAAACCTGTAAAGCGGAAGACGCCATTGGATGGAAGTTGTCGAACTCTGAGCTGTACTCCATATTGAGAGAGAAGTCAGGTATTGTTGCTCTGTTTATTTATGAGCACTATATTGATGGAATGGATCTAACAGGTCAGCAGAGTAATTAATAATACTAATTATATTCTTTAAGATGGGCTTTGTATTGTGTTTTATATTAAGATTTCTTAATATCATGCATGGAAATGGTAAAACAGAAACTTCTTTGTGATTGACCATGTTGGAATTTCCTTAGAGAATGACAAGGAATATTGTCTACTCTAACAGGTTGCCATAGTAACCGGAGTGACACTTTGTATATTTGTCTCTCGCCGGAAACTCCATTTAGTGGAATAAACCAAAAATTGAGTTTGAGCAGGCTTGCTTATCACATTCCACGTGGCTCAGGAAAATGTCAGAAGCCCCGAAAGTGCCTTTTGACTCTTTTGAGAATTTGTTGAGTGGAGAAAACAGGATTTATTTGGGTGGTCAGGGGGTTCACTACATCAGGTGTCAAACAAGTAGCTATCAACAGTGAGGTGGTCTTAATAACGAGGTCATACCATATGTAATTCATGTATAGATTATGTGTTCTGAATTAGAGGGGTATTTGATATTGATATCTAACTATTAGCTACTATTGAGACATCTAGACTAAGAGCTGGCGCTTACAGCCAAAAAAAAAAAAAAAAAAAGACTTGGAAACAAATCTCGGAGAGTTGGAAGCTAAACTCAAGTGGATGTCATGTGAATCCAGGACTCTGATTGGTCAAGGCAGTCCCTCAACTATGGACGTCCATGCCTCAACCAATCAGAGTCCTGGACTCATATGAGGTCATCAGGTGTTTAGTTTCCAATCTGTGAGATTGGTTTCCAACTAAGTCAGTTATTCGATGTAATAATTGTGTTGGCCTGATTAGTTAACCTGTAATAATACGTCCGTGTTTAATTTCATAAATACGTAAACTGAGTCTCAGCTCTATGGTTTAATTAATAAAATTTGTTTCAAGTAAATGAAATGGACTTCCAGCAAATTGCACTTCCTCCTGGAAGCTTGTGTGGCCATGTCAGGGTCATGTCGTACCAAGCTGTCAAAAATGTTTAGCAAATTCGATGATAAAACTGTGATAAACTCCTCAAAGACTTTCCTTTCCATTAAAGTAAGCCAGTGTTTATATCGTTTGGCCAAATGGAAATCTAATGCACTTGCAGATACTGACCATGCAAAAACTCCTTGTGGTTGGGTGGGAACCTTTGGAGGTTACAATTGTGGTCATTGAGTTTTAACGAAATTGGTTATGGTGTGTAGTGGTCTTAATGGTGAGGTGATCTGTATAATGAGGTAGCTTTATCTATAAATGCAGAGGTAAATAGCATCGAATATTGTGTCCATGCATGTGTGCTTGTAGTTCATTGTGCACTCGTTCTAATTTAATAGAATGATTGTCAAAATGCCAACAATTTATTAGTTCGTCTGACTAGCTTTGAGTTCCCTATATATGACTACATTTAAAGTTGATGGTCTCAAAACTGAGGTGGGATTTTTGTAGAGAGTAAAGTTGTATACTATGTTGTATTATTGTTTGGTCCTCATAATAAAGTTATAAAAGGTATTGGCTACCTCGAATGACAAGCTGAAGGCTGAGCATATACCCTGACAACATAGGACTGAGCATAGAAACAACCTGTAGCCCCATAATGCACCATAATTACCCCTAATGAATTGGCTACTTATTTACCCTTATCTGGAGATTCTGTTACTCCTGCTCATTTGGGGTGGGTCTTCTACCCTCCTATATCCCATGTATAATTCTGAGTAGCGTGGGGTTCTTATTTTGGGGCAAATTGACCCTTTCTAGGCGTGGGGTTGGGTTGAATTGAATAATTTGGGGTTTTGAGAAGCTTGGATGATTTTTCAAGATATGTAAAGCATAGTGTTGACAATAGGTGAGCAGGGATGCCATGCATTATAAGATGGCCGTACCACCCCCAAAGGTTCATTATTGGCTCAAAGGGGTGGAGTCCTTGGGGGTTATAGGCCTCAGAGGGTAATAATTTATTCCATTGCATATCGGGTGATTTATGGTGACATGATATCTCGTGTGACAATCAAACATAGCTAATATAAATGGACTATAATTTATGTCAGGTGATGATTTACACTACCTGTCTTTCTTTCTTTCTTTCTTTCTTTCTTTCTTTCTTTCTTTCTTTCTTGGAAAGGATCTATCTATCCTTTCTATCTATCCATCTATCTATCCGTCTATCTCTCTTTTTATCTATCTGTCTTATCTATATATCTATCTATCTAGCTATCTATCTATCTATCTATCTTCTTTCAATCTATCTTTCAGTCTATCTATCTTTTCACTGATCCGTTTCTTTTTCAGTTCTTTTCTGACCTATTTCTTCTATTTAACTCTCGTTTTTTTCTCATTAATTTCCAATATGAGCAATTTATTTGCAAAATAATCCACTAGGCTGTGGTTTGCAGGCCTCCCATTAGTATCAATAAATGCCTGCTCCCCTGTCATGTGATACCCAAGTGCTCCTCCCCCAAATTGACCACTTGCTCTGGAATTTGTCCATTTGACACAAGTGTGGAGTCCCCAGCCATTTGGCAGCATAAAATGCCCCTGCACATTGTTTTGTTTATTCCTTCCAAGAATAAAACTGTCTCCTTCTGGAATCGTGACTTCGGTCTGGTTGCCCAGGTAACACGTGGGAGCACGTGCAGTTCTCGTGCTGTGGTGTTTGTGACGTCATTGATCTACACAGTGTATAACTTTGTCACGAAGTAGTCTATTAGTATCATCTCATCATTACGTCTCCTGGCAATTTCAACAAAGTACAATTAGTTAGCCAAGAGAGGAGTAAAAATTAAATACAGATGTAAGACAGAAGCAGACAGAGGAACAGAGGTGAATTGGGACAAAAAGTCAGGGGTAGTAAAATAGGGACAAGCAAGAGACAGAGGGAAGATGTTTTTCTTTCAGGGGTTGCATGTCATTACATCACTTGCCTGACCCACCCTGTTGTTGCTGCTTCTGGCAGTGGTTGCCAATGGCATGAAGATGCGGTGCAGAGTTTCCATGACAGTGGTTACCAGGGCAACGGGTGACAACTATGGGGTCGTGGGAATCATCCCTGCCACACTTCAGCCACAGGTACCCAGCATGCATTGCGATACACCCCCTCCCCTTAATAAAAAAAAAGACCCCCTACCCTTTCAAAAATGAATAGTGCCTGTCCCCTGCAACCACCAAAATTGGAAGCTCCGAAAGCACTTGTCATGTTATCTTTTCTGTGCTAAATAAATCAGTCTAATCTTCTCTGTTCTGCTCTACTGCTCTCCACTGGATCCTGTCCTGCCCTATCCTATTCTGTCCTATCCTATCCTATTTTATCATATTCTGGCCTGGCTTGTCCTATCCTGCCCTATCCTATCCTATCCGGTCCTATACTGTCATATCCTGTCCTGGCTTGTCCTATCCTGCCCTATCCGGTCCTATACTGTCATATCCTGTCCTATCCTATCATACTATACTGTCCTATCCTTTCCTATCCTATTCTATCATATTCTATCCTGTCCTATTCTATCCTGTCCTATCCTTTCCTATCCTATTTTATCCTGTCCTATTCTATTATATTCTGGCCTGGCTTGTCCTATTCTATCCTCTCCCATCCTACCCTATTCTATCCTATCCTGGCCTGTCCTATTCTATCCTATCCACTATCCTCTTCCATATAATCCTGTCTTATCCTATTCTATTCTATCCTATCCTATCCTGTCCTGTCCTGTCCTGTCCTGTCCTGTCCTGTCCTTGGTTGTGCAGTACCTGAACTGTATTTTGCCAGTGGGTAACTAACCTAAGGAAATGTTTTTTGCAAATAACTGTCATTTTAACACGACTTTTAGGGAGCATTTTGCATATTTTTTATTATTCTTTCACAAAAAGCTCGAGAATGATTGAGTGGAAGACAAAACCCCTGGTGGCAGAATGGAATTACTTAATGTACATTTTGACAAGGAGAATGGAAACCATTTTGGGGTGAAAAAGACAAAAAATGAGGGGTAGGAAAGGTGTTATGCTTTTTTGTGTCCCCAAATACGGCGAGATGAAGGACTATCGGAAAGAATACAAAGAAAAAGAACTTGTCACTTGCCCAGCAAACAGTGGGCTTATTTGTCACTATGAATCTTATTATTACTTGCTCCATCTTGTTTTTAAACAACTTCATGTGCAACAACAGTTTTATTTAGGGACTTCCAAATATTGCATTACAGCCACATGCATTGACTTGGAAACAAATCTTGTAGTCTTGGAAGCTAAACTCCAGATGACGTCATGTGAATCCATGACTCCCATTGGCTGTGGGGCTCCCTTAACCAATGAGAATCCTGCAATATAATGTGGAGATATCACCAAATGTTCTACATAAATATAAAGTTTGTGTGGTCTGTCGAATATTTTGGTTTGCATGTCAGCATGGCAATCGTGGTATGAATTGGTCTTTAAGTTTAGTGCATTTTAGAAAAAGAGAAATAGTTTCCTTACAGCACAGTGGTTCTTTTGTGCACCTCATAGACTGGCGGAGTGCATCATTTTGTTCTATTATCTACTATAGATAACTTTAAATTTGGATCCTGCATGCACAGGTGAAGATGCAGCCAAGAGAAACACAACAGGCATTGAAGGAAGGTCATTTCAAGGTCATGTAAATGTCTAGAGGTCATGAAAATTCCTTAATTTCTCTTTTTTCTTGCAATTCCAATGCATTCCAAAGGAATTCGCCTTGATCTTTGGTACTTAATGATCGAGTTCTTTTGTTGAGTGAACTGCCACTGACCCTCGCTTCTAATGCCCCCCCCCCCCCCTCCAATCCCTGACATGCACTCTTATTGAGAGATGCGACGCTCAGGTGACGTCCTCTACGCTCCGCCGGCGCTCTCCACGACGCTCCTCGTGACGTGAAAGACGCACTCTCGAAGACGCTCCCAGGCACGCACTGCACGTGGGCTGGCCGGCGTCCTGCATGCGACTGATATGGGATCAAAAGAAAGGAAAGATCTAGATAACTAAGTTAGAAAATATTGTAAATAAATATGTAATACATTTTGAGGCTCAGTCTGATAGCATATGCTGACAATATATAGAGGATCATGTGTTCTGAATTTCAGTTTATGTTTTAAAGAATGCGAAGTTTTGTGGTTGTTTTTTCTATAGGTGAAATTCCCATAAGGAGGAAATTGCGTTATAATTTAGTCAACTTTGTCATTAAAATTCATTTTGCAAAATAACTTTTTTTTTTTGGCCGCTGGCTACTGATGAGAGCAGATGTGGGAAGCTGACATCAGCGAATTCACCCAAGCGTGTCCATTATGATTCATAATTATGATGCAAGATGGAATTACCCGGACATGTCGAGACTTGCCCATCTTGTGCTTTCTTGACTAATAAAAATGTTGTGCAACTTTTCAAGTGCAGTCAATAGGACTCGAGGAGAATAAAATAAACATTTAAAAAAATCATGGAATTAAATGGAGCAGACTGAAGTGGACATCCAAATATAAGTGAAATTTAGAGTATAGTGCAGTGTAGCGGACTCAAATGTATGCCCATATTTGGCGTCTATGAAATATAAAAAAATATCGCGTTTTTAGCCCAAATATGTTCTAGCACAGAAGTATAATAATATTTGTGAAGCACAGCGGGGGTTTGGGGGCGGCAGCCCCCCCCCCCCCCCCGATAAAAAACAATGCCTTGTCTTGAATATGAAAAGAGCGGTAGTTTTTTTGTGACGTCATTCATTGAATTCAGGGATAATACCCCACAATCAGTTGTATACCACATAGAAAAGCCATATGGTATAGCCTATGTGGTATACATGTGTATACTACATGGCTTACCTTACAAGGATGGGAAATGTATACCACATACTTCTATGTATGGCAGGCCAATGACAAAAAATCACTTTTTGAAGCTAAGCGCTTCACCGTTTAAAACAATATTCGCTGTTACAATTTTACCACCATTCAAAAGATGAAATTGTCAGCTCTCTAAAAAAGTTTGAATTTTCGAAATCGAACAAGAATTAACTATTCTAGGACCAAAAAACGTAACAAAGTCAATGGTCTGTTCAGTCCACAGATACAAGCTATTGTGTGGTTGGTTGCTATGGGCAACGTCACAGGAGCGTCATCGCTTCGGTAATACAATCGAATAATACTGAACAATAAAACAATTTCTATCCAAATCTAGTATAAAAAAACAAATTCTGACAAGAAATATTTTACATCTGGTTTGTAAATATCATTCGTAAATTCTTTTATTAATCTGAAAATGTCCCAGAAGGTTTTGAGGTGATGACGTTGTTGACAGTTATGCAATGCTCTGATCGGTCAATGGCAAAAATTAATATTCATGAATTTTTTCTAGTATACTACATGAATGCATAGCCAGGCAGCTCAACTAAAAGTGAAAATTGTGGGGTATAAATAAGACCCAAGTGGATATGTGGTATATTTTATATTCCCTCACTCGTGGACAGATTGGCTTCAGAATTCACTCGTGGCTAATGCCACTCGTGAATCCTGGCCAATCTGTCACTCATGGGAAATATAAAAATATACCACATTGGGTCTTATCATATGACGTCATAGGCATGACCAAAATGCTCGCTATACTGTACTTTTTCCATAAAATGCATTATTACAAGATTTGTATTATATTAGAGGCACTCTTCCTGAGCTACATCCCAGTTGGATGTCGATCGCATCAGTGGATGTGCCATGTACTTGGTGTCTATGCTGAGGCAAGTAAAAGATCCCACCCATGGGGTAAATGTGTAACATGGTGTGGATGCCAAGTATTATTATCTCATCATTACGTATGCCTCAGGAGCTGGTCATAAGCTGACATTAACTTCAGAGTTAGTAGCATTGAGACCTTGGACATTGAAAATAGTTTGTGTTTTATTTACTCAAAATATTTCAATTCTATCTTTTTACAGTATTGCACAACAGGTCGAAATAAATTAATAATGAATGAGAAAGACAGTCATGACAGTTATGATGTTGTAATCTTGACATGGCTCTGATGGTTGCTTGCATACTGCAATTTGTGGATGCTTTGGGATGCTGACCGCATCTTCTGTTGCCACCTGCTTCAGCAACTGCCTTTTGCAGTGATGTCAGCTTCCATCTAGGGGGCTTATCATCTAGGGGGTTAATCATGAAGAAATTTCTATAAATCACTGCCTTTTGTATTGTGTTTGATTTATTGAAGGACATTTATCAAGTTTATAGGTAGTTCATCTAAATGAAAGCAAAAATCAGAAGTATTGAAAATATTTGGAATTGCTACCATGTATTATTAATCTGTTATGTCATTCCAATATGGCGTTATTATATGGTAAATTATTCATGTCATATATTGCCAATGGCTGTTTATTGTAGATTGCTTGAATGTGACATAGAGTTGAAAAATTGAAATTTGTTTGTAGGTACATCGTAAGCCTATAGGGTGTTTTTTTTTAATACTAATATAGAGATATTCTCTTTGTGAAAGTATTTATAGTCTAAAGTCATTGCCTAAATGGAGAGGAGAAATTTCAGAATTGTTGATTTTTATCAGTTGATGGTTGTTCTGTGTTCTTCGTGCAAAATGGTCCGTGTAAAGTCAGTAGTCAGGTACTGGTCAGTGAGTGGCCAGTGAATGGTCAGTTTACTCGGGGGTGTGGGAAAATGCCCTCAGCAGGGGGTCTAATTGAGCTGGTTTGCCCTGGGGGTTGGAGGGGAGGGTAGTGCCCCTATAGACCTCTGTCTCACCTCTGTCTGATTCTGTCTTATAGTGGTCAGTTTACTGTCCTGGACATTGTCACTGCATATTGTCACTGCTTGATTGCCATTGTCACTGTCTGCTGTGCTGCCTGTGCACATTGTCAGTGACAATGTCAAAACCTTTATAGTAGTCTATAAGGTGCAATTTCTGTTTGTCTGTCTCTCTGACTGTCTGTCGTAGTGTCTGTTACAATGTCTTATTGGTCTTACTGAGGACCTTTTGCCTGAAACAGCCCCAAGCACAGACTTTCTCAGCCTAGATGGCGCTGATAACACTCCCATGGCGCCCTCAGATGAGCCCTAATGAGATAATTTGTCTGTTATGCCCTTTTCTTCAAATATTAGGCCCACCTTATTTCTTGGCCTTCTCATAGTTGAACTATCATCTGAGGTGATTTCAATGCAATTCATCAAAGACCCCCAGAGCAGTTTGTGTCTGATTAAAGTCCTTATAAAACCATACTTCAAAAGGGAGGCGCCTCTTGAGCAACTCAACTCAAAATGGAACACTTTAAGACCCTCCTCGTTGTCTTATCTTCCCAGAAATCTCAACTCCTTGTTTTACTTTTTGCTTTCCTTTTTGAAGTGGACAAATGTTTACAGATGTATTGTTTACTAATTGGTGATACGATTTGTCCTTTTATCATCAACAAAGAGTAAATAGACCACTTGAATGATTTGTATTAGATTAGGAGGGATACGAGCACTTAAGGGAATTATTTTGGGTGTCTTTTTGTTTGTTTGAAATGTTTGAATAAAAGGTGTAAATGTAGCAACAAAGAATGTCCATTTGAAGGTGTCCGAGAGTCTGTTTTCTTGTCTTTTAGTCTATCTTTTTTTGTCTGTCTGGGTGACTGTCCCTGTTCTTTGTGACATGCATATGATTATTGGATTTTCTGTCAGTAACATTGCATCTAGCCTCATTTTTTAAACATCAATTTGGGTTTCGTTCAATCTACAAATATACAGAAAATACACCTTTTTTTTTTTACACCATAGCAATAAATACCAATGCATACAGACTTATCTATCCTCCACACACTACATGGTAATGACCTTCAGCCCTTGGTGCTGATACAAGGCAATTAGCTCCATTTGTTTTATTAAGCACTTGGCCATTTGTTTTAGGATGGAGCATGATACCTGCATCTTGCAGTTAAATCAATATTTGGAGTTAACCAGAACCCTTTAGTTTTCTCAAAGTAAACCACTCGAGACATGATAGGGAACCTGTTGAGGGTATCTGCTCCCAAGGTCAACCTTCAAGGTCATCACTGGGTCACAGAGGTCAGAGGGCAATGACCTTGGTTCTCAACTGGACCTTCTCAAGGTCGTGTGAAGGACAGAGGCTGCAAATTGCCCTGAAGCATTTTCTGGCAAAATTGCTCTAAATCAACAGTAATCGGGCATAATTGGGCTCGATTTATCGAAGATATCAACTAACTATTGATCAATGTCCAGTGTGGACCTCTGTGAAATAGGACACACTGTTATTATATGGAGTGGAAATTTCAAGAGGTCTTTGCAAAAGATGGTAATAGTTTATAATTTGAACTACCCAGTCTTGTAATTTTAGGAAGAAATCCTTTTAAATAAATTTGACCTTGAAATAACAGAGGGACCTGCTAATTTAAAGTTAAATTAAGTAACCGAAGTATACTAGCAAGAGAGTCGAAGAGACAGCTTATAATTTGACCTTTTGAATTTATTTCTCAAGCACGGTGTCCAATGCACATGGGTACAACATTCTGCTCGGAAATTTAATGGAAGTTTTAACACTGCTTAAGGTTTATGGCTTTGTCTCTGAATACATTTAAATAATGTCAACATATTTTGACAACATATATATGTCAATTTGTATTGACTAATGGGGTGGTAAAATGCATCTCATTAATTGGCAGTTCATTAAAAAGGTTGGTGTTAATTCGGCTAAAAGCGTCCCTGGTAGCAAGCTGGCAATCCCTGCTGTGGAAGCTCATCAAAATACAAGAGCATTGAGTGAGTGTATTCTTTGGGGTGATTTGAACCTACCTAAATTGCCCCACTCCCTGGGTGGTGATTTTCTTGTGAGAAATTTCTCACCAAATGCAATAAGAGAAGCAGAGTAACAATAGGATGGTACATTGTCATTCTTCCAACAATAGGCGTGGCCATGGTGACCTGTGACGTTTGTGACGTCATCCATCCATTCCATTGTGACGTAGCAACGTCAATTTGTAAGATGAGGAGAGACTAATGTTTCCCTGGGGATGGTAGTGCAGGGAAAATGAACGATGTAAATAAGATAGGTGGGAAATATATGGGAATTATGGGGTATTAATTGGAAGGGAGTTTTCTTATCTGATTGTGACGTTTAATTGTGTACTAAAGAAAATTACATCCCTGTATGAATTACAGTCAAACCCTTTAATGAAGGACTTTTATGCAACTAAATTCTGAATGTATCAAAGAAACTCAGAACAATTACAGTTATGCTTTATTTTCTTACACTTTTTTTTAAGGATGGTGATCCACTAATATTAGAACTGTTTAAAAAAATTAATTTTAAAGGTCTAAAGCACTCAATTGCATTTTCATATTACCCACTCGGAACTAGGCTACAATGATGATGCGTGTAATGTGATAGTCTTCCCTGAACGATACCCATTTAGGGCATTTAGACTTCAACCGTTCAACTGAGTTCTTATTAAATACATTTTCTGTTACAGGAGAAAGCCCGGGAAGAGAGGGAGAAAAATCCTGCAGCAAGGAAGCCATTCACCAAACTCACATTCACCAAGAAAGCCAAGAAACTCAGGGCTGAGGTAAGTGGCAAAGCGTTTGTTTCCATGGTGATTTATCTATTTTTAAGGCAAGAACACAAATTTGCACCAGAGCTATGTGGCTGACATGGTAGCTTTTCATGAGAGCTGGCAGTTAAGGCCCAAATGCAATATGACAGTGTTCGGCACATTTAGGATCAACAAACCCATTGTGAGTGATTGTGACAGTGTTGTAGCACATTGAAAGTCAAACAAGATGGATGAGTTATGAGTTACAAGTGAGTTATGGCAGGTGGAAAGCGCTCATGACATCTCCCTGCGTGCCATGGTGACTCTGTGTGGTCAAGAACTGGTCACTGCCATTCACTGCTTGACCCTTGCTGACCACAATTACTGGTCAGTTAGCATCACTGGTTCCATTGCATGTGCAGCTCAAATTGCTGTCATCTTTGCTTGAATTATGGTCAAGTGATTTCCTTCACTTAATCATAGTAGATTATTGATTGTGTTGTTAAATTCATGGGACTTCATATTAAGTACATTTTATGACTCTCACGGGTGATTTCAATTCATGAATTCACAAACATCACCTCCCTGGATATGAATATGTAAGAGATCATGGATTTCCTTTCATGTTCAACTCTAAAGGTAATATGACGTTAATTTATTAATATAACCCATTAATTAACTCTATTTTCTATCTCGTTGATCATAAGAAAGTCTTTGATAGTGTGTGATGATTTCATGATTGCATGTTGTCAAATGCTTTGTGGTGATCAATGCACGAACATTTTCTGCAACTGTGTCATGTCTCTTAATAATTATGCCATTAAGATCTTGGGTGGCACAGTGGTGCAGAGCATATAAGCATGACAGGCCCATATTATGTGTGTTTAGTGACAGTTATTTAGCCGTTTCTTATAATCTGGGATCTGGGCTACAATGACGCTGCGTTGGAGCGTCAAACGTGGCGTGGGCGTGGCGTCATGGTGCCACAAGATCTGTTTGGGGACGCTGTTCGTGGCCTTGTCAAGTTTGTGCAACTCTGCAATGATTCATGATCAGAATATACAAGTGCTGAAAATGGAAAGTAGTTGCCTGTGACACTCTATTCTATTCTATTCTATTCTATTCTATTCTATTCTATTCTATTCTATTCTATTCTATTGAGGCAACACTTGTCAAAGATTAACGTGGTCATAATAGCAAATTGTCGTTAATGGTGGGTTATTGTTATGGCCTATTGCAGATTTGTTAAAATATTAAATTGAGTTCTTCAGCCTATGGCCTTAAAGGAAATGTGGCTTTAATGTTGTGTTGGTCTTATTGTGAGACTTGAACACGCATGCGATTAATTTGCCTATTTCCCTGTGATGTTGTTTTCTAAGCTGTAAACGTGAACAACATGACGCACGTGGTTATGACAGAAATAAGTTTCACGTGCAATTTGCTCACTGCTGATGTAATCCTCCGATCTATCCTTCATTCATCTTCTGGAATTTCACAAGTGACTGACAAATCTTGCATGATTCGGGGGAATTTTGAGTCTTAAAAAAGGAGTTGCAAAATGGAAAGAAATAGTTTCTTTACAAAGGAGCTACATTCGCATGTGATTGCATGTGTGCACTGGGCCATCATAACTCATAATTATGGACTCGTATTTATGGAGAGATCATTTGGCACAACTAGTTTGGCAGGCGTTGGGTGAACTTGAGGCACGCGGACCCAGAAAAAGCTTTGCAAGTTGTGCAAGAATGTTGAGGAACTGGATGACCTCATTCTGTTGTGATCCAAGCATGCCATCTTCTTTCTTTCTTCGGTTTCTGAACAAAATCTTGCAGATTTCAAGCAACTTGCAAATCGCCGTCCCCTGGGGCTCTGTGGCTGTGTGGTTGTTACTGCGTCGAACGCCCTGCACAAGTCACTTAGTCATAAGTGCATGGGTGCAAATTTGCATGGAAACACTGTCAAAAGCTTTTGCAGTGTCTAAGAGAAGTTTTAAACGTGAAAAGCATTGAATTGCTTATTTCCTCTTGATATACTTATTGTGAAGAACATTTTGTGGTAGTATAATAACAACGTTGTGAGAAAATTGTCGTTTTCTGGTAGAACCATTATTCAGTCATATGGTTTGCTAGTTTTTTGTGGTGATTTAAATGTTTTAGCTGGTCACGTGGACATAGTCAGAAGCTCGTGCAGTGTCCACAAACAATGCTCACACACAGTCACATGGGTATGATCTTGGACTACCCGTTCAGTCCCAGGTATGATAGTGTAAATGTCTTGCCTAGGATATTCTTGTTAAACACAGATGATAGATGTAAACACACCAGAAGATTTTATGCCCCTGGTCTTTTCAGTTTTGGTGTGGGCAGGTGCCTAGTGCTATTTCCCATGATATATGTCCTTACCATATGTTTTTGCGAGTGCCTTGCTTTTCTGTCCATTGCAACAGTGGCTTATCTTGCAGAGCAGTCCCCTGCACTGCACACTTTCATAACACAGCTTTTTATAAAGTTAAATTACCCATGCCCCCCCCCCCCCCCCTTCCCATTTTTGGCCCCAAGAAAGGAGCTAGTGTCTCCCCAAGACATTTCTGACCCATAAAATATGCGAATATTGTGAAAAGCAGAGACCTCGCTGTCACAGCAAGCTGTTGCATGATAAAGTGTTCTTCTGGCTCCTAGTTGCTATGCAACCAATTTAAAATGTTCAGATTGCGTATTAATGTCTGATTTTAGTAGGTGAGGAAAGTTGCTTTCAAAGATAAAATTTCAAGAATGTTTTTCATTTCAATCTGTTTTGATATGTGCATTGCAAAACTTAGAAATTCTAAACAATATTGTGTGTGAAGTATTATGAATAAAATCTTCATGATCAGCAATGATGTCTGCAAAAATTTGAGCAACACTATTTCACTGATGTCTAGCTGAAGTTTTGACAATTTATCATCCATATAAGGCTTATTTGGCACACAAAATAAACTGCTCATTCTCAATATAGTGGTGTGAAAATATTTAGTTATGATCATCATGGAGACAAAGTACTCTGGTCTCCATGTGATCATACACCTTGGGCAGACGTAATGATGAGATCACAAGATTAGAGAAAGAAAGATAGAATGATAGATAGGTTGATTGATATATTGATAGATAGATCTTTGCACGTGGGATGCACGCGCTGATGACGTCATGGTTGAGGTGAGATTACGTGATCAGTGAAGCGTGTCAAGAACTTTCCCAGGCTCCTAGGAAGCTGCACCTGCTGTTGATGGGGTGGTGACCTTTGACCCATCCATCTTTTTACCCCTTTTCATTCTATATTCACCCTGTTTTCATTGCATCCCTTGTCAGGTAAATAGCTACAGTCAGGTGCTGTGGAATTTGATCATTTTCATAAAAAAATTGGGAAAAGTAAATAAAAGAAAGTTCACAAAGGTAAATAATGAAAGGATCAAAAGGTTTAAGGGACTTTTTATGAAGTAGATTTTTTAGGTGTTGGAATAAAATAAGCCATTGTGTATGCCAGGAAATGCATAACCTATTCTGGTCTCATTCCCAGCAAAAATGCTATTCAAATAGACATGAATTATTTTCTTTAAAAAAAAAAAAGGAAATGAAAAATTCCCAGGAAACTGCAATGAAAGGCTGTATTCATTTGAGGGCGTGTATTATTAAGTTGTATAGCCTGTGGCATTCTGGAATTACTTCTGCAAGAAATTTAATGAAGAATGTTTTAATTAACTTTTTCATGTGCATGGTGTGTGCTCTTCACCCAAAAGACCATCATCAGTCTTATGTACGTGAATTAGACATGACCCTCAAGGTGTTCATCTTCAGACGATATATTCTCATATTAAATGAATAATTCATTATCTCATTCTTTGATTAGAGACCGATTGCCAGTCATAATAGTGCATATAATTGGAAACGGGTAATTAAGATGAAATAGTTTATTTTAACTTGACTTCCTAAACTCCTTGGCTTTTAAATAAGCAATTCTCTTAAAAGATGAATAATCACCAGTAAATTTATTTTATCTTTTCATGAGGAAATTGCAAAAAACTTCTCGGACTTAATATATCATTTCTTGTTTAAGTATTTAAGGCAAACTGACATCTCGTTTTATTGTGAGATGGGTACCCCAAGACCAAAGATATTTCTGATATTTTCTGCCCTATTTGAGTTCACCCTTCCATAAGTAGCATGGGGTAATTACCCCTTTGGGGGCTGGTGAATTAATCAGGTGAAAAAGTAATCTTTCTTGCAAGGAAACCTCAACCTGTATCAACCATACAAAATGGCTTTTTCTTGGTGCTCAATTCATAGGTAGAGTCTGTAATTTGTGTGGGTCGTTCAGTCAACTTCATTGTATAGCAAAGTGCACATGGGTATGAGCATCTCAATAGAACACCTGTATGATGCAGGGAGTTTAAGAAAATATGATGAGATGCCACGGTTGAGTGGATTGCAATTATAAAGCAGTGGTCAGTAGCCATGCCTCATTTGCTTGATGGAAAATCAGGAGCCAATTAAAGTGACTCTTAAAAAATAAGTTAATGGTTCACTCGATTGAAAAAATCGGAAATTGATTGATTCATATATTTTGATGTCAAGCTGTGTAAATTGCAGATCTGTAAATCAGGTGCAATAGAAATTGAAACAACTCAGTATGCCTTGAACTTGTACCAATATATAAGCATGGGAAATTGAGGTTGCTCTAATGTGGAATTTATTTCGTAAAGTGGCCAGATTGAGTTGTGACTAAAAGTAAGTGTAAAGTACATTTACTGATCATACATTTAGCAATTTTTGTCCATGATTTGAAAGACAAGATAGTTTGGTAATACTTGTTGACCATGTCTCTGTCTAAGTGTAATGTAAATGCATTTTGGAAAAAAGCTATTTTGAGAGGGGTGAATAATGTCTTTAAATTCCACATTACGATTCATTGCACGATTTTTTGAGATGCATTGGAAGCCAACAATGTTGTCCCAAGCGAAATGGAAGATAGATTCAAAAGGGGTGAAAGGAATTTCTAGATCGAATGAAAAGCAGACGACATTGCTTGGAAGTCACGCATGCGTGCCCAGACACCAGGAGTGTGAATGTCGCGGGTCAAAGTCATTCAAGCGGAACGAGGAGGGGGCTTGTTATTTGACCCTCAAGATAATTTAAGATATACTTTTTTTATATCCCTTCTTTATAATGGGTCTTGAAATTACCTGAGTAAAAAAAGAAGTTTGCACAGACTAAAAATATTTTACCTGAAAGGAAAGATGGTTCCAAAAGAAATGGGTCGAAGTAGAGAGGATCTCATTATGTGATAAAATTTGTGGATTTTTTAATAACAGGTCTGCTGTCATTACATTTAAAAGCATTTCATTCATTCTTAAAGGAAATTGATACATTTTTATTTAAACTTTAGAAAGAGATTTTAATATATGAACTGCAAAATGAGTTTTGACTGTTGAATTTTCTGAATAACTCAGTTCTTAAATTTATTTATACTACTCGTATAATTTTGAGAATTTTTGGCACAATATTTACTGAAATGAAGTAACATTTGCTGTCTGCAACACATTTCGAATATTGTTGATCATGATACTCAGGAAGTTGCATTCGATTTCAACTATGCATTTTAATAATACAATTTATGACCTTTATATAACCTACAGCATATAATATGGTGTTGTCACTTGTCAGACCACCTGAGTTGTCTACCTCTCAAATGACAATGTTGTTGGGATGTGTCTGTTGTTATGTGGAGAGTGTATTCTGTATAATACGAGAGGTGGCGTAGTGGTCGCTCCAACAAATGTTGACTGTTGATATATTTGCACGTGGGATTTGTTCATGGAAATAACTCCTTCAATTGGAGTAGGGGGAGGGATGTGGTATCACTATCGCGTTGGTCTATCCATCATTCAAGGAATGACAGCACACTTGAATTGCATTTGAATTCAGGAATACACAAATATACAGAGTAACTTCACTATTAAGACATGCCGCCCTAGAAAGTCATTGACGTCTTAGTTCAGAAACACTATGATTATATTAAAGTCGTGTGGTCTCAGACTGCATGTGGTCGTAATTTTAGTGTTCGTAATTTTTGCCTTTAAATGACCTTGAATGTGAAGAACAGGGCGGAGATGACCTTGGGTCATTGTGTTTGACCTTGAACTTTGAAGGACATTCCAACAATGTCATAAGGAACATCCTTAAGGTCCTCCAGGAGGAAAAGGGCGGAGCAGTGTCCATGTATGACCTGGAGGGCCCACCATACCCCACTGTCATCTCAATGACCTTTTTATGTGTCACAAGGGCTTTCATAAAGAAGTCCTTGATGACCAAAAAAGGTCCTTGGATTTGTGAAACTGGCCCTATTGTCAGTAAATGCCCAGAAGGGCAATTTAAGTGGGACCTTAAGAGCAGCAATATAAGCATACGGTCCTTCAAAAGGTCATGCCCCAGTGACCTTCAGGTTGCTGTCAAGGTCATTGGCTCTCCCACTTCCTTAAGGTTTCATAGGGGCTAAATACAAGGGCAATTGAAAGATATCGACCTTTAAGTCCATATTACAAAATGTGGTAATCATTGAGCCCTATCTTCAATATATCTCACTTTACAAGGTCATTATACCCTTAGGTCCTTACAACCGTTTCAACCCTTATCTTCTATCTGATTTGAGTGTGTCATTATGTAACACCCTGAGGTCGTCCTGTAACCCCTTTGAAATAAATCCCACCCAACATGACATTGTGTAATCTTTCAATTGTTGGTCATTACTGGAGACTTCAATGCTTAGTACATGTGCTCATCTTCTTCATGCTAAGAGTTGATGTTTTTTGGTAGGATGATAAAAGTGAACTTGGGCTGTGAACTCAGTATTTCAGTTGAAAAATTAAAATTAAGAGATACCGTTTATATTATGTATTATCATTTGCTTTGACAATCAATTTTTGCCAGTGGTCTAAACTTAGAGGGCTACACTGTGCCAGACCTCATCTTAGTCTAATTTCTCTTCAGATTTATTGATTGTATGTATGTTTACTTGTTGCTGTTAATTGTACAAATGGTATATAAATGATCGATTGATTATTGACCTCTTGAGGCCCTTCTGTCTCACTGAATGTCAAAATAGGTTACTTCCACTTCAACCAATTTCTTGCAAATTATTTTCTAGTGCTCGGATGATGAAGACAAAACAGAATGTGAAGAAGAAGATGAGGAGGAGATGCTACGGAGGCAGCTGGAGGAGATGGAGAGGGAGGAGGAGGAGAAGAGGAGGCAGGAGGAGAAGGACCAAGCCAGGGAGGGTAAGTTGTCAACAACAACAAAACTTATTATTTTGCAACTTATCAAATATGTTGCTCTCCTGGCATTTCATGATGCAACACACTATCAATGTTGCGCGTCACATGATGTTTAATTGTTAATGATGTCAAAAAGGGAACATCGCCACCTGTTTATGTAGGAACATCATTAAACTGGTTTCGATAACTTCTCAAGTGGAGGTCGTAGAGGTGCAAGTGACCCATCATTAGTGTATTTTTAAATGATAGCGTATGCAACAAAATCAGTTTAGGCCGTTAGTGAAATGATATGATATATTTGTGACAGTAAACTAGAAGTAATTATGCAACACAGCGTTGATTCCTAACCTTCTCATCTCATTATTACATCTGTATTCTGTCATCCGATCTGCTTATAAATTCAAGCTGAGAACAATGTATTTGAAAATCACACATTAAAATATGTACATAAGGCAGAAATTCTGCCGCCATCAAGGGCCACACCCTAGTTTACAAACAAATTAACAAAATATCAAAAAGTCAACCATGATAATTTTTAAACTTTTAAGAAATGACATTGCAGATCTATAAAAAAATACAGTCACTAATTTAATGTCGGTGTTAATTAAAATGATGAGTTGGGAGAAGGATGGTGAATCATTGATGATGCTGGTGCACCTTCGCACTATGGATGCCGAGATATAGGAAACACAGAAACAGTAATATACAATTATAATTAGATATTAACTGTTAGAAGTGCTTAAGTTTTGTGACACAAATGGCCTATTTCTCTTGCAGAAAGAGCTCGGAGAGCAAAACTTCGAGAGGAACGTGCTCATCTTTTGGCGGAAGGAAAAGAAATTCCTCCCGAACTGCTTAACGGAAGGAGAAAAGCAAACAACCCAAGCCCCGCTCAGTACGTTGATTTATCAACAAAAAGTTATCTTTCCTTTTGTATTTATAGCTCATTTGCATAATAGCTCATTTGCATAATAGCTCATTTGCATGATGGTCTTAACAGTATGGATGGCCAGATTGGACTTTCTGTAAAATATATTGTAGTATAGACTGTTGGCTTAACCCTTTTAGTATTATTACCTGTATTATTGTGGAAATAATGTATTGTATTTTGTATACTATATGTATGTTTGACGAATGTATCAATATATAGGTCATAATGTCAATAAAACTCTATAGGAAATATATATGGTATTAAATTTGCATGTATTTATAATTCCTTTTTATTTGCAGAGGGCCTGATTTAGATGAAGATATATATGCAGCAATGGGAAAAAGTAAGAAAATGACCGTTTTATTAACTCTTAATAGACTTGTTTTATATCCTTGTATGGTAGACTTATAACATAGCTTATACTTCATGTGACATGAATACTGAATGACCTTAGTGGCTCAGCTTATAGGGAAATGAAAATACGCAATATGCTGAAAAAATATACTGAGCATCGGAATGAGCACATATATGAAAAAAGGACTAAATTCCAGAGCTTCTATTGCAAAACTTTCTTTTCATCTACAATGTTTGTGTTGCTCTTTTTTTCACGAAGTGATAATATTTCATTGCAAAATGTTTTTATTTTAGTCCTAGAAGCGGTTCGTGCACATGAGGACTCGTGGCCATTTCATGATCCAGTTGAAGAGTCATATGCACCAGGTTACTATGAAGTCATCCAGGTATGTCTCAATTAAATTTGGATGACCTACTGAGATAATGCTGTGTCTTATCCGAACTATATGTTGTTACCAGAGACCGTGATGTTACCCATAGCTGTTAATGTTATTTGCTGGAGTTGCTAGAAGTTGGCGGTGTCTAGTCCTTCAGTCCCATGCTGTGACAATTACCAAACCCCATCCATAGGGTAACCATGTACAACATTGCAATGCGTGGACTCCCAAGTGTTATTATTTCATCATTACTTCTGCCTCTGCCAGACATGCCAAGTCTCACTCATTCAGCGTGAGTCTCACTCATTTGGTTGCTGTCTCACTCCTCTAGACTGAGTATTTTCTTCTTATTTTAAATTGTCTCACTCAAAGAGAACCAGAATAAATCTTTAACATTTTTATGTAAACTGGTTGGAAAGGGCCAAACTCACTCATTCACCACTCCAGAACTTGGCATCTCTGCCTCAGCTTTAGTAATGTAAAAATTGTGACCACATTTTAGTCGACAATAAGATACAATAGTCTGTTGACACTGTATGATGAAAGCTTCATTTTCTCCTCAGGAACCCATGGATATATCTACAATGGAAGAGAAGCTGAGTGGGAGAGAGTACAAGTCAAGAGATGACTTCTTAAATGATTTTCAACTCATTGTTGACAACTGCGTGAACTACAATGGCGAAGATAGTGGTAAGTGCTGCCACCTGGCTGATTGCAATTTATTGCCATCTAGTGGTCTGTGATGAAAACGAAAGTAGCAAACAGTCATAAGAGAAGTATTTTCAACCCATGTAAATTTGATATAACCCAGTATTGTTTGTAGGTGTTCTCTGCCTCTGTTATGAATAAAGTGAATTTAGTGAAAGCCTGTTTGTTGTGCATGGTAGGCTAGCCAAACTTAAATTATAGAAGCTGTACATGTAGTAGTAAAAATAAAATTAAAAAATTTATTGTATGCAAGTATAAACCGTACAATATTTATAAATCTTCTATTTTACATGAGAGAGTTATAACTGAGTGGACTATTATGCCTGTGGGTTCCTTATATATATGATATTTTATTGTTTATATATATATATATATATATATATATATATATTGTGGCATTAATAAATTTGATTAATCCACACAAATGGTTATTGATTATCCCAGCCATCTGATGAGCAATGTGCCACTCCATACCCTTAAATAAACAATACATAAATACATATGATAGTATATTGCATATATATAAATCTGAATGAAACAGAAAATCTTTTATATTACATATATATAAATTTGTAATTCTTCATATATATATAAATTTGAATGAAAAAATAAATCTTTTATATCTGCATAGAATACACAGAGATGGTGTACACCGTCGAAGCTTACTTCAAGAAGAAGTACAAGAGACTGATGCCCCTGGAAGAAATTGAAGATAAGAGTGATGAAGAATTCAAAACAGGAGCTGACGTTGAAGGCACTCCCAAGAAAAATCTAAAGGAAAAGCAGCCGACATTGTTGCCCAAAAGTACAACCAAAAGCAGGAAAGGAAAGAGTAAATCAAGCGTGAGTATCATCCTTGATAAAATTGCAGTTCTGTGCCTAAGTAGGTAAACCCCGCAAAAATTTGAAATGGCATTTTATACTCCAGCAACAACATTTTTACTGAGCATGGTTATTGCAAACAAATTTCATGATATTGTTTTTGCTTTTTTGACTGACTTAAAGAACCCTAAATACAAATTAATTTAAAAAAAAAAGAGTGTATTCAGTGGGGTTTGCTAACTTATACATGGCTCTGTATTTAGAAAAACTAGGTTTGTGGAGTGACGTAGAACTTAGAAATCTGCAAAATAATGGACTAGTTCATTGACATTGACACGTAACAAACATACTGAAACTTACTAATGAGGACATTTTACTGTTCATTGCAGGAAGCTGGCAGCTCTAATGAGAATGAGGAAGAACCGATGGATGATGAAAGCCAGTCGTCGCTACCACCTCGAGTTGTCAAGGATCTAACGCCAGAATTTGCCGCTACACCTTCCCCACAAGCTGTGCAGAGACCGGGTGGGTTGATGAAAGCTGCAAATCCTTATCCCTTACACACGGCCCAAGGGGGCGAAGTTCCGATTCAGAGGATGCCCAATCCACACATGGGGCCAGGTCACCCAGGTGCGGTTATGATACAGTATACCAGAGATTTAGAAAAAGTAACAAATTGTCTGGGGTGTTACGCACTAATCTACAGTATTAGGAAAGCAGAAAGTGGAAAAAACTAGTGAATGTAGATAGATACAGGCAGACAAAATTTAATTACCAGAATCCGAAACTAAGAAGTTCGAGACATAGGACTCAGAAGTGTTATATTTGATAGCCAAATTTATTGATAATGACCTCTTCTAAATAAAACTAGAATTTCATGTACAGTCACACTCCATTGTAAATTACTTAATTTGCCTCATTATGCCTCAATAACATGTTTGCTTCAGTGTAATGCTTCAACAACCTGATATTACATAGGTTAACTTTTGCTGTACTTAAGTTATTAGAAACAATATAAGTTCAAAGTAAAAGTTAATTGATAGTCGACTTTACAGTTTATTAGGTAAATGATTGGTACTGTATTGGCCAGGTCATCTGGGATAGCAGTTTATGTGTTGAATCTTGACCTGGGAACTTCAAATAAGGAATTCCCATGTATGCTATTAAAATATTGACTTATATGGCATGGCATGTTATTACTAGTGTAAATAAAGATGATTTGCAAGTATTCTTCGATTTGCAAGTATTTAAATCTTTCTCATTTCAGGCTATCCTCCACGGCCTGGTATGATGCAACCTGGAAATTATCCTCCTCAGCAATACCCTGGAGGTCAAGGATATGGCGGACCTCAATACGCTGGACCTGGTGGACCACATCCAAGCCCTGGAGGCCGACCTCCATACCCTGGAAATCCACACTATCACCAAGGAGGTCCTCAGTACCCTGGACATCACCAGGGTCGACCGGGTTACCCTGTAGGACCTTACCCAGGAAATCCAGCAGATGGCAGCACAAGACCACCATACAGAGGTCCTACACCAGATGGCGCTAATCCCCATCCGCAATGGTCACATGATCAAGGAAATCCAATGAGAGGACAGCATCCAGGAGCAGGAGCGCACCCTGGTGGTGGAGGTTATCCAATGCAACAACAACAGGGATATTACCCACCGTACCAAGGAGGAGGGCCATATAACCCACAAGGAGGGGGCCCGATGCCAACGCAATATCCTAACAATCCTCATTACATGGGCCCTAATCAGCCAAATTGGCCACAGAATTCACAAAACATGGGACCCAACCCGAACTTGGGACCACAGTCAAACCAAGGACCTTATCCTCAAGGCCATCCTGGCATGATGACCAGGCCTGGCATGCCTCCCTACAATCAAAACATGGGACCCGGACAACATCCTCAACAAATGGGACCCCACGGTATGCCAAATATGGGTAGTCCACCAAATTTGGGAGGCCCTCCGAATTACTCACCAGGGCACCCTAATAGTATGGGTGGCCCTCCAGGTAGCATGGCTGGACCGAACATGGGTGGGCCGATTGATAACACAATGGGACCACCTGCCAGTATGGCTGGACCACCTGCCAGTATGCCAGAACAAACTTCTGCAACTGGACCACCTACTAGTGTTCCTGGACCACCTACGGGCATGTCTGAGCCACCTACGAGTGCAGCAGAACCACCAAGCAGTATAGCATGTCCAACGCAAGTCAGACCCAATGTGGAAAAGACTGATGCCAGCAATTTGTCTGGACCACCTACTGAAATGTTGGGACCTCCTACAAGTGTGGCTGGACCACCTAATGATACAACAAATCCCAATACTGACAATCCTTGGCCTAATAATGCATCAGGACAAGCTCAAAGTGTTATGGGTTCACCAATGAAGAACCCAAATCCCTCCAGTTGTGCTCCAATGAGCATGACACAATCGTCTGGTGTGCCAACTAGTGGAACTGATACTCAAGCACAAAATCCTGGAAATAATCCAAACCCAGCTGTGCCATCATCAGAAAACCCGGGACCTCATCAATTCAACCCTATGGAACCTGGACAGACTAGCCAAGGATCTCACGTGATCCCAAATCCCCATAACCCAGGCAATCCAGTGCAGTCCTCGTGGTCTAACCCTGATGGGACAGGTCGATCCATGGGCAATCCGCAATATACGATGGCAATGTCACAGCAGTCTGGTCATGGCCCACACATGAGCACTGCATCATATCCATACAGACCTATGGGACCGCATCAACAGTATCCAAGAATGTCTGTGGGTCAGCAGTATCCCTCACAAGATAATCCAATGGGCTATCCAATGCAGCATGGTCAGCACGGTCCTCAGTCGGCTAATTTTGGTCAACAACAGCCAGATCAAGCCAAACAACATATTGGACCTGCAGTACAACATGGGCCTCAAATCCAACATCCTAACCCCATGGGTCAACAGCAACAACAAGGGCAGAATCCACAGTCCTTCGTTCCACCTGGGCAGATGAATCCGCAGCAACAGCCCAATGCTTCAAGCCAGGCCCCTGGATCAATGAGTCACTTCCCTGGACAAATGAACCAGCCAGGACAAATGAGCCAAGCTGGCGGACCCATGGGTCAGACCAATGAAAGTATGGGGCAAAACAGACTTGAAAACATGGGTTCACAAGCTGGACAAATGCAGCCGGGTCATATGGGACCTGAAGGGGGGCCTGTGGGTCAGCCAATGGGTCATTCACAAGGTCAAATGGGACCACTAGGATATGGTGGCTCTCATCACCGGTTCCCAGGGTCCCAACCGGGTCAAATGGGTCCCCCATATCAAGGACAGGGACCTCATGGCTACATGGGACAGCAATACCCCATGAGACACCCGTATCCAGGAAGAATGAGTCCGGGAGGCGAACATCAGATGAATCCATATCAAAGAGGTCCAATGGGACAATCTTATGGAGACATGAGACATCCCCAAGGTCATCTTCAAGGTCATATGGGAGGACCAGGTCAAGGTCATATGAGCCCACCTGGTTACATGGGACAACCAGGCCAAGCTGGACTTTACGGAGGATATCCACGAGGACCTATGAGTCCACCGTTGTCAGATAAGATGTCAATTGGATCACTGGAGGAGGAACCTGAGGTCGGAAAAGGCAAGAAGAAAAAGAAAGCCCCAGCCAAACCAAAAAAACCAAAAACACCAAAAGCCCCAAAAGCACCAAAAGCCCCAAAAGAGCCAAAGACACCAAGGAAAGGAAAAGGCAAAAAGGCAAAAGCTGCTGCAGAAGAACAAGAACAAAATGTGCCTGGTCAAAACATGGGACAAAATCCTGGGTTCCCTGGTTCAAGCATGGGAATGCCTGGGCAACAGATGTATGGTCCTGGCATGGGTATGCCTCGACAACAAATGTCAATGGATGCACAAAGGATGGCTCAATATGGACAGTATCCGTACGGACAAGAAAACATGCCGTACAACCCCAACACGCCTCCACGTCACCACATGCCATCATCCAGTCAGGGCATGGCCAGTCCTGGGCAGGGTAGCCCACCATATGGTAGCGAAATGCAGCCCAACATGCCGCCAGGTTACGGACAAAGATGGTCTCAAAGAATGCCATATTTGGCAGGATCCCAGGGGCCAGAGATGCATGGGTCTCAAGGAATGCCTGGAATGCATGGATCCCAAGGTATGCATAGAATGCCTGGACCGGATGGAAGAGGAATGCAAAGAATGCTAGGTCCTGAGGGAATGCAAAGAATGCCAGGACCTGAGGGAATGCAAAGAATGCCAGGACCTGAGGGAATGCAAAGAATGCCAGGACCTGAGGGAATGCAAAGAATGCCAGGACCTGAAGGAATGCCAGGAATGCAAAGAATGTCAGGACCTGAGGGAATGCCAGGAATGCACAGAATGCCAGAACCGGAGGGAATGCCAGGAATGCAAAGAATGGCAGTACCCGAGGGAATGCAAAGAATGCCAGGACTTGAGGGAATGCAAAGAATGCCAGGATCTCAAGGATTGCAAGGAATGCAAAGAATGCTGGGACCTGATGGAATGCAGGGAATGCCAAGAATGCCAGGACGACCTGAAGGAATGCAAAGAATGCCAGGACCTGAAGGAATGCAAGGAATGCAGAGAATGCTGGGACCTGATGGAATGCAGGGAATGCAAAGAATGCCAGGACCTGAAGGAATGCAAGGAATGCAGAGAATGCTGGGACCTGATGGAATGCAGGGAATGCAGGGAATGCAAAGAATTCCAGGACAAGAGGGAATGCAATCTGTTGGGGAACAAAGTCAACTGGCTGATGGTCTTCAAGGTGTGGGCGGACAAAGTATGGCAGGGCCTCACAGAATGCCTGGACATCATGGGATGGTTGGACTGCATCAAAGAATGCCTGGTCCTCAAGATGCTTCAGGAATGGCAGGACCACATGGCCAGAGAATGCCTGGACCTCAAGGAATTGGCCCTCAAGGTATGAGAATGCCAGGACATCAAGATCAAGGCATGTCAGGACCGCAAATGATGGGACCTCAAGGAATGTCTCAACAACAAACTGCTGAAGGAGGTAGGCCAGAATCCAAGGACACTTCTCAAGTTGACCAGGAATCTAAAGATGGAAGTGAGGCAGGGATGCCTCAACCACCAATGCAAGGACCTTATGGCCCTGGGTACATGCAGAGGCCCCCTGCAATTCAAGGTCCTCCGCAAGATGCAGGGATGCCTCCACCAGGAAGTGCTCCAGCTTCAGATATGAAAGAGACATCTGTGCAAGGTGCGACTGGTGAATCTCCAGGTTCAAAACAGCCCCCACTAGGAGCGATGTCAACTTTAGAGAAGATGGTGGATAAAGTTGATGACGGTTCAAAGTCAGAGAGTAGTCAGCTAGCCGCAAGCAGAGCTGAAGTAGCAAAGGCTGATTCGACCCGGGCGGACTCAGCTGATTCTGCTAAGACAGAGCAAGAACAGGATGTTTCTCAAGCAACATCAGAGCGTAGTTCAGCGACAAGCCAGTCATCTAAGAAGAAGACTAAGAAGGAGAAAGAAACTGGTAAGAAGAAAGACACGTCCAAAGATGAATCTGCCAAACCTGAACAAGATTCAGCTCAAGATGGTCCGAAGGTCCCCTCAGAATCTGCCAATGAACAAAGCAATCTTGCCCAAGATGTTCAAAATCCAAATACTCCTGATCGACCAATTGATCAACCTGGTCAAACGAATTCTCCTGGTACTGATGCCAACCAACCAATGCCGCCTCCTAGTGGTCATCAGTACAGACAGCCATTTAATTCCAGCCAGCCTCAGTTAGGACCACCTACTGGCCCTGGTCAGATGCAAAACAGACCGCCCTATGGTCCAGATATGTTTCCTCAACCCCAGTATTCAGATCAGTCTCAAATCAGACCACCCTACGGTCCAGAACACACTCAAATCCGACCACAGTTCAGTGGTCCTGATCAGACTCAAAATAGACCACCTGGTCCTGATGTGTCTCAAACAAGATCATATCCACCAGAGCAAATGCAGGCCAGACCACCATTTGGACCAGATTATGTCAACAGAATGCCGTTTGATCCGCAAATGCAGCAACGACAGCCTTATGGTTCAGATATGTCTCATATTAGACCTCCTTTTGAACCATCTCAGGATCAACACAGACCCTATGGTCCAAGCCAGGGTCAAATTAGACCACCTTATGGTCCAAATCAAGGGCAAAACAGACCATTTGAACCAGATCAAGCCCAGCAAAGATCGTTCGATCAAACCGGCCAACATGGTTCAGTTGGTCCAGATGGAAGACCTATGAACTACAACCAGAGGTATGGACATCCACACATGAATCCTGATCGAATGAGACGTCCATACAATCCGGAACATCAGGAAAAACCATATGGACCAGAGCAGTATCAGCCAAGGTCCCAATATAACCCTTATCAAGCCAGACCGTATGGACCAAATCAGTATCAGCAACAAAGACCTTTTGATACAGAATCCTGGCAGATGAAGCAAGGGCCAGAACAACAGGTGAACAGGCCGATGTACGGACCTGAGCAGTATCAACCGCCAGAAGGTCCTAACTATCCTGTAAGACCTGAGCAGAACTTCCCGTACCAGTCTCAAACAAGTGGTGCCCCTTCTGGAGATAATTATCAAGGCCCACAGATGGAGCAAGGGACATACGGGCCACATGTGAACACAAGCCAGAGCGGGCCAATGCCTGAACTTTTTACGCAGAAATCTAAAGGTGCTCCTGATCAACCTGGTATGCCAAGCATGTATCCGCTGAAGAGTGTGGGGCAAGAAAGTGGTCAAGAATTGCAATCTCTGCAAGGTGGAACATCGCAAATGCCAGGAATGATGACAAATACAATGCCAGGTGCGACACCAGGACAAGGTCCACCTTCAACTGACCCCAACACTGCTGATCAAATGAATCCCAACCAACCTAATCAGGGCATACCTGGACAAGAATTAAAAGATGTAAAGACTCAACCAGTAACATCCAGCACCGACCAAGCTCCTGTTACATCAGTGGCTCCAACGAAACCTTCAGAAACAGCTCAAACACAAGATGTTGTCAGCGAGCCTCCTCGGCAGGTGAAACCAGTCGAAAGATGTCCTGCTGATTCGAGTACAAATGCATCAGCTGTGGATGCAGATAAAGAGCAGGAAAAAAGGGATAAGGAAAGTGTTGCTGCAAGTAATGAAGGTGCTGAAGAAAAGACAGATAATCCTGCTGAACCTGTGCAACAAAATGCCGCAGAACCTAAAACTGGGCAGAAGAGGGTCCTGGATGAGCCCGTGTCAGACGTTCCTGTTAAACAATTAAAAACTGAGGGACCTACAGAAGAGGTTCCAGTTCGGCCAGATGTTAGCATCCCCCAGCAGCAGCAGCCGCAGCAACCAGGAATGACCCAATTGGGACAACCTCCATTTACAGACCCAGTCATACAAAGCCAAGGGCAACAAAAGGCGTATGGTTCACCAAAACAGTTCTTAGACTTAGATCAGCAGCAGATTTCTGGCATGCCTGGTGTGCCACAAGGAGATGAATCGATGCGACCCAGCAGTCCACGACAGTTCTTAGATCTGGATCAGCAGCAGCAGCAGCATCAAAACATACCTAACCCTATGTCTGGTCCATCAATGCCACCTCGATCGATGGAAATGAACCCTATGATGCGTCAACCGTACCCCAATCAGCAGCCTTACAACCAGTCAATGCCGTATAATCCATACGGCGGCTATAATAGACCACCTCAAGATCCACAACATCCTCAAATGCCACAACAGGCTCCACAAGGTTACATGGATAACACACAACAACCAGGCATGTACAGATACAACCATCCCACAAATATGCCGCCTTCAAGCAAGCCGATGACTGGATTCGGCGAAGGTGGCTACATGCAACAGCAGCAGCAGCCTGGTGACCCCTACTGGGGACGCCCTGGTACCGGCTACATGGGACCATCTGGAGGAATGACCGGACCGCCATCAGGACCTGACTTCCCTCCTTCAAGATCTGGAATGATGATGCCGGTAAGGCTTGATGTTCTATTACTTAATGTTATTACATTCATTGAAACAAAAATGTGTTCTATACTTGTTCATTGCTGAAGTTGAACTCTCTGTTTACCGTTACTTTATTATTAACGTTCTTTCCTTACAGTCAGCTGCTCAGCAACTTCAACAGATCCATAAGAAATCACAAATGTTCCAACAAAGAATGATGGGATCTGGAGACCAGTACATGCCCATGGGGCGACACCCTGGCAATCCACAGGTAGTTCATGAAAATGTGCTTTCTGAAATTTCTTCGTTTACAAACCTGGCTGTTATTATCTGGTGCATTGGCCGACAGGCTTTGATGGTTGACCAATTAGAACTTGAAAATGCATATACCCGCCTCCCTGACAGCCATATGCTGCAGTTGTACCACATCCATTGTGTCGTTCAAGTGGTTCATTTTACAGGGATCTATAACTATCATTGTTTGACTCAAGTCATAGTGTTTGCAGAACTTTCTGCATGACCTTTCTGTCTATTTATCTACCTATCTAACCCATTGACTTCTTGTACATTTCAGTTTGGTAATATGGATCCCAGCTCCATGATGGGGGGGATGATGGCGAGTGGAAATATGCCACCTCCTCCTCAGTCGGGTTACCCCAACCCACCGTCCACTAATCCTGGTAAGTCTATATATCTATCTATCTATCTAACTACTTATCTATCTATCTGACTACTTATCCATCTATCTATCGATCTAACTACGTATCTAGCTGTCTATAGCTATCTAGCTAGCTATCTTTCTTAAATCCAAGCTTTAGGAAAATGTTGGCTCTTGGTTGTGCTTACATTGTGATTTGGTTAATGCATTCATATTGTTTTATAAAACTGGCAAGTAAACATTATGATGGAATAATCTTACCATGTAATTTTCTTTTGACATTAACATTGCCACTGACCTTGACAATACAGTGACCTTGACCTTGCAGTGACCTTGAATCCTTGCACAATCTCCTAGGTCTCCGACACCTGACTTATAATCTTTAATGGAGTTTCTATTCCCAAAAATGTCAGATCACATGGTCCTGTATTGTTTTGTGTGTATAACATGACGGATGTATTGTGCAAATACTTGATCTTCGAAGTACTAAATCCACTGTTTGCCTATTTCAGGGGGCCCATACCTGTAGATTTCATCCCAAATCTGACAACGTTGGTCTCCGAGAAATGAAGAAATGGTGATATTCTGCCACGATGAAGAGGCAGCTGGTTGTTACAGTGTACATTGTTTAAAAGGGAATTGGAGCTGCTGTTGTTGAGGATATTAAAGGTTCTTGTACATAATCTGTCTTATATATCCAATAAATTATACAGACTGAGAAAAAAATTGCCAATGCTCTGTATACATTTGCCAGTTTAATCCTGCTGAAGTTGTATTCTTATGATATTCAAGAATTTCCCAATAATATATTATGGTATACATAGATTGTATTCTTCATAAACAGAGCTAGCTTGCCGATAATATGTCTATTTTGTACTTGTTACATTTACATATGTGTGGTTGATATTATTCGAATTGTTGTGCGATTACGAGAATTACCCTGAACTGTATCAAAGAAATTAATGACTTTATCTTTTATCAGTGGTAATCTATTCTAGTTGTGATGAATTATATACTGATTGGTGGTCTTAATCTTGTCTAATCTTGCTGATTGGTACCTGAAGAATGTGTCTGTGAGTTGGTTTTCCCTATTATTCATGTATTGGAAAAGCTCCACCAGAGGTCACTGACAGATAAGTATTCTTGGATGATGTCATCTCTTTGGTGACGTCAACCATGTTATTGATGTGATGACATCATCATATTGTCTTTTGTCTGCTATGGTGGCAGGTGCCCTATGGTAGTTTTTGTCCCCATTGTGGGTAACAAAAGTTTTTTTTAATTTTCCCGTCTCTTCTTCGAGTGGGTCTCTACGTTATTTTTCGCTGTTATGATTACAATTTATAAATTTTGTACTACATATCAGAAAGAAAGAAAGAAGATCTGATTCTTCCCCATTCCCTTCTTCCCTGACGTTTTACTCAGGAACTTTGTTGGATTAATGTCTTAATTTTTTTCGGTGTTTCTTGTGTATCGTTGAAAAGTGGTGGTCCTTTGTGGAAAAAGATAATTAATAATAATAATTGTTGAAAAGCAAACATGAAAATCATTTTACTGTGCGTTTATCCCCATTACGTGTAATGCTCAAGATTTAGGTTATATAAGTCTCTTTAATGTTAGGTGACTTGCGGGACCAATTTTCCGATGATTAACCAAAGACCACTTACTGCAAGACGTGCTACTCTCTGTCTGGCATCTTGTAGTGCAGAGTCTTTGGTCTAATTTGCATGTCGTCTGGTTTTGATTCGTAGTGTAGACCTGTACCATTCCCATGTTAAAATCATGTTGCATAATCATTGATAATGAGCGTGTTTGCTTTAAATGAAGGTATTATGGTCACTGACCATTGGTCAGATTGTGAAAAAATTTTGGGAGAATTGTCTTTTATAAGTGTCATTTTGTTACCAAAGCTTGCGATTTTTACACAAAATCTGTCCATGTTGGAGACAGTGTGTCACTTTTAAATGGTAACCATGTATTCAGTTGGGTTAGTAACCTTAGTTTTCTAGTATTTCACTAGCTTTGCTTATGTGTTGCATTTACTGCAAGTTTCTTAATATCTAATCGAAATGCTGCTTGTAATCTATTGATCCTTATGTGGAGGAATGATATACTTTTATTAGGGAGAAGCTGATTACCAATGCAGTTTGTATTTTGCATTTATTCATACTAGTGTGTTAATACCAGTGGTGTATAATTTGACCATTTGAGCCCTGACTGTGTGTCTTATGAGTTAGAATTTGTGACATGCTGCTTTACGGAATTGTGAAATGTTGTGTGAGTTAATATCAGTATGGGCCATTTGTGTAACGAGCCTCTTTGATGTCAAATTGCTAATGATAACAGCATGTGATGTCATAAAACTGACCGTTGTGTAGGTGGTCATTGTGACGTTATCACTATGGGGAGGAAAATTCGCCGAATTAGATAACCATTGTTTGATGATGTCATCTATTGAGTGATGTCATTTTCTTACAATAAATGATGACATCATCTAATTGTGTTATCTGCTTCGGTGACAGTGCCATCTCCCAATTCTTTTTGGAGGATTATGTCATATTACACTGAAACATCATTTGTGCAGATGTCTGAAGTGTGAATCGAGTTAAAAAATCCATTGCATTTATCGAAACGGAGGAGAGTACTCAAAAGTTCTATTTAGAATACTCAACTATTGAATTTATACCAAAAGAAATCTCATAGTAAAATTTAACATTTTGGCTGTATGTTGACGTGAATGTTTTTTCAGTTGATTTTGCTGAAGGAGATTTTGGTTCGATTTGTATGGTTTGGTGTTTATGTTGTATTTCTACTTAATGTGACCTGTGTATGACCTTGATGATTTCAAGGTCATACATATTACTGTCTCGCAATGGTTCCTTTGGCATTAATGGAAAATGAGTGATGAAATACTTGAGGAATGTGTGACTTAAGTATTGTGATTATCGCTTTCAATCTTATGAGTTAAATTTTACATTTGATTAATTAATTAAGAAAGAATTTAATAACTTGTGTAGAATATTACAATCGGTTGTGCAATGGTTAAATGTATGTGAACTAAAACTTATTTACATAAGACTTACTAAGATGTGTGTTAGTATTATCATGTAAACCTTACTGAGTATGAAAATATTTTTCATGATGTTTGGAAATTGAATTGAATTCAACTCCGCTGGACGGGGTGAAAAATTACAATAATGCACTGTAACTAGTGTAGAAATGTCTAATGGTAATTCTGTAGAGTGTGTATGTTCTATAGAAAGATTGTGGTATAAAAATTGATGAAATTATGTCTACATTGCTCAAAAAATTCATAAAGCAGCAACATTAAAGTAAAATCAGAAATTTAAAAATGATTATATTTCTAGACTAACATACAGTGTGTTTTTCCTTTTAATACTCAGTGTATTGAAATCTACGCATGACTTCTATCCCACCAGATTTTTTAGATATGATATTTGTTAATTAGTTTAGATATTTTGTATATAAACTGATGTTAAAGCAATTAAAAAAGGTGTTGTATAACTTGCTGAAACCTTGATGGATTGCCGAGGAAACGTCAAACATTGAAACGAATACACACTGTAAATGTTTGCCTAATATGAAATCCGTAAATTTTTTCTCAATCTTGTAAAAAAAAATTTGTATGAGAAAGATTAATGCTTCAAGCCAAAGATTATAACCTTTGTAGTTGTATTCCTAGAAAGAAGAAATATTTTTGTAGCGATGGCAGCAATTGGAGAATGTCGAAAACAAATGTACACTTAAACAATTTCTTTGTATTCCATGTATCATATACACTACGAGTAGGTAGTTTTTTTTTTTTTAACTCGCATTTTCCCTTACGTTTTATTTCCAGTTTATGTATTAAAACTTGCCAGCATTTTTTGCACTTCTATTTCTCCAGTATCTCATACAGCTTTTTGTAATATTTTTGCGTTTGTATTTGTTCAATCCAGAGATGTAATCAACGCTTATTTGTCTTATATCATATTGTCTTGATTGTTTATATCTACATATTGTATGCTTTAATTGGCATGATGGTATGTGTCCGTTATCCGTTTATATAAGTGGTATGTCATGCATTTATATTTTACTCTGATCAGTCTGTTTATTCTGCATTTACAGTTGTATTTGTGGCATTAAATCACATGTGTCATTTGATTACTAATATTTTGGTATGTATCGATGTAACTGCCAGGTTTTTGCCAATTTCTTATTGTAGTAAAAGACTTGACTAAAAATGTAAAGCCCACTTGAATAACCCTGATAGGAAAATGATTAAAGGTAATGAATGATACTAAAAGTCTGTGTTCGGAGAACGTAGGACTGATCGTTATTGTTATAGACTTCTGTTTGGATGTTTGTGTAGATAAAAATTCTTTATTGGTGTCAAACTGTTACGTGAGCACCTTTCATCGCTATTGTGAAGTTTCACGGAGTCGATTGAAAAATAAATCCATTCTTTAATGTCGAAATATTTGCGTTTATTTTCAATTACGTGGTTAATTAAGAAGTGTGAGGATTCAGTCATCAGCAGGCCAACTTTGCTGAACGTCCCTGGTTAAATTGCTGGCGTTGGCGATTTTCATGAAATTAGGTACAACATCTCAAGTTGCACAAGACTTTTAATTGGTACCTTGTACTGTGTCTATGCTGGGACAAATTAAATACCCTGACAATAACATGGGCATTCAACAACCCTGACCATTGTGAGCAAATGTCAGAGGCACCCTGATTGGGCAAGGGTGTGACAAACGCATTTCATACAGAAATTTCAGTATTGTAACTACATCCCTGATGGATGTCAATCGTGCGAAACATTAAATTGGAAGTGCTTTGTACTGTGTCTACTCGTAGGTGAGTAAAAGACCCCACTCATGGGTGTAAATGTGTAATAGGGCATGGACCCTTATCATTTCATCATTACATCTTCCTCTGGCAGCAGGTCTTACAAGCTGATTGAAATTCAGACCCACTAGCATTGAGTGGCCTATTCTGTCTAGGAGGGCTGCATGATACTTAACGGAAATACACTTGCCATCAAAACAAGACGCTCATTCAAAAATAAAATCTTTATTTTTTTGTGCAAAGAAATATTACATTCATCATTAATGACAGTGAAATATACACACAATTTCAATGCAATACTTAACCTAAATATACAAATTACCATCCTGAGTGAGTTGACATGCACTAATTTAAATGCCAAAAGCTACATGCTGGTTTGCAGGTAATGTAAAGGCCCACCACATGGAAATCAGGCATGAATGACATCAGGCATTAATGACAGCTAGGCTTAACCTAAACAGACACACACAAACAATAATACAACCACAAGCCTTAATCAACGAATCAAACCACACAGAATACAATAAGGTTGCAAGACTAGTAATCGCTCTGCCCCCCAGAATGACCCGACCTGAATTTGCATAACATCTACAACTGTTTCTGGCCAATCAGAGGCCTTTTCCGGATGGCACTAGAGCATTCCCAGTCCCCGTATTAGTATAATGCGTATTTCAATTATCAATTCCACTGGCTGACTTCTGTTGCACAACCATAATACTATAAATAGAAGAATTTTATTGCTATTGTTACATTACTTAAATTTAATTCATGATTTTGTGGAAGCACTAAAGTACAAACTTCTTGAGTAATACAAACATCAGCTGGGTGATTCTTCACAACCAATTTCTGTACAACGCTATTAAAATGAAATACTTAATGCTAAAAAATGGTACACAATGCAAATGATGACATAAATTTAAAACAAAGAATTAAGCACAAATAAAGACCAGTCTTATTTAGTGAATGCATCTCAATGATGCCATTTGGCGCAAGTTATTGCTGTTGATGTTATATTTATCACGTTTATAAAATTTCATTGATACATACAAGATTATATACAAAATACTTCAGTCATAATATCACCAGTGACCACAGCTGCATAATTATTTTGACACACTTGACGACATTGAGATCGCCACTACAGCATATTTTGCCACGCCCAACAAACATCATATTACCAGAGTTATTACACAACTTTTTAAGTTCATAAACATGTAATAGTATCACTAGTGTCAGACCACAGCTGCATATATATAATTAGAACACACACTTGAGGAAATTGACAATTAACAAGAAATCAAATTAGTCAACTAACATCATATTAAACACCTTTCGAGTTCATGATTTGTCACAAAACTAACTTTTCGCATCTCTAGTGATGTTCTAACTACAGCAGGCATTTAGTGAGTGTTCTTATCATAATTGTGGTTTATTTAAAGTGGCAAATTCTGATGTCATGGCAAATTTCAAAGTCGCCAAGCATACATCACAAAACGGAATAATACATTCAGGGTATTCAATGTGAAATGCATATGCTGATTATACACAGATAATGCATACAAATATATTACAATACACAATATAAATGTATATGGTTCACTTAGAAGGGGATTGTCTAATATAATTGGTTACTTTTTTTTTCAGGCAAACTCCTGGAATCTTACACATATATTATATACATACCTATTATTGGGTGGATAAATAGGAAAATATCACATTGCAGATCTCATCTGAATTAAAACACATGACACATAATATCTCACAACTTGTGATCATACAAAAAATAGCATTAAAACCCTGCAAAATACAGCCAAAATATATATTTAAAAAATTATGAACATATTCAAGAACCTCACAATCGATGCCACCGTCTGTCTATCCTGCATGTCTTATGTGCGGATTGAAGTTTGTTCAAATTTCTCAGATATTAGAGAAGGTACAGTAGCAAATGAACCCTTGTTCTGCACCTTTTGCTGATTGGCTTAAGGATTTGTTTGATGGCCCAATTCAGATTGTATATTGTGAATATTATTATCGATGTCATTATTATCGATGTCTATGCCAAATCGCCATTGGATTAGAATTATAACAAAAATCTGATGTTCACGTACATTTTTGTATAAATAGCAGATTTCTCATTAGGTACAAGGTCATATATTATACACAAGTTAATTATATTACGATAGGTATTTAATTACAATGACATGATTTCTAAATTGGGTCGACCACAGGCTGAGGTACCGGCTGAGGTGTTCTATTAGGCAACAGTGGCGACCTCTCACTGAAGCTCTCATAACCACCATTTTCCTCTTGACTTTCATTAATTGGAACTTGCAGATCAGTGCGTTGTCTGTAAAGACTATAAGGACATGGTGGAAATTGAGGCTTTCCTCGTTCTCTGAATACTTGAAAACCTGTCCCCAGAACTGCCATCGATAACCACAGAAGAAGGAGGAAAACATCTGCAAAAATACAAAAATGTCAAATAAAATATTTCGATTTCATTTCTATGCCAGTATACTGAACAACATTGGCACCAGGGAATTTATAATTAATTTATGTGCAAGAATGAATGACATAGGTTAATTAGCAATAACAAGGCTTCTTAAAATAAAATAATTAATATAATTTCCATCTTCATAATTTCCATATTTCTAAATCAACAGCAACGAATAACTTGCTTTTTGAAGATGCATAATTTCACATTTACCTTGATTTTCCAATGGCATATTCACCGATACACTGATGAACTCAGGAATTGTAGCTTTGTGAAGCGTATGGAAAAATGCGTAAATAAGATTGGCATCGAGAAAACCACAGACACCCATTGTTGTCCAAAATGCACCGACGACAGCGCAAGATATTATGCTCAACTGAAAAAAAAAGGCAGCCATTAAGTAGTAAATTAACTGACTTTTAGATTCTCTAGTTTGATGCTGGTCACTAACTAAAAAGTATGGTTATTCAGTCAGTAGTTAATTGGAGGTAGCAAGAATCACCAAAGAACAAAACGGAACATTGTCAAAAACTTTGAGCAAACAAAACAAAAAACACTCCCATTATTAACTTTCAAGATGGTCATAGACAATGGTATCATCATTATAAATTAGGCTTCTACTCAGTAAGACCATTTTTATAGGTCCTAAACAGCAGAAGAAATAATTGATTAATTCAAATCTACCAAATATCTTGATCTATCAATCATGGGTTAATCGGGCTAATTAGATTTATTAGAGAACATACCTTATGAGTAAATCCAAGAAGAAATACAGGAATGATTAACACCCCACAAGCAAAGCTCATTCCGTAATTGAAGGAAGTTTGTAAAACTGGCAGCCGATCTGCAAAATAACATCTCATATTACCAATGTAGAAACGCTTCGTACATTCATTGTATTACATCTGATACAAGACAATTAAAGACACCATCAGACCACATGATTTCACTGACACAGAGCGATGCTGAAAGTCAGTTAATCATTGTTTTTATTTAATTTTAATTAGAAAAATTTTCTAAATATCATCTGATAGAACATTATGTCTTATTAATTAGGTACAAGGGCTTCCAAATACAATTTACGCTGTCATGTTGCTTGCTTTCCCGCTAAGAATACTAAGATGTTGCCCCCCCCCCCCCCCCCCCCCCCCTTAATCTGGCTATGCCAACTCCACTTATTCACGCCCCCTAGAGCAGTTCATTCTTACCTAAAGGAGTATATGTGAAAAGTAATGACGCAAAAAGATAGCCAAATACAAGGCCGGCCATCAGGACTGTTATAACGGGAATTCCGGTCATGATCCATAGAAGTAACCAAAGACATCCTCCGACAATGCCCAGGACAGCTGCTAGCCATATAAGACCTGGAATTAAAGGTGAGCTTATTCATTCCACCTGCATATGATATCAAAGTTCAACATAATAAAAGCTAATAAAGATATGGAAATCAGGCGACACGGTTTTGTTCTCGTTCTCATTAGAACGTCGCTCCTACATTGTGCGCCATAAGATAATTACTAATACGATAAGAGAAAAATACAAAATGATAATAGACTTTAATAGTAGTTATAACAAAAGGGAAGAAGAAAACTGTGCAGAGAAAGATAGAGAAAAGCAATTAAAACACATATGCATCAATTACTTCAATTTAATAGCAGTTTGAAAGAGTAAAGGGCAAAATTTTTGATAAAATCCAATCTCGCAGAGTAGTATTGGATAAACCTCTTTTATCAATTTGGTCTTTTGGTTTTGTTGTATTAATTTGTGGCAGGCCTAATTGTGTTGACTTTTGATTATCAAAACTAATGTCTTACCATCGTCAGGTAGCTCAGTAAACCTCGCTATCAAAATGTAAGAAATGAGACCAAAAGCCATAAACCCAAAGTAGAATACACCTGAAAATAGAAATGATTTATTATAACACAAGTAAGCGAAAGTATTAAACCTTGAAAATGGCAATAAGTTCATCACGAAAAGATCAAAAAGTTTAAACATGCATATTTAGCCAACCATGGACCTTATGAGAAAGATCACTTAAATACAACAGATTAAAATGGTAAAATTTAAATTGATAGGTTGTCCATTACAATTGAAGTAATTATAACAGCCAAACGATTTTGGAGAGAAGTTTTGTGGCAAGCAAATGAACAAATATTTTCCCTTAGATAAACGTTCCTATAAGTCCTATATATGGCACTTGCGGAACAATACACTAAAATAATATTAATTTATGACAACAACATCTCATCATGTCTGGCAGCTGGTCATACAAGTTAACTTAGCTTCAGACCCAGTAGCATTGAGACAGTTAGATATTGACGATGAGATGACTATTCATCAAATACCAAATTTAAAATTCAGTATTCGAGTAATGAGTATGTGATGTACTTACTGCATTTAAAAAACTGGTGTCCGAAGAAACAAATAAAAAAGCCAAAGATGGCCATCGTTAAAATAAGGACTGGCATTGAATTTTTTTCTGAAAAAGAAAAGACAGGTATTATACCATAGGGTGGATAAAATACTTGAAGGGTGAGAGGTAATTATGATTGATGTCAATACCAAGGTAAGCATGTAACGCACCAATGCAATAATTGTGCAACACTGTATGCATTCAAAGCCTTAGCAGCTCATCATTATTTCTGCATCATTTGATTAGTAGCACTGAACTATATTGAAGCAAGAAATGCATTGTATAATCTTTTCTCCAACTGCAGAGTTAGTCGTGTCAGTTCAATCTGGACATATCTCACCTCTACCAAGATCTGAACTGACAAAACTAATTCAGCAGTTCTAGAAAAGATGATATTTCCAGCTACAATGTTCCCACTTCAAGGATCACCAACAATTTATCTGATAATGTTGAAGCAATTTCGACCTTACTGAAGTAATAAATACATTTTTAACATGACACTTACTGGCATTTTCGCAGCTATCATGCTTGTTTTTCACAAACCGACACGAGTATGTCACTGACGGAACATAGGTCGCTGAGGTGAGGGTGCCGTTTTCCGGTTTATATGACGCAACCACAATGTAGATAACCCCTCTACGAGGAAAGGAAGCTAATGCCTCAGTGGCTTTGTCTCTTGAATTGTAGCTTTTAATCTGAAAATGAGGATATTCGCATGGTTAATACTTAAATTGTAAGTCTAGTTTATTGTTAATTAATGACCCCACTGAGATCACACATGTTGCCAGGGTTTTCAAGGGATGATTACAAACCACAAAATATTAAAAGTCAAATCATTGTTTCAAATTTCCAAAAATGTTATAGATAATACCATAAAAGACACTTAATCACCATTAAATTGATCATTTAGAAATCCCACAATAGGAAGACACATTATAAGCCCTATTTATGTTTATAGCAGAAAGATTTTCATAATTACAATGACCAAACACATCAGCTGCTGACAGTTAATCTATCAATTTTCACTATTCTTTCATGATAGTCTCCTTACTTTAGTGGCATGTTTATTTATCCTCTTAGTTGTCAAAATCTTTTGCAGCTCCTCGAAGTAATGCTTTTCTTGCATATTGTTGGCGTACATGAATCTGGCATATAGAACGTAACTTAATCCTTTTCGAATCTGAAATGAAAAATAAAGATCATATATGAAGACAAGAAGGCAGTCAGAAATCAATGATTTTGTTCGATAACCAAATTGTCAGAGGGCAACATAACTGCATCCCATAAACACCTCTGAAAATGTCAACTACAGAATATATCCCTTAATATATTTCCATTTTTTATTGCATGATATCTGCTCACCAGCACTTAAGAGAAAGAAGAAAGAACCTTGCTTTGCTATTGCATCTCAAGTGTGGAATAAGAAGCCGGCAGATAACAAACTGTGCAGTTCAAATGACAGTTTCAAGAAAAAAAAAAAATTATTCACAATAGTTTCTTTTAAAGCGCCGGTGAGCAGAAATGATTTCTGAAACATGGTTATACAAATACATTTCTCTATTATTTATTATTATCTCTGAGCTTTGAAGTTTACAAATGCAACTTTTCTTGTAGGACTACCGTAAAACGATAATGGTATTGATAAAAATAACGATACAATTAAACAATATGTGGAGTGGCATTTTCAAGCAAACAAGAAGCTTGCTATCCAGATGTTCTGGTGATTTCAAAGAAAGATATCAGCTGACTCTTAATAAAATGGTATAACAGGACATTCTGGAGTCATTAATATTAAGGCTTGTTCTTTAATTTCCTTTTCTAGCATCTCACCTGGACATTTTCACAATCTGCAGGTGTTTCGTCTCGCACCTTCGGAAGGTTAGACCACGCAAATTTAATTGAGTGAAACTGGTCTTCTTGCTTAACGAGTAAATTAGGATCATTCTCCAAGGAAAACTCCAGGTTGCATCCTCCAATAAATGGAACTGAAAGTAATAAACAGACCAATGACAATGTGTAAGGAATAAATTTGAAATCAATTAATACAACACATCAAATGTGATTCACCGAATACAGTCATAGGCATAGAAAAACAAGACTTTTATAAAAAAAACTATTTTTAGTTTGTCAAGAATTTACAAAATTATTAGGACTCTAAGCTTGAATTTATTTCTAATTTATGCATGGGTCGCCTTTTGTACATCCTTAAAAATTATAACAGCTTTTACCCACTGATAACTTTATACCTCAAAAGGAAACTAGTTAGCTTATAATATGTAAATTATGTTGTTAATTGGATCTGATTAATTGAGTATGAAAAAAATGTTCACAATCAAGCCCAAATCATGACAATATCAGATCATATCATTTATCTAAACAGGAAATAAACTTCAGCCTTAAACACAGCATTTATTTACAATTCATTTGGATGATCAAAGCCACTTGGAGATGTCACCCATATTACAGAACTTTGGACATTCCTACATCACGCCTCTAATGAGGGCGAACCTCTGAAGTTAAATATATAGATCTATAAATAGCTTCATGTCTACAATACTCACAATGTACCACTGTATGACAAGTTTGTATAATATTGATGAAATAAGAATAAAATTCTGGGTTTCTTCTAAAGATTTTTTTACCAATTAACGATAATGATACTCTTCATTGCCATGAAAAAAAAAAAACATTATTCTACTATCACAATCATGTTTTGTCAATAAAATCATTTCGTATTGTATAACAAAAGTTTCAGTAAAAAAAGTTTTTAACTCACAACAAATCTCTATTTTTCTTTAATATAACTAACATATTATCATGATAAATAATTTCAACACTGGCCTTAACAAAAGGTTCCAAAAGATTCTGAAGTTGTATTTAGTTCAAGTAAATTACAGTCATATCCTCACCTGTTTCATTATAGATTTGACTCATAATAAGCACCTTAGTAGTTGTGGAATTAACAGACGTGCTTTGAACTGTAAGAAACCATGACGTTGAAGTCATATTGGATTCAAGTAATGTCAAAATGCCAACATTTCTCCCAGCCTTGCTGGTCTCGTGACTCCATTCTTCCGTTGCCGAGATGTTTAGCTCGGATCTCTGGCTGTGCGCTTGGAAGATCACATAACTGGAACTTTTGGGTATGTGTGTTAACTTGACCTCCTGAATTTGGTCCGAAGATACGGAAATAACTCTTGGATTCCCTGGTGTAATTTCTGAAAAATAAGACTTTGCAAATTTATCATATACGAGTAGGACAGAAATTGCTGCAAAAAGAAAAAAGATGCATACTTTATGGTGGCAACTCAACCAGCCACCACAGAATATTGAACTTCAAACGTCCATCAATTAAATGATCCAACTTATAGAATATTTATGGTCGTTAGCCTAAACATTACATGGCATATGTTACAAAATAACACCATATCTCGTCATCTTGACACAAAGAAAAGAAAATTATGCACCATATATAGAATAGTATAGAGTAATAAGAATACAATCCAATGATACTTAATTTATCCGGACAACACTTTTATTTGTGGCCTTCACCTGACCCTTTAATCACCCAGAAGCAATACTTCCCACATCATAAGACCCTATTTAAAAAAATCCATCAAATATGTTCTATGCTGTGACCATGCATATATATATATTAATTGTATATATATAAGCATTAGCAATTTCTTGACAATATGTGATAGCATTTGCCCAACTGAGTAAAGTGTTTTCATATGATAACTGGAGCGCGACAGAAAAAGAGATGTTACATTTCTCGGAAAGCCGTAAATATGGGGCCTTGAAACATTGTATTGTCTTTATCCGAACTTCTGCTATATATTGTATATATAGTAAATGATTATTCTGCTATGCCTGTTGATGATCCTGAATACACGAAGCCCAATTAATTATTTATTTGAATTACTTTTTTTTTCTACTATAGCCTATATCATTGTATATGCTGCATGCCAGTACATCACAAATCCATGACCCAAATATGTACATTGTAATTATTATCTGTCAGATGACTCTGAGTCAACTGGCCGGTGCACTAAAACTTCAAAGGCTTTGTGAAACGATCTCATAAAGTTTAGATTCACATTGGTAATGGATCTTACCTATAGGATCAGAATACCGTGCATTGGTAATACATAAAACAGCTGCTAAAATCACAAACACGATCATGGTTATTCCAGCACTCCTAGCTCCTTTAGAGCTCAGTTGACATGCATCCGCGCACTGGACTTAAAATTGGGTTAGTAGTTCACTCGCAATCCGCCAGGCGACGGGCACCTGCTACACAATCAGCCACCTAGCGGATATTTCCGAACTAAGCACAATTCCATATGATCCATTAGTTTTATCCATAAAATATATTAGATACAGCCGTATTAGTCTTTATAAAATATAAAATAACCACATTAGTTACTCAAAATATTTATTCTTAAATTAAAAGAATATACTTTCGTTTGAAAAAGAAAAATGTGAAAGCATAATTTAATCAACAAAGAAAGTACAACTAAAGTTAAAATCATGTGTGTAAATCTGGCTGACTAGAAACAAATGATAATACTGTCTATATATTTTGGAAGAAAATGTATACAGTACAACAATAATATTACCTGCAAGACAAGACTCCAGACAATAAACAAGTATATGCCTATAAATTGCATTTAACTGCAAGGAAGAGTATTCGGTGATATGGTTGGTATAAATATTTGTACAACAAAAAATTGCACATCCCATTAAAAAAAACCATATATATATATCGTAACATTTTCAAATCCCATTGGTATAAAGAAATTAGAATAATAATCTCCACAACAAATCCCTATATCTGAAATATTCAACCAGCAATTTCATTAATTTTACAGAAATCCAACATAGTTATTATGCTAAATGATTAAGCTATATATTTATTTGTAACATGACAGTCTCCATGACAACATTGAGTCCCTTTCAAGTACAATGAACAGTTTATAACACATTAAAATTTGTGTATTGCAAATTTGCAACATGCTTAAAGGCAATTCGCATCATCTAGCCATAGCTAAATTTGAGTCAAATAATGATTCCATTATGACATACATCATTCATATCATAATAATAAACACAACATAACATGATAGTGAATGTTTTCAGTTCTGAACCTCCAATTTAAGTGAAGAACATTTCCCTTTTGGCACTCAAAAAATGTGCACTAGCTCAAGTGTTGACTTCACCAGCAGAGTAGCGATGCAGTGTAGTTGCATGTTTTAATGTCATTGGTCCATGTTCTACCATCAGATGTCCATTTCATTGTTGTCATAATTCTTCTCCAATTTTGAGTAACTGCGGATCTTCTCCTGGTGCCTAATAAAAAATACATCACACTGTAAAAAGCATTCATTGCAATCATGATCATGAATTTCATTCAGTTAACTCCAATACTCATTTTAATGACATTTAATTTGAAAATAACACTGTTCTATTTCTAATAATGGCATTATTTTCTCTTTAATATATGCATTTAATCCTTTAATTTTCATTTCTTTATGTTTTTATTTTATTATTTTTATTAACTTTTGTCTCTTTTTCATGAAAAACTTGTATAAAATTGTAACATTGGAGATTATGTTTGTATATACAACTTGTGCTTAATTGTAGTCTAATTGTGGTAATAGTGATATACAGTATTAAACACCATCCTGGTGTCCACCAATCAGCTGTAATGTGTTTATCGTGCTAAGTGTAAAGTGTGTTATTCTTTTAATCAATTAGTCAAATAAACTGAATTATAATCATATATACAAGTCACTTGGAGCTCCCATAACATAGACATCATTCTTTTACACAGGTCACAGGGAAATTTAATGAATCTAAATCAAAAGGGTAAATTGATCTTTTTAAGCTATGAAATCAACATTTGATAGAAACGAGGATTACCTTGGGTAAGAAATTGTCTCTTGTGTCCCCAATCTGTCTTTCAATTCTTCGTTCTATGCGAGCTAATCTCTGTTGTATATCTTTTGGCAGAAGACTAAAAGGTTGAAAACCAGAGCGAAGACTCCGAGGTTTGAGATGAAACTGATGCGAATTTTGTAGGAGGCACTCGAATATGCTTGCTCTGATTGGCACATGGAGGAAATGAGACACCTTCAACAGCTGCTTTCTAAGTGTCCTGCAAATAATATTTATGCAGATTACAGCAAAATTATGGCCAACAGCCAGTTGTGGGGGTAACTGAGATCCAAAACATTCTAAAAAGAATGATAGATAAGTCCCTCATCTACAATCTTTGTTTGTCAGAATCTTTAGGATCCACCCCTGATCAACGTTATTAACACATGCAATTTGCTCTCGAGGGCAACTTTGTTAACAGGTGCCGTGAGATAAATGTAATACAGTTTAACCCCACCACTCAGACCAATCAGTCAAATAAAACTGAAATCCTAAGTTGAAGTAATCTTAATTAGTGCTATGAGGACTATCAATAGTATTATACAATGGTAAAACTTCCATACAATCAATGCAAATACACAGCAAAAAATTTCTGATTTTAAGCATAAAACATCAGCACAATAACGAAAAATTACTTACGATTTATCTTCAAGCTCTTCATACCCCATAATTAGCAGAGGAACCCCTGAGTCAAGATATATCTGGTATTGTTCGGCCCATTCATTAGCTTTTTCAAGGGCAAATGTTCCCCATTCATGGCCTGAAATGAAAATAATCCAACAATAAAGTGACACCACTTTCAAGTGAAGGTGCTGAGAAAATTTTGACCAAATTGGGCATACAAAATCATGAATAAAAATCAAATATATTATGGAGGATGTGTCTAATACTACATTTTTATTCTGCATTATCTGAATACCACACTTGATTAATTCAATTGATCAATAAATAAGGCACATAATACTAATCTGATGCTAACATGTCATAATGCAACAATACTTAATTAGTTGTTTGTCTTACCATAATAAGCCTGCAGGGGTGCTTCCAAGAAAGCCCCTTGTCCTTTGTAGTATGCATATTGCGCTCGAATTGTGTCTTTCATGTTTCTGTATAAGACTATGGCTGCATGCATCCCTTTGATTTCGCTCATGTCATACGTTAGGACTGCAATAACCTGAAGAGAAATGATAGACTCAAAGGTATCTACTAACACATAAACACCAAGCAATTGCTAATTGTGCGGCATGCAAATTGATAGATTAATTGCCAATCAGCACTGTAGCACTAATTACTTTCTGTGTCATTCCTTCTCCTTTGAAATATGATGGAAACTCCACATGTGTGCTCCCTGTGTTAATGCCCGTCATTTGCTCAATGAGAAACCGCAGCCATTGTACCCCAGAGCCTCGACTTCCTAATACACCTGCAAAAAGAAATGATTAAATAAATATACACATCACAACCAACTATTTATCAAGCGAATGCTGGATTACAGGTGGTTTGATAATCACAGATCAGAAAGCTACGTCCCTTCCTTTCCAACTGCACTGGATGTACAATTACATCACCCATATAAGTGAATCTCTACTACAGCTGATAATTAAGCTACTGACAACTTCACAAAGACTGAACTTGAATATGTTTTTGAATGGAAATATGTAGGGAGTAGCCTAGAAACCTAGATTTGAGGATTTGCAATCTGGGTTTATAGGCTACTCCTATACTTGTTATTTAGTTGTGCAGGTTTTACAGAAATTCAATGCAACATATCTTAAGTAGTTGTTATATTCAAACAAACAAAAAATATTATTTTAAAAACTAATTTTCTAGGACTACATTGGCATATATATGTATATGTACATTACAAATTAACTTAGCTACATTTATAGCCTATAGGCAATTGTGACTGATGACACATCTTAATTATACATGATATATATTTATATCATGCATATTTAATCTTTAATTGCATATCAGTATGCATTCTGGCACTAATTCTAGCTATAGCTGTTGCCATCGGTGCTCACCAATCAATGGATCAGTCGGCTTGGCCCATCTTAGATGCCTGCTGCAGGGGCCCCCTCCAAACCTGAACGCATGATATTGGCTGACGAGGAAGTGAATTGCCCATCTTCCAAAGTAGAACGCACAAATCGCTCCAATAACCAATAATACCATAGCAACCTTGTGTTTTCGCCGAACCTTGATCGCATACATCTTCACTGTTAACCATAGTGCATGAACGACTACAGCGCCCCCTAGTGTTTACTAAGGAAAAACAGCGACACCAGGTGGTAAATGACGGAAACTGGCTTGGTTAGATTTAAATGGATGAAATGGACAGCTATTCTTATGGACAAAGTGGACAAGCATGTCAAAAAATGGCAGTGCCGATAGTTCATTTTACATAGGCTTATATACATGTAATTTAATATATATAAACTTGCATTGACGAATCCTTATTACACATATGCATGCCAATTAACATCAAGCACCTATGTATAATGGGTAAAGAAAACTAAGAGAGCAATGCAAGAATGATACAATATGAAGTTATATTTTTCGTTATGCACAATGTTTAAAAATTCCATGTAAAATATTCTGATGGTTAAACAGCTATGTATGTATAGTCTCTAAAAAATATTGTAATGTCTGTATACACATAAATTCACAATAAACTGAATCATTGAACAGTTTGATAATTTCAATTATCATCTTATATATATATGTCCCTTAGGAAGCATCATATATACCTATTTGAACATAGAAATTATAATCTTAGACCGGTGTAGTTTAGTTAAGGGAACTTGGTATTGTGTTGATAAACTACTCCTTATTGTGCATAAATTCTTTGAAACTGAAAAAGTTAATGACAGGAAAAGGATATACGATACTTTTGATGCTCACTTTGCTTTACTTTTAAATAATATATTTCCAAATTTTTTAAAACATAGCTGAGATATGTCAGTGTAACTATCAAAAGGCACCACTAGAGTGTTACTGTATGAAATTTCATTCGGGTAAGTGCATTAGTGTTAAGAGTTCTGCTCTGGAAATGAAAGTGTAACACCTGCCCTCCTGCCTGTTGGATGAACACTGAACAGTTTTGACTTTTGGGATTCGCTGAGGGTTTTGCTGCAGCGCAGCCATAGATGTTTTATTTACACTTCATGGCTGGAAATTTAGCACATTATATATATTATAATATTTTACTAATTAAATTTTGTCTGTTAATTATTATATTTTCAGTTCCGGTTTGTGCGTTAGGTTGCGAGGTCAAACGGGATCCGTTAAACCAAAAATAAGTGCAAATGTGCGAGATCCAAAAATCTGATGTATTTATCACTCCAGGATGCAATCTGTTCAAGAGGTAACACCATAAAAAATTGTTTTCGAGATGATGCATGGAATTATATGTTATTATTTGTAATGTTTTGCACTGTCAATAATTCAGAAAAGTGTGTCAAAGACTAGCTAAGCTTAAAGCCCCCTTCACGCATAGCCGGATCAGACGCCGGAGCATCCCGGAGTATCACTCCGGCATACGATCCCGTTGTAAAAAAAAGAAGAAGCAGAAATCTCCAATAATTTAGTAAAATTTAATAATTTTCAATTTGACCATTACAACTTTGAAATAACAAGCATTCCACAGTTCAGCAAGTAAACCCCACCCCAAAAAGACAGACTAAAAAAATCTTGACCAGCAATACATAATGTCTCCCATGTATTTCATGAAACGAATAAAATAACATCCCAGTAAAACCAGATCAGCAGATTACAATGATAAACATACATACAGAATTAGCATTCTCAGCACAAATAGTATAGAGCTCTTAGGATTAGCATTACGGAATGAATTGAATGATTTATCCACATTGGAATGCCATTAAATTAAACTTTAAAATTCATGGATAACGTTAACATGCGGAAATACGCCGGCACAATTCCACTGTTCCAGCGACGGAGAAAATGCTCGCCATATAGATGATATACAATACCGTGTATTAGTAGTCTATTAGTCAAATTGATACTTCGTACAGTCTTCAGTATGTTGTTTGGCATTTTGTGAATTTAAGCAGCAACCAGAGGTTCCTGCTCCATCCCACCATAGTGTGGTAGTTCCTCCTCCGATTTAAACATGGACACAAATTTAATCACACAAAGTGATGCTACAGCTAATAATGCTGTGCATGCAACAAAGAGCATCTGGTTTCCATGGCGATAGTTCTGATTGTGCATTGTCATGAGTATTCCACAAGCGATGATGTTGATGGGAACCCTGAACCAGTTCATGATGCCACGTTGCAACGCTTCGGGGAACACCTTTTCTTTCAATCTCGCCATCGCAGTAAAATACACACCACAGGAGAACTCAATCACAAGAAAAGCCACAAAGGCAAGATTTCTGTTCATGTTGTCCGGAGGAGTAGCCAAGATGCACATTAAGTAGCCAAGCAGGGCCATGATGACTGACATTGCGAGGAGATACATCGTTGGCACATGCTGTGATCGCAATATTTCACACACAGTTGAACCAATCATTATACACACCATGAAACTAGAGAATGCAATACCCAGAGAAGCATGTCCAGGGTCTAGTACAGGAGTCCACAAAAATACAAATATATACATTGAACTTTCAAACAAGGATTGTATGATTCCTATGAGGAATATGGCTGGTTCTGTCACAATCTCTCTTAATGCTCCCCCACACGATTTGTTGAATTTTATCGGTTGTTGTGAGTAGTTCTCGCTCCAGTTTGATGACATAAATAATCCAGCGACAATCAAGATTGGAATGGCCAGGATAAAAGGAGACACTGGTCCGAATTGAGCCCATTCTGCCACGACGTTTGCAACCACTCCTGCGATTATAGCAAGCGCTGAGTTCCACGTCATGCTTTTTGAAAATGTGACAGGTATCCACTCTTTTGGAAAGTCATGTGTGTTGATGTGTTCATGGATGTACCAAGTTTCGAAAGATGAAAACAAAACTGAAGTGGCTAATCCTCCTAGGATGCGACCGAGAGCCAACACCCAGTAGTTTCGCGATAGTTTAAGCAAACAGGCAATGGAGTATATCACAGAGAATGAGATGCACACTTTCTTTCGGCCATATTTGTCAGCAACGATAGGAGCAAGGGTACCGAAAAGCACCGCTGAAGCAAATCCACAGACATATAACACAGCAATTTGATCCTCCTGAAAGAAAAGAGAATTTTTTTTTTAGAAAATGCAAGAGTGACTGATGAATTTTGTAGGCAGCTCCGAGTATTAGAGATAATTTCATTCTGAGAAATTTGTATTAAAACAATTTTAACTTTCTTTTAGAGGTTATTTTACTGTTCTGAAGCTGAGTCAACTCATATGAACAGCTGATAGAAGCAGACGTAATGAAGTATCAGCAACAACCATCAATTATATGAGAAGCATCCTTGATTATTCACAAAACATTAATCACTACATGATGAATTCTAAATACCTGAAAGCCATAGTGCTGATAGAGCTTGTATAAATAAGGTCCTTGAAGCCAGTCAGCAAATGTAGCAAGTAAATATGCAACAAAATAACTTCTTTGAAACTGCAGAAAGATGGGGTTGTTTCCGATTAATGGGGTTCTCTTCACTTTCTTGGCCCATAGTTGAACGACAATTCCTATGAGCACCAATATACAGAATGCGATGTATGTTATAACCATCATCTTTACGAATCTGTTTGATTGTGATAATCGTTGAGAAAGCTGTTCAAGTCGTCAGACAGACGTCAACAGTTCTTTGCAGTATTTCGCTCATCCATTCCGACTGCAGGTAATGAGCATCTATAACAGGTCATGTACCTGGTTTATCTGAAATCATAAAGCAATTAATCACCAATGAGAAACTTTGATATTCATTATTAGTTCAAAATTAATATGCATGTATTTCTCAAATGAACGCAATTCAATCTTAGTCTTTTTTAAAGCCTATAATCTGAAAATGCATACAAGAAAAGAGGAATAGGTATTGCAATCATAAACACAAAAATAACACAGTAAGTTAAACACTTATGAGAGCTGTTATGTCAACTTACGAGATAATGAGTAAGACTTCACTTAGCATAATCAGATTTCTGTCTACAAGACAAGACAATTTCACGGTTATGTAGACATTGTTTACAACAGTTAGACAAGGCCAATTAACACATCACTACCTGTGATAAAGTATCTTCGCTGTAAAACTGGTGAAGGCAAACTGGTTGCGTTGGCTTCTGGCAGGTGTGTTGTACTCTCTAAATAAAAATGTGCAGTCAATATCTTTTTCAAATAATATATTCATCACTTTTTACAAATTAAAATCAAGTCATGAATGCTTGAAACAAACAATCAAATTGGAGTGATTATTATAGTTTTTATTTTGGAGGCTATTTCATCAGATATTTGTAAACATGGCGACTGAAAAGCTGCCGCAGAAAAAATACTACAGACAGCGGGCTCATTCCAATCCAATTGCGATCCACAACTTTGACTAGTGAGTAATTTGGAATGCGCAAATAGTTTGCAATAAAATTAAGAAGTATGAAATATGACACCTGCCTATAATGCTTGGCAACAGACTGTTGTCACACGTGTCAAGTGTGCGATAATATAGGTTTTAGTGGTTTGGTATTAATGGTGACAGGTGAATTCGGCGGGTATCAACTTCGGCGCCGCCGAATTCACTAGAATCGACGGGTGAAGTATAGTGAATTCGGCGATCGCTTTGTGAACTCGGTGCGTAAATTTGGTAAATTCGGCGCGTACAGGCGGAGGAGGTCGTGGGGGTGAAGAACATCTGACAGCATTATATATGATTCCTTGCAAAAATTTAATAAATCTATGTCATTAAAATCTATGTCATTAAATTAAAATATGCCAATATCACTATAGCTAGTACTCATGTTTTCCCAAACATTAATTAATAACGTAATGTTCCGTAACTTACCTTTTTGGCATTTGAAATGACACCATAGTTCACATAGATCACACAAGATGGACTTGTGACTTCTATGTATTAATACATAGTAAATATGTAAAAAAAATAAAGGAAAATAATAAAAGATAATCTGTATTGAATTTTTTATAATACATAGTAAATAATGTAAAATTTGACAAGATGAGCAAAGAAATCAATAAAAGATAATCTGTATTTGAAGTTTTTGATAACAGATAGCATGTAGTGAATCAGATGAAACAACTCTGCAATAGCAATTAGGACTTTATCCAGGCTGATTACAAGTGTTTTATGTAATGATTAGGCTACAGATAGCATGTAGTGTAAATCACTAATTGCTAATTGCTGATAGCAATTAGGATACGGATATTACGGTCGCCAAATTTACCGTTCGCCGCGTTCACTTGGCCGAATCCACTATTTTTTGGGCCGAATTCACAGTTTTAGACGCGCCGAGTGCGCATTTGCGCCGAATTCACCCGAATTCGGTATTAATAACGTGTATGGACTTTTGTGTTGTTGTATTATGTACTATGTCAAAATTTACTTTATAAACAAAAGTACTACTATAAGAATAAAATTATTATATTTATATTATTGGAGCACTTGTTGAATTTATGCCACATTATTTTTAGGCCAGTTGATTAATTACCATATTCTTTACATAGCCCATACAAACCAGAGCTGATGGACTGGTCGAAGCTTTATCCAGAATTTTGTAAATCACCGTCCCCAGAAGATGATCGTCATGATGACGTCAAAGAAGAATGTGTTAATAAAGCACAAGTAGAATTTGCAGACATTGGTTGTGGATATGGAGGACTGTTAGGTACTGTTACTCATTTTATAAGTCTCCTTATTTGGGACAAAATTGAACCTCACTGAGGCCATCTTATGAAAACAGGTGCCACTTAATTAATATCTGTTGTAAAAATATTCTCGTCTAAGGAGATCAATTAAAAAAATTCCTTTGGGCTGGAATTGAGGATGACCTTATCATAATCAGTTTCAAAATTTTCATGGTAAATGTTGACGTTATGTCTTTGCTAATTCGTACAATACATGACAGTCTTATTAATTGCAGTCAAGCTGTCTACCATGTTCCCAGAAAAGCTGATGCTTGGAATGGAAATTCGTGTAAAAGTGTCCGACTATGTGATGGACCGCATCGCAGCACTAAGAGTAAAACACCCCGACCAATATCAAAACATCGCCTGCATTAGATCTAATGCTATGAAGTTGCTGCCAAACTTCTTTTTCAAAGGACAGGTACTTGAGACATGTGCATTGGTGACATTAGTGTATATTTTAACAAAGATGTTGTACAGCTGATGATCCTATATACATTTTCAGCTATCAAAGATGTTTTTCCTGTTTCCTGATCCGCATTTCAAGAAAACGAAACACAAATGGAGAATCATAAGTCCCACTCTCCTTGCGGAGTATGCCTATGTCTTGAGAGAAGGAGTAAGTCAAAATTTTTATTGATTCTTAAACATCAGGTAATTTAAAAAAGTAAAATTTTCGTTATATTATATAATTTGAATTAATTTTTCCTACCTATGCTGGAAGTGAGATTTGGTAGTTTGTCTTGTGTGTAACATTGTGACGTCATGATTGCCAGGAAAAAATGGCGGAGCAGAGGTCATTCAGTGCAGTATTTTTGGGGATAATTCGACTAAGTTTTAGGGCACATAAAAGCCTGGAATCCCTCTTGTTTAAATTGCAATAAGCATGTGGTGTGGAAACCTAATCATTGCATCAATATAAAAAATTTGTCACCTGACATTCCAAAAATAACTTAAATGCTATTTTTTTTATTAGGGACTAATATACACCATCACAGATGTTGAAGAGGTTCATGAATGGATGGTGAAACACATCTCGGAACACCCGTTGTTTGAGCATTTGTCTGATGAAGAAATGGTGAGGACGAGTGAATTTGCTACATTTTATATATAGTAATCTCAGCCCTGGTTATGGTTTGATTCTCAGTTAAAATTTAAATAGTCTGAGCACTGAATCTCAGCATGAAAAATTTGTGTTGCATCAGTTTTAAAACATATCTTTAAAATTAATTAGCTGGAGACTTCGAATTACAGTTCTTCAGACTAGGCAACTATGTCTTTTCAAGTAAAATAATGACAACTCTAATTAACAAGGCGGTCTCTGGCTCATACCATCTCATGTTTGCCTCTGACACCTGGTGGTCACAGCAGCTAACCAGGATTCAAGACCCCTATCATAATGAAGCAATAACCAGCACATTGTTTAGTTTCAATACCAGCGCATCCTGGAAAAGTCTTAAAAACAGTCCAATTGTAGCAGGATGACTTAAAAAGTCTTAAATTTTGTCAAGTAATGTATTGAAATGAAATCTGGACCAGAAATTGCATTGAATAACGACAGCATTTTAATATTTTCAATATAATAAAATAATTTTATAATATAAAATCTTTAAATATTTCTTCAGACTTAATATAAGTGCATGTCCATTATTGATATCAGCATGTTTCGTATAGGCTATGTTGTTTTCAATGACGCAGTCATGCAAACATTTTTTATTTAGCCAGTCCTGGTCTTAAATTTTAGATCTTGGAAGTCTCAAATTTGACTTCAAGGAAGCTGCAGCTAACCTGCCATTACAATATTTGCCTCTGGCTGGTCATCAATTGTCAACTTTTTAAGCTTTTGGGGGATATTCCTAATTCATTAACTATTTTTTCATTCCAGAAAAAGGACCCAGTTGTTGAAAAACTATACGACAGCACAGAAGAGGGTCAAAAGGTGACCAGGAATAAGGGCAGCAAATGGCCGGCGGTTTTTCGTAGAATTGCAGATCCTGCTGTGTCATGACACACATGGAATGCGCGTATTAGTCATGTATAATAACTTTCAATTAAAATATATTTTACCATGTGTATCTAATATGTCTGTATTGTTGATCAATTAAAAGAAAGACAAAAAGTTTATACTTGCAAATTTATTCTTTTGCATATCAAACTACAATCTGTACAACCATATTTCAATTTTGTGTAACACTATAATAGCTGGTTAACAGACTCAAATGCAGATTACAGGATAAAAATTTACAAGATTTTGTACAACTGATTCAGTGTTTCATGATTTGTAAGAGAACAGTATGAAGGGACCTAAGTATATGAACAATAAATGTCTTAAATTACAATAGCGAAATGCCCGAAGTATTGTGCAGGGTGGCAAAATGTGTCAAGTCAAAAATATAAGCCAAAATATTTGCTGTAAGCACGTCATATTTACAAGTTGCACAATTTATATTCAGCTTTAGGGATTCAGGTAATGAAGGGGAGAACACGGGTTACCTTTTCAAGGTACAAAGCATAAAAACATCAACTGAAGTGTATCACAAAACGTTGAAACAACACTGGAAAATTATACTCAAATCAAGCAGAAATTTACAGGCTGGTTATTAAATGTACAATTCAAATTACCCTTAAAGGAGAATGTTTGAAACAGAGGACCCTGATTCCTATTATGGAAACTATGGAAACACAACATCATACGAATGATTTAAAAAAAGAAAATCATATTTTTCAGTGTCATTAGTAAAACACAATCGGGTAAGTTAACCAATAACTAAAAGCAATTCACTGATTATTTTAATCCCGAAATGAATAGATCTGACAAAGAATACACATTTAAATATTTAGCTTATAAAAAATTCATTCTTAACCATTATTCATAACACATTATTTTGCAAAGAACTGGGGGAGGGGGGGGGGGGTGGTCAAGGGTTAATTGCACTGTGTTCCAATAATGGTTTCCATGGTAACTAATGAGATGGATACATGGACTGTTTTTAACATCAATGCTGCCACCTAGTGAGAAATGCCAACATGACATTTTTCTATAAAATTATTAAAGTTACATGATTCACACAATGTAAGTGTAGACTGGACTTATTGAACATTACAATGAATAGACACCATCCATAAATAGATCTATTACCATCGCAGACATGTCATTATGGCACTGAAGTTACTTCCTATGCACTAAAGAAAACCAGTCTTCACTTAAACGGCATCTTTTTACAGGGCACAAAAGAAGGTTTGAAAATATTGCATATATCTCCGTGAACATGAGACTTCAATTACACAAGCAAAAAACATATTATTAAAGGAAAAAAAAAGATCCAAACACTGACTGTGATATGATTCCGCATAGCAACGTGCTATTCAAATTACAGGCCGATATTAAAATAACATACAAATCAAATCACAATCTAGTAATTCTGTACAACATGAATTCTGTTAGTAAGAAATCATAACGAGGGGAAAACATTTGTGAGGTATTGATATTTACATAGTTCTATACATTACAAGCGTTCCCCTGAATATTTTGCATTATTTACATTCTGGTCCCAGGGGAAAACAGGTAACCATCACAAATAAGGAGGGAGTCAGTTAATTATTCAGTAATTTCACCAGTTCATTCACCAGTAAGATATACAGATATACAGTATTACAATAGACTGCAGCTTTAATGTACTTTATCCCTATTTTTACAGCTGAATTGTACAGTATAAAAGTCACATAAGTCGCGTTATTCCAAACATTCCACAGAAATTATTTACAAACATTTTCATGTACAAGTCATATATTCACACCGGTTAGGTAATTAACGAAACAAGACAGTCTCTCCTTCTGGTCAAAGTCAACGTTTTCTCTGCATACAGATATATCCTCACCAGGTCATCACATTGATCTCACATCACTATCGATTTGTTACGACAAAGCCTCTGACAATCACTGATATCTCTTGTGGTGCGATATCGTTATCTTATCAACTACAGAAGTTTGCCATAGCAACCTATATACATTTACAGCTTTTTTGGAAATTTTTTTAGTACAAAGTTTACAAACACCTGAATGACGACACATTAACATTTACTCAACCACGTTAAATAGATCAGACTCTCGTGAATTACATATTAATTGACTATGGCTGTGCGTGGAAAGTGTGCATGCTTCAGCTGTTAGCAAATCATCGACACATGTGCTTCTAACATCTAGTTTATAATCCACTTTAAACACTCAAGCATCATCAAGTTCAATCAGTAGATTCAGAACATTACGAATTCATCAATAATCACGAACACCTGAACAAATTAAGATCACCAACATTCAACACACTGATCACTCGATTTAAAATGCACGCCACTGAAAATGCTGATCACTACTAAGACGACTGCCCACAGGTGGTCGAACTGTCGACTCACAATTCACTCAACGTGAACACTTACGACTCGCAGTGAGCACTAATGACAACAACTAGGACAGTTTTGTAGCACTGGCGGTAGCAAAATAGGCATATACACTTTAGATATCCATATGATTCTGCAGATGTTTTCTGATATAACACACATATCAATTACATTTAGTCATCATTCATATAACAACCAGCAAGGTGTCGATACCCTGAGCATTTACTTGTAAGATAACAAAACTACCTCTTCAGTCAGGCATCATTATTATGGCGCACAAGTACAGACAATTAGCTACCGCAACATCTTGGTGCATATAACATACACTTACATAATGTATTTTTATCACCTCACATTTCTTTTTGCTTCTTTAGAATCAATTAGATAATCCGTTATTTCATCACAATAGTGTCGTAACTAAATCTGGACTCAAATACATCGCAGCAGCAGCAGCATCACATTTAACCTCATCTCACATCCTATCATCCTTCATATAAACCCAGGTATACAATCTCTGAATCTCACTCGTCTCTCATCATCTAAAGAAGTTTAAGCTATTTAACTTGCAGTCTATTTACAAATGTAAGTAGGGTTTATACTAGTTTTTATTCCTGCTCAAAATTATATAATACCTGATTAACTGCTTGAGCTTTACACAGTAAGAGACTGCAGCTGGAGACTGTCAACTTAAAAGAGATCAAGTTATCGAACAAACGTATTGAGTAAACTTTGACCTGCATTCACCAAGCATATCACAAACTTTTATCAAAAAGACCGCGCGGTAAGTATCATCATGTACTCAAACAGTTTCTCAAGGTTAAATAAATGGCTATGTTTTTGTATCTGAACATAACATTGGACTAGCAACATTCATTCATCATGTTCATATTTGAAATTTACAAATCCTGACTCACAATCTCACAATGCCGCACCGAACTATCAGTCATCACAAGTATGTCGTCATTATAAACTGGGCACTGGGTAGCCATACTTGTATTTTCTACTTGAACCAGCTCAGATTTACAGCAGCAGAACTATGTACAAGGTCAATAACAACTATATACAGACCCTCCGATGTTGCCATGCTTTTCCCACATCCATCTTTTGATGCAAAAGGCAGGAGAAACAGGAGAGGAAATCACACGGCACTATCTTATTTTACACACAAATTGCAAGTAACCATGGCAACCAATATCACCATAGCAACGAGATCACTCCGGCAGTATCAAGTCCAGCACAAAAGGTACTATAACTGTATAAACACTGTGTTAACACTTCTCAATTCAAGGATCCTTTTCAAATAAAAATGAAAAAGGACTAAGCACTTATTAACTTCTTTTCGCTTCTGATGCGATTGGATTTCCGCGTCGTGAATTTTGCGTCTCGACACCGCTGGCAGATGAACTCCTCCGGGATATTTGACTTACGGATCTTCGCACAGGAGAGGTGGATCCACGTGTTGCACTCGGAGCACTCGATCATGGGTCGTCCAGCGAATGGTTTGCCACAAAAACAGGTTACCAATTCCCATGAGTCTTCGTCTGACACTGCAAAAACCAAAGAAAAATGTTAACAATCAGTTTTGTTTCAGGAAAAAGTTTGTCATTAAATGATGTGCCAAACATGTAATAGCATTAAGTTAACCAATTGCATCGATCTTTGCTTACGTATTATGTTTGAGGAATAAATTTATTTGTCTTAAAGACAGTGTAAGCATTTTTTCCCCTTTTCTTGTTCCATACACTTTTAACTATTACATTTACTACTTTTGACTGTACACTGCATATGTCTACTGTGAGTGCAATTAAAGAATTTGGATTTAAATTTCTTTATAGGGACTCATCAACTGGCTCAAAGGAACATGGATGGGGCAATTTATTTATGAATGGACCAGGGACTCAATGACAGGTAGGCTATCTTCAAGCTTCATGATCAATAATCTTCGAGTTTTTATGATCAATAATTTTCTCCCATATTGTTATGAAAGCCAATTAATTATTTAAATGACAGTGTAACTCATACAATCTATACAGGCAGCCATAAAATCCTACCATTATTTTCACATGAGCATGAGAACTGCAGTGGTGGTGGTGGATTAGGGCTTTACGTCCTGTATTTCTGCACCTGATGGGCTAATTAGGACAGGTAGGGACCATGGCAATGAGACGAAGGATAAAACAGCCATCCAACATAGGTTCGATCAGGAATTGAACCCGGGACCCAGTGGTTGGAAGCTCAGCGCACTACCAATGAGAACTGCAGTACCTGTTAGCAAAGTTTCGGACATCAGCAAGTTGCAGACTCTAATGTCTCACGCTTTTATGTCTCAGTCTGAAACCGCACATCATTATTGAAGTCCACAACTTGCTGACCATTGCGGACTTTTGCACTGATAGGCACTGTACAAATCTAGTATTTGACAAGTTTACTTTCTTTTCACACAGTCATCATCGACTCGTGTTCATTCTGAAGGGATAGATAGATATGGAAAGCGCAGTCATCTAAGGCAAGTTCTTGTCCCTATCAAGGGTTGATTGATGAGGTGAGAGAGGAGTCCACCCGTGATACACATTTACCCCATGGGTGGGATCTTTTACTTGCCTCAGCATAGAACGGAGCAGCACCACTTAGCTAAGCAAGGTACAGTAAGCATACTAAAAACACTAACCATTTTCCCGTCATTAACATGAATCCCACTCATGACAATTCAGTTTATCTGCTACCAAAGCACCCTTTTCTAATTTCCTATGTCCGCATAACAATTAATAAAAAAACATTCTTTCTGAATGGGGTATAACTTACGCTCACCTTCTTCATTCTTGCTGCCGTTGCGATACAAAGTAGGTTGGTGGGGACTGAACTGGTCAGACATATGAGTCGGGCTGCTGCCTTCATAATACAATCTCTCCCTCTCCTCCATATCTGTTTCTTCTGAAAATGTTGAACTCGTTGTCGACTCTGATGTGAAGCTTTCTGCGGCGCTTCCCGTACTGTCCAATGGACTTGTGTTATTAGCTCTCAGCTCCTAAAACACAAAGTGGGTATTGTCATTAGCTTTTCAAAATACATCAATGCATAATAATAACTTAAGTGAAGCATTTCGAACAAATACGATAACCATGGTAACAGAGTTTTGCTCATAACTTTTACAAAACTGTATCTGGAAGGTATCAATTAGGTGAATGTCAGTCTCACAGAAGGATGATGATTGATGAACTTTCAAATATACCTGGCTTTTTCTTACAGATCTATTTAATACCAAACTCAAATACTTCATATAAAGAAAATTGAGAAACTGTCCCAAAATCTTTACAGGCCCGGTAGGCAAAAGTAAACGCATGAGAAATTCTCAATTAGATTCTGAATATCAACAACATTTGTTTAAGTTTACATGTACACATAAATGCTGTTATGGCAAGAAGAACCATCCTAACTTATTCATAAACATGTATACTCCAATTATATACAGCATGAATGACAGACTGATAGCAATTAAACATCATCTGATGTCTCTTGCCTCTGAAATGTGTCATATTTACTAATAATTTCTTCCTAGAATATTGTATTAATTGAGCTTGTGGTCTAATGCAGTGAACTGAATTAACAGAATATTATAATTATCCAAATAAGAAATCGAAGACCAGACTAAAAGATGTACCCACCTCTTGTTTCATTCCTTCATAGTTTGTGTACTCGAGAACTATGTTACAGAAGTTGAAGAAATCTTCTTTCGACCTTCTTTTCTTCGTCTTGCTCGGGGACCATAACTGAAAAGTAAACAAAAACCATATTGATTTCCGTATAACAAATGTAGTGGAGCATATGCAGCAACAAAACTTGCACCAGATTATGTACACTCAATCAAACACTGAATTCCTTTTTGTAGACATGTAAATTGGGAGGCTTGAGGGCTAAAGGATGTGATTTATTCAAAACAACCAATATCATATACACAAATTAGAGAATTATGTCAAACACTAAAAATATGCACCGAAATACATTCAGAATTAAATCCTACAGTTAATAAGTGATGGCACACATTCAGGTATATATCCATGTCCAATACTAGCAATAGACCAACAATTGAACACCTAGATTGGTGTTTGAGCAATGAAAGATAAACCAAAGAGGTTGCTTATGCTGATGTATACATTAAGCATTCAGTTTCAAGCTGGATAATGGAAACAAAACGTGGGCCACGTATTATCCTTGAAGCATGTCTATAACGATAATAGCATCCATGAACTGACTAACTGAATAATTCAATCAAGTTTAAATCCTTGACTGCCAGTTACATGAGCATGTAATCACAGTACTTAGATCACATTAAATTACAGTAATCACAGTACTTAGATCACATTAAATTACACCAAGTACTTCACTGAAATTCACTAATCACACTATGGCCTAGATTTTAATGGACGACATCACCAGCACCAAGTTTGAACAATCTGCGTGCATCTCATTGTACAATCAGGGTCAAGTACATCAATACCACACTTGCTTGCTAACAATGCACCTCCATTCAATAAAAACTTTCTAAAGTCAAAAGTGTAAGAGACACTAGATTGCACTCAGTTAAAATAACATCGCACTGAAATTTCAATGTCATTCTACAGTCCTCAGTGCTGTCTACATTAGGATTATACAAGTTTTTGTTTTAGATTTGTCCTAAAAAGAGAAGGAATATATATATCATATTCATAAAGTGATATCAAGCAGTATTTCCAAACCAATATCAACAATGATCAAGAGCTCCATCCTGTGGAAACAAGATTCTTTTTTGTAAGAAACTTTATGACGTTGGACTTTGCCAGCAGAGCACATGGCCAGCACTTGACATATCTTTACTTGCAATCTGGTAATGATATCAATCACTGATCAATATTCTAAAAGGAATACACCTAGATTCGATTTGGAGTGTTGGTCAAAAATCACTATAAAAGTGCTTCTAGTGCACCCTAGCATCAATTGAAAGTATCCTGCAGAAAATCAAAATGGAACCTGCTATGCAAATGATATTACGCAAGCAAACAAGGCCAGTGAACCAGGAAAACTTGGGGAGGCAGCGAGGTTTTCATTATGGGGAAGCCACAGTTCCCATCATGCCATGTTGGAATGTCCTATTTTTAGCCCAGTCAGCCATCTTGTCAACCTCAATACACGACCATTTCCAGGCGATTTTGAAGGATAATTTCAAGTCAGAGAGAAGGATAGAGCTTACCAAACAGATCCCTGGCCTCCACAGAAGACACTGGTAGGCATTTTGAGTAAGCGAGCCATTGAGGTTTAGGAAAATGAAGCAAATAATCAGACACTCCCTGCTGACTTGCCTGAGCTTCTCTGACCACGTGACCAGCTCATTGCATATTCATGAAAACAAAAGCTGCGCAGCCATAATGTTTGAATCAACATGGCTAGGAGTGAGGCCTTTCCCATCAATAACCTAACAAAACAGCCACACTAAAGGTGGATCAGGGCCCACATACTTTTGAATAGAGTATACACCGTCTAATTATCAAAATTAAACAGTTTGAAGTGAGAATCCACAAGCCTAGCAGCTGTCAAACTCGGCAACACCACGAGTCAACAACAGGATCTTGTCAATCCACGAATGGGAACACAACATTAGCAGTTTACAACCTGCTGTTTTACAACCTCATTCCGCTGCTAATGTACATTTACTGTAATAAGCAGGGCTACATTATCATCTAATGGCTTCGAATGCTGATAAATATTCAGATATACTCCTTCACCAACCTTTTATGTATAACATTAACCAGGCGAAGAAGTTCCAACAATGATTTAGAGGTCAGAAATCCAAATTAAGCATTTAAACCATAACATCAATCTACAACAAACATCTAGAAAGTAAACCTAAACAACGTTTAAACCTGGGGATAATTAGACAAGAGAAATATGATTCATTACACCGAGTCACTGACAAGAAGACTGAACTATGTCAAAAACAGTAGGAATAGAACTGACATGTAACAAAATGTCACGATGGGTGTAATCACAACAAACCTAGTAAGATGTCAAAATGTAGTATTTGCTGAAGTTTAAAGAGCAGAAACTGCCAAGTGGAGACGAGAAATGCGCCATATCTAGCCTAGATTTTATGCATCAATACCTGCTCAATGTTTTGAAGATCTGTGGTAACAAAGAACTACACCCTTAACATAGGGTAAATACAGAGACATTTTCATAGATAGCTCACTAATTCAATCAGGGTGTTGAGCAAACCGGTAAATGAGGTTGGTCTAGAGCAGAGAAGCTCTGTTGCTTCCACAGCCACTGGTTTCACAATCTTCTAACAATACTCACAAATCGCCATCTTGGATTTTCGGATCAGCCTCACCTCACTGCTCAGTAATTCGCTGATTACTCAACAACTACGCAATAGAATTGAACCGAATTAGGAATATAGCACAATTAGGGAACATTGAACATAATTCCAGCGATTTGTCCGATTTGATTGACATCTTGATATAGTTTGCAGTGTTGTTCTAACTCCCTGTACTGACAAGTGTCCATGATGCGTGAATTGGCAACAAGCCGTTATACCAACGGTGTCATCCCACATTTCTTAAGCCAACTAACTAATAATAGTCCACATCGGTGTAGGAACATAAGTAACACCAAATCCAGTGTCATGTTTACAAATCCTGTTGGCTTCAGGCGGTTGGGCGCCCCAAAAGATCCTCGTTCAATTTCACCTACATCCATAGCCGCCATATTGGCCTTTCACAACTCAGCAGATCTTTCTCTCAACAAAACATCAACTCAAGCCTAGAAAACAGCTAAAATATGTTCACTAACCTCGGATTCTGATGATCCTGACTTTCTTTTAGCCTTCGGTGCTGAAATTGAAAGAAAATAGTGGTTATTTCATCAGAAGGCACAAAAGTCAACCGGCTACTTTCAAGTGAAGCCATGTTACGAAGTTGACATACATGAAACGACGAAGTTATCAAATATTACTCAATTATCAATGAACTGTCATACACATTTCGAAAGACAACCATGTCAGGAACATTATGTATCAATTTGGTGAAAAAATACAGAAAACTTCAGCCGTAATACGAATAAATCAAATTGTGTTGATTTGGCTTGAAACGAAACTGATGTTTGTCAAGCTAAAATTGTTGTAAATCCACAAATAAACTGCACCAACCTTTAAAAACATCCTGCGACATTATGCTCCACGATGTTAGAAACAAAATTCAATACAAATGTCAAAGTAATCTTAAAGTTTTACTGCTCCTGCAGCGAGTTTTTAGGGAGACTCCTTCGTCGTTTGCCAAACGCTTTCATACGGAGCGGCGGACTGACAGTCTGGTCGAGGTCATGACCTGCATAAATTAGCATACGGTTTGACGTCATCTCCGTAAATGAATATTCGGCCAATTCCGTCACCGTAGTAAATTCCGCGAGGTGGCTTACGAAGACTACAGCGCCGCTTAACGACAAATTAGAAACAATTGACTGAGACGGGCAGGTAATTGAGCCCAGCGCCTACAGGTATGAAATAGTAGGGTAAAATGACGTAATTATGCAATACCGTATAAAGTTCTCGTGATTTTGATTCAAAGGTGTTCAGATTAGTTAATTTGTAAATAGCAGAATAATTATGGGCCTGAATATTGAATTTAAAAAAAAAGGCGGTGGGGGTAGCCAAATTAATTTCTATATATTGATATTTGTTGTATTAAAGTTTTTCACCGTGAGGTAACGTTAAAACAAAAATATGAACACTACGGATCCAGCACGCGCCCTGACTCAAAAAAGATTTGCCAGTCATTTTATAAGCCTGTGTGTGATATATATATATATACCATAGACTTTATGGCTGGTATGGGGGAGGGGGGGGGGGGGAGGGGGGGGGGGCATGGCCCAGACCCCCCCCCCCCCTTGGATCCACCAGTGCATAAATTATTCATAATGGCGACTCTTTTCTCATAAATTTTAACTCCATTTAATTCATATAGGATCCCATATAACATTTTTCCAATTATGCAGCTTTTTGCATTACCATAATTATGATAATAGTGTGTGAAACAAAAGTCAATGCTCGATGTTTATGATATTTTATTCACTGAACAATATATATATTGTGGTATGTTGTGCTATTGAGAAGTGGCCAACGGCAAAGCAGAATATGAACATCGCGTAATAAATAAATAAATATAAATATTGACATTTTCATATCACCCCTGTAAATTAAGGGGAAATCTGGTGATGGATGTATGATCCATAAGCCATGGTATTTTCAAACGCAATTTGTTAATAGTGACTAATAATCACACCTCAACATATAATCAATATACAACAGGTGGCTGTCCAGTCAATCAGTCAGCCATGCAGCTGAATCAGCCAAGCGTGGCGACCCATTTGGTCCTCGTATAAGTCCACACACATCAATAGCAGCTTCATTCTGTTTACTTTGTTTGCAGGGGTCCTGTCAGCTTGTCAGGATGGACACCAGCAGAAAAGTAATTTTGCATCTCATCATATCATTGGTCATCTTATGGGGTAACAATGCTTATCAGTACCCTTTCCAAGATCCAACCCTCTCATGGAATGACAGAGTAGATGACTTGGTAAAACGCTTGACTTTAGAAGAGATATCACTTCAGTCGGTCACCCGTTATACTGGCCAACCGCCCTCAATTCCCAGGTTAGGAATCAAACCGTATATATGGATCACGGAATGTCTCAGGGGTCATGCTCATGCCAATGGAACTGCTTTTCCCCAGGCTCTTGGGTTGTCTTCTACATTCAGGTATATAACACATTTCTTTTCTTTTAAAAGTGACACAAAAGCAGTGACTTTGCAAAAGTATTCTGCATTGAATTCATCAAATGGAACAAAATATTGCTTTGCTTTACAGGCAATAACTTCCTAAAACATTAACTGATGTTTTTCCTCTAATTGAAAATCGTATTTTTTATTTTTCATTAGTGTGACTGTTACAATTGAATACTTTTTAGCTTATAATATAACAGGCTTACTGAAGTTTTTGGGACCTGTCATCCCTTACCAGTTGGATCAACTCCACTCCTTTTCTACAATTTCTTTTTTTCCAGTCGTGAACTCATATTTAACATAGCCACTGTAATATCCACGGAAGTCCGAGCCATGAATAACTACATGAATGCATTAGGCCAATATGTGGTCTTCAATGGGTTAACCTGCTTCAGCCCTTTAATCAACATCATGAGACATCCTTTGTGGGGCAGAAATCAGGTATGATATTATGAATTATTGTGAATTTCCTTCATGCATGTAGGTTGTTGTATTTGTGTATTTTTTAAATTTAAAAACATATTTTGTCTGGATTACACAACCCATAACAGTTTCTCATGTGGTCCAGTTAAGGTCAAATTTACAACAAAAACAATGGTTCATTTCTTATAACTTTATTTTCAAAATTTTAGTTAAAATAAAATATTTTCTGTCCAGACTCTCTACCTTTGATCTTAATAGCTGTATATTAAGTTTTCTGGATTTCTCCCAAAGTTCTTGTACTTGTTTTACTGATATCCAGTCAATCCGTATCACATGCAAAATAATTACCTCCCTATTTCTTTCCTAGGAAACGTGGGGTGAAGACCCTTACCTAGTCGGGCAACTGTCGCAGCCGTATGTCAAAGGTCTTCAGGGAAACCACCCTCGTTATGTCAGAGTGACCTCAACTTGTAAGCACATGGATGCCTATGCTGGACCAGACAGCTACCCCATCACCAGATATGACTTCAATGCCAAAGTATGTCAAGGTCATTTATAGATCAGTCAAGGCCATTAACAAGGCAGTTATGTAATGCCTATCTAGCATTGTGTCACATAATTATGACCTCTTTGAACATGTCCATCACTTGCAGGTCAGCTTTTACCTGTTCAGGTTTCAGTTTAAGATAGACTTTTAAAATGGCTTTTTTACATTGTTGTAATGGTTGCCTTTCTATGATTTGGTTTTCTAGATGACAACAACAGATTGGAGAATGACTTTTTTGCCTGCCTTTAAAGCCTGTGTCAAAGCTGAACCTTTGGGTGCAATGTGCAGTTACAACAGGTATGCTTTCTTTTAATTCTCTAATTTCTGTAGAAGTGATGCATTTTACGTGTGCAGCCTAGAGTAAGTCAGTGAGTGTATTTATGGAATAAGTTAGTCGAGTCCTAAGGTGCTGCAGGAGTATTGGACTACTGACACTATACATACTTAATTCTGTTCTCCAACAGTGATATCATTTTCTTAAAAAAAGAAATAAATCTGTCAGTCTGTCTGTCATATGGTCTAGCCTGTTTTGTCTGTCTTATTTTGGCAATTGCGATTGCTTTTTTGTGCTCCTTTAGAAATTCTTCAGCTCAATGCATATTCTTGTATTAAACCTATTTTACTCAAAAGAATGTTAGCATCCATACTAGGTTATAGTTTTTACAATTTTCACTATCTTTGCAGTATCAATGGCATCCCGTCCTGTGCGAATGGTGCCATGCTGGATGGAATCTTGAAGAAGGAATTTGGTTTCTCTGGGTTCATCACAAGCGACAGTCACGCTGTGGGTTACATGATGACGCATCACAATTACACAAAAACCGTCGTTGAAACAGCACAGGCAGCCATCAGGGCGGGGGTTAACCTTGAAATTGAGACCACCATATTCTGGAGTTTGGTCGATGCTTATGAACAAGGTGCTCTGACAGAACAGGAGATCAGAGACAGTGTCAAGAAACTGTTTTATATAAGGTGAGGATTTTGTGCTTGTTGTCCAGTTCTCTTATCTTTCAATACCAAAAAAAGCACTTATGAAAAAAAAAAAAGGATCACTTGAAACCAAGTTTTTTCCAGATTACTAAAGCTTAGAGATTGCTAACAATTTGTCAAGCCTATTTACTTAAATATTCTTTACTTAGATATAAAACTAACAACTTAAAGTGACGAAGTATAAGTCAAAAAGCAGAATATAGTTTGGTTTGATATTGGCTGTAATTTCTGCTGTAAATGCTTTGAATTGGTGATGTCTTTACATGATCTGCTTGCTAGGGGCATTCACAAGTCAAAATATCTAACACAGTATGCGGCTGTTATTGGTAAAAGGCTCAGCTCAAGCCGACTGGTGTTTCCTTCATAATTAGCTGTCAGTTATTGCTTTTTTCCTGCAGAATGAGACAGGGAGAATTTGATCCGCCATCTATGAACCCATACATAAGTCTGAATTTGAGCAACATACAGACTCCCGAGAATCGTGATCTTGCTCTCAAGTCTGCCATGATGTCTTTTGTCTTGCTCAAGAACACTGATGGAGCGCTTCCAATCAAACAAAAAGTCAAGCAAATTGCTGTAAGTTTTTTTTGGTAATGACTGAGTCTTCATTTCTAATGAAAATGAAAAGTTCACACATTTGACAATAATGATGACTGGTGGCCTCAGAACTCAAAGACACCTGTACAATATCATGTGCAACACTAGTTACATGTAAGTGAGCAGTTGCTGTGTGTTAATTGTCTCTTAACTTTCAGTTTACTGATCTATAAATTTTCATTATATGTTAACCATATTAACGTAGGTAAGTAGGCAAGGTTTCAGACTTTCTTTTAGACTTGTAGACGTTGTTAGGCCGTAACTTGGGAGTTGTTGACCTCTCATTTGTTGTCTTTAGGTCCACTGTATCCTTACAGCATGCGTCGTAGCGGGTCAGTCAATGACCCTTGACCAGCAGGTGTTACTGATCTAATGATTGGATTAAATCCAATGGCGTCATACAGTTCTCATCATTGGGCTTATTGGTTTTACAAATGCCTGATATAATTGCTTGTATAGAGTGTATTTCGTCATTTTTTAACAAGTGTAAAACTTGTGTGTATTTTGGAAACAATATTTTCAGTTGGTGGGACCATTTGCAAACCGCATTGACTGGATGTATTCCAGCTACGCTCCAAGCATCCAGAAGCAATATGCGACAACAGTGTTCGAAGGACTTCGAGGTCGATTGTCATCAGTAACCAATATGAACCCTGTGTGCAACGACGTCTTCTGCAGAGATTATTCATTTTCTGCAATAAAGAACACTATTAAGGGATCAGATGTCATTATTCTTGCGTTGGGATTGTGTAAGTGTTTTCTACGAACCGTATAACTTGGCAAGACGCCTCCGAGTTAACATTTAATGTGATCGACATCCAGCTGAAATATAGAGCTCTCATGTAGAGTGCCAAGAAACTTGGTCCATGCATGCATCTTAAATAGGAATTATATGGCAAAGTAATGGATTGTTGTTCATTTTATATACTATAGCTATTTTATATAAATTATTTACTCATTTTTCGATTGTTTGCACTATACTCTCTGAATCTATATATGTCCTGTGATATGTTGACTGTGATGATTAATGAAGTATTATTCTTTTCTATTCTAATCTATTCTATTCTATACTTTGTGATTGACCAGTTCCATATTTAAAAACCTTTCATTTTTCTGCATATCAGCCGACATGGTAGAGGATGAAATGAAGGATCGCAAACACATGGACTTCCCTGGACGGCAGATGGACATTCTCATTGATGTTGTTGCAAACGGTGAGTAAGGGATGTTGTTGCAAACGATGGATATCTTGATAATAATGCAGGCAAACAGTCTAACAATTGTTTAGTGGCAATTTGCAAATGATGATACTGATGGACTGAAGTATGTATACTGTAGACTAAATGGATATACACCGTGTATTTTACAGTGAACTAATTCAATTCTCTCCTCTTAATTAACTCAAACCCAAAAGTTTAACAGATCATTAAAATTAAAATTATATATTCCAATAGTAAATCTTCGTCAGGTGATCCATTTTGATTGGATGTGGTATGCAATATATACTATCATGAAAGCTATTAAAGTTATTTTATTTCAGCTAACGGTGCAAAAGTTATTGTTCTTTTATTTAATGGGGGACCGATCAACATTTCATGGCTCAAATACAATCCTGGAGTCCACGCAATTCTGGAATGTTATTATCCTGGCCAGGCAACAGGGGATGCGGTGTACAGAAGTCTGACTGCCACGGGACCCCATAGCGTTCCTGCTGGCAGACTCACATCAACATGGCCTGTCTATCTCAATCAGGTAATGTTTGAAGGAGGGATCTTCTTTAACTTCTTAATAATATTATTGCCACATTCTATACACATTCGAACACGTCTGATTTAGTTCATAGTTTTGTATTGTAAACAGACCACCACCTGTACCACTTGAGCTAAAGGGAAATTCCCACAAGCCAAGCCAAGTAGGTGACCTAGTTGTACCGGGATCTTTTATGTACATTGCCACTATTACCAAAATAATAAAAAATTACTTTATTTTCCAAAAAATAGGAAACATCTACATATATTCAAAAACATACTCTCGATTGCACATAAACACAAATGATGGCTAAACAGTCAAATAGGAAAAGTTAAAAATTTATTGAAGAACAAAGGAAAAAGTAAAAAATTTGAAAATAATTATTGATAAACTTTTTATTGATCATTGTTGATGATTGATAAACTTTTTCATCGATTTCAGGTGAATGACATTACAAACTACACAATGATGGGCAACACGTACAGATACTTCCAATCAGAACCCTTGTACCCCTTTGGTTACGGCTTATCTTACTCTTCATTCAAGTATCTTGACCTTGAACTCAGCTCCAAGGTCATTCAGCCTGGTGATTCAGCCAAGGTCAAGGTCACTCTGGCAAATCTTGGACCTTATGATTCTGACGAGGTAGGCTATGCATCACGTAGCAGTTCATAATCAAGAAGTTTCTTATTCCTACTAGATATATGTATAAAATTTATGTAATATATATATGTATATTGTACTACTGTACTACATACTCCAGTGTCATTGATTGACTGGCATGACCTTGAATATCATTTCCAGTCATTTATTTGACCTTGCATCACCAGTGATACTCTATGATGAACTTGAGGTCAAGCTGCAAGTCCTTCTGTATAGGACTGATCTGCACTAGGAAAACTTTACTGTTATTTCTTTTATTAGGTTGTCCAGCTGTACATTTCTTGGCTAAATGCAAGTGTTCCTGTCCCTAAGCTCCAGCTGGCTGGCTTCGAACGTGTGTCTGTTGTCGTCGGCGAGAAGACCTCCTTAAAATTCACCATTTCATCTGAGCAAATGGAAGTTTGGGTTGAGGCCAAGAATGGCACGGTCATTCCATCAGGTAGGTTATTAATGAAATGACATTCCCTTTAGAAGATGACATCTGACTAATAACTGCGTGCATACTTAAATCTTTTTAAAGCTGGATTGTCACTCACTATGACAGTGGCAAAATTCTATTGCATTCATCTACCATCACCTTGCTGGGTTCACTGTCTATAAAATAAATAAACTTCACCTAGTATTTAATTTTTCATGCCTTCAAAACTCCCATATGTAATTACACAAACCAAGTGATGACGTCACAATACTCAACAATGGGTGATGATGCCATTTCCATTGTATTTCCAATGTTTTGGTCTTGATTTCTTTCAATGTATCATGTATATTTTGTAATTATTGCCTGACAGATTCATTAGCTTACACATATTTAGTGTGCCTTGATCAATTAAGGTGATTTTCAATCATTTGATGAAGTTTTAGAAAATAGTAATTTTGACAGACAGTGGAGCTTTAAGCGTTGTGATTTAAATAAAATGTGCTGATCTACACAATAATATTTAAATCATTTAGATCTTTAGATAACAGAATCAACTCTTCCTCGCAGTGTATGAGACCTGCAAGTTAAATTAATTAAACTTTTTGTGTAACTGGATAAAAATGACAGAATTTAATCACCATTAATTTTTTTAATTGCTTCCTTTTTTATTAACAGATCAAATTGCAGTGTATGTAGGAGGGCAGCAACCAAACCAAGTCACCAAAGCTAATTCAAATGTATTGAAGACTGTTCTGACCATCTCTCGTTCCTTTGATTACAACGCATTCCACTAGAGGGCAGGGTGGCCACCAAGAGCACCATCTATCTCTTTCCATGAATTTTTTATTGCACTGTGATGGGCTAATGGCTGAGCACTGTGTGCTGTCACGTATCAGCCCAGCGACCTAATTATGGACATAACTTGCTGTTTACCTAGTGAAACAAAGTTATTGGTTAAACTAAGTAGCCGATAGGGTAAAGACTTTAGAAATCTTCTCTTGAAAATACAAGCGAAATGGATTCATATTTTTATAGTTTAGTCAATTTTTCTGAATAACCTGCTTGTCAGAACAAGAATGGTGTAAACTCAGCACATGAACATCTAATTATTCTGTAATTCCATTGTTAGACCTTTAATACCATAAGCCAGCCTATAGACTATAAGAGAAATTGATTAATTTACTTTAGATGAGTAAACGAGCAAAATATGTACATAATTAGGTCGCTGAGCTGTGAGGTGATGACACACAGTGTGTGATGACACTTGGAAATTTTACTAAAGTTTTTACCTACTCATAACTGTCAATTTCAAGCATTAAAATACTGAGCAGATTTAAAATGTTCATGATTATTACAAAAATAAAAAAACTATTTCTGTGATTCAATGGACATATATTTACCATAATATTGAGACACATGAGAGAAATCTCAAATATTTTATAAAATGTATTTGATTGTATGTATGAGTACTTTGCAGGTTGTGTGAAAAGACTGTAAAGAAATAAATACTTTTTAAATAAAATAGTTTTAATATTTGCACCAGTCTGTAGCCTTGTTGATAATTCTGTAATTCAGAGTGAATTTCATTTCCACAGAAGGTCAACAGGAAAATTAAACAAAAAGTGTGCTTGAGTTGGTGGTTTGGGGGAATAGCATAACCCCCTTACCCCCACTCCCAAAAAAATAATAAAGGATCCCATATTACAAATTTTTCCCAATTATGCAGCTTTTTGCATTACTTTAATATTGTGTGAAACAAAAGTCAATGCTCGATGTTTATGATATTTTATTGACTCACTGAATGATATGCTATATATATTGATGGCATACATTTTACAAACTCTAAAGACTTTGTAGCCCGCACTGTTGTTTGCCACATTAAGCAGTGTGTTTAGTGTGCCGCCAGTTACCCAGGTACTTAGAAAGTCAAGTCAGGTAAATTCTCAGCAACTAAGTAATTCGTCCTGTTCTCTAAAATGTTATGACATCCCACCTCTCGACTCGACATCAACAATGTCAAATTTTGTGAATAATAATGCTTTCCACCTTATTCAGGAGGATTTGACACATTTCAAGGCAATGGGTAGTGTAGTGCTCTGTGGTGATTTTAATGCTAGGACAGGTAAACTTAGAGACTTTGTAAATATACCTGGTAGAGTGCATGAGCCTCATGAACTGACATCACAAACAGAATTCCCTTGCAATGATCGGTTTTCAGAGGACAGTAAAAGTCAATACCTACGGTAGAGAGCTTATAGCGCTTTGTAAATCTAGTCAAATGAGACTTATGAATGTTATTTTAACAATGATAGCTCCACTGGTCAATTCACTTGTTGCACATCTCGTGGCACTAGCCTTATAGACTATCTAATATGAAGATATGTGAGGAGTTCAGTAATGAGTATAATGTCAAATATAATCCAGATAAAACTGTATGTATGCTATTCAGTAAAAAAGAACAAAACAACATAGATATTCTCTGGATGGTAAACGTTTAGCTTGGGTAAAAACTGTAAAGTATCTAGGTAACTATTTAGACTGTGATATGTCAGAAAATACTGATGTCAGAATAAAAAGAAGTGACCTTGTTTATAGAGTTAATCACACCATCTCAACATTGGGGAAATGTAGAAAAGAAGTTACTGTAAATGTATTTAATACAAAATGTCATTTTTACGGTGCTCAAGCATGGAATTTATGTGACAGTAATATTGAACAATTTCAAACCATGTGGAACAGATGTACAAGGCGAATATTAGAGGTTCCATCAACAACCCATCGTAATTTGCTTCCTGGGTTAGTTGGGAGACTAAGTGCCTTAGAGCAAATTTACTGTAGATTTATTAAAATGGTACAAACTATGTTAAAATCTGCAAATGTTAAATTTAAATTTATTTATGAAAAAGCACTGTTAAATGTAAACAGTATAATTTATTCAAATTTGACACTGATCTCAAAAGGTATTGGATGCAGTATTGAGCAACTGTTAAATGACAGTATTGTTCAGACCAAAAGGTGCTTATATAAAAGATATGCTGATGTAGAGCCAGTAGTTGGGACAGATTATTGAACTGTTAAATATTGTTCGCACAGATGCAGCCACAGTAGACGGGTTCACTAGAGATGACCTAAAGTCATATTGCACTTTATATTTACAGCATAGAGCGCAGCATTTTTTATTTATTCACTTATGTTTTTATTCACTTTTGTTTTTATCTGTTATGTTTTTAAAGTTTTATAACATTTACAATATATTTTGATTACCAATATTTTTGTACTATACACCATGAATTGTATCTTACTATGCATGTGTGTGAATAAACATATTTAAAAAAATATATATGTGACTTTTACTTTTTCAATAAGCTGAAGATTTTCGAACTGCCCCCTCTCACTGTTGAGTCGGATCACAGGCCACTTTCATTTCACTTTGAAATAGAAACTGAAACCTCTTTAACAAATGACAGACAAATCGAACAATCTTACAGGTTAACTAAGCAATTTTACAGATATATATATGAGGAAAACAGAACTGGTAGCTACCTATCCTCCCTTGAGAGTGATAAATGCTTAACATTTCTGGAGGAGCTCACAGACACCATTATAGAGAATAACTGTGTAGATGATGCTGTGAGTGGTATGTATAACTATCTAGAGTGCAATATCAGACAATTATGTAAAAAAGTATCAAAAAGGCATCAAAAATAAATTTCCAAGTAATCCCTGGTTTGATTCTGAATGTAAGACATTAAAACGCTCTCTGAATGACTATGCTATATTGAAAGACTTAAATGATAATCAGTATAGAAAATTACTACATGTTAAAGAAAAGGTATAAATCAGTTATTCAAAGGAAAAAAAGAGAACATCAAAATAGGATTCGTGATGAATTAGAAAATTTTCATTCTGCTAATCAAAATGACTTCTGGAGGTTCTGGGACAAGCTTAAGCAACGTAATAGCACCACTACACCTAGAGGCAAATTAACACTACAAACATTTGAATCCTATTTTTCTATTATACAAAGTCCTCCAGACGATATTAGTATAAACTTCGATTCAACTTCCCTGCATTCAACCAGATCCCTAATTGCTATACAAGATTTTGAAAATGGTAAATCACCTCACATAACTGATGCTCCTATCACAATCGTTGAAGTAGATAAACTGATTAAAAACCTAAAACTGAAAAAAGCTCTGGGTATCAATGGAATTAGTAATGAATTCTTTAAATGTGCATCACGCACTCTACTAGTCTCTCTTACCACACTTTTCAATTACATTTGGGATAAAGGGATCTTCCCTGACAAATGGTCTGAGGGTACAATTCAACCTCTGCATAAAAAGGGCTCACATGATACCGGATAACTATCGTAAGTTAACAATGATGGCATGTATGGGCAAAATATTTGAGTCAATACTAAATGAGAGATTTGTGTTCCAAAGTGAGGTACTTAATGTTAACGACCAAAATCAATTTGGTTTTTGTAAAAATCGCAGGACGACTGATAATGTATTTATTATAGACACCATTACTTCTTACCAAAAAAATGCTAAGAAACCATTGTATGTAACTTTCATTGATTTCACAAAGGATTTTGACTTCATTAATAGAGACCTGTATTTCAAGCTACTAAAGCAGGGATTTGGAGGAAAACTAGTCAAAATACTTATGAGTATGTTCTCAAAAGCCAATGCATGTGTTAGATGGGAAGGGCAACTTGGTGAAAAGATCGACAGCACACATGGTGTGTTGCAGGGAGGCATTATCAGCCCTAAGCTGTTCAACTTTTTCCTAGCTGACTTAGATGAATTCCTAGATCAAAATCATGCTGTTAAAGTGAATGGAAATACTTTCGCTCACTTAGTATATGCTGATGACTTAGTTCTACTATCTGACAGTAATACAGGAATGCAAACCTTGCTGAGCAATGTGCAAATATTCTGCCAAAATGGCATCTAATTGTGAACACAAGTAAAACTAAAGTAATGATTTTTAACAAAAGAAATAAAACTTGCAGTAAATTCATGCTTGAGAGCCAAGAATTGAAAATAGTTGACACATATAAGTATCTTGGACATGTACTATGTACTTCTCGTAACATACACTCGAAGATGTACCAAAATCTAGCAACTCAGGCACAAAGAGCATTACATTTGCTAAATGATAACTTAAAAACAACTGTAGGTTTCATGGCACCTAAATTAGCTTTAAAGATGTTTGACACACATGTTCCCCCTATTCTAGAGTATAACAGTGAAATGTGGTTTAGTAATAAAAAGATAGATGAGGTAGAAAAGATCCAGTTAAAGTTCTTGAAAAATATTCTAGGTGTTAGAAACCAAACCTCAACAGTAGGAATCTTAGCTGATACTGGAAGATATCCTCTGATAGTTAGACAACATGTATCAGCTATCAAATATTTACAGAGACTTAATTCCAACATTTGCCCACTTATGGTAAAAAACTGCTATGACATTCAAAAGCAATTAAAAACTTTGGGATCATTGTGCTGGTATAGTAGTCTAGATATTATTCCATTTGCCTTGGCTACTTTTTTGGATATTTGATTTAGAGGATATTTGATTTAGATGAGGCTTCCACGTTCAGTGTTTATCTAAGATTATTCCAAGATACTTAAATTCATCAACAAATTCTATCATAAGGACGTTTGTGCCTACCTAATTCTATTTTCAAGTTATGGGAGCTAAGCCTGAATCTGGCAATGTTACCAGTTACAGTAAAGTGATTTTGGTAAACCTAGATATAGGTAAGGTTCTAAACGCACGTCTTTTTTAAGTTCTTAGTTTGGGGTATTTATTTGTGTCATTGATTTCAGCAAAGAGATTAAACTGGGCTTTACTGTAGAGCATCGTTGGAACTTAGTCTATGTTTTGCAATTCATTTATGTTGTTATCCTGTATAACTTTCATTAGCTTAAAAAAACTTCCTGCCTTATGATATACTTAAAACTATATATAAATCACTGATTTTGCCCTACCTTACTTATGCGATAATAGTCTGGGGTTCTGTGTCCGAGCGACTGTTCAAACTACAAAAGCATTCTGTTAGAGTCATCTCAAATGCTAAATACAATGCACACACTGATCCTCTTTTCAAGTATCTCTCCCTCCTCAAGTTAAGTGACATATATCTAGTACAGCATTACAAATTTATATACAAGATAGAAAATCAAATGTTACCGATGTATTTCATGTCCTCATTGTTTGTCAGAAATAGTGAAGTACATAATTATGATACAAGACATGCGAGAGACTTTAGGATACCTTTAAGTAGACATGCCTTCATAAAAAATAGTATTAGGTTCCACATTCCGTGTATTTATAATAATATCCCACTTTGCATTAAAGAAAAAAATAGATACACACAGTCTTCCTGGCTTCACTAAATATATCGAACACTTTCTATTAGACACATATAAATCTGATTGCGAGACACAAAATTGCTACATCTGCCAAAATAATCTAAATAAATAGTATACTATAGTACTTTGCCCCTGCAGCTAAGTTGGGGGGCATAAATCCCTTATGAAATGTATTGCTTTTTTTGTTATACAGTTTCTTTTTCATCATCATCCTACTAAATCAAGGTCGCACTCATCAAAATATATGTATACATATCATGCATCATCATCAAGAAATCATGTGCATATCATGTATCATCATCAGTGTATCTTGTATATGGAGCTTGCATGGGTCTCTCTATTAATCCTTGGGTGGCATCATGCAAGCGACAATATTTGTCTTTATGATGCCACCCCACTTATTGTAACTATTTTGTTATGATAAATGAATAAAATTTCTTGAGTCTTCTTTATTGTTATGTACCCCCTGAAGAACGTATATGCGATAAATGTAACCTGCAACTTGTAGAAGATGAATTACACTGTCTGATGATCTGCCCTAAATGGAAAGAAACAAGAGTGCCCCTTATCAAGGTAGCATTTGAACAAACAAACGCTTTCATGGTTATGAGTGTAGAAAGCCAATTCCAGGAATTATTAACCAGTAAAATTGGCACTAGGCCAGTTTCTCAGAGTTTCCTTGAAAATAAATGAATGATATTATCTCCCAAGTTACATAATATAAGAGACTATGATCTCTTGTCCTGGGTGACGGGTGGCCCCCTGAATGTCACTGCTTGTCTGTGCATGTCTGTATATATATATATATATGTTTGTGTTGTATGGCTTTTGTGGTTGGTGCTATGTCTTGTAATTTGTAATTAATGTACAGTGACTGGTGCTGCTTCTTATGTTGTACATTTGTATATATTATAGGAGATGATTGTTTTTAATTATCGTACTATTTAGTGATACAGTTCAATGTGTATTTATGTGTAGAAACATTACAATATTTTAGAGACTATACATACATAGCTCTTTAACAATCAGTATTATTTTAACATGTGATTTTTACATTATGGTGCATATTAAAATATTCATTATGTATATATATTGTAACTTCATGTTGTATCATTCTTGCATTGCTTTCTTTAGTTTTCTTTCTGCTATTCTATTGTACATACTTGATGTTTTTGATGTTTTAACTTGACGCATGTATCTTTTTGATATGGATTTGTCAATAAAGTTTATATATTGTGGTATGTCGTGCTATTGAGAATTGGCCAACGGCAAAGCAGAATATGAACATCGTGTAATAAAAAAATAAATATAAATATTGACATTTTCATTGGATGTATGATCCATAAGCCATGGTATTTTCAAACGCAATTTGTTAATAGTGACTAATAATCACACCTCAACATGTAATCAATATACAACAGGTGGCTGTCCAGGCAATCATTTTGGTGACCCATTTGGTCCTCGTATAAATCCACACACATCAATAGCAGCTTCATTCTGTTTACTTTGTTTGCAGGGGTCCTGTCAGCTGGTCAGGATGGACACCAGCAGAAAAGTCATTTTGCATCTCATCATATCATTGGTCATCTTTCGGGGTAACAATGCTTATCAGTACCCTTTCCAAGATCCAACCCTCTCATGGAATGACAGAGTAGATGACTTGGTAAAACGCTTGACTTTAGAAGAGATATCACTTCAGTCGGTCACCCGTTATACTGGCCAACCGCCTTCAATTCCCAGGTTAGGAATCAAACCGTATATATGGATCACGGAATGTCTCAGGGGTCATGTTCAAGCCAATGGAACTGCTTTTCCCCAGGCTCTTGGGTTGTCTTCTACATTCAGGTATATAACACATTTCTTTTCTTTTAAAAGTGACACAAAAGCAGTGACTTTGCAACAGTATTCTGCATTGAATTCATCAAATGGAAAAAAAATATTGAAAATATATTGCTTTACCTTACAGGCAATAACTATAGTTCCCTAAAACTTTAACCGATGTTTTTCCTCTAATTGAAAATCGTATTTTTTATTTTTCATTAGTGTGACTGTTACAATTGAATACTTTTCAGCTTATGATATAACAGGCTTACTGAAGTTTTTGGGACCTGTCATCCCTTACCAGTTGGATCAACTCCACTCCTTTTCTACAATTTCTTTTTTTTCCAGTCGTGAACTCATATTTAACATAGCCACTGTAATATCCACAGAAGTCCGAGCCATGAATAATTACATGAATGCATTAGGCCAATATGTGGTCTTCAATGGGTTAACCTGCTTCAGCCCTTTAATCAACATCATGAGACATCCTTTGTGGGGCAGAAATCAGGTATGATATTATGAATTATTGTGAATTTCCTTCATGCGTGTGCATTTTTGTATTTAAAAACATATTTTGTCTGGATTACATAACCCGTAAAACAGTTTCTCATGTGGTTCAGTTAAGGTCAAATTTACAATAAAAACAAAGATTTATATGTTTAGTGAATTTCTTATAACTTTGTTTTCAAAATTATAGTTAAAATAAAATATTTTTGTATTTGTGCATTTTTTTAATTTAAAAACATATTTTGTCTGGATTACACAACCCGTAAAACAGTTTCTCATGTGGTTCAGTTAAGGTCAAATTTACAATAAAAACAAAGATTTATATGTTAAGTGAATTTCTTATAACTTTGTTTTCAAAATTATAGTAAAAAATAAAATATTTTTTTATTTGTGCATTTTTTTAATTTAAAAACATATTTTGTCTGGATTACACAACCCGTAAAACAGTTTCTCATGTGGTTCAGTTAAGGTCAAATTTACAATAAAAACAAAGATTTATATGTTAAGTGAATTTCTTATAACTTTGTTTTCAAAATTATAGTTAAAATAAAATATTTTTGTATTTGTGCATTTTTTTAATTTAAAAACATATTTTGTCTGGATTACACAACCCGTAAAACAGTTTCTCATGTGGTCCAGTTAAGGTCAAATTTACAATAAAAACAAAGATTTATATGTTAAGTTCATTTCTTATAACTTTATTTTCAAAATTATAGTTAAAATAAAATATTTTTTGTCCAGACTCTCTACCTTTGATCTTAATAGCTGTATATTAATTTTTTTGGATTTCTTCCAAGGTTCCTGTAATTGTTTTGCTGATATCCAGTCAATCCGTATCACACGCAAAATAATTATCTCCCTATTTCTTTCCCAGGAAACGTGGGGTGAAGACCCTTACCTAGTCGGGCAACTGTCGCAGCCGTATGTCAAAGGTCTTCAGGGGAACCACCCTCGTTATGTCAGAGTGACCTCAACTTGTAAGCACATGGATGCCTATGCTGGACCAGACAGCTACCCCATCACCAGATATGACTTTAATGCCAAAGTATGTCAGGTTCATTTATAGATCAGTCAAGGTCATTAACAAGGCAGTTATGTAATGCCTATCTAGCATTGTGTCACATAATTATGACCTCTTTGAACATGTCCATCACTTGCAGGTCAGCTTTTACCTGTTCTGGTTTCAGTTAAAATGGCTTTTTTACATTGTTGTAATGGTTGTCTTACTATGATTTGGTTTTCAAGATGACAACAACAGATTGGAGAATGACTTTCTTGCCTGCCTTTAAAGCCTGTGTCAAAGCTAAACCTTTGGGTGCAATGTGCAGTTACAACAGGTATGCTTTCTTTTAATTCTCTAACTTCTGTAGAAGTGATGCATTTTATGGGATAAGTTAGTCGAGTCCTAAGGTGCTGCAGGAGCATTGAACTACAGTCACTATACATACTTAATTCTGTTCTCCAACAGTGATATTATTTTCTTAAAAAAGAAATAAATCTGTCAGTCTGTCTGTCACATGGTCTAGCTGTCTGTTTTGTCTGTCTTATTTTGGCAATTGCGATTGCTCTTTGAAATCCTTCAGCTCAATGCATATTCTTGTAGTAAACCTATTTTACTCAAAAGAACGTTAGCATCCATACTAGGTTATAGTTTTCACAATTTTCACTATCTTTGCAGTATCAATGGCATCCCGTCCTGTGCAAATGGTGCCATGCTGGATGGAATCTTGAAGAAGGAATTTGGTTTCTCTGGGTTCATCACAAGCGACAGTAACGCTGTGGGTTACATGATGACGCATCACAATTACACAAAAACCGTCATTGAAACGGCACAGGCAGCCATCAGGGCGGGGGTTAACCTTGAAATTGAGACCACCATATTCTGGAGTTTGGTCAAGGCTTATGAACAAGGTGCTCTGACAGAACAGGAGATCAGAGACAGTGTCAAGAAACTGTTTTATATAAGGTGAGGATTTTTTGCATGTTGTCCGATTCTCTTATCGCTGAATAAAAAAAAGAAGCACTTTAACAAAAAAAAAAAAAAGAATCACTTAAACCATATATTTTTTTCCAAGATTACTAAAGCTTAGACATTGCTAACAATTTGTCAAGCCTGCTTACTTAAATAATCTTTACTTAGTTGAACAACATAAAGTGACAAAGTACAAGTCAAAAAGCTTGTTTGAAATAAAATAAAATTTTATTTTGTGTTAAGATGCTGGTGATATGCTAAAAAAAATAAAATAAAAAATTATTCGTGTTATGGTGCTGGTGATATGCAGACTATAGTTTGGTTTGATATTGGCTGTAAGATCTGCTGTAAATGCTTTGAACTGGTGATGTCTTTACATGATCTGTTTGCTAGGGGCATTCACAAGTCAAAAGATCTAACACAGTATGCGGCTGTTATCGGTAAAAGGCTCAGCTCAAGCCGACTGGTGTTTCCTTCATAATTAGCTGTCAGTTATTGCTTTTTTTCCTGCAGAATGAGACAGGGTGAATTTGATCCACCATCCATGAACCCATACATAAGTCTGAATTTGAGCAACATACAGACTCCCGAGAATCGTGATCTTGCTCTCAAGTCTGCCATGATGTCTTTTGTCTTGCTCAAGAACACTGATAGAGCGCTTCCAATCAAACAAAAAGTCAAGCAAATTGCTGTGAGTTCTTTTTGGTAATGACTGAGTCTTCTTTTTTAATGAAAATGAAAAGTTCACACATTTGACAATAATGATGACTGGTGGCCTCAGAACTCAAAGATACCTGAACAATATCATGTGCAACACTAGTTACATGTAAGTGAGCAGTTGCTGTGTGTTAATTGTCTCTTAACTTTCAGTTTGCTGATCTATAAATTTTCATTATATGTTAACCATATTAACGTAGGTAAGTAGGCAAGGTTTCAGACTTTCTTTTAGACTTGTAGACGTTGTTAGGCCGTAACTTGGGAGATTGTTGACCTCTCATTTGTTGTCTTTAGGTCCACTGTATCCTTACAGCATGCGTCGTAGCGGGTCAGTCAATGACCCTTGACCAGCAGGTGTTACTGATCTAATGATTGGATTAAATCCAATGGCGCCAAACAGTTCTCATCATTGGGCTTATTGGTTTTACAAATGCCTGATATAATTGCTTGTATAGAGTGTATTTTGTCATTTTTTAACAAGTGTAAAACTTGTGTGTATTTTGGAAACAATATTTTCAGTTGGTGGGACCATTTGCAAACCGCATTGACTGGATGTACTCCAGCTACGCTCCAAACATCCAGAAGCAATTTGCGACAACAGTGTTCGAAGGACTTCGAGGTCGATTGTCATCAGTAACCAATATGAACCCTGTGTGCAACGACGTCTTCTGCAGAGATTATTCATTTTCTGCAATAAAGAACACTATTAAGGGATCAAATGTCATTATTCTTGCGTTGGGATTGTGTAAGTGTTTTCTACGAACCGTATAACTTGGCAAGATGCCTCCAAGTTAACATTTAATGTGATCGACATTCAGCTGAAATATAGAGCTCTCATGTAGAGTGCCAAGAAACTGGGTCCATGCATGCATCTTAAATAGGAATTATTGATAAAGCAGGTCTATTAGTCATGTTACCAAGAGCTTGCTATGTTTGTGTGTGTAAAAATGATTAAAAATGTAATGAATGACAATGAACACTCACTTTACTCCAAATATGTCCTATTAAAATCTGGCAAATGATTTAGTATTCCGAGATATCGAACAAGGAGATATAGCAAAGCCTTTGTACCATCAGGTATTAAAATTGTTTAATTATATGGCAAAGTAATGGTCGAGTAAATTGTAGTTAATTTTTATATACTATAGCAATTTATATAAATTATTTACTAATGTTCGATTGTTTGCACTATGCTCTCTCAGTCTAAAACGAGTTTCATCCTGTGATATGCTGACTGTGATGATTAAAAAGAATTATTCTATTCTTTTCTATTCTAATCTATTGTATTCCATACTTTGTGATTGACCAGTTCTATATTTAAAAACCTTGCACCTTTCTGCATTTCAGCCGACACGGTAGAGGATGAAATGAAGGATCGCAAACACATGGACTTCCCTGGACGGCAGATGGACATTCTCATTGATGTTGTTGCAAACGGTGAGTAAGGGATGTTGTTGCAAATGATGGATATCTTGATAATAATGCAGGCAAACAGTCTAACCATTTTTTAGTGGCAATTTGCAAATGATGATACTGATGGACTGAAGTATGTATACTGTAGACCAAATGGATATACACCATGTATTATACAGTGAACTAATTCAGCTCTCTCCTCTTAATCAACTCAAACCCAAAAGTTTAACAGATCGTTCAAATTTAAATTATATATTCAAATAGTAAATCTTTGCATAAATCAAAATTTTGCCTGTCGTAAATTTGTCAGGTGATCCATTTTGATTGGATGTGGTATGCAATATATGCTATCATGAAAGCTATTAAAGTTATTTTATTTCAGCTAACGGTGCAAAAGTTATTGTTCTTTTATTCAACGGTGGACCGATCAACATTTCATGGCTCAAATACAATCCTGGAGTTCACGCAATTCTGGAATGTTATTATCCTGGCCAGGCAACAGGGAATGCGGTGTACAGAAGTCTGACTGCGACGGGACCCCACAGCGTTCCTGCTGGCAGACTCACATCAACATGGCCTGTCTATCTCAATCAGGTAATACTTGAAGGAGGGATCTTCTTTAACTTCTTAATAATATTATTGCCACATTCTATACACATTCGAACACGTCTGATTTAGTTCATAGTGTTGTATTGTAAACTGACCAGCACCTGTACCACTTGAGCTAAAGGGAAATTCCCACAAGCCAAGTGAAGTAGCCGAGGTAGTTGTACCGGGATCTTTTATGTACCATATAATAAAAATTACTTTATTTTCCAAAAATTGGAAAATATGTTAAGTGGCATCTACATCTATTCAAAAACATACATTCTTGATTACACATAAACACGAATGATGGCTAAACATAGTCAAATAGGAAAAGTTAAAAAATTTAGTGAAGAACAAAGGAAAAAGTAAAAAATTTGAAAACAATTATTGATAAACTTTTCATTGATCATTGTTGATGATTGATAAACTTTTTCATCTATTTCAGGTGAATGACATTACAAACTACACAATGATGCGCAACACGTACAGATACTTCCAATCAGAGCCCTTGTACCCCTTTGGTTATGGCTTATCTTACTCTTCATTCAAGTATCTTGACCTTGAACTCAGCTCCAAGGTCATTCAGCCTGGTGATTCAGCCAAGGTCAAGGTCATTCTGACAAATCTTGGACCTTATGATGCTGACGAGGTAGGCTATACATCACGGAGCAGTTCATAATCAAGAAGTTTCTTATTCCCACTAGATATATAATATTATATATATTACATAAATTTTATACATATATTGTGCTACTGTACTACATACTCCAGTATCATTGATTGACTGGCATGACCTTCAAAAATAGTCTTGAATTGCTATTTGAATATCATTTCCACTCATTTATTTGAATTGATCTTGCATCACCAGTAATACTCTATGATGAACTTGAGGTGAAGCTGCAAGTCCTTTTGTATAGGACCGATCTGCACTTGGAAAACTTTACTGTTATTTCTTTTATTAGGTTGTCCAGCTGTACATTTCTTGGCTAAATGCAAGTGTTCCTGTCCCTAAGCTCCAGCTGGCTGGCTTCGAACGTGTGTCCGTTGTCGTCGGCGAGAAGACCTCCTTAAAATTCACCATTTCATTTGAGCAAATGGAAGTTTGGGTTGAGGCCAAGAATGGCACGATCATTCCATCAGGTAGGTTATTAATGAAATGACATTCTACGACATCTGACCAATAACTGCGTGCATCATTAAATCTTTTTAAAGCTGGATTGTCACTCACTATGACAGTGGCAAAAATCTATTGCATTTACTTCATTGTCTTCTACTGATTACCTACCATCCAGAGCCTTGCTGGGTTTGCTATCTCTCTATAAAATAAATAAACTTCACCTAGTATTTAATTTTTCATGCCATCAAAACTCCCATATGCAAAAAAACCAAGTGATGATGTCACAATACTCAACAATGGGTGATGATGTGATTTCCATTGTATTTCCAATGTTTTAGTTTTGATTTCTTTCAATGTATCATGTATTTTTTGTAATAAATGTCTGACCGATTCATTAGCTTACACATATTTAGTGTGCCTTGATCAATAAGGTGATTTTCAATCATTTGATGAAGTTTTAGAAAATAGTAATTTTGACAGACAGTGGAGCTTTAGGGTTCCGATGTAAATAAAATGTGCTAATCTACACAATAATCTTTAATCATTTAAATCTTAAAATATCATAGAATCAACTCTTCATCACAGTGCATGAGACCTGCACGTTAAAGTAATCAAACTATTTCTGTAACTGGATAAAAATGACAGAATTAAATTACCATTTTTTAATTGCTTCCTTTTTATTAACAGATCAAATTGCAGTGTATGTAGGAGGGCAGCAACCAAACCAAGTCACCAAAGCTAATTCAAATGTATTGAAGACTGTTCTGACCATCTCTCATTCCTTTGATTACAACACATTCCACTAGAGGGCAGGTAGCCAACCACCAAGGGCGCCATCTATCTCTTTCCATGATCTTTTTATTGTACTGTGATGCTGAGCACTGTGTGCTGTCACCTATCAGCCCAGCGACCTAATTATGGACATAACTTGCTGTTTACCTAGTGAAACAAAATTATTGGTAAAACTAAGCTGATAGGCTGAGTAAAGACTTCAGAAATCTTCTCTTAAAAATACAAAAGAAATGGATTTTTTTTTTTTAGTTTTAGTCAATTTTTCTGAATTACCTGCTTGTCAGAACAAGAATTTCGTAAACTCAGCACATGAACATCTAATTATTCTGTAATTCCATTGTTAGACCTTTAATACCAAATTGGTTAATTTACTTTAGATGATCAAACGAGCAAAACATGTACATAATTAGGTCGCTGGGCTGTGAGGTGACAACACAGTGTGTGATGACACTTGGAAATTTTCCGAAAGTTTTTACCTACTTATAACTGTGTCAATTTCAAGCATTAAAATACTGAGCAGATTTAAAATGTTCATGATTATTACCTATTTCTGTGACAATGGACGTATATTTACCACAATGCTGAGACACATGAGTAACCTCCTTCCCCCACTCCCAAAAAACATGTTTTTTAAAAGCTCTGAGAATCTGCCATTTTGCAAGGCGATTATGGTTTGCTCACTTGCTATGAAATTTTGCATCAGGTCATTGTCTGGATTTTATGTCCAAATGACAGGAAATTAATAACCATACTACGGCTGAGGGTATTGTGATCGCCTGTGGTGTCTGTCTGATGGACTGTCTGTCTGTTCATCACCCTTGTAGAAGCAATAACTCCACTTGTATTGATCCTAGGATCATGCAACAACAGGAATTATGCCTTAGGGGGTGACATTGACCTATTTTTAAGGTCACAAGGGTCAGTTGTCTGATGAAGCCTTGGGAAATCATGTTATCACTCCATGCTTGTGCAGCCTGCATCTGGAGGAAGTTGTATGGTCTGCAGGAAATGGGCACACTTTCTGCAGTGGATTCTTGCTGCTAATGTCTCAGTGCTTCTGGGTCTGAAGCTTAGCTTATATGACCAGCTGCCAGAGGCAGACATAATTATGAGTTGATAAGGCTGCTTAGAGTCCGCTCCATGTTACACTTGCTTCAAAGCACCTCCAATTGAACGTCTCGTGCAACCAACATCCAGCTGGGTTAATTGTAGCTGATAAAAAGTGCCCGGGCCAGGGATCGGTCCTAGGACCTTCTGCGTAGCCGGCCAATATGGAATTGACGGATACCTTAACCATTAGCTAGGCCACCCAGCTTCTATTGTCCATCTAACAATGTATAAGTTGGAAAAAACCAAGCTTGATTATTTTAAACCAATGCCAATATTAAGGAAAGAAACAGTTGAATGTAGGTTTGTCAGAACCAATGCTGATTATTCAGGAAGTGCTCAAAATAAGTTGGTGTCGCACGAATTGTGCATGCGTATATAATGTTTGCCTGAGGCATCACCACTTCCTATCTATCTAAACGTGAACCAAAACTAATAACATACATCAACTCCCTGAAACAAGGATATAATAGACAGCAGGAATAGGACGGTGAAGGTCACAAACCAAGAAGTAAATTACAAAATGAGAACATGACAAAGCAGTAAGATATAAGATTCAGATTCAGATTCAGATTCAGATTTTTTTTATTTTGCTAAAAAATATTTACAATTTATTTAATATTTTCATTTATAAACATTTGTTTCGCATGGAGACAATAAATATATTTTATTGCTAGCATGAGGCCACCTGGAGAGATCCATTAATATTACATAGTGAACATTAAATCAAACACAATATGGAAATTACTCTTATCAGTAGTAGTTTCATCTACGTTACTCATCTCAAGTTAAAGAATATATTGTTGGAAAGTATTATGAAGAAGCAGTAGGATGAACATTAGTACATAAATAGCAATTTTCAATACTGCAGTCTGCGGAATAAGATGCTACAATGCTATTTTTCACATATTTCTTAAATCCATCTAAACTATGTGTTTCTAGTTTTTCTCTGTAAGTTATGGACATATTATTAAGGGTTTTTGATAAATCTATACTTAATACTCTGTTTTGCAAATTCATGTTTAATTAAGGGAAGTTGTAGCTGACCAGCTATTCAAGTTTCATAGTAATGAGGATCATCTCTAAATAGCAGTAGCAAATCAAGAAAATATTGTGGCAAGGCATTGTTGAATCGTTTGTGGCAGAATTTCAGGTCACACAGTGCACAAATATCATGGAATTTTAAAAGATTTAGTTTTTTAAATAAACCACTGGTATGACAATTATATTTACTGTTAGTAAGAGCTCTGACAGCTTTTTTTGTAAAATGAATATATTTTGACATTGCCAATCCCAAAGAAGAGATCCATAGTTTAAGTGTGATAACACAAGGGAATTGTATATATGTAACGAGGCACAGAGAGGCAACATATTTTTTAATCTGTGCATAACGCCTACTGTTTGTGACAATTTCTTTGTAATCATATCACGGTGAGCTTTCCAATTTAGATGTCTATCTAACATTATGCCAAGGAAGTTAAATTCATTGACAAATTCAATAACAGTCTTCTATTTTAATAGTAGGAATTTGAACTCTTCTTTGGGGTGCATGGAAAATCATGGCTTTCGTTTTGCTTTTGTTAATAGATAGCTTATTTGCCTTCATCCAATTGCTATAACAGAGCTATAAAGTAACCTGAAGGGCTTCACGACTAGAAAACTACGAGGGAACTAATACAATACTAGAATATTACATATCAGTCTCATAGTAGCACCGAGGGTGGTGGATCTTCGACTGGTGGTCAGTGGGCACAATGGCGTTAAAACCTTTTTGTCCAAATGGTCAAGTGCAAGTTGCAACACACACAACTGTCACTTTAATTGACAGCTGGCTTGCTAAAATTTGTAAATATTTTGACTGAATCATTTGAGTGTGGCTAATCCCATTAATATGAATCTGAGTAGTTGAGTGTGGCTCAGATGCATCCACTGCTTTTGAGCATGGTATTAATTTAGCTGTGGATTAAGAAAGTAATCCACGAATAGTCTTGTACAAAGAAGGCTATCCTATCCTATCCTGTCCTATTAGCATAATTATCTCCTGTGGAACATTGGAAGTACAGGTGAGCAGACAGACAAAATGACAGCTGGACAAATATGGAAAATTCTCAAATTGCTACTGTATTTCACTGACATCCATTAACTTTTGAAAATAAATTGTTTATGTTTTGTAACTATATTGTCATAATGTTTGCATGTAAGAATCGTGAATAATTATATGTATGTAAAAATAACTAAATAAATGGCAAAAATATGGTAATTTGCCCCTTTGTCCACAATCTATATTTACACACTAATTACTATCTAAATCAGTTCACAGTTAACAGTGAAAATTTTACATTTAGGTCACCTTCAAGTGGAGAAATCTGGAAAAGTGGGAGCCATTGGGGGGGGGGGGGGGATCTTGGCTGGAAGGGAGGCACGCACCCTTAGCCCCTGTACGGCTACGCCACTGCTCTCTATTAGTCTGTCTACTGTCCCACTGGCTGTCTGTCTCTCTGTCTGTGTCTCTGTCTGTCTATCCCTCTCCTTCTCTCTCATGTATCATGATCCAACAACCTGAGGCCTGCCTCAGACAAGTAGAGGGATTACTTTTTTTCCGATCCTCTTACTTGTTGTTCATTAAACCCAAACATTGTTGCGGTTGGCTGATTAAGTATCAACAAATGTGTGAGAGCAACAGTTGCATTTGTCAAAAATGATTGAACACCAATGGGACAGTTGGCAATGTCCGGCGGCGAGGTCAGTTGTGGGGGGGGGGGGGGTAAAGGGGAGGTGCTCGGACTCACACTAGCAGGAGGTGCGGTCAGGTGATGGGAAACACTATCACTGCAGTCCAAGGGATAGGAATTACGATCAGCATCCTCAACATCGATGGTCAGAGGAGGTTGCCCCCATGGCAGATGATGGTTTGGGGAATCCTGAAGATGTCCGCATGCTTGGCGTGGTAAGATGTGTTCTATCCCAAGCAAGAGTTTTGGATTTATCAGCATACAGCTACACAATATCACCAACAACAGCGTGGCCATTGGGGTTCAAACATTTTTGACCAAATGTTGTCACTTTGATTGACAGTTGGCTTGCTAAGATGTTTAAATATTTTGACAAAATGTGACTAATTCCATGAGCACGAATCTGAGTAGTTGAGTGTGGCTCAGACACATCACCACTGCTTTTGAGCATGGTATTAATTTAGCTGTGGTTTAAAGAGGGCTATCCTATCCTATCCTATCTTATCCTATCCGCTGTAGAACAGTGGAAGTATAGAAAAACAGACACCCAGGCAGATAGATAGATATTTGTATTTAAAAACATTTGATGATTTCTAAATATTGTTTTATGCCATATCTTTCTGATATCTGATATCTTTCTCTTTACTATGTTTTTACTCTAATTATTCTGCTGTTTTTATGTCTTTATATATTGTTTTTATTGATGCAAGCCACAAGTTACCTTTACAGGTTATTAAAAAATTTCTATTCTATTCTATTCTAAAAGATAAATAATAAATGCATAAATATAATGTTCCCCTTGTATAACAAGTCTGACTGTCAAGAGGGACTACTTTTTACCGATCCTCTTAATTAGTATCAACAAAAATGTTTGAACGCCATTGGGGGCACGTGTGTGGCCGTGGGCCTTGGCATTCTTACTGGGGGTATGGTTAGCTGCATGCCAATCATGTTGGGGCGAGATGACTGATTGGTCACTTCAGGGCAGCTGGAGGTTATGTTGGAGCAGTTCATGAGCAGAGAATCCAGGGGAGCTGATGCAAGAATTAAGGAATGAAGTAGCTATAGCTAGGGAAGTTGGGTTAATCCTATCATTCCTAAGAACAGTGTGTAGGAGTTCCGCCTCGAATGAATGGCATGTTCAGCCACTGAGTTACGGTTGGGGTTTTTGGGGTTGCCTCAGTCTGGATGTTGTGAGATCTTATGAGGGGATCCTCAGATAAAGCTGCCAAACCGTGTGCACAGTCAGTTTGAATGACAGCCGGAGGGCCAGAGAACAGCAGACAAAGCTCGAGAAGGGCACTACGAAGCGAGGCGTGACATTGATCATTGAGGGTACATGTGCGGGTGTAGGAAGGCACACACTTGCAAAGAACCAAGAACGGTACTACTGACTCTGGGGGATCAAGGGAGGACTGGGCCGTGGTGAAATGGGGCACATGACGCAATGAGGCTCACTGGTGGCATGAGTTTGTGGTATCGTTCAAAGCTGGTGAGAGGTTAAGGGCTTAAAAGTGGCATTGGGAGGCCGCCAAAAATTGGTGGGAGGTCATGTGGTTCAGCTGGACGTGGGACTGACCGAGGGACAATGATGCATTCATGAGGGACCAAGGGGCTCAGTGAGCTTCACGCCAATGAGGCCGTCATGTGATAGGATGGTGGGGCATTCAGCTTTCATCGTAGGGCAGGTGGACCAATCAGTGCACAGTAGCCAGACAGAATGCTGGTAGTGTCAGTGCGGAGAATACTGGTATCAAAAGTGGTCCGAACGAAGGAGCAGATCTGACACATGAGTTTCGAGCAATGTGGGGCCTTAGGAGGCCCAGCGAGTGGCGAACAACAGCTTGGTAACGGCGGCAGACAGAAAGGTAGTCAATCGTGGATTCGTTGAGAATTCTCCTCTATACAATATTTGTAGGCTTGCTTACAGGGTTTACTATCAGTAAGGACAGTGGTAACATGACGTGACTGGATCATGAATGGGCTAAAGTGTTTGATGGCTGGTGCAATGGCAAGGGTTTCCAGTTCACAGGGTAACCATGTCAGTTGACACTGGTGGATTTTCGCAATGAAGAAGCCAGCAAAGTGAAGCTTGGTGCCACAGGTGACATATGGAGTGGTACCGATGCCAGGGTCACATTACAATCCACAGCTGGTCATCAGACGGGGGGAGAAAAATGGAACTGTGGGAGGACAGGAGCTTTTGGGCATGGTGGAAGGAGTCTATGTGTTCATCAGACCAAGTGATGATGTCAGAGGAGCTGGATCCAGCGGTTAGGTAGGTAGGTAGTGTTATTGTTTAACGCCTCATCAGCACCTGAGTGGGCTATGTAGAGGCTCTCTAGGGTAAGATTGATCATCCATAATTGGTAGTAGAAACCAGAAGCATGCAAAAAATCAATAAGTGTCTGCGTTGGATAGCTGGAGTAGCTTGTGCAATGCGCACTGTCCTGTTTTAGCCACTGGGGATAGAGGACTTCACCCCAAGTGTTTCCACCCTCGCCGCGTGGAGGCCCAGGACCTTTGAGGGCTGGATCCAGCGGTTAAAGCTTCGAGTGGGGCCAAGATGTGGAATGTGGATGTGCCTGGGATCACTCGAGAAAGCACTTTGTAAGCTCCAATGAATGAACAGAGACCCCTTACAGTGGTTGGCATGTCACATGATGCCAAGGCAGCTACGCGGTGAAGGCTGGCTGATATGGTACCGTCTTGCAACACCCAACCAAGGATGGTAACTGACTTAGGGCAGATAACTGTCTTGTTGCCGGATAGCCAGAGGCCACACTTGTAATGGCTTCTAGCAGCTTTGTCAAGCTGTCGAGTAACTCCTTGGGCGAATTGCCCCCACAATACAGGTCATCCGCAATCTTTGCTACGATGCCTTCCTGAAGAAGATGGCCGAGGACACACATTAATTCTTCCAAGAGCCTGGCATACCCATGGCGCATATGTCTGGATCCCTTTGAATAGGGTGACGATGCCACAATATTTCCTTGACCTAGTCGTGAGGGGGATTTAATGGAAGGCACTTGTTATGTCCGTTGCAGCTATATATTTCCACTGAGCAATTTGGCGAAGTGTTGAATTCACATCAGGCATAAGCGATGGTTGCGGCTTCGAATACTGACCAACTGCGAAGGCAGTAACAAGACGGAACCCACAAGAAGGCTTATTCACGAGGAAGGACGGGTTCAGGTACTCAACAGTGATGCCAACATCTTCAGGTTTGATGAGAACACCCTGGGATTCGAGGTCATCGAGCTTAACTTGTAGGTCGATTAAGCGGTCACGATTATTTTGGGTAATGCGACCATTGCGTTGGGGAGGTTTGACAGAGCAAATTATCACAGCCTGGAAGGGGCCACAGGCACCACCGTACATGCCGATTTGGGGGTCAAACACAGTGTCATAACGGCATAACAAGTGGAAGAACTCCTGGCACAGCTGAGTGGGGAGGAGTTCAACAGGAACAAGCTAGACGGGTTGCTAAAGTGGGCTAAGGTCGGGAGGCAAGTTGCACTTGAAGGAATGGGTAGATCCCCCGACTTGTTGGGGCTAAATGCTGGTCTCACTTGGCAAAATTGTTCATTCTTGCTGAGAAATTTGGGTTCCGGGCTCATATTGCAGCCATGTTGGGTTAAATGTATGAGAATGTGGACAGAGCGCTGATGTTTACCGGACAATTCAAGACAAACCATTTGTTCCGTGCGACAAAACTGGATACGGCTGTTCCTCACAGCAGCAGGAACTGCCGAGAGGGTCAGAAGTGCTGTCAGAAGAAACGCTGTGTATTCCAGAGAAGCTCAATACAAGTTGGTATATCATAAAATGTGGGCGCATATATAATGTTTGCCCATGGTGCAAAATAAGCAGTGTGTCCTGCGATACATGAATGCCTTAAAGATAACTCAAGTAACCGACAGCCATAAGCATGGATGAATCAGTGTTCCAGGTGTTAGAAGATGCCTAAGAATGTTTATTGCTATCCTTCCTTAAAAGAAGTCTTCAGAGAATTTGAACACAGCATTTGCTTTAAATTTCAACCACTAAATTTTAAGATGTCTGAACTCAGTTCCTAGATAGTTCCTACATATTTTGAACCTAGTTCCTAGATAGTTCCTAGACAGTTCCTAGACAGTCCCCTTAATACCACAAAAAAGGTTATACAGAATAGCAGCATATGGAAGATAATCTATTCATTGTGTTCAGGGAAAATATGATGCATGAACACCAATTGTGTTGGCCAATTTTATTGTCGATAAAAACCCTGCAAATATGAACATCATTAAGTCTGTGCTTGTGGAATTCACAATACATTGTACAAATGATATAACATGACTAATTCATTTATACATTACAAAATACAACATAATCATTACTGCATTGGATAAATGTGCGAATTGATTGTGACTACATTGAAATGATAATAGGCCTTCTGTGAATAGCATGAAACCTCCATAAAGCCTACACCTTTGAACACATATATACATATATATTAATAATAGTCACATGATAATTACTTACCCTTTGAAGGGGCTTTTATATAAATTAACCAATGTGGTAACCAAATGGCTAGGGTGACCAACCAAACTTCAACAGGCAAACAAGCCTAACAACAGAAACAATTTCCTTTTAGTAATATACATTATACCAACTAATAGTTAATTAAACCAAAATGCAATTTAACATATAAATGATGTTTACTAATGTGTAAACGGGGTTAACGCCCTCTTGGTCAAGGCAACATTCATTCCAGGCAATACCTTGATGGCCACCAGGGTCAAGTTATGTTCGCAGCCTCCACCAGGGACTGCCAGCTGGGCTAATCCAGTTGTCCCAGGTATATAAGGATCTCCCCCATGCTACTGGTCATTCGCTTCTTTCTACTAGACCAGCCTCATCTGCACTCAGCACCTGCCACATTACACTCCACTCATGCGAGCCTGAGCCGATGTTTCCTGTTTGCAGTGGTCAAGCAACACATCTCTAAGCCTGCTACAAGCCTGTTTCTGTTCAGCTGAGCCCCTATAGCTTCAACTTTAAGCCGTCTGAGCTATACTACACTACCAAATCTTCTGACCTTCATTCAGAAAAACAGACTCAATGTGGGAGCTGAGAGTGCAGCATCAAGGAGCGAATTTAGTGCTGGGGCTAGCAAGTTAGGTGGGCCTGTGATAGCCGAATCTTTACTGTGTAGCAGTACCAGACCACTTGACTCTGTTAGCTTGCCCTCAGCACAAGGCAACGGATCAGCTGAGGCTGTTTCCATGAGGTTGCCAAGTTCGGCAATAGGCGAGAGTGGCAAATTTGTCTCGTTCGCCAACAATCAAATGTGTGAGAGGGAGTACAGAGATTCTTGTATCTCTGAGGGCGCCCGCCCGAAGCAGTCATCAAATGTATATGACCACCCGGTCGATTTGCTTGTAGGCGAAGTACCCAGCCGGCCGGTTTGTTCACCCTTTAGGTCCGAACGTGATCCAGAGTACCTTTACATGAGACCAGACACAGTTGAGACCATAAGGCATCGAATATGTCACGATAGGCAAAGTAGCCATGATACGAGTAGACCAAATGCATACCATGAGTCAAGCTATAGGTCAGTCAGTCCGCCACCTCGTGGCGCTGGGCATGATCGAAGAGAACACCCATGTCGCAGTGAGAGAGTGTTAAATTCCCCCCCTCGGGGGTGTGAGCAAGATGCTAGGTTGCATAGCTTACGGTCGGTTGGTTCCCCCACCAGGGGGCGTGAGTGGCAAGCCAGGCCCATGCTGTGGCAGAAACGTAATTTCGATAAGTTAGGCAATACTTATGATGGTGACCGAGACGAACTGAGACAGCCCGAACCAAACCAGAACCCATGGTGGCTGAGGGAGATCCGTGATGGCAGCAGTGGCATGACCAGAGGACTTCCCAGAGAGAGGGAGCCAGGGCCCTACAGGCTAAGTGAGCGTTTCATCGCGGACCGGAGCAAAGCCGAGCATCCCCACCATCACCCTAGGTACCTGGAGAGCCCCCAGCTAGTATACAGACCCTCAGACTACCCAGAGCCAGGAACCAGCAGACATCCCACCCAGCTAGAAGCCCATTCCTGGACGGGTCACCACGACACCAGGGCGCCTAACAGCCCCATCCAGGGGGTAGAACACATCAGCAACCGTATCTGTGATGCGGCTTTATTGGGTGAGTTCATCGAGTTAAATGAACTACTGAACAATAACATTAATGACAATGATGAATTTAAAAGTTATGTTGATAACCACGGCAATGTCAATATTAAGTGTCGGCGTTCCCGCAGAACCATATCAAACTCCTTTAAGTGGTTGGAGGCCTGGAGTCTGTATGAGATAATATTGTGTGGAGAGTACGGTTACACGGTCTTTAAAGAGATGGTCTCTTACCGCTTATTTATGATTACAATGTTTAATCGTTTTAAATTATCCTATGTATTGGGTTATGACGTACGCCATAGGCAAATCTTAAGCTGTAGACATTCATTCGCATTTGCCAGATTGAATCAAGAGTTATATGTCACTACCTTTGATGCTTCGGCATTACGAAATGTAACACGTTGCTCAAGGTGTTCATCCATTGAGCACAGTTTTTCTGAATGTCCCTTTCGTGGCCCTGGGCAGGGGGGAGACCTGCCAAAAGCCAAGAGAACTGACCAAGGCCCTGATGACAAGTGTCTCATGTTCCAGGAGAACAAGTGTAAAGCCGGAAAGGGTTGCCGTAGGAAACACATATGTCTCGTGTGCGGAGGGCCAGAGGGATTCAGCACTTGTGCGAAGTGTGCCAAATTGCGCCCTTTGCCCAGTGCAGTTTCTCAACATTAATTACTGGAGCCAGACGTTGCCAAAAATTGTAAACACAGATGAGGCAGAGCTTATTATGTGTCTTATAACCGAGGGAGTCCGAATTGGTCGCCCTCCAGCCAGCAACGTTGTGGTCAATCCTAACTGGCCGTCCGCACGCGAGTTTGCTCAGCAGGTTGGTGACATCATCGATACCGACTTGCATATGGGTAGGTTGTATGGCCCGTTCACAGACTCTCCGTTCGTGAACTATGTCATATCTCCCCTTGGAGCTTTCCTAAAAAGGGACAGCTCCAAGGTGCGTCTAATACATGACCTCTCGTATCCGGCAGTTGGCTCCGTTAATGCCAGTATTGATCCGGATGATTACTCTCTTCAATATACGTCCGTCGATGATGCAGTAGCCCTTTGCATTAAATATAAGCCAAAAATTCCTTTCTTAGCAAAAATTGACCTGAAGGATGCTTATAAGCATATTGCAGTCCACCCTGCAGACTGGCATCTGCTGGGGTTTCAATGGTCCGACAAAATTTTCTTTTCTAAGGTTCTTAATTTCGGCTTACGATCGGCTCCGGCACTGTTCGATGTATTTGCGCATATTTTAGAGCTTTTTATGGTATGTGAGGGGGTCACCATGGATATCGTCAGATATGTTGATGATTTCCTGGTGGTCTCTCCCACCCACCATGCGTGTGCTGATAACATCAGCAAAATGATTGAGGTTTGCGGATTGGCTGGTTTTAGAGTTCAGCCAAGCAAGGTCACCTCACCCAGTTCTGTCGTCGAGTTCCTTGGCATCATTATAGACTGTGAGACCAAAGTATTGCGTATCTCTGACGCCAGAGTGTGTGAGATTAAAGATATATTGGCTTCATGGCAGGGCGCTAGAGTGGGCACAAAGCGGAGTCTCTTAAGTCTAATTGGCAAGCTCGCTTTTGCAGCCCGTGTAGTGCGTTCTGGCCGTGCCTTTATCGGACGGCTTATCGCCCTAACTAAGAAGGTCAAGTTCCTTCACTATAAAATTCGCCTTTCTGCTGAGGCCCGCAAAGACATTGTCTGGTGGGCAAAGTGTCTAGACACCCATAATGGAGTGTTTATGTATGACACTGATTGGTCCTCAGATGATGTCTTGCATGTCTATACAGATGCCAGTGACTATGGCTACGGAGGTCTTCTGGGGGACCAGTGGTTTGCTATGGTGTATGCTAGCGAATCTGCCTCCCTTCGGGAGCGCTCCATTAACTGGCGTGAGCTCCATGCAGCAGTCAAAGCTTTGGCCTCCTGGGGCGAGGCACTCAGTAGCAGGAAAGTTATTTTTCATATTGATAACTCCTCCGTCTGTTACATACTCACCAAACTTTACACTCCGGTTCAGGAGTTGCTTGAGATGGTACGCCAGTGGACCCTCGTGCTTGAGGCCAACAGCATTCTTAGTCGCATTGTCTACATTTCCACAGGTGATAATGTAGCTGCGGACAGGCTCAGCCGAGGTCAACTACATGAATTTCTAGCTGATGGTTTTTCAATGTCAGGTCGTGTATGGCCCGCAAAAGTTTCGTATTTTGGCACTACCATTTAACTGTATTTTACTGTTTCAGAATTGGATCGGCGAGCACAATCACTAGTTGCAACAGGGTTGGCGTTCAATTCACGTAAAGTCTACTGCACCGGTGTCAGGCATTACCTTAGATTCTGTCGTCAGTATCAGTTTGAACCACTTCATCTCACAGAGGTAACGGTATTACGTTTTATTGCCTATCTATCTACACTGTCTATTCTCGTTCGCTCCATTAAGGTATACTTAGCAGGAATAAAGTCATGGGTCATTGCATTAGGGGCCATGCCCCAGAATATCTATACAGTTCGGGTAAATTGGACTCTCAAGTCTCTAGACAGGCGACATCCAGCACCAAGGTCAGCCGCACCTGTGTCTTATGCTATGTTAAAGCACTTATATGATACACTGCCTGATAATTACGAAAATATGATGATATTCACAGCCATGACCCTGGCTTTCTTTGCCTGCCTCAGAGCGTCCGAGTATACGTTTAATCCGCATGTATCTCCTCCCCTCCTAGCTTCACACATAAAGTTTTTTGAGCGGGCTGTCCCGCATTGCACACTGGAAGTAAGTTCATCCAAAACAAGCGTCAAGGGCTTTGGGGTAGTAGTCGGCTGTTCACAGACACATGTCTGTGCGCACTGTAATCTTAAAGCCTACCTGCCCCTCAGGCCGCTGGGTCTAGCTACCCCCTTGTTTTTGCACTCTGACAAGTCTCCACTGACGCATGAATCCCTTTCACGAGCTATGAAAGAGAGGTTCACTGCGATCGGTTATGACGCGTCTAATATTACGCCTCATTCTCTCAGGGCCGGCTCTGCTACAGAAGCAGCGCATAATAAATTACCTGACTCCTTTATTAAAAAGCTTGGCAGGTGGCGCTCTGGTGCTTATTCTAACTATATCAGGCCTTCAACTGCAGAGCTGGCCACTGCTGCAGCTAAACTCGCCGCAGGCTCGCATAGCACCCCACACTAACCGTTAATCCTCATTTCATATCTATCTCTCATAATTCACCTCTGTCTTATCTAACATTTAATTACTTGTGTTTGGGATTGCCTGCCATAGCATGCATCTGGGTGTCCACAAACACAAGCATGTAACATTCCTTTATGCCAATTAATAAATGTGGCAAATGTATCCATTTACCAAATCATGTGTTCTTGTTGTTCTTATGTGTTAAATGATGTTTACTAATGTGTAAACGGGGTTAACGCCCTCTTGGTCAAGGCAACATTCATTCCAGGCAATACCTTGATGGCCACCAGGGTCAAGTTATGTTCGCAGCCTCCACCAGGGACTGCCAGCTGGGCTAATCCAGTTGTCCCAGGTATATAAGGATCTCCCCCATGCTACTGGTCATTCGCTTCTTTCTACTCCCTCCCACCGTCCCCTTAAAATTCAAATTTTCCTTTCTTAAAAATTCCCAAATTGTCACATATAACCTTGTTTAATCTTGCTATATGTATTACCAATTATTATTAATGTGTCCCCATTAAGGGTGTCCACAAACATTATTATTATTAATGTGTCCCCATTAAGAGTGTCCACAAACATTACTTGTATTAATGTGTCCCCACTAAGGGTGTCCACAAACACAAGCATGTAACATTCCTTTATGCCAATTAATAAATGTGGCAAATGTATCCATTTACCAAATCATGTGTTCTTGTTGTTCTTATGTGTTAAGGCAAATAACACAATACTAACTCAATTGCTAAAGCAAACTAACAATCTGAGTACATACCTAAATACCGAAGTGGTCAATTCTGTCAGCATTCCAAGTAGTTGCTTTGAAGTGCAACTGTGGAGTGTATGAAATTGCTCTCCAGCTAATTCAACTTGAATGGAGGGATTAAGCCCTCTGGTGGCTAAATGAATTACTCTGGTCAGCTTTGATGTGCTGACCTCTGGTGGTATTATAAATGAATAGCACTGAATAGCTCTGCTACAATTGGATAACCTGTTCCCTTAGCTATTGATTCTTAGCAAACATTGGTTGTTACTGCATGGTAACTATCCAGTTCCTAGACATTTGTATGCCAGAGACTATTTTTCAATTAGGGAAAATATTATATACATTTCTAGGAACTGGGTATATAGATGACAGTAGCCAATAAATGACACTTCATTCAATGGCTAGCCCATGTCTTTAACTTTTTTTACTGAATTAAGGGGACTAATTATAAATTAAGGAAGTGTCTAGTAGGAAAAAGCTAGGAACTATGTAGGAACTTGGAACTATAGCTAGGATCTAACTAAGAACTTGGTACATGAACTATCTAGGAATTATCTAGAAATCATCTAGGAATTATCTAGGAAATATCTAGGAACTATCTAGGAACTAGGTTCAAAACATGTCGGAACTATGTAGGAACTATCTAGGAACTTTAAAAAGTAGGTTCAAAACATGTAGGAACTATGTAGGAATTATCTAGGAACTTTAAGAAGTAGGTTCAAAACATGTAGGAACTATGTAAGGAACTATCTAGGAACTTTAAGAAGTATAGGTTCAAAACATGTAGGAACTATGTTGGGAACTATGTAGGAACTGATGAGGAACTTTAGGAAGTAGGTTTATCTAGGAACTATCTAGGAACTAGGTTCAAAACATGTAGGAACTAACTAGGAACTATCTAGGAACTGGAACCTAGGAACTAAGTTCAGACATCTTAAATTTTAAGATGTTTAAGTTAGATTTAAATTACATAACCAGCAAAAACCTTTTTGAAATATGTATCGAGATTAATCATTGAACTCATAAGTCAGAGCGATGAGTTTTGTTTTTAAAGATAACTTCTTTTTTTTACCGGCCTTGTGCTTAAACTCTCCAAGCATTCTTTTGGCGATATTAATGTTACAATTATCCTTCAAATATTAGATTCTCAGAAATAACAGTTTGTACTATAGGCCTATATGTGAAGGTGACGGAAACGGGATATGGCAACATTAATTCTTCGTATTATGTTATGAAATGCTGGGACTACTGGAAATTAGACATTAAGGATACAATATACACTACATATCCGTATATAAATATATATAAATTACGATCAGTGTCAGGGCTAAATTCCGGGTTTATTCAAAGGTGTATATATTGAACACATCTCTCGAATTAAAGCCAAAAATGTATAGATGCAATATATAATTTTAAATACTTTTAAACGAAGAGTACTGTAGACCTATATTTGAAGGTGACTGAAACAAAAATATAAAGCGTGAAAATCTGCATGCAAAAAATGTAGACATACATACACCTTATGTTTTTGTGACCTTTTTGTCTTCTATGTCTGTTCCAAATTAGATTCCTTGGTGGAAAAAGGTTAGAGTATCAGACCACAGAAAAGTCACATCACATATTCTAGTCGTACAGAAGTGTAAGCTTAAAAATGTCATTTACTTGACATTTAAGATTGAAAACGACTTTAAATAAATTATACATACATACATACATTTTTTGCATGCAGATTTTCACGCCTTATGTTTTTGTGAAATGTTTTCCAAATGTTGTGTGATTGTTTCATAGAAACGTTTTCAGAAGACTTTATTGAACAATTATATGAGACATTTTCCAAATAATATTCAGACGTCTGCTGGAAGGGGTTTTAGAAGATACCACTAAAACAACTTTGTATTATGTTTTCCAAAATTTTTTTATTCAACATCCATGGACGTTTTCCAATCATTGCAGGACTACTAAAACAAGTTCATAACACATTTTTTGGCTGATTCCTAGAAACATTCTAATAGAATTTCAAGTAAAAAAAATCTTATAAAACGTTTGGAAAACAAACGTATTTTGGCCGTTTGCTGGAAACATTTTAGGAAAGTCAGAATGAAACAATTTTATAAAACTTTTTCGAAATGTTTTTTGGACGGTTTCACAGAAAACTTCCCAAAAGAAACCAATCTCAAAACGTTTTCAGGACGTTCTGTGTTTGTTGGGTAGGATCATCCACCAATCTGCCCACAGGTGATCCCAGCTACAGCTTCAAGAGTTCACAGCCAGAGGTTCCATATTATGGAACAGCCCTCCTGCAGAACAGTGGTCGGTTGGTTGTTTCAAGAAAAAGCCACTAGTCTAAGAGATAAACATAGTATGAAGAGATCAAGGATTTTAAGCTGCTTTTAACCTGTATTTAAAGGATTTTAACTGCACACAGATCCGATGGTGGACTGGATCAAAGTGCAAAAGAATGAAATGTTGCTTAATTGTACAGACACACTGTAACAGCGACGACTTTTACTCCATAGACCAAATAATAGATAGACCACACCACTTAGATGAACCAAGATCTTGTATAATTCATGTTACATTTCAGTTGCTGATCAGACAACTTATAGGCAATTGTGGATGGTGTGCCGTCCAACATAGAGTTTTGTTGGACTCCTCACCATCTATTGATATAATAGCATTATAATAACATTAACATTTTTATGGACTTATCAAAGGCCTTTGACACACAAAACCACCAAATACTATAACGCAAGTTAGAATATTATGGATTTAAAAATAAATCTTTTTAATTACTAAAATGTTGTCTTAGCAATAGAGTTCAGTATGATGAAATAAATGTACAGTCAGATTTAATGGAAATAAAATGTGGTGTCCCACAGGGCTCTAGATTGGGCCCATTACTATTTATAATTTATATCAATGACCTTCCAAGTATAACTGAATATTTAACTCCAGTAATTGATGCAGATGATATCACTATGTTTGCTACATTGAACAAAACCAACAATAACAATGTTACTACCATTCAACAAGAAATTAATGATGAGCTGACATTAGTGGGCGATTGGTTAAGATTGAATAAACTTTCATTGAATATTGGAAAGACAAACGCCATGCTATTTCATACTCCACAACGACAAATTGACACTCCTGAAATATATATGGATGAAATAAAAATACATTTTGTTAAAGAATTTAATTTTCTAGGTCGACGAAACTTTAAAATAGAAACCACATAAATATTTATAATGCCTTGGTGCTGTCTTGCCTGAATTATGAAACTATTTTTTGGGGCTGGCAATCTCAAAATCTGGTTAAACTTCACGAGAAAGTACTTCGAATAATAACAAATAGCAAATATAATGACATATATACCTACATTATTTTTAAACAGTTAAACATTTTGAAAATATATAGCTGACGTATGTGCACTGCACGACACACATTTTCCTTTAAATAGATGAATGGTTTAATTCCATAATATTTTGTGGAGATTGTTAATCCTGGTGGGATTGCCATCCATGACCATGACACCAGACAAGCAACTGAAACAAATAATTCGTGAGAAACTGTTTGCAATATCCCAGTCTGCTATATTTGTAACAGTTAAAATTAATTTACTTAGACCATCTCAAACAGTTTATCTCAAAACCATGTGAATATCTCATAATTTTCCCAGTTTAATATCTATTGAATGATCAATGCCACCTAGCTGCTCCTGTACCTACAAGTCAAGATATTTGATTTATCACTAAATTATAAATATGTTTATTTGTGCTCCTCTTCAGCGGCATCCGTTGCCTTTGAGGAGTCCCCTTTGCTCTTTATATTAATTTTTAATTATTTGTTAATTTTATTATTATTATATGATATTGTTACTATTTTATATATATATGTTATCATCGAAGTACCCAATGCATTGGCAATTAAAAAAAACAATAAGAACACGTTTTAAAAGCGGATCCAGGAAGTTAATTGTAACCATGGAAATATTTGTGAAGTCCTCAAACTTTTTATGTTTTATTTTATTTTGTGTCAGGCTATACGTCAAAGGGACTAAGACGGTAAACAACATAGTGAGTATATGTGACCTAAATGTGGTCAAAATGTAATAAACACCAAAAACTGAACACCCCCCCCCCCCCCCACCTTCGTCCTGGTTGCCTGTGCAATCGTTGCAACAGGAAATTGTGGTAGTTTTACCCTCGAATCATTCTAAAATATTTAGTACATGTAATAGTCAACTTGGGTATTCCCAATGCAAAAGTTTCGAATATAGATGAACGCTAAAAATTCTTGTAGGTACATTAGTATGTCATAAGACATACAAAACTGGAACCCTTTGAGGTATAGATACAATGCATGTTGGTGGTCTGGGATTTTACTACTAAATAAAGTTATGTATATATTACTCACAATAGAATTCATAGTTTATCAGGTTTGGTTCACTTAATGATATATTAGAAATTTATCCATTTAATGTCATAAACTTGTATTTTTTTTATTATTAATGAAAAGTTAAATGTACTAGTGAAAAAGACTGAAATGATAAATTAAATTTAGAGATATCAGACAGAAAGACAGACAAACATACAGACAGACAGACAGCTAGACAGCTACATAGACAAAAATTTCCATTAAAGAGGCAATAAATATGTAACCATGTTCAGACAGGTCATGCCGGTTTATCATATATGTACTTTTTTTTTTAACCTTGTATTTTGTTGAAATGACATATGTATTTTTTAGATGCTCTGCTGGCAATAAAATTCTCTCTAAATAGATATGTTATCAATATTTTCTTGTTGAAATGGCATTGTTATATACATGTACAGTACATGTGTACTAGATACTCAAAACCGGACGTTGGGACTTTTCAAAATCAAAGAGTATTATATCGGTCATTAATTTTGGCACATTAGTGATAACATATGATAGATAAACCAGTCCATATATGGGGATGCAACATAGTTCTTTTTCATTTTCACTTCATTTACTTTTGTGTGTGTTTTGTTTCGATCTGTAGCATATGATTAATCAGCGGACCCTCGCACACTTCATTTATTGTTTATTTATTATGATTCACCATCACTATGTTTTTGTCAAAATGGTGGGTAGGTGCACCTTAGGTAGTACTACAATTCTGTAGAATCGGAATGTCCTAGACCCATTACTCAAGGTTACAGGTTTTTCCAAAACTTCAGAATAAAATATCTCAAAAACGATATTGTAGTATGTTTGCTTGTGCTGTGAGCTCTTCCAATCTGAGGGGTCATTTTGATGCTCAGTCATGCGGAAGGGGGTGATCCATAACCCCCCCCCCCCCACCCTAAAAATCTATTTCCGTACATAATCTCAAGAACCACAGATGGTGGGAAACAGACGAGCATAGATTTATATTGTGTTATGACCTATCCAGTGCAGCCCAACTTTTGGTGGCGATTGGGTAAAGGGTTGCTGAGATATGGGGCGTTACAGATTTTGCTATTTACCCCCAAAACTTTGACTCTTTATAACTTTTGATTGGGTGGACCAAATTAGACCATCTTTAGATCATATATAGTACTTGGACAGGTAAACGTAATACAGCAATAAAAATGATCAAAGGTCAAGGTCACAGGTGCCCTCAAAGTTACAAATTTAAAATGGCTGCATCTCCCTTAATTTTGGGCAATGGAGTTTCGAGCGAAGTGTCATGATATGATGTAACATAGGACTTTTAAAGTATTATAGGATATTTTACCTTGATGCGAGTAAAGGTCAAAATTCAAGGTCAAATGTGAAAAACTATCACTTTTGACAACATTTATGAACGAAAATTACTCAAGATTGTTTGCTAAGAGGTTTGGTCACATTTGCATGAGATGGGTAATTACCCCCGAATGGGGGAAGTACTATAACTCAACATTGGACTACCATACATTTTACCAAATCTAGTTTATGAGTACATGGCCAAATGTGACGGGTGCGTTTTCCATGAGAAGGATAAATGCATGGTTTTTAGCTAATTATAATGAGGCAAAAACCATGCGTTTTCCATGCGTTTATTTGGCCATGTAGTTATATAAATTGTGTGCGGCTATTTCAGATGACCTCTGGTTAAAGGTCAAGGTCACAGATGACCTTGACCATTATCCGATGGTCGCGTAAGTAAAATTACAAAGTGAACCTTCTGAGGAGGCCATTTAGATAGATCAGTGAAGTTGGCTACCCGAACCTAGCTACCTGACAGCTACCCGGCAGCTACCTGAAGATGTAAAGTTAGCTACCCGAACCCAGCTACCTGACAGCTACCTGGCAGCTACCTGAACTTTCCGTGTATATAACTCAAAAACAGTTGAGTGTAATTTTTCCGTTTTTGCGCCAAAAGATACTTAGGGCAAAGGTTTACGTTCTAGAAGTTTTTCGGAATTTTCCGAGCACGTAGAAGATGTGATAAATCAAAATAATTGAAAAAATGACGTTTTTTACCGTAACGCAAACGGTACCTTTTTGGAGTGTCCGGTTGAGAAAGCGCCGGTAGAAAACAAAAATTAACTTTTGTGTCTAACTTTTAGCATAGACAAAACTAGTCTTCGCAGCCCTGAAAGGGGTCAAATTCATTAGTACTTTCGGGTAGCTGCCAGGTAGCTGGAATTTGGCTCGCCTCTTTTTTGCCACCCTCTCGTAAACGGTTTCACGGATCTTTACCGTTTTTGACACAAAGATACATTCGGCATAGGCCTACATCTTAGAATTTTTCCAGAATTTTCAGAAGGGTTACGGCTCTGAAATATCAAAAAAACTCAAAAACAACCTCTTTTGCCGTAGCTGCGATTGTAAATTTACCGGTTGACTGGTTGGGACAGTACCGGTAAAAAACAAAAATTAACTTTTGTATGTAACTTTTGCAATATGTAAAACTGACCTGTGCACCCGTTAAGTGGGTGTAATTAGGCCTTAGATTCGGGTAGCTGCCGGGTAGCTAGCTTCGCTATCGCATATTCCTCGAAAACGGTCAAACGTGATTTTTCTGTTTTTGCGCCAAAAGATACTTAGGGCAAAGGTTTACGTTCTAGAATTTTTTCGGAATTTTCCGAGCGCGTCGAGGATGTGATAAATCAAAATAATTGAAATAATGACGTTTTTTACCGTAACGCAAACGGTACCTTTTTGGAGTGTCCGGTTGAGGAAGCGCCGGTAGAAAACAAAAATTAACTTTTGTGTCTAACTTTTAGCAAAGACAAAACTAGTCTTTGGAACCCTTAAAGGGGTCAAATTCATTAGTACTTTCGGGTAGCTGCCAGGTAGCTGGAATTTGGCTCGCCTCTTTTTTGCCACCCTCTCGTAAACGGTTTCACGGATCTTTACCGTTTTTGACACAAAGATACATTCAGCATAGGCCTACATTTTAGAATTTTTCCAGAATTTTCAGAAGGGTTACGGCTCTGCATTATCACAAAAACAAAAAAACGACCTCTTTTGCCGTAGCTGCGATTGTAAATTTACCGGTTGACCGGTTGGGACAGTACCGGTAAAAAACAAAAATTAACTTTTGTATGTAACTTTTGCAATATGTAAAACTGACCTGTGCACCCGTTAAGTGGGTGTAATTAGGCCTTAGATTCGGGTAGCTGCGAGGTAGCTAGCTTCGCTGTCGCATATTCCTCGAAAACGGTCAAACGTGATTTTTCCGTTTTTGCGCACAAGAGATACTTAGGGCAAAGGTTTACGTTCTAGAATTTTTTCGAAATTTTCCGAGCGCGTCGAAGATGTGATAAATCAAAATAATTGAAAAAATGACGTTTTTTACCGTAACACAAACGGTACCTTTTTGGAGTGTCCGGTTGAGAAAGCGCCGGTAGAAAACAAAAATTAACTTTTGTGTCTAACTTTTAGCATAGACAAAACTAGTCTTCGCAACCCTTAAAGGGGTCAAATTCATTAGTACTTTCGGGTAGCTGCCAGGTAGCTGGAATTTGGCTCGCCTCTTTTTTCGGAATTTTCCGAGCTCGTCGAAGATGTGATAAATCAAAATTATTGAAAAAATGACGTTTTTTACCGGTACTGTCCCAACCGGTCAACCGGTAAATTTACAATTGCAGCTATGGCAAAAGAGGTTGTTTTTGAGTTTTTTTGATATTTCAGAGCTGTAACCCTTCTGAAAATTCTGGAAAAATTCTAAAATGTAGGCCTATGCCAAATGTATCTTTGTGTCAAAAACGGTAAAGATCCGTGAAACCGTTTACGAGAGGGTGGCAAAAAAGAGGCGAGCCAAATTCCAGCTACCTGGCAGCTACCCGAAAGTACTAATGAATTTGACCCCTTTAAGGGTTCCAAAGACTAGTTTTGTCTATGCTAAAAGTTAGACACAAAAGTTAATTTTTGTTTTCTACCGGCGCTTTCTCAACCGGACACTCCAAAAAGGTACCGTTTGCGTTACGGTAAAAAACGTCATTATTTCAATTATTTTGATTTATCACATCCTCGACGCGCTCGGAAAATTCCGAAAAAATTCTAGAACGTAAACCTTTGCCCTAAGTATCTTTTGGCGCAAAAACAGAAAAATCACGTTTGACCGTTTTCGAGGAATATGCGATAGCGAAGCTAGCTACCTGGCAGCTACCCGAATCTAAGGCCTAATTACACCCACTTAACGGGTGCACAGGTCAGTTTTACATATTGCAAAAGTTAGATACAAAAGTTAATTTTTGTTTTTTACCGGTACTGTCCCAACCGGTCAACCGGTAAATTTACAATTGCAGCTATGGCAAAAGAGGTCGTTTTTTTGTTTTTTTGATATTTCAGAGCCGTAACCCTTCTGAAAATTCTGGAAAAATTCTAAAATGTAGGCCTATGCCAAATGTATCTTTGTGTCAAAAACGGTAAAGATCCGTGAAACCGTTTACGAGAGGGTGGCAAAAAAGAGGCGAGCCAAATTCCAGCTACCTGGCAGCTACCCGAAAGTACTAATGAATTTGACCCCTTTAAGGGTTGCGAAGACTAGTTTTGTCTATGCTAAAAGTTAGACACAAAAGTTAATTTTTGTTTTCTACCGGCGCTTTCTCAACCGGACACTCCAAAAAGGTACCGTTTGCGTTACGGTAAAAAACGTCATTTTTTCAATTATTTTGATTTATCACATCTTCGACGCGCTCGGAAAATTCCGAAAAAATTCTAGAACGTAAACCTTTGCCCTAAGTATCTCTTGGCGCAAAAACGGAAAAATCACGTTTGACCGTTTTCGAGGAATATGCGATAGCGAAGCTAGCTACCTGGCAGCTACCCGAATCTAAGGCCTAATTACACCCACTTAACGGGTGAACAGGTCAGTTTTACATATTGCAAAAGTTAGATACAAAAGTAAATTTTTGTTTTTTACCGGTACTGTCCCAACCGGTCAACCGGTAAATTTACAATCGCAGCTACGGCAAAAGAGGTCGTTTTTGAGTTTTTTTGATATTTCAGAGCCGTAACCCTTCTGAAAATTCTGGAAAAATTCTAAAATGTAGGCCTATGCCGAATGTATCTTTGTGTCAAAAACGGTAAAGATCCGTGAAACCGTTTACGAGAGGGTGGCAAAAAAGAGGCGAGCCAAATTCCAGCTACCTGGCAGCTACCCGAAAGTACTAATGAATTTGACCCCTTTCAGGGCTGCGAAGACTAGTTTTGTCTATGCTAAAAGTTAGACACAAAAGTTAATTTTTGTTTTCTACCGGCGCTTTCTCAACCGGACACTCCAAAAAGGTACCGTTTGCGTTACGGTAAAAAACGTCATTTTTTCAATTATTTTGATTTATCACATCTTCGACGTGCTCGGAAAATTCCGAAAAACTTCTAGAACGTAAACCTTTGCCCTAAGTATCTTTTGGCGCAAAAACAGAAAAATTACACTCAACTGTTTTTGAGTTATATACACGGAAAGTTCAGGTAGCTGCCAGGTAGCTGTCAGGTAGCTGGGTTCGGGTAGCTAACTTTACATCTTCAGGTAGCTGCCGGGTAGCGGTCAGGTAGCTAGGTTCGGGTAGCCAACTTCACTGATCTCATTTAGATATTCAGTATATTCCGGTCCACATTCAATGATATCCAAGGCGATTACACAGTATATACATTAACCTTTTTCCATCTCATGTCTCATTTAATTTTAATTGTCTACAAAGGTGACTACGGAACAAAGTGAAGTCTAGTTCATTTTGTTTTAATTTTTTAATCGTCTGGCTGGCCAGTGTTTTTGTTAGAAAATTTAGTTTTAAAAATTTCGGATCTTAAAAATGGCAGAGTAAGTTTTTCTCAATATCGTTATATGAAATACCTGGTGTATAGGCACTGAAAACTCTTTTGACTGAGATTTTAAACATAGCATAAAAATCCCCCCCCCCCCCCGCCCCCCTCTCCCCGATCCACCTCTTAGATAAAATTCCACCTCTTACATGTAGCTAAATATGTGTGCATGGGCGTCCGTCGAGCCGCTATCATATTACCTAAATATTATCTCCTATGTTTTGTTTAATGGGTCGATGTCACTTAACACGTTGGTAGATATCTGTAACAAGGTAGTAAATATTTTGAAAAAATAAAAAGTTATCGATAAACATATTGCATCAGTCAGTGATCAGGCCTACCCTGTTTCTGTTTCATTCTATTACTATTAAGCCGCATCCTGTTGCAGTTCCTGATTAATTCAAAATTCCAGAAAACTTAGAAAAACAAGGGTATAAAGAAAGACAGTTAGATTAGATAGTTAGATAGTTAGATAGATAGATAGCTGGATAGATAGATAGATAGCTGGATATAGTTAGCTGGATAGACAGCTGGATAGACAGTGGATAGATAGATTATCTATATAGATAGGCAGCTAGATAGATAGATCTATAGATAGGCCATGTATGCGTGCATGCAAACAAATTATTAGAAAACACAAAGTGCTGTCACCTTAATGCACTTCCGGAGGTTTGGGAATTTCACCATAAGGGGATATCCCATCATTCTGGCTGTTCATTGGTCCGCGGCGCGCACTCGCTGTGAGCTCTCACTGCGCTTTTAAGGCTCAGGACGTAATCATTGTTATCAGTTCCATCACCGACAATAGAACGTTGCAGTGATTGAATCAGTTACTATGCCATTTCACGAAGATTATTCACTTGACAGCAGAATGGATGACTGTAATCACCATCTAGGCCTCATGGTAAGTAGCATTGGGAGAAATTAATAATTCTCACGAATTATATAGACCTAATAAAAACGTAATACAATGATATAAATTCTCTTTAAACATCATTCATGAGATAGACCTTGGATCAGGAAAATTGAAATAAATCTACCTTGAATGTATGCACTCAAATATATTTTTTATTTTTATTGTTGGAGATATTTAATTTTAAAAGCGGTATTCAAGTATTTTGAAATACTGGGTATAAAATGTACAATTTCTGAATGAAATACCTTATATTTTCCATTAGCACTCAATTATATATATATAATATATCTGTCAAGCGTTTAGAGAAACTGGATTTTTACGCTTTATAAAATAAATTAATTATTATTAATATAATTGACTGCTAATGGAAAACAGATATTACTACTTCAATCAATCAATCAATCAGGTTATATTGTTACTTTAATTTAGACATTTTTAATTTTACTCCATTTAGCTATATATTATATTTTTTATATATTTTTTCATTTATTTATCTACATATTGCAGATGGAAAGTAAACATTTCTGTGAATCAGACCCCGAGATGAAAAGCCCATCCATCTTGTACGTGAATCAGGAACAAGAAGCTATGAATAGTCTGGCGGTGAAATACTTTGAAAACAATACGCAGGAAACGGAGGGCAAAGAAGAAACAGAGGAAGAAGAAGAAGAAGAGGAAGAAGAAGAAGAAGAAGACAGTACTGATGGGAAATGCCATGCTGCTCATGTTATCGATGCAAATCACAGATGCTCAGCACCAATCAAGGTCATCAGATATATCCCAGAGAAGATGCTCAATGATACAATCACTTTACTTTCCAGCAGCATTATTTCAAAGACAATAAAGGAGACAGGAAAGGCAAAGTCACCAGGACACAGGAAACCCCTTTGTCAATTGAAAGAAGTTTTCCGAAGAATCTTTCGACCTGCCTTCCATTTTAAAAATGCCAATAAAGAACATGGTGACATTAAGGAAACAACTCTCAAAGTAGGTCTTCAATACTCTTTGGTACTCTTTAGTCAATCAATCAATCAATCAATCAATCAATCAATCAATCAATCAATCAATCAATCAATCAATCATTAAGCGTAATTTTACAAATTATGTATGTACATTATTTTTTCTCACTGTTATCAATTTATATAATTGTTATCTGACTATAGTTTGGAATTCTGCATATACTTTATACATGACATCATTTGTATATTTTCAATTATTTGTTGGTACAGAAGGATCAAATTGACAGCATTGAGAAATACATCATCACTCCAGAATTTGAGCCTGTGCTGTGTCAGTCAAGAAGCCCCACTCCTGCTGTGCAATACACTCCAGAGCAGCTTGACAGCACTTTTCAGGACCTCGCCTACTTGAATATATCTGATGAAACGGAAGAAATTTCCGAAGTGTTCGTTGGTGACCCGGAAGCAGAACTGGAAAATCAGAAGGTTTCTTTTGGAATGAAACTAGCAACCATGAAAATCGGGGAATACCTTCTGCACATTTGCGTGGATGTGGACAGTGAAGGACTAGCTCATCAGTTTGATTTCAGGTACGTTTATCAGCACACTTCTAGACCTTATCAGAAAGACTAACTAGGAAAGCCCAATTTTCAGTCAAATGTCAGTGGTGAAACCCGCAATTATGAAAACTCTACATTAAGACCTTCCCTCTTTGTAGACCACAGTGGTTTCTGAAGGTATTCTCAATTGTTGAGTAGCCCAAATTCAGCACTGATATACATATTTTTTTGTTTCTTCAATAGGGAAAATGACGAAATACTGATGATCAATTCTGATGTGGCAATGAACAGGACCCACAAAGATGTTCTGAAAATGTTTTCACAGATGAAAACCATGGAGGTCATCTCTCTGGTGAGTAGTTTGCTCTGAAACTGCTTGATAGCACATATCAGGATCTGGAATTGTGACTTGAGACAAAATAGGTCAATAATTGACAGCAAAGTTTTTAGTCTGGCTCTAGGTAATTACATGACAACAATATCTTGAGGATAATAGCACTAGGTCAATGTGACAATGTCAACAACAGGCGTAAAAAACAACAACTTTGGATGACAGTCAGTGACATGTGGGTGGCACTTTTTAAATCGTAACATCACAGTATAATGTTAACAATAAATTTCAGATCTCAAGAAGATACCTCAACTTGCATGAAGACATCAAAGTAGAAGACATCAAAGTAGATTACATCAGAATCATTGGGGAGATCCTGGTAGAAGATAAGGAAGACGCGCCCCATGTAATAGTCACTGACAAGACAAACTACCAGACTGATTACGCTTCACCCGGATTTCTGGTCTGCACTGCAATTAAACAAGCCAGAATTTCATGCAAGGCTCCCCAGGGAAAACTTGGATTTGATGGACATAAATTGTTATTCAGAAAGGGCAACTTCAATTCTGAAGATAAGACTTGTAAGTACAGCGCATATAGAGATAAAATTTTGAAATATTTAATAGCACCCCCTTATAGTCAATGAGGAAATAGTGCTGATTTTTTGTAAAGGGCTGTTCAATATGTGGATACATTTAACATTTGCAATAATAAACTTCCTTTGCATTTTCAGTGGTTTTCGACTTTTTATATTGTTACCTCTTAGGGGGTTTCACTCAACCTTTAGCCATCATCAGGGCCCCAGGAACAACAAACAGTTTCCTAACAATCAATGATGATGGCTCAGTCACAATGGAGGTACGTGTGCTTGAAAAACACTGTTCATCAAATTGGATCATGAATGATAGATAACTGGGTTTCTTACTCCCTGCCAATCAACTATAACATGATGTATAATTTTCAATAAATTATTACACGAATTATTAATTTTCCAGAAATGTGACGTTAATGAGAAAGGTCTCCCTACAAACTATAAAGGTGTGCTCTTGCAACCAAACAACGAAGATCAAACTGACAACAATCACACTGTGAACTACATTGTCTACCCAGGTAAGAACTAGCTAGATGACAACGAGTCAGTAATTTACAGTTGGGGTCATATGTTTACATACAGCTGAGTATTATAAAACCTTTTATTGTGACAACAAATCTGTGGTAAATTTACAATCGACAATGGCTTTAATATGGAGGATATTATTTGAATTATCTAAATCAAATGAAACACAAATATGGATGGAAAAATACCTCAGCTCTTTCATTGCAGTAAAGCATTTTGTTGGGCAAACCATTCGCCATTGAAGTTGTGAAAGTGGTTATGCCTTATATTTGCATTTGATTTAGCTAATTCACATAATGCCCATATTTAATCCATTGTTGATTGGGAAATTTATCACAGAATTGTTGTCACAACAAAACTTTTGTATAATACTCAGCTTTATTTAAAGATATGACCCCAACTGTATATCTTCTAATGACACACATAAATTAAGATATGTCGAACTGGATCTTCTACATTCTGTCATGGCCTTCGGAACATGCAACAGTGACAATACGTGTACTATATTTTGATTGTGAGATGATTTGTTTGTGATTATGAATGATTATAGGCTAATATTTCTGTCTTTAATTTCAGAGAAGACAAAGTACTTAGCATGGGATGATGATGAAGTGCTGACCACAGCGGATGTTGGTGATGGGGACTCTGATAATTACCACAAGTTAATTTTCACAATTGATAACATAGACTCAGACAGCTAAAGATGCTGGATTAAAATAAACAAACAGACACGATAAGAGACATTTGTAACTCATCTTACTGTCACAACTATGAAAATGAATTTTGCCAATGGTATCCATGGGCTTAATGCTGTTGCTTATACAGACACTTACAAGCGTATTAAATCATTGAAATATTTATTCATCATTATCATGTGTGCTATGCCATTATAGGTTGCATTATGCTCACTCAATGTTAATTTATTTCATGTAAATATCTTTGCTTAACGGCCTTGTACATACAAATATGCATGATTTTCCATATCATTGAAAAATATCTATAACTCATCATCATCGTTAATCTTTTGTCATAATGTGTTGTTATGAAGATCCGTTGAAAGGTTGACATGAATTAAATGTAAAAATTAAAAATGAATTTTTGTTTTCTACTGCATTAGGCTGATGCTCAATTTTGTTTAACTGTGTAGGCCTATAGGACCTTAACCATAGTTGTATATTTATGACTGTATGTATTTATTTGTCTTTCTTAATAAAATATGTTTGAAATAACATACCTGGTTTTTTTTTTGGTAATTATATATATATATATATATATAGATAGATAGATAAATTTTATTTGACCATACGGAGTCAGTTTTGACCCATTCGTCATAAACAAGGTACATAGAATGCACAATACATTGTAAATACAGACATAATAATGACATATATTGAATATACTAACTAAATACTACTTCAAGAACTACTGATCCAAATATTATATATCTCATTTTCTATACTATACTATACTATAGCATCACAGTAAACACATCTCATAATACTGAATATCATAATACTGAAAAATTAAAATAAAATATTAATATATGAAATAAATCACAATCTCATAGTAGCTGTTATATTGCCTAGCACCAGGTTTACTCCACCATCCAAAATTGTTAACATTTTGCTAAATTACATGAGGGTTATAGGCCTCATTCTCCAATATTTCAAAATATCAGTTTGTCAAATCACATTGGTTAGCACCGAATGATAAATGTCCGCATTGACGTAGTTTCCATATAATAGGTAACTTAAGATAAAATGTCTAGCACATAGTACATAGAATAAACAAAAGAACATAAAACATATAATAAACAAAAGAATACAGTTGCAAAAACATTTACATTAATGTTTTCTAACATTGCGCTGGCCCTGCTTTAATTGTCCAGGTATGCAACAGGTAGGTTTGAGTTGACCCTGTGAGCTTACCATAACACATAATACTCTGACACAATGCCCAAATTTGTCTAATGTACTAACTTGAATGTTTTGTGGTTGATTCAAATTATTGAGTTGTGTTTTGTCATATAGTGTGACAATAATTTTAGGTTTATAGCTTGTGTATGAGTCTGGTCATGCGTTACTTTCATAATTATTTATAACTCTAATTTTCGATTACTTTACAGTTTGATCAGGTTTCTCTTGTTAAAACACAGTGAAATAAATTTGCCTAGACATGATTTTTATAAATTTATCCTCATGGTTCAGGTTATCTAGTTCTATAATGTGTGGAGATACAGACTGCATTAATAGATATCTTTCATTATTATACAGGGGACATGTTAGAAGAAAATGCTGTTCTGTTTCAATTTCTCTTGTGTTGCAGTGTATACATAGTCTTTCCACTATAGGTGTTTTTGGTTTAGTATAGCATAGCGGCCTGTTTCTATCGCAAGGTTATGTGAACTTATTCTAAATTTTGATAGTGCTAGGGCATGATTTATGTTTGTTGGGGTGGAGAGAAAAGTTTCAAACTGAAAATGATTTTTGAAGAGTTCTTAGCTTCGGGTTAGTATCTGTGTTATTTATTTGTTGTAAAGTAATTTTAATGAATTCTGTATGGTATTGTTTATCTGTGATGCTCTGTTCATCCCACAGATGTAGATGATTTGTTTCCGATAAGATATTCCTGAGAGTGGTACACCAGTTAGTCTGTCCCATGTTATTTAAATTAAGTAATGTATTGTAGGCTTGTTTTACTGGATGTCTTGAGTTAAACCCTATTAGTCTTTTCCAATAGTTCACTAATCAACATTTCAATCTTAAGGCCATGGGAAATCTTCCAAGTTCACTACCGGGAATATAGGTATGATAAGTGTATCTTTTCTAGGTTATTAATATTTTTATTCTGAAACCAAACTTCAGAAGTATATTCCATTATTGGACTTATTTGCATGTCATACATTTTAAGGGCACGGCTGGGTTGCAGTTGTCCTACTGTATTTTTAATATATGCATTTAGTGCATATCAAAGAACTGCATGAGAAGCTATGAGATGCAGTTCTTTGAGTTCTTTGTGCATATATTGCGTTGTTAGATTTGTTTGTCAGATTTTTCAGGTTTTGTTTAAATATGTCTTTATCATTTCCTAAGTATTTATACTTATCTGTCATGTTTATCTGTTTTTCCCCAAATTTAAATATATGGTATTTTTTCTTTGTTCCTATTGCCATCACATTGGTTTTTCGCTAAACTTACTATGAGGTGTATATATATACAGGCCTATATCAAATATATTAGGCTGAAGAAACAGCCTGTAAATATTTAAGACTAATATTTTACTTTCCGTTGATCTTTGTCATGCTAACTTATTATTTATTTAACAAAAAAACAATTATGAGCAATTCTTCCAACACCGGTAGGCGGCGCAATAGTGGTGACCTCTGGTGGCAAAGTCAGGAATGAGATGATATGGTAAACTTCCGGTGAGTTGTCAAACGTAGCACGAAGTGAATTATTGACATGTCCTTTTAAATAATAGAGCAGACGTCTTGGATTCTACATTTCGGAACATTAATTTGGAACGTCAGGTCTTAAAATGGCACGATATTCGAGAGGTAAGTGACAGCTGGAAATATAACTACAGCGTATACTCTGGAGCTTGTAGATATAACTGGAAATGTTTGAGTGTTTCCACGGAATCCGAGTCGTTTTCATTGGAAATCACTGCACAGTGTACCCATAACAAAAGGTGAGCTATGAAAGAAACTAGTGGTGAAGTCACTGAAGGATTCATCCCTTTTCATGTTACTCTTGAGTCAGGCCTACACTGAATTTTGTATTGTGACATTTGTGTCACGCGTGACGCAATTACTCGAGTTATGAAATAATGATATATATATATATATATATATATATATATATATATAATTTTTTTAATTATCTATTTTTTATAGAATAATGAATCTTCGTATTTTCAGTGTCGTCAGAGGACATTCTAGAACAAGAAAATCAGAGGAGGGCAGAAAACTTGTCTGGAAAAGTTTCCAGGTTGAAATCGGTGAGGATCATTAACATCTGCTGAATAAGTCATAGATCTGCTATATTTACACAAACATGAAATCTTTACGATGTATTTAGTGTTTTGAGTTCTGCATAAGTTTCCACTATGAATAGTTTACCTGAATTTTAGGTCGCGATGGGTCACGGTTCACACTATTTCTGAAAATTATCTTTTTTATTTGAACTCAATTTACACTAGATTGATTGCCCGTCATCGCCAATAAAAAAGAATCAATTTAACAGCCTCTCAGCCAATCAGACATCTAAAATGTTGATTGGATTACAAGTGATCTGTTTGTCAAATTGATTTTAAAAACTTGTTATCTATTGCATTTTTTTTTAGAATTGTAATTTTACATGTTTAACCTGTGAAAGTTTCACGCAACATAATTTACTTTCAAATTTCTCCGAAGGTCTTTTTTTTTGGCAGTTTGTTGAGTTGGTAGTTTCCATTCTACCATATCTCAATTAAGTGTACTTGTTCAACTTTAACTTTATTTTCTGCCATGTATTAAACACAAATATTTTAATTGTTTTTGCAGTTAGCTTTTGACATTGACTCTGATGTTCGGGAACACAATACTTTCCTTGGGACTGTGGTGCGTCTATTTTCATTTTGTAAATGCAACTCTTTGTAATAAATAAGAACATAATGCTAAAGACAAAATTTGACGTTGATCATGGCCAAGAGGTCAACTGTCTGTAAACCTCATAGTTTGAGTTATTATTGATAATCAATTAAACAAAAAAAAACATTGTATTGTTTTGGGTTTCAGGACAGTGATTTTGACAGTGGAACTGGATTGCTCTCCGGCAGTATGAACCGAATTAATACTGTTATATCAAACAACAAAAACAACAAAAAACTCATGTGTTATATTATACTGATATTGGTAGGATTATTTATAGTTATGTATTATATTATTGCTCGATTTACTGCTGGAAAGTGAGCTGAACTTTATTGCAGTTTGTAAATAAAATTATTTTCTTATAAATCACTTAATCTCAATGATATTTCATAATTGATGGGTATGAACTAATATCTCACTGGGGTGGTTGTTGACAGTTAGCCAGGGTCTTTCTCAAGTATATTCTGTCAAAAATATTATTTATGAATAATGAATGTATTGTATATGTATGGTAGCCATATGAAGATGATATTTAAATTGTACAGAATATAAGCTGTATGATCTGTGATACATTGTATGCTTGATGTGTAATACCATATATGAAAATGCATATCAGTGTCTGTCATTGATTATAAATCTCAAAAGATGCAATGAAATATCACCCTGTGGTGTATAACTTTGATGTCTTATTTAATTTAAGTACCTGTTTTAACCACAAGATGTCCCATTAGTCAGCCTTGCTCAATTGTGCCCTCTGGTGTGTATGCCTCCAACCTGCTTTTGCTTGGGATGTACCAGAGGCAGTTCTGGGTTGAATTCCAAGGCTTAGAACATGGAAGGAGTTGAAAGTGCTATAAATCAAGTGCCATGGTGTATGAAAATGATAATATCAGGAGAATTTCTGTTGATCTTGCAGTCCCTGGCTTCTTGAAGTTCACCACAATAGAACGGTGGTACCAGTCAGCTGCAGTGATCATGATGTCATGATACAGTCTGTTTCCATACCATGTTGCTCTGTTGTATGAGGATATGGAAAAAGTGCAGTATAGCGGACCCAGATTTATGACCATATTTAGCCAGCATCATTGCTATACATATGACGTCAAAAGCCTGAATTCAATAATGACGTCACAAACAAATAACGGCGGTTTTTATTTTTCATGGCAAGACCGCTGTTTTGTTTCTTTTTCTTGGGGGCTGCTGCCCCAAACCCCCTCTACTCTACACCATAGGTTATTCTATTTATGCTAGAAATTTGAAACGAGACAAAATAATTCATAAAATTTCATATTTAATGGACACCAAATATGGGCATAAATTTGGGTCTGCTATACTGCACTAAACCCGAGGATAATACCAAATTTAAAGTTACATGAAAACGCTGGTCAATTGAGGGTTATTCTGTGCATTAACAGAGAAGGAGAGTGTGAACCAGGTGTTCAATTCTCAACTTTTTGAAGCAGAGTGCAAACCAGGCATTGAGCTTGTTGACACTCTCAGAGAAACAAGAGTGCAAACCAGTTGAAACCAGGTGTTGAATTCTACTCGTAGAATTAGTGTTAACCAGTTGTGGAATTCTGCTCTGAGAAACTTAAAATCAGAGTACAAACCAGGTGTTGAATTCAAACCCTGGAAATGCAAACCAGGTGTTGAATTCTACCCGGGAAATCAGAGTGCAAACCAGGTGTTGAATTCTACCCGGGAAATCAGAATGCAAACCAGGTGTTGAATTCTACCCTGGAAATCAGAATGCAAACCAGGTGTTGAATTCAAACCCTGGAAATGCAAACCAGGTGTTGAATTCTACCCTGGAAATCAGAGTGCAAACGAGGTGTTGAATTCTACGCGGGAAATCAGTATGCAAACCAGGTGTTGAATTCTACCCTTGAAATCAGAATGCAAACCAGGTGTTGAATTCTACCCTGGAAATCAGAATGCAAACCAGGTGTTGAATTCTACCTGGGAAATCAGAATGCAAACCAGGTGTTGAATTCAAACCCTGGAAATGCAAACCAGGTGTTGAATTCTACCCTGGAAATCAGAGTGCAAACCAGGTGTTGAATTCTACCCTGGAAATCAGAATGCAAACCAGGTGTTGAATTATATCCCACACTTGGCTGTGTTCCTCATAGAAAACCTATTAGGAACAACCCATGTGGTATTTTTTGTGATCCACCATCCCTAATTAAAATAAATTGTGTTCCACCATCCCTGATTTACATATTGGACGGACTACTTTAGGTTGATCAGTTTCACTTTCATTTTCACTTTCACACTAAAATCACAGCTTCGCCTATTATATAGACTACTATTCAACACAAACTAGGTTTGAAATTAATTTACTATTTAAAAGTAATTTTGAAAACTAAAGTTGTCCGTAGCAGTCAATGGTCATGTCTGGACGAGACTTCAGTTCAAAGCACTTTCACTTTCACTTTGCCCATTAAATCTGGAAAATGGACACAACTTCGTCAATTCTTGACCAATTTTGACCAAATAAAATTGGCTTGAAGCTCAAATTCTCTTCTCTTTACATCTGCTAACAGTTCCTTTATACATAATGTATATGTCTGTTGCGATATTGTACGATCCGCATTTATTTAGCGTATCCGCATTTTATGTTTCCTGTTGGTTTGCGCATGTGTGGTGTTCAACAATACAATGGCGTCTTGCCAGTTGCTCCCACAACACTGTCTTGAGTTTTATTGACAATATCATAATAATACATGGTGTCAGGATAAAGTCTTCGTTCCTAGCAATGCAGGAGGATACGAAGGATCGCCCGCCTAACCTGTGACACGTTGGAATGGCTGAAAATTACCGAAAATCCAGGAATTGATCACGCCACGTTGACGCTTCACAATGGCCAACTCGCAAATTCCCGCCCCGTCCCCAATGGAGGAGAAAGGTGATGTCGCATCGAATTGGAAGTTTTTCCGCGAGTGCTTTGAAGACTATCTCATCGCGACCAAGTTAAGCGAAGAGGATGAAACGGTTCAACTCGCAACGTTTCGTTCCGTGATTGGCAAAGATGCACGTGTAACATTGCAACATCTTCACATGACAGAGGCAGACAGAAAGAAGCTCAAGGAGACGTTGGAAGCCCTCGAGAAACATTACGTTCCCCAAGTCAATACTATCTATGAGAGGTATTTATTCCGCTGTGCTACACAACAAGCTGGTGAGAGTTTTGACAGTTACCTTGCAAAATTACGGAAACTGGCCAACAGTTGCGAATATGGTGCACTAATGGACGAAATGATCAGGGACAACATTGTGTATGGAATTGTAGATTCTTCTGTGCGTTCCAGGATGTTGAGGGACAGTAAATTGACTCTACAAAAAGCAGTTGACTTCTGTCGTGCAAATGAAATAGCCGAATCCCAAGCAATAGTCATGCAGAATGAGGCTACTGTAAATTTCACCAAGAGCAAGTTCAAGAACCGTCGATCTCGAGCTTCCAAATCGCAAGCTGAATCGAAGGATTCGAAAATGAATAATTGCAAATACTGTAGTGGATCACATGCATTTGATCACAATGCCTGTCCAGCATTCAGGCATGAATGTAAAAAATGTCGGAAAAAACACCACTATGAGAGCTGTTGCAGAAGTGACAGTCGTTCAGAGAAAGGTCCAAAGTCCAAGCAACGTAGCCACAGGCATCAACACAAATCAAGGAATGTCCACGCGTTGCAAGATGATGACAATTGCAGTGAGTTCTCTGAATCAGATGGTGACTGTTGCTACTCGGTGTCCACTGGTCAAAGTCGGAAATATCTGACAAATATCAAGTTTGCCCACAAGGACACTGTTACACCTGTTGAATGTCAGCTGGACACAGGTGCTTCAAGAAATACTATGCCTTTGAGAGTGTACAACAACATAACTCGTAGTACTGGTAAGCTTCGACCATCTACCGTCAAGCTACGAACCTACAATGGAGATGTCATCAAACCAGTAGGCTTTGATAGGCTTCACATCGAGACAGAGGGTCAAATGTTAAAAGTACATGTGGAAGTTGTTAAGGATGCTCCAGTGACACTTATTTCTGGCACAACTGGTGAAAAGTTAAAGCTGCTCAGCATAAATGAAGCCTTTGTACACCAGTGCACAGAAATAATTAAGCCTGCAGAGGTAGAGAAACTCCTGGACAAATATCAAGATGTCTTCACTGGACTAGGAGAAATAGGAACCCTGTCGATTTGTATTAATCCAGAGATCCAGCCAGTGCAGAATCACTCCAGACGAGTCCCAGTTCCATTACAGAAAGAACTGAAAGAAAAATTACAGGAAATGGAGTCCACTAAGGTGCTTCAGAAAGTCGAAATTCCAACCCCATGGATTAACAACATGGTTGCAGTCAAGACACAAGCCAAGCTTCGAGTTTGTCTCGATCCGCAAGAACTGAACAAAGCAATTTACCGGAACCATTTTCCCACACAAACACTCGAGGAATTGGCTACAAAGCTGAATAAGGCCAAGGTGTTTACAGTGGTAGATGCAAAAGATGGTTTCAACCAAGTCGTACTGGATACAGAGTCAAGTTACCTCACAACATTCTGGACACCATACGGTCGATATCGGTGGCTGAGATTACCATTTGGAATTAAGTCTGCACCAGAAGAGTTTTCTAGGATTTTACAGGAATGCCTAGAAGGATTGAGCAATGTCGAAGTCATTGCCGACAACATCCTTATATATGGAGCTGGTGATACGCAAGAAGAGGCAGAGAAGGCCCATGATCAAGCGTTTATAGCATTGATGGATAGGGCACGAGAACGGAAATTGAAGTTAAACCGTCGCAAGCTCAAGTACAAGATGTCCTCAGTATCTTACATGGGACATGTTCTCAGTGCCAATGGATTACAAGCAGACCCAAATAAGATCGTAGCCATTTCAAACATGCCGAAACCCACGGATGTGGCTGGAGTACAACGCTTGTTAGGAATGGCCAACTACCTTTCCAAGTTTACTCCACATCTCAGCACAGTCTGTGAGCCCCTACGTCGATTGACAGACAAGGACATACCGTTTGACTGGCTACCCCAACATGACATTGCTTTTGAGAAAATCAAATCCCTTTTGTCAACAGCCCCCACTTTGAGATATTTTGACCAATCGAAACCTGCTGCTATTGAGTGCGATGCATCATCAGTGGGCCTTGGAGCTGTGTTACTTCAAGATGGACACCCCGTGGCATTTGCTTCTCGAGCACTCTCTGGCCCAGAGCGAAATTATGCCCCAATTGAGTGCGAGGCTCTGGCTGTGGTTTTTGCCTGTGAGCAATTCGACTCATACATTCTAGGCAAAGCTATAACTGTCTACTCCGACCACAAGCCATTGGAAACCATATTGAATAAAAGCATTCTGAAGGCACCCAAGCGGTTGCAACGTATGCGCTTGCGATTGCAATGCTATGACATCACAGTGCAGCACAAGCTGGGCAAAGAGATGTACATCTCTGACACATTGTCCAGAGCTGCACTTGCACACAAGCACAATGACAAGTCACAGGAACACCAAATCATTTATGCTCTAGGTTCAGTCCAGTCTATTGCGAAGGAAATTGAAAGGATCAATCCAACAGAGGGTGTCTCCATTCGTGATGAAAGACTGGAAAAGATCAAGATACACTGCCAAGAAGATGTCACGTTGCTACAATTGGCTCAAATCATCAAAGCCGGATGGCCAGACAACAAAAATCAAGTACCATTATCTGTGAGAGAGTACTGGCCATACAGGGATGAGCTCTCGGTACATGATGGGTTATTGTTTCGAGGAACTTGTGTGATTATTCCAAAATCAATGCAATCTGAGATGATAGTCAAATCTCATGCGGCACATCAAGGTATTGAGGCAACTCAAAAGTTCGCAAGAGATGTGATCTATTGGCCACAGATGCACAGCCAATTAGAAGAGGCATGTCGCAAATGTGCTACCTGTAATGAGTTCGCTAATCGCCAGGCAGCAGAGCCAATGATGTCACACCCCATACCAGAGCACCCGTATCAGATTGTGTCAAGTGATACTTTTGAACATGAAGGCAAACATTTCATCGTTGCAGTGTGTCATTACAGTGATTACATTGAAGTCAAGAGATTGAGTAGTGTCACAACAAAAGAAACAACCAAATTCTTCAGCAATATATTTGCTACGCATGGAATTCCCTTGCTACTGATTACGGACAATGGAACAAACTATACATCACAAGAGTTTGCACAGTTCGCGCGTGAGCTCGGTATAAATCACGTAACATCTTCGCCCCATCACCACCAAGCAAATGGATGTGCAGAAAACGCAGTGAAGGTAGCAAAGCAGTTGTTAAAAAGAGGACAATTAGAGGCCAAGCCTCTATGGATGTTACTGCTGGCACAGAGAAATACGCCATCTAAAGGCATGGAGTCAAGTCCAGCTCAACGTCTGATGTCAAGACGTACTGGTACGTTGCTCCCTGCCAAGAGAAAGCAGTACCAACCGATGGTACAACAGGATGTTATGGCTAAATTAGAACAGCGAAAAAGAAAAAACAAGTTCTACAGGGACAAAAGCGTTAAAGTGAAAGATCTGCCTGAACTCCTGATTGGGCAACCAGTTCGAGTCAAAGCAAACCCTCAATTACGTCGTGACCCATGGGTTCCAGCACAAGTCAACAGGAAAGTGGGTCATCGGTCCTGGGAAGTGTTGATAGATGGTAAAGGCCCAGTAGTCCGAAATCGAGGTCATGTTCATGAAACCATCGAAGACAGGAACGCAGTGCCCCCTGTTCCAAATGCCCCCCCCCCCTCCCCCAGTGATTCCCTCAGTGCCAAATCCTACTGATCCCATCGTTCCCCCGGTTGTTGCTCCGACAGAATCAGTCACTCGCAGTCCATCGACACAATTCAAGAGATCACAGCAGAAGACCACCAGGTCTGGACGAGCTGTTGTACCTCCGAAGAAATACCAATAGACTATCTGATTGTGTTATGTGTGCTGTGTAAAATGAACTCTTGAGAAATATTATGATTGCAAATGTGTTGATTGTTTACTGACTTATGCATACTATGTTTTGAATTGTGTGTTTCTATGGATATTTGTGCCAAAGGTTACAGTATTATATTTGTTGTGCCAATATTATTTTTCGAGATTGATATTATAGAGTTATCATAGTCAATTGCATTCCGTGTGTCAAGATTTTAATGCAATAAAGGAAGAAGTAGATATAAAAACTGTATTACATGATAGCTTAAGTTTTGTTTAGATACACAGATGTTGGATATGAGTTTTTACAACTTATAGTATTGCTATCAAATATGAGTTTTTAAAAATTATAGTATTGCTATCAAATCTTAAATTATAAGTAATTACAGACAACAGTGCTGGTGTGCACATTTTATTGATTTTTATTACTTAGCAGTTTAAATGGTAATATTGATAAGTTTTATTTTTATTACTTAGCAGTTAAAGGGTAATATTGATAGGTTGAAGACTACATTATATTTGAGTCGCATATAGAATAGATATTTTTATGACTGTCAGTTATTCTATATAAAATTTAAAATATAGAGAGCTACTTCTTAAAAACAAAAAGGGATGTAGCGATATTGTACGGTCCGCATTTATTTAGCGTATCCGCATTTTATGTTTCCTGTTGGTTTGCGCATGCGCGGTGTTCAACAATACAATGGCGTCTTGCCAGTTGCTCACACAACACTGTCTTGAGTTTTATTGACAATATCATAATAATACAATGTCATAGATTATTGGTATTGGCGACCCGTTTTTACCGACAAAATTCGGTTGAATGTTGACACCTAAACCCATATTGATTATCACAGAAAATTTTATGTTCATCAAAATAATTGTATAGCTGTTTGTATGACTCTCTCATGGGTTTCATTGAGCTGATCCACCACTGTGGTTGGGTTTTATTATACTACCCTGGAAATCAGAATGCAAACCAAGTGTTGAATTCTACCCTGGAAATCAGAGTGAAAACCAGGTGTTGAATTCTACCCTGGAAATCAGAATGCAAACCAGGTGTTGAATTTTACTCTTGAGAATCAGAGTGCAAACCAGGTTGAATTCTACTCTGAGAAGCTGTGTGCCACTAGTGCCAAAAAGGTGCTTAAAACATAGTTTATGTAATAAGTAGATTGTGGATTATTTTGCTGTTACATAACACTGTGTATGACACATTTGAACACATGACTCTAGATTTCAGGTCTAACCACTCAACATACTGGTGTATGCAGTGCCTCCCAGACAATGGGTAATTTTGTGGACAATTAATATGACATGCAAGGGACAACTGCACCTGGGTTAAGCATTGATCGTAGCTGGTCACTCGCTGATCAATATTTTGAATGGGGCCCGGCCGACCGCCAGACAATGCACCATTAAAGCTAGATGTCGCTTTGGCCTACCGGATGTTGCTGTGCACTGCTCACTGAGTCGTGTGCACCTCACTGGATTGGCTTTTAAATGGCTGCAAGCCACCCTTTGTGCCCTTGCTTAACAGGTTAAGAGGCTGCTTTTATAAACAGCCACTGGTTTACCAGGTCACAAGCTGTTGTCGATAAATGTGGGTAAATTGAGGGGACTTTTTTAGGTCCATTATGATGCAGGAGCCAAAACTTAATTTGCCAGAGTGTTTTTATTTATTTACCAGATATAGGGATGTCAGGGACCATAAATCCATAGCTTGAGTCACATAGCAGTAGCTTAGCTGGGTCTTCTGCAAATCTGTAAATGATCGGTGATTATTTCAAAATGGGGGTTTTGGGTTTAGTGCAGTATAACGGACCCAAAGTTATGTCCATAGTTGGCACCCATAAAATATGAAAATAATCAATTTTTTTCCCCAAATTTCGTACTGGTAAAGAATAAGAATACATTTGTGTAGAGTAGCAGGGGTTTGGGGGCGGCCACCCCCAAGAAAAAATAAACAATAATAAGCTACGTTGTTGCCTTGAAGCTGCCATTTGTTTGTGACATCACATATTGAATTCAAGCATTTGACGTCATAGGCCTGGCAATGGGACTCGCTAAATATGGTCATGAATTTGGGTCCACTATACTGCACTTTTTCCACGGTTTTTTTCTACGTAGAGTAATAAGCAATCAGAGTGACTATAAAAGTGTGAATAAAGATGATAAAAAAAATGGACAGAACGGCTCGTTTCTGTGGCATCTTCATGGCAATAACACTGTGTAAGGAGGTTAAAGCTCTCCAGCTCCACTGCTGATAATGATCACACCCCCAATCCATTCCTAGTTCTATGGTAGCGTCCTGGACTTCCATCCACTGCAATGGGTCCTAGGTTCATTCCCGGTCGAGGCTTAGTGGATAGCTGTTTCATCCTTAATCTCATTGCCATGGGTCTGCTGGTCCTAATTAGCCCGTCAGGTGCAGAAGTACAGGATGTAAAGCCCTAATCCATTGTGCCGTTTATATACATCTTCCTTAAGCAAGCCTCACACCTCCGCATGGCTACGGCGTGTGCCTTGCTAGAAATGGGCTTGAATAGCTGGTTTGTGCATATCCAGTTTGATTGGTCCCGGCGATCTGTGGAGCGCCAAATCAGTGCCGTTGTTTACATAATGTATCTATATATAGCGCACTAACATGGCCTGCAGTGACGGTTGAGTCTTTTGAACGCTGGTACATCACTTGCATTGGCTGACCCACTTAGTCACATGTCTATTTACTGCTAAAGGGCGACGGTGAAAAAAAACCACGACATTGCCGTGAAATCTGGCAAGGCCACGCAACGTTTGTTGCGTGGAGTAAATAGACTTGCCCTGGGAAGATGTATATATATGAAATGTGAACTAGTGGTCCCTGGTTTGTGGTACCTATATTGGGACCAGAACAGGACCACCCTTGGCATTTAATTAATGTAGTACACTACTATAGTCTGGTTTCCTGTGGTGAAAACAGCAACAAGGGGTTAAACTAACCTTTCACTACCTCACTGTGACACACAACCATCATCCCTCACACATCAACTGACCTTGGAATGTGCCAACTCCATCCCACTTCAGGGTGGTTGACCTTGACACCAGCCAGTTTCCATGGTGATAACTGACATCCCTATAGAACAATGTTTATCATAATCAACGATACGCTATACATGTTGATGTAACAAACGTATCTTTCTGAAATATCCAAAATGTACTAAACATTATATTACTGGCATTTAAATATAATTGTTAGTATTAAAGGTATAAATATACTTTTCCTTACTTTTATTGTTTGTTTTTATTATCAATGAAAAACAGCTCCTGCTGATTGTGCCACCCTTTTAAAATGTATTCAATCGATCAATATTAAAAAAAAAAGAAGGTTTCTGGAATACACTACCAACGTTGTTGCAATATTGTAAGATGGTTGCCACAAAGTCATGGCTGCAATGTTGCATCGAAATATTGCAACGACATTATTACAACATAAACCAACAAAGAACACAAGAATAATTTCAGTCTTATTATGCTAAAAAAAGTTAATTTTCGCAGATGAGATGCCAGTATACATTTTACGAGTGTTATGGTTCAGAATGCAGATAATAGTTAAAGCTATACATATCATAGTAACCTAACGTTGCATCTACATTGTGGCAACATTATGACACTATAATTATTCTGGACCTATCTAAAACCTTCCATGTACTTTAATTCTGGTTATACTTAACTATAGCCAGGGAATACCAATAAATTAACTCCTGTTTCAGTCTTGCACGTCCAAGCTAGGTAACGTTATAGAAGAATAAATCAGTCAAAGATCAGAATGTAAAGATGGGTCTTATGGGAACCTCCTGTGGAACTTTGGTTGAATACAAATCTTTAGTTGCGGGATAGTTGCAACATAGCAACATTGTGGCAACATTCCTGGGAGTCAACCAATTTACGTTGTGAAAAGGTATTATTGCAACATTGTGGCAACCGAGGAACAACATAACAGATATGTAGCAGCAACGTTATTTTTGGCAATGGGTTATTCACATATCCTACAAGTAAATAAAAGCTATGCAAGTAAATACAAGTTATGTCGAACTGTATAGTGACGAGATTGTAACACATGGATAATTCAGGTTTCTAGCTCACTATCTCAGTCCAGCTTGAAAAAGACTGATCATAGGTTTTGCGTTTTACTTTGTAAGCACTGGAGGCTGTGAGTGACTTATCATTTATTCAGACTATGGTGCAACACCCATGCTGCACTGATGCACGATTTTTGGTAGTTTTAATTTTATTTTTATATATAGATTATTCTACATCAGATTTGAGGTTTCCGAAGAGAGACATCAGTCTTTATAGTTTGTTTTTGACCCAGGTGTAGACACATTACCTGACATGTGGATTATAGAGTATCTGAGCTTTAATTTACACACCTAAGAGCCAGTCACGAATCATCAGAAACTGGAACTTTTTTTTTTCGGTTAATATTTTTCACAAAGTGTTGATCTCTGAAATCAACATGACTGTCTCGAAACCAGGTCAAAGCTATTCAGCTCAGCAGGCCAAATATGGTTTGTTACATCAATATATATCTGTTTCCTAATTAGGATTTTAACCAAATAGGATACAAAATAAGTAGATCACCAGACACAAGTTGTTTAGTATGAAATTGCATATATTATATAATCTTTTAGAAATATGCATGTACAATGACATTAACCAAGATTTCAGTCTGAGACCTTTACAAAACCGCAATGAATGTTACCTCAATTAGCTCAAATAAGGACAACCCTATAAAGTATTTGCATCACGAGGATCCATGGATGAGATGAAAAAGAATCGTCACCTACCCTGTAGCTTGCACTTGTACACTATTTGTACTTTGTGCCTATGCCAAGGCAATTGGTAGATCCCATATTTGAATTATATGTTGAACATTGAATTTCTCCTGATATTTTGTATATCTCATGAAACGTGGACACGCCTTGCAGGAGCATCTTCTAATATTCAAGAATATTATGGACCATATATAATGCACCATGTTGCTCATTATGCAGACACAAGACCCCTTGTCGTGGAGTGTTTCTGTTTACATTCTGTCAAAGGTGGCAGAAAGAGCTTTTTGATCAAACAGGAAGAATAAAATGTGAGCACTCACTTACCTCGTCTTTGCACTGAAATTATTGGCAGGTCTGATGGTATGGTCATAAACCACTTACCTCGTCTTTGCACGGAAATTATTGGCAGGTCTGATGGTATGGTCATAAACCGGGAAAAAAATATCAGAACATATTTTGCTGCTAAATAGGAACTCATCAGGTGCATTTAGAATATTAGATGGCGTTCTAAAGCTTATATTGGGATATTTTCAAGTGATTGACTTTTGTGATTAATCTGCAGAAAAGAAATGTACATGGGGATTCTTTGTCTCTCTGTCCAGCTGACTATCTAGCTGTCTAGCTGTCTAGCTGTCTAGCTGACTGTCTAGCTGTCTAGCTGTCTGGCTGTCTAGCTGTCTAGCTGTCTAGCTGTCTAGCTGTCTGGCTGTCTAGCTGTCTGTCTAGCTGTCTAGCTTTCTATCTGTCTGTCTAGCTGTCTGTCTGCCTAGCTTTCCATTTACTTCTTTTGTTGATATTGTAATTAACTAATTTTCCATTCATTTCCATTTTAGATTATAATTTTTGCATCTTTTCTGATAGTGTACGAATGGGCTGTTGTGGTGGCACCCTATGTTTTTTACAATCAGCTTGATGGGAAGGAATCTTCCATTATTGACATTATAGGATTATGATGATAATTTTGTTATTTCCATCACAAAATACAACTTTAGAAATAAATACATTTTTGTCATTGTCATAAGGTTACATGATAATAATTATAATCAAATTAAGATTTAGTTAGGGATAGAGACTATCAACAGCTGTGATCAGCTAGGTTGATTTCTCATCTCATTCACCTTCGTGCAGGTCATTTTGGACCTGTTTCCTAGGTAAAAGCAGGGATTGTTAGGTCAACCTATCATCTCATCATTACGTCTGCCTCTATCAGCTGGTCATATCAGCTGGTGCTAGCAGTTGGCTGAGCTTCAGAGTACCATTGAGACATTGTGAAAACAAGGTCATATTCCTTCTCTTTGATCGAAAATGTTGAATATTTGGCCACGTAGCAACTGCAATGCTGCATGTATAAAATTGTATAACAGGAGCTGCTGTTTCTGAATGTACAATTGATATTTCATGCTTACACCGCTCTGAGGTACTTATATGCAAACTTACGTGCAATTTTGGTGCACAGAAAGTTTGGGAAAGTTTATGCACCTGAATGGACTTCGTGGACGAAAAAAAAAAAGAAGCTAAATGCGTGATAGATGTGTGGAGGGATATGGCACACTATGGTCAGCATGGACATCAGCTAAGTGCTTAATACACCAGAATGCGTGAGCCTTATTAATAGAGCCGGTGGTAAACAAATGCCTGCCATTCAATAGTTCTATTGAATAGTTCTATTGAATATTTGTGAAGTCAGGGACAGTTAGGCCATGGAATGAGATCGAGGTGACCTAGGTTGGAAAACATCAATATTGGTTTTCATCTCGGAGGATCTCAGCACACCTAAGGAGGCATGAGATTAAAAGCAGATCTCCATCTACAGTTGGATATATAACAGAATTCACTCTCCATATCAGTGAGTTTTATTGCAGATCAACACCTCGCATCAGCCAAGTAAGTGCCTTGAAATATTTGAAAATAACCAGGTAATTCTATGTATAATGTTGCCTGTGAATTTACATGTATTTTGTCAGGATTATACTGCTTATAATATGGTAATATGGGGTAATAAACCTTTCAACATTTTAAAGTCATTATGATAATATTGATAGGTTTGAATTATGACTAAAAAGAGACTGCTCAGATTATCATTCTCCGCCATAGGCCAACTTTTCAGACATTTTTACCAATCACTTTTTAAAGATATTTTTAACCATCTGAAGACATTTTGACTATACGATGACGCGTTTTAACGAAGGCTTACCAACTTCTGGCGTGACTGCAAAATGGTATTTCCTGCAATGCTTGTTCAAAATAAACACCAATAGCTTGATTTGTATTTTTATTAGTGGGGCTACAATTACACATACATGTACAATTTGTATATTACAAGAAAATTAATTTTAGGAAATTTAATTTGTATACTTTTCCTATTTACATTAGTACATTTATATTCATAAAGAACTCGTTATATACCATGACAAACACAGTATTTATCACAGAGTAAATCTGTCATGTACCTAGAAGTTGTCAGGAATTTCATTTCATAAAGTATTTTTGTCACCAGGTGATTTGAATCACATCTGAAAATGAACCGGAAAGGAAATGTTTACTTCATATCTCCAAAAAAACCCCAGACACCCGCAGGTGAGAACTTTCAATCTTTTCGTTTGGTTTTAAACTTTTATAAGTTTGAGAATTTCTTGGTGTATCACCCTGAGTTTAACAGTTTAGTTGAGACCAAAATTTCGTCTGCACTCGTTTTACTATTAGCCATAGGAAGTGCCTGGAAGTGACAAAAATGGTAGGAAGTAACAAGGGTGTACCATATGGTTTTATAGTTTAACATTCATGCCACATTGAAAACAAATAAAGAACATTATATATTAGATTACCTTATTACTTGGCAATATTTATTTTAACCGGTTAAACCGAACTTTTTGACCATTGACCATTTTCACAACATCCTGACAGTTTGTGAGTTGTGGACTTTCTCAGGAACACTGACCGTTTCACTCGAAATGACAATCCGCCTCTGAAAAGTAGTTCCTCGCTTGTGCCTTATCACAACCTTGCCTCGTTCTGGAAAGGCAATTGTGAAAAAGGGCGGGAAACTACAATGGGACAGTTCAACAATGGGTGCTTGTGAGTTGTCTGCAACCGAACTAGAGTGGAATCATTTCCTGTTAGAAATTGCAATCGGTTGCCATAACAACCCCAGGAAGAGTTGTGCAAACCTATTGAGATGTGCCAATTAGTAGGCATTCGTTTTGAGTGCACTCTGGTGTAGATCACATGTATAAGCAAGCCAAGTAACCATATACAGGTCACAGGCTTCCTTGGACACATTAATCTGAATTGGGTTTCTAGAAAGTCCAGTCAGTTATACAAAAAATTGTCACTTACTTACAACAACTTAAGGTTTCTCATATTATCATGTCATTTTAAAATTGTGGTTAATTTTTTAAACATGATTTTATTCTAAATAGTTGACCCAGCATCACTTTCTCTCACCTTCCACAAAGACCTAATTGACTTTGGTGAGTTGGTTGCTTGTTTTTGTAATTGAGGGGGGAGGGGGGGGGGGGGGGGGGTTAGCTCTTGTTAAGGGGTGGCCAGTCTGTCTTAGAGGGACCATCCTCACTTGTCTATATGTTCAAACACTTTTACAAGTGAAATAAAGAACCTGAATCTTAAACTGATTGGATATGGTCACCACTAGCCTTAGGAGTCACTTACAGTATTTCATTTAACCTCATGTATCACAAACATACCAACCAATGAACATCCATGACATTAATTCATGAGCAATTATTCACTCCCATACAGCCTAATGTATTCTTAAAGAGCATATGACTAAACTAGAAGAACAAAAAAGCCGCTGAGGCGATAAAGAGGTTGAATAAACGTAGGCTAAATAGCCTCAGTCACTGTCTCATTTGCCAAACAGGACACCGTAGGAGGGCTTTCCTATGAAGCTATTTGCAGTTTGTTTATTTCTTGGCGTTTGAGTTATGTTTCATAAACGCGCCACAGAGGGCAGCCAGGGCGACTCAGCTGCCATCTAGCGTATAAATCAGGTAATTGGTCTCGTAAGAGAAAGAATGATGGAAATCTTGCGAGCTAAAATGGTTGGGCATGCAATATTGACATGGTCAGCCCGGGTGACCATACAATAGCTTCTAGCTGACTGTGTATATTCCAAATATGGAGGTGCAAATCTCATTTCATCCCATCTCTCCCCCGACCCATCTCTCATATCTCACTCCACACATTGTCAAATGGATACATACGTGTTTAGTGAATAGTACATTGACAGGTACAAGACCTAATGTGACATACCAACAGTATTTTTGAACCAGCAGCAAATGCCCATAAAACATCCTGACACAAGATATTCTATGAATACTGGGCGTGAAAATGGCTGTTCAATCCAGCCAAGATGGTTTTGGACTCTTAATAGTTTGCAAGGAGAGCATAATGGCTTCTAAATTGTCACATGTAGAGGGCACAAGTCACCAGCTCGAGAATTCATCTTTTGTTGCCTCTCCCTGAAGACAGCCCAATCAGCGCCCTCTGTTGGAAGTCACGCATTATGACCGTGCAGCGCTGCTTGTTAAATACATGAAATATCTCCATAACTATAGTTTAAGACATTGATTCATTGAGTGATTCATTGAGTGATTCATTGAATCCTTGCTTTGCGAGAAATAAGAATAAGGAATATATATATTTAAAAGTCACGATTTTAACATGAAATAAATCATTTGCTTTTTAGCTATTACATGACCAAAACATGAACAGGGATACTAACGAAATGAGCTCGCTGACATTTGTGAGAGATCAACTCTTTAGCTATTATTGAAAATAGCCAAATATTGGCTGCATGTGATATGGGGAGGATTTAGCTCTATGAATTTACTACTGTTAAGTATATTCTGTATCACCTTACAATTGTCTCTCATATTATAATTTGATTCACCTATTATAACAAAAATAGTTACAATAAGTGGGGTGGCACTTATGATGCCACCCCACTTATTGTAACTATTTTTGTTATAATAGGTTAATCAAATTTCTTGAGTTTTAAGTCTTGAGTCTATAAGGTTGAACTTTAAAAATTTGATCAGAGATAGTCTGGTGATAGCAATTTCATCAATTGAAAGTTTCTTAATTATCACCTTTACACTTTAATTTTGCCTTGGTTATACCCGAAACTGTTCTGTGTGGGAATACTAAGCCTCAGTTCCCACCAGAGAAGGCCAGTGTTCATTGTGAATTGCTCTCATATGCCATGAACATGGCTAATACACAAGAAACATATCGATTGATTAATGTTGTGGAATTTCGATCATTTTTTAGAGATGGGTAGGGTTTCTATATTACCCCTCCTCCCCACCCCTCCCAGTAATTTCTGCAAACCCTTGACAATTCTTCATCAACGTGTAATTGATCAGTGGGTTGTTGGTCTCTAATTCTGAAATATTACATAGACCATGATAACGTTGTCCACCATATGCTCAAGTTTTATGCCTAGTTTTGGTTCTGTCTGGGCATTTGGTGTGATACCTAGTTATAAAATATATAGGAAATACCTATAAGCCTCATTAATGTTGGCTTCTTATATCGTATACAATTGTAGTAATGTAGACTTCAAGACTGCAAATAATTCAATGGTTTAGTGTGAACAGTAGGTGCGGTTGGTTGGATCAGCTATTGTTATGTAGTTCCAACTGCTCATTTACTGGTCATATTCCCGCCTTTGTAATGAAGTTGTATACAGATCTATGGGTTCTGAATGAACAAAGTAGTGTTCTGAAGTTGGGGGATTATATAGTTTCAACAGCTATAAATATCACAGTTATGGTCTTGTTCACAGAGTCTAACTATTTCTTGCAATTTAGATCCATGTTATAGAACTGGTTATGTTATGTTCCATAAGGCAATCTTTATTGAATTTATAAACAAGTCATCTGGACAATATCATTAGCAATGGCCTACACCCGTGTCCAGAGCACCGAGGTTAGGCTGTTGATTTAAGGGGAGTTTATGTGCCAACTTAATCGTGAACGGAATCATGGCATAAACACACCTCCCATGCGCATGCGTAGCACGTTGTGGGGATAGCATGACCTTTTGGTCCAGTGGTAACCACAGCAACAGCCATTGTGACAAGAAGGTCATTTGTCAAGCTGTGTATGGATGAATTATGTTAATAACACCTTGACCTTTCCTTTTAGGGTTAAAACAAACCCCAAAAGGATAGGCATGTCACTAAGGGTTATACTTTGGGCCCCAACCTTATTATTGGCATTTTAGCAACCCACAAATAATGAACCAAGAGGTGTATGTCATGTCGAATCTCAGTTCTGCAACTATATAGAACAACAATACTTACTTTACTTGCTTATTTTCTTATTACTTACTTAATTATATATTATAGTATACTTACTTACTTAAATGCCCGATATATGGTTAATTAAATATGTAAGCTTTGCACTACAACTCAAGTGAGCACGATTGACAGACTTTATTTTTAGACTTTTTTTCTTTTTGAAATGAACTAAACAATTTTGATCACAGTTATAAAAAAAATAAATAAATATAATTCGCTGAAATTAATTATATTAAACCGAATATATCTTTTTTTTTTCGTTTGTTTATCAACATGGCCAAAAGACTACAGCTTTGTGGAAATCTGCAATATAAGCATTTTTCTAAGACTGACTTGTGAAGAGTTGTTTTTTAAGAGTGCCCCTCTCCCTGTAGTGTCAACTGGACAGACCACCTGGCTGGGATGCCACCAATCACGTGACCTTATCGTGACGTCAGAGCGTAAATGGAACGAATGACGCAAGGGCAGAGTGTCCCTTAGCAACCACCAGAGGTCGCCTCTCATTTTCCGGTCAAAGGAAAAGCCGGGGGGATGGTCTTAAGATGGCCAACCACCTGCCTCTATTTTTACCCTTTCCCTGTATTGTTTTTATTTCTATAAGATTTGTCGTTATTTCCTTTTTTTCAAAGGAATCTAAATTTGAGCACCTTCCCTAATTTTGATGCATCACCCCTACATTCTTCACAACACGTGTTCACAACTGAATGATGCTCTTTCGTGACAACTGTTCATTAATGTCTCAAAGAAAATAGGATTACAGCAGCTTTCATAGATTTGGAAACTAAACACCATGCAGAGGACGTTGTGTGAATCCAGGATTCCTATTGGTTGAGGGATTGTCTAGCCAATACGAGTCCTGGATTTACATAACATCCTCTGGAGTTTAGTTTCCATACATGTCTATGAAAGTAAGTGGCTACTGTAGGCAGGTGTTCAATTTGTGGAAAACTTGGTACTGGGTTGACTTCGACAATATAGAACAGAGTAAACTTATCACACATTTATCATTACCTATGTAAGTATAATAATATAGTTAGTATAACTGCCGTGATAAGGATAATTCCATCATTGTATTGGAATAATAATATCCTAAATGTGCATTTAGGGAGTTTTCAACTGTTTTCAGCAGTTGCATGAAACAGACGAAGCTTCAAGAAGCTTGAGGAAACCTAATCTAGGCAGTTGTGGCATAACTGATGCAAATGGAGAATCTGGTTTCGTCAGCAGGCATGTTCCTTGTTCCTTCATTTTGGTTAACTTCGACTTATATTAAACACCAATGTCTATATTGTCTTAACAACCACTGAAATGGTTCTGGAAGCACAATGGTCATCAATTTATATAAGACCAAAATCTGACCTTTTGACAACATTCTGTCGACCAATCCTGGCGGGTTATTCCACAATAGGCTGTGTTCTTATATCTTCATATCAACATTAACTGTCTGGGCGGGGCTGACCAATGGAAACTGACCACAGGAGGACTATTCATGCATTTTTCAGCTTCCACTAAGTGACATTAGATAATAGAATATGGCCTCTCTATATCAATATCACACAAGAAACCTTTGTGGTAAGTAAAAATGAATGCGGGTCTCACAAACATTGCCAAGAGAAATTGCAGCTGGGCTGCCACAAATGATAGGCACAGGACACACAAAGGAATGAAAAGGGGAGAAAGAATGAGACAATGGAATGAGTCATTTGAAATGGTGAATGGCGTACAAACAAGCAATCAATCAAATGGTAAGCAAATGGAAAAAGGTAAACCAAAAACAAACACAACATGAGCTTGTTAAAGTGATTTACCAGTGTACACACAATTTAAAAACTCCAATTACAAACAAAGCATTAATAAGCCCGAGTCATTATTACGTTATCGGGGCAATCATTTGTAATTTGACCACCTAAACAAGCAATAAATGAATCAAAAAGGAGATAAATATGTCCATAAACTTTCCAGTTTTTGGAGCAAGTCATCAGTGTCCTGGACTGGTGGATGCATCTGGAGCAATTGCACGATTGCTTTTGTTCTGGTTCTGCATTTATGTTATTTCTCTTGAGTGCATTGTCATAAGTCACCCGCTTAACTACTGCTTTTCATTAACCACCAACTTCATGTTGTATCAATTAACCCTTTGCCTCCGAAAGTGATATATAAAGTCAGGAACTTCACTGGAGCCTTTTTGTGTATACTAAATTGGGTGTAAGCATGCCATGGGTTACTATTGCACATTCCAATGCGCGTGAGTCCCTTCCATGGCGGCTTTTTAGCCAATTACAACATAAAGCAAAGAGGATTGCTTAAAGCGATGGCAGATTATGGACTTTTAAACAGGATGGGGTGATTCCGTGACGCCATATTGTGTTGCCAGGGGCAACAATATGACAACTGGTTTTTAACTCCGAGCCCAAAGATCAATGTTTTAACAGTCGTAACATGCCATACAATCTCCTGAGGGGAGGGGGCAGGGTGTGGAGAGTAGATAGGATAGGACCACATTTGATAGTATATACAAAATTAGACAAATGAGAGAGAAGTAGCCAATCTCCACAGGTCTTTTCTGTCGGGTTGCCCAAAAGCTATCCGATTCAATACCAGGTAATAGGGTAAAGTTGGGTAATATGGGCATACCTTTGTCTCGCTAATGCTGTGATGAAAGTTATTATGGAAAATGCATCATTCCTTTTGATCGATTTTCTTTAGGTATGAGCTATAAATCCAGAGCATATAATATTCATGTCAATAATATTTTTAAAATAGCATGGCTTAGAAAAAGAAAATGCCCATATTAACCACAGTGGAATGTTATGGGCACCTCATCGACTTAGTGGATGTCTCCCGACCAAAGGTAGAGAGTATATATGTATTTTGACTTTTATATTTTATTTTATTTATTTACTGCTTATATTATGTGTAATAACGTACATTTCTTTAGTTGCTTTTTGTAATTTGCTTCTTTCGTTTTTCTTCTTTTTTTATTTATTCAAATAAATTCTCTTTCTCTCTCTCTCTCTCATTCTGAAAATATGAGCACTACAATGCCCAAATTTACACTCTTAATAATTTCAACTATAATGCCAACGTTTAATATGGGCAAGATACATGTTTAATGTGAGCCATGCTCGCATTGAACATAACAAGTTAAACAACAATGGACCCATATTAATTTTGCACACTTTATAATCCTACACAAAAGTCAAGTCTGTTGTGTGAATCTAAACTGTACAGATATTAACGATGTTATCCACATTTGATAGTTTATTTACGTTTCACTCCTTACATGATATTTTTGCTTGACAATAAATATTATTGAAGAATGCATATATCACCTATGCTCAGATTACCCAACAACGTGCGCCTTGAATTTTAGGCTGCTCTTCTCCTAACAAAAACAACGAAAGAAATGACAGGCATATATTTAGTTCAACATATCAAGAAAACTCCACATGATGACCTTGAATATACTTAAAAATTCCACCACGGGTTAGCATGCACCTCTGGTGGTTTTCAGTTACTGCCAGGTGCCCATATTAAGCTACTGCCCATGTTACCTAATTTTACCCTATATAGATATTGCCACAAAAGGCCACTATGTAATTAATGGTGAATACTTGGCATCTTGTAGTAACCTTTTACTATTGTTCTTGTTTGGACCAATTAAGAAACCACTGAGATAACAACTGATTTTTACAGTAATTGGTATAGGAAGGTGTGGTCTCATGTGTGACACCAATAAACTGTTTAATTCCCACTGTTTTATTAATAAGGGTGCACTAATGTACTCTGGATATAACTATGCATAGATTGTGTCCATAAATAATGCATGATTATAATTGTTATTTGTGACTTACCATTAAATACCTAGGGTTCCGCAGGAGTAACCCTTTTCTGTGCAGCACACTTATATAAATGAAGTCCTACATCCCGTGCACTCTGTGATTTGTCTCATTTTGGTTACATCACGATTTACAGTAATATGTGCTCCCTGTCAATTCAATGCTATTAATAACACCAACAGTGATAGAAAAGAGGGGGGCACTCCAGTGAAAGTGTGGCCCCATATATTAAATATATGTATTAATGGCTGTATAGATCTACAGCTAAGAACATTTGTGAGCGCAGTATTGGCGCGGACCCCAGAGAAAGCATCAACAGTGTGGTAAAAAGAAATTATAAGTTAATGGTAGAGGTATCAAAACTAGAATGACAGATCAAAGACAACGTTGTAGTGAATTAGATATACAGTACAACAATAAAAGTGTTACTGGTTTGGTCAATAACTTCTTGAAAGCAACTGTTGGTTTCACCAATTGACGAACTGTTGGTGTGAGTTGATGAGGCCATTGAATTAATGTGCATGACCAGATCACTCTCTTGCACTGCAAGACATGTTAACAATGACCTTAAAAAGTTAATAAAGCACTAAATGACCTCCGTTAGTCACCCCACTTAACAACCCCTTTTATACAAACAACAAACAGCTGACTCAGTAGTTTCACTTCATGTACAGAATTTTTATTGATCACTTCGATTGGAAACTGTGTCACTGTACAGGACCATGTCATGATATTTTAATCTTAATTGAAGCACAATGTCAATCAAATGGGGTCGTTGACCTTTGGCAGAGCATTTATTGTCAGCAGGACAAAGTTGGACTGCTGCAGATTAATATATATATATATATATATATATATTTTTGCAATTGCAATATAGACACATTTTATAGTCAAGCACCAATAACAGCACTATTCCTGTCATTTCAATCTTAATATTATTTTATAGTCAGCTGACCACTGGACTTTATAAACGAGTCTTCAGGTGAAATAGTGGGATCCATTTAAACCGGCATTGCTCTAACAGAAGTCCCCAGAGGTGTTTTTCCTGTACTGTATACCCAGGCCCACTTATAATGGTACATGGCAACGAATACAGTACAGTACTACTTTGTAGTAATTTTATTCTTATATCATCTTCGGTAGAGAGAAATCTAAACAAACCAAGAAATACACCTTTCTTCTAATCAGTTGGTCAAATAAATTGAATTGAATTGAATAGGATACTTTCTATTCTTGTCATGTCATCTTTTGTTTCCATTTTTCCTCTGCCCTCAACTACACATTAAAGCACCACCAGAAAGGTCATAAAATAAACAGAAACTGACCATAAAATACTCGGCACAGAGTCATCCACTGACATCCAGTCCCTCCCCCCATTGTAGTATACAGTTTGCCAACCCTTTTCAAATGAGATGTGCATAACACAAGTTCTTTTAATGCATCAACAATTACAGCGTCCATGATGGCTTTGTCCAATGTACTAAATAATGAACAGGAGCATTTATATCTGGTGAAAGAGCCACCAATAAGCATTGAATGTAAACCTCGATGAAATGACTGTTATTCACCATTGAGAGCCCTTGCATAAGTGTTTTTTTGTTGGAGCGGATATATAACAGGCACATGGGGAGCTCTATACCAGTTAAATTGGAACACGCCAAAGTGATGGTCAGTTAAATTGCTGGGCAGTTGAGGTGGTCATTTGTGTCCAAAACTGTCAGTTAGCATGTCAAGGGAAGTGCAGAATCAGAAAGATGATGCTATCATCAGGGATCCAGGTAGGATGTCTATATTAAATGTTTAATGTTTTTACCTTCAACTTTTCACATGCACAGTGTACATAACTGGTTCAGACTGAAGCTTTTAGCCAATGCTTAACTCACACACTGTTTGTATTGCGTTTTAATCTGACATTTCAGCCGGCGGCCACATAAGTCACTCAATTGATGCCTCCGAAAAAAACTCGAATCGCTATTCGCAAATGAAATTGCCTCACGCGAGAGTTGAAGTCTCGCGTGGTTTGGAGTGCGGTGCATTCTGGGATAATGCTAACTACTCCAAAACTGTTTAATTTATTGAACTCATTTTTCAGTGCCTTTTAATCACTGAGTATGTACTCGTAGGGTACGCGTTTTTCCAAATGAATCAGGTACAAGTGCCTGAGTACAGTGCAAAGTTATTGGTGGGAGTGGAGCGCCCTGGTGAATACCTTGTGTGTTTAGTCCAACGACTTTTCAAATGGTGTAAATTGACACCTGATCGAGTCAGTGTTGTCTGTTAAGGTAAAGTGGATTGAGTTAGTTCTGTACCACTCACGAGAGTAGAATCACTAACTTAAACAGTTAAGTGGGTAATTGCCTGTGTGAATATATTTCCGGATAGCATTCCAAATCGGCCCAGCATTGTTTCCATAAAGGCATCGCCGACATCGCGCCGAAACGATTTGGAATGTTATCTGGGTTATAATTGTATCTGTCCCTAACTGCCCCTTTTCTTTCCTCTTTGTCTCTGTATTTGTCTGTCTGTCTTTCTTTCTGTCACACTGTCATTCTGCATGTCTGTCTTTCTATGTCTGTGTGTTTAGGCACATCATTTGATAATAATTATGATGTGTAAAATGTTCATGGTTTCCAAACGTTAGGATATGTTCTAGTGATGAATGCGTATGATCCAGCTGGTTGGGTTTGAACTATTTTTTGAAATATGGCATTAGCTTCCATGGTCAGGTGTTTTTCCCACAAGCAGAGACAAGTGAATACTTACTGCACATTCACAAAATATGACCATGATGTCAATGATATGTGTAATATAATAGGCCTTCGAACTTCGATTCTAAAATGCTAGCCTATTGGGATACTTCTCAGGTGAGATCAGTCACTATACATAGCATACAACATTCAGCTTTAATAATTGGCAGAAATAACTGCTTGTTCATCCAAGGAAAGGATAGGCCTTCCATCCTTGTCGACTGACGCAGCAATGAGCGACTGCATTCTCATGCACACTTGTGAAGGAAGTGTTGCTGGCCTCCCAGCCTGCTGAGCTGAGCCATGCACCAGAGCGCCCCTGGTGGCTGATGCAGGAACCAGGGCCACCAGAGCCAGATACCCAACGCTGCTTCCACTCCACTGATCAACCTACGTCACACAAGACTCCATGACGCCGTTCCAAAACGTCTTAGGAGGGCTATGACGCGTTATCCTGACATGACATCATGACACGTAGCCAGCGCAGGTTCAGTGACACTTTTTCCAGCGAAACTGCAGTGCATTTACACAGGCTTTTACTGGTCATTAAGCATTTTGTAAAATGTGAATGAAAAATTGCGGAAAACACGCAACAGGAAAAGAGCGCACAGTTTTTTTCTAATGGAGTGAAATTTGTGGCTTCATTAATGGAATTTTATTCACTTGACACTAGGATAGAATATTTCACTACTTCCACAGCTTATACCTGATTCGAAGGAAGCATGCCTTCGAAAATAACGACGTTACTAAGACGATGACGTAACATAGGTGACGTCACAAAACAGGACGACGATGCTGGGGTCGTCCGGACGTTACAGCAGTCCGACCCGCGCCTCGTCTTCGGAGAGTAACGACAATAAGCGTCGCCGGAAGTGGAATTATACCCCTTTGCGATTGGCCAGCGATGGGCTGTTCGTCTTCGGCAGAAAAGGGCGTAAGACAGGGAGCCCCGGAAGTGTGGATTCGGGGGGCTCCAGGGGGGCGTCGGGGGGTCGTAGTTGGATGAAACGCACCCCACCCCCCGAACCCAGCCCCCCTATCAAGGTCCCCCTGGCCCGCATTGACGAAATTGAGGAGTTCCGTGAGTCTTCAACTTTATTTACACATTCTTGTTTACTTATATACACCCCACACGCGCATTGCAGCTGAACTATATCGTGGTCAAACACCAAATTATGCTGTGTCCATTTTGATGTGTGCTTTAGGGTTGAATTAGTGTGGACTCAAGTCATACTTAGGGCATTATGGGACATTAACCCCTCTAGCTATAGCTTTTGGACCATGCTTACAGCCATAGTCATAAATTAGGTCATCATCCCAGCCATTCAGTGACAAACCACATTTCTCTCCAAAAAGTAAATTTTTATGGTTGTTTATTTGACTATGGATAAAGTGTTTTGCCATTTTATTATCCTACTGATTGACTAACTTTTCTCTTACTTATTGACGACTGACTGACTGACTACTTGAATCTAACCCACAAAATGTCACAGGTCCCCATAGATGCTGTATTAACTAATTCCATAAACTGACATCTGTAATTATAAATACAATGGGTTCGTTGTTTACATTTGTAATACTTGATGATGCTAGTGGAAATAGTAAGCAAAATGTCCAAGCTGATATTTTATTCATTCCGTTTCCTTTTATATTGATGAAGCCAATGTAGTGAGTAGCAAAGCGTGAAATTATAACCATAAATCTATGAAATATTTGTGTGTCGATTTCTAGTCTAAATATAACATTGAGAGGAAATAATTACATACACGTTGAAAGTAGTAATATTACATATGATGAAGATAGTAAAATTATGGTATTCCCCTATATTATTCCCATTTATGGCATAACTTGATGACGTCATCAATTCTTGTGGTCTGTAGAACAAACATAACAGTGATGATGTCTGTGATAAAATTTAGCCATTTTGCTGGAGTATTAACGCTGGAAATTGATTGATGTAATTCAAAACATAGAAGCCAAATCCATTTAGACGCCTAAAAACATTTAATCAACCCACACCAAATTGATTTGGAGTTTTTTGCCATAATCTTGTATGGCTACCTCACACAAGCCGCATTGAATATTGACTCGCATTGTTAGGTTGCAGTTCAAGTTATTTTTAGCATCATTAGGCAAAAGTGAACTTAATTGTTCTACTTAAAAACCTGTCATCTGTCTCTTCCTGGTGACAAGGCTAATATTAAAGCAACGACTTGTAAGGCATGCTATTTATTGCTACACTTTGCGATATGCAGTGCAAAACAGCAAAGTAAGGAAGTCGAGTTTCATATTTCATCATTTGTTAAATAAATTAGTTGTGAAAACTGTTACATTCTATTCTATTCTATTCTATTCTATTCTATTCTATTCTATTCTATTCTATTCTATTTGCCATGGTTATAATTTATTTTGATGGTTGTCACAACACTCTGTTGGGTTTAGTTTATCACAATCTCCAGTTTGATTGACAGACTGACAGACAGCTAGACAGCTAGACAGACAGACAGACAGACAGACTGAGGAAAGAGAATAAAGTGATAGTCAGAGTTGAGCAGACAGACATACAGAGTAATGGGGGAAAAGACAGAGACTTACAGCTGAAAGCAATCAGACAGATAGATATGTAAATGAAATAACACGTGTTGCGTGCAAATAAAGAATATGCTTGTTGTATAATTGATTGATTAAAGAAACATTTTCTCAACT